>CM038721.1:10213985-10911485 GCA_021613375.1 Megaleporinus macrocephalus | reverse complement strand
AGAAGCAGATGTCCTATAAAGTTCATATAAGGTTTAATTTCGCTTTATCTGTGATACATATACATATTAAACATCTATTTACAGTAGATTCTGGCTCTGTTGTAACAACTGACAGAGTAAGTTTGCAACTGCATCCCTGCCAAACTTTTAACCAATAAACTCTCACATGTGTTATTTATTATACAATCTGTACAAACAGCTAATTAATTATAGAGAAACTAATGATAAAGATCTGCATGCTGAGAGAACCCACTGTTTTCTGTGATTGACTGCTTTTCTCTGAATAAACAATAAAAAGTAGAATTGGGATTTCTCTCAGGAAACCTAAATCTGTGTGTTCTTTCTAATTAGGATAATCCAGTTTTTACAGGCAAACAGTAAACATGTACCAAGCAGACCTCCTGAATGATGTTTCACTGACTGGAAAAAAGATCCATATTTTTCTCCTCTCCATGTAAACTGAGTGGTCCTGATCTTGGCTAACGCTTCCATAAGCATTTCCGAACCAATTACAAGGCTGATGTCTCTGGCCCCACCCACACAAAACAGTTTCATAGAGAAACTAAAACTAGCCAGCATAACCAAAGTGTATCCACAAACCAATTCACGCCTTGCCTCGTTCGTCCACACCTCTGTTTTGCCCACATCCATGTTTTCCCTCCAGTTAGCACCACATATAAAAATAACTGGACAATGATTTGAGTTCTGTATGCGTGGCTGACCAGACTGGGAGTGTTGGACAGAGAGCTGTCAATCCAGCTGCTCATTAGCCACACCCACACAGTTCCCAGATAGGTGTGATTAGCAGTTTACAAACTGTGTTTTGTTATATTTATATCTTTTATATCTCTGTAGGACTTTAAAGGAACAATGTAAGTCTTGCTATATCTGCTGTAAACATGCATACTCATCTGTTTCAGTGTTGCTACAATGTTCACTCGAGTGAGATTTTATGATTAAAGATCAAGAAAACTTATTCTGATTATATATTGAAAGGGTCAGAGGACCATTTGAAAAACAACAGCTGGTTTGGGGCAGGCATTGCTGCATACTTGAGGTGGGTAATAAAGTGGGGGTGAGTGGAGTCAGGAGGATACCTGAGAGAGGCAGGAAAACCACGTCGCCACTTTCATGGGAACCAGGTAAGTACTGTGAGCCATGTCTTTTATAATGTCCACTCTGGACTCGACCAATCAGTAGTTAATACTACCGGCAGGTGCACCACCAAAGTATCTAAAGCCCTATATACAACATTTACATCTTCTAATACTTACACAGGCCTGCGTGCATTGGTAGATATTTAAATATCTATGTACTTTAATACAATGTGAGATGTTCTTAACATTATTTCAGTTTCTTCTGCCCACAGGTACCCAGACCCACCTGTCCCAGGACAAGCTTTGGTCTCTACCTACACCTTAAGAGTCTAGATGACTCGCGCGCCATCATTTTCATGGGAACCAGGTAAGTACTGTGAGCCATGTCTTTTATAATGTCCACTCTGGACTCGACCAATCAGTAGTTAATACTACCGGCAGGTGCACCACCAAAGTATCTAAACCCCTATATACAACATTTACATCTTCTAATACTTACACAGGCCTCCATGCATTTGTAGATATTTAAAAATCTATGTACTTTAATACAATGTCAGATGTTCTTAACATTATTTCAGTTTCTTCCCCCCACAGGTACCCAGATCCACCTGTCCCAGGACAACCCTTAAGAATCTGGATGTCTCTCACGCCACCATTTCCATGGGAACCAGGTAAGTACTGTGAGCCATGTCTTTTATGATGTCTATATTGTCTGTAGCTAAGGGTCTTAGATGGCTGGTGATGTGTCCAGGGCCCTGACATTACCACAGGGGGTAAATATGTGTGTCATAGTAGTGTAATGCGTGCCAGGTGTTGTAGCTGGAGGACATTGATGGAACCTCTAAGAAGGTGACAGATTTCACAATAACAGAACGTATGGAATGATCAGATTACAGTTAAGCCATAAAATGTCCTCAAAATATCTGACACACTTACGTTTTCACAAGATATGATGAAATACAGGACGTTCACCAGATGTTGGTCGACAGTTTAGATGTAGGACCAGCTAGCTGCGCAGTAGTCTGCTGTATTAAGTAGGAAAGTGGATATAAGAGTGGGATACGTACCGAAATGAGTCCAGTACCCTCTTCTTTCGAGGCAGACAGATCTCTGCACGCTGATACATCTCTCCTTCGCTGATTCCTTTCTAATTTGCCCTTCAACAGCCCAAAATCTCACGCTCCAGAGACTGCTGATAGAACAAACAGATATAAGACCTAAAATGTTCTTTCAAGAGGACGAAGTATTGGTTCTGTTTTTATTCTGAAGTAAGCTCCATTGTTTGGAAGTTGCTGAGCAACCAGGACAAGCTGTAATTTGACCCTGGACAGGCCAGAGGTAAAAGAAAAAAAAAAACCATGACCTGAAATCAAACATGAACCTTCCTGAGCACAGCAAGAAACTACATTTGATTTCCTTTCACACAGGCAGTGATTTATGAGGACAGGATGTGCGCTAGCCATGACAAGCTGGGCCGATAGGCCTACACAGTGTAACGTGATCCACCTCAGCCTGGTCATCAGTGAGTTAGTGTACAACATCAATGAAACTATGTCAGCATGGACAAATGGCACCTGCTGGACTCCAAAAACCACAATGATACCAAATTACATTAGAAGATTACAGCTTTTAACTCCCTGCTTGTTCTGCAAAGGGACACCTGGGCATGTTTTCAGAGCTGAAGCAAGAGTGGAGCTTGATGTTCTCCTCTTTCTTAAGGTTGAAAGCTTTAAGTGCTGTTTATCCGATGGGGGCATAGGTTTTGATGGTCTTCGCCTACTGTGTGCCAGCTTGTGATCAGGATATACATTAGCCTCAGGAGTAAAAAGAAAGAGAGGAAGAGAAAAACAAACAACGACTTGTCGCTTGGCGCACACAGTTTGTCACCTGGTATATGGACTGAAATAAATTTCAGCCCCACTGAGGAGGGTTATTGGAAATTTGAAAACAAACCAATTTCCTGTGCTCTTTCACAGCTTCCTGCCTGCTTAGTTATGATTTGCGCTCCTGTTTTTTTTCCGAGCTGACACGTAACATGATTAGAGCTCATTAGGGGGAGCTGAGTGGAAACAACACAGGGGAGACTTTGCTCTGCTATAAAAAGACGCCATCATGTAGTCGTGCGTATTTTCACCTAATCAGTGAGTTGAGTGGTAGAATGGTACTACATGGTCGGGGAGGAATGGATTAGATAAGACGAACGTCTGCTGGCGGTGTCATGTTTCTTGGGATTGGACGTCGCTGGACAACTTTAAAAGCACTACAGAAAACAGGCCTGGTGATAGGCGGGGTCCTGCTCAAGACAGTGATCCTGTCGTTTGACCCTTAGTTGCATATTTTGCACTCTGCATGTTATTCTACAGTCCTCACCCCCACTGCACACTCCTGTTTTCCATAATTATTTATTACTTATTTTTATTAATACTTCACTCTGTACTATTGTATTGTTTTATGTGAGCAGACAGTTGTCAAAGCATTTCACTGCTAGCTGTACCATGTACGACTATGTATGTGACAAATAAACTTGGATTTGATTTGATTTGATTTTAAAGATCCATCACAGTAGAGTATGGGAACTTTACTGCACTGTTTACTGCATTACTGTTATATCTAAAACTACAGAGTTGGTTTAAATGATAGAAACGTTTGTGCATAGGTGTCTAGTAACAAAATACAAATACTTAGTTACCTTACTTAATAGAATTTTTTACTTCTTTTTACTTCTACTCCATTATCTTACTCCATTATCTGTACTTTCTATTTCTTACATTTTAAACATAGTCTTGTTACTCCTATTTCATTTCAGGTTGTTTTCATTTATGTACATTTACATTCCAGTAAAGGTTATTAATAACATTCCTTTGAAGTTTAAAACACATGTTAATGTTCAGTAGTACACAGATATGCTTCATTAATATATTTACATTGTACTAAAATACATTCATGTTTAATGGGCGTATATGCGACTGAAACAGGAAGCCTAGTGCATCCCAAATTTATCAACATTAACATTTTAATATAACATTATAGTCATTATGGCTTTTAGAAGAATGCTTTTTTTTAGGGAGATGGGCTAGTGCACTATAGACCCCTGTGGTGTGGCCTAAGTGTTGGTCCTTAATGGCATTACATTACTTTTACTTTTATACTTTAAGTAGTTTTGAAAGCAGTACTTTTACACTTTTACTGGAGTAAAAAGCTTTAGCTAATACTTTAACTTCTACAGAAGGTATTTTTAAACCCTAGTATCTATATTTTTACCTGAGTATCCATCCATCCATCAATCCATCCATCAATCCCAGCGTCACTGAATGTGGGGTACATCATGGACAGGTTGCCAGTCCAGTGCATGGCCAACACAAACTCACACAAACACTCACATCTATGGGCAATTTAGATTGACCAATCAACCTAACATGCATGTGTTTGGACTGTGGGAAACCGAAGTACCCAGAGGAAACTCACTTAAGTACGGGGAGAACATACACACTCCACAATGGCACTGCCCGGACTGGCAACCCGGATTGTCTTGCTGTGAGGCAACCACTACACCACTGTGCCTCTACCTGAGTAATAAATGTGAATACTTTTGACACCTTTGCGTTTGTGTATTGATCCTTATTTATGAGCTGGATGAGGTGATTTTGCAGAAACCAAGAGGAGTAAGCTAGTTCTCCAAAAAACACAACAGAACAAATCCCACTTTCAAATTTATAAGGCCTCCCTTCAGAGGCCCCCTCCAAACTGCTCAGACCTCAGAAAAGCGGTGGTGTTTCTGGATTCGTTTACTTCTGGTTAGTTCTTTGCATGGTAGAGTTTCAACTTGCATTTGTGGAGCAGTGATCCCCGACCATGTGTTCCTGAGCCCGGGCAGTGATTTCCAGTGTCTGTTTTCAATGCAGTGCTGCCTGAGGGCCTAAAGATCACAACCATTAAGTACTGGGTTTGGGTGTTGTCCCCTACATACAGTGATTTTTCCAGATTCTCAAAATTTTTTATTATATTTTACATTAAAAAATATTATTCTTAAACTGTTGCACTAGTTGCTGACCCAGTCTTTCACTTTATGGAAACCGGCTTGTAGATAATACCACATTAATGACATAACTGGACCTCACAAACACCCAAATAGGAAATATTTAAGATAGGTCCTTTAAAATCTAAATATAAACACTTATAAAATAGAACTGATGAGTTTTTCTCTTCAGTTATGCATACATACATGAACCGAAATAAATACTACAAAAATATGTGTCACACAAGAGGAAGAACACAGGCCTGTCAAGTGCGGTGGGCAGCTAACAGACTCAGTGATGACACAGTGCATTTGGACAACAGATAAAGAGCCCAAACACAAAGCACATTCCAGCGGGGGTCCTGGGCTTTGCTGTTTTATTATATCACATCCGGCCTCCAGCACAGGCCACTGACTTCAACTGCCGCAGGTTTCCGTGCTGATCTGAGAACAGATTCAGTCTTTGCTCCTACAGTGGTTAGGACTGGGCTTGTGATGGGCCAGGCTGGTCTCAGGTCGGTAGAAAAAGGGGCAGTTTTTACCCAGCGCCTGTCTCCCGCCCCACTGTAAGCCTCTGATCTAATCTCACCACTGTCGGCTAAGAGGATTGTGGTGGCCCTGCCAGCGGGCATGCAGATTTGATGCAGCCGAGCATGCTGGGGGAAAAAAAAGAGGCCCAGAGGAGATTGTCTGTGTCTGTTGCCACGGTTACAGCGTGCCTGCAGCAGGAGTGACCCTACGGGTGGCGCCTTAGGAGAGGCCATGTGTATGTAAACAGTGTCTATATGAGACAGATGCACCTCTGAAGTTCAAACCAACTGTGCAATAAAGAGACCTCCACAGGTTAGAGCTGCCATAGCAACAGAGTCAGGGAAGTCTGTGATTGGTGGATTTTCCATAAAGCCAGCAGCTCCTGAAAGACTATATGTGTATTAAATAATAATTTGTGTATTGGTTTTTTTCTTCTGTACAGTTTGTAATTTTGCACAAAGTATTGCAACAACAACAACAACAACTACACTACTATTAATACTTGATAAAACAGTCAATAATAATAATAATAATAATAATAATAATAATAATAATAATAATAATAATAATAATAATAATAAAAGTAAAGGACGTTCCCTTTAATATTTTTATATTAAAAACAATAACATTAAATAATTATTAATATTAATAATACTAATAAAAGCAAAAGATCATCATTGCCTTAAACATTACATAACATTTCTTTTGACTTTACCAATATTATTATTATTATTATTATTATTCAATTATATTTATATTGTTATAAAATAAGCAAGACAAGCAAAATTTCCTTTTATTTTTATGATCAATAATACAATAATAATTATGCATTAATATTATTATTAGTAGTAGTAGCAGAAGTAGAAGAGGAGAAGTAGCAGGAGTTACAGTGGAATTAATAATAGTTTATAATAATAATAATAATAATAATAATAATAATAATAATACGAAGAAGAAGAAGAAGAAGAGGGAGAAGAAAATAAATAAGAACATGGAAATTGTATAGTATAAAATTGTATAGTATAGTTATTAGTAGTAGGAGGAGGAGGACAAGGAGAAGGAGGAGTAGCAGGAGTTGAAGTAGAATTGTAGTAATACATATTATTATTATTATTATTATTATTATTTTTATTATTATTATTATTATTATTATTGACTTTAATAGGAAATATTAAAGAAATAGTCTACATTCCTTTATTATTATAATAATTATTATTAATGACACAAATCCATTAGAGAGGCCGCTCCTCCCACTGCATCAGTATTAGTCACATGCTTTACAGGAAAACAATCCTCTGTACTGAGTAATCGGATAAGGCAGAAAGGAGAGGACGAGGATGAGCATCCATATCTCTGAGCAGTGTTCTGATGTGTCCTCCTCTTAAACAGAGTCTCCTCTGAAAAACAGTCCTCTGTGTAAATACTGTGAGCAGCTTGGTCTAACGATGCTGTCGGAAAGACTTAACGTCTGTATAAAAATGAAAACACATTCGTTTAGAATGTTGGATTCAGCATAATGATTTATTTCAGGGTGGATCTGAGTGCTGCTTCAATTCTTAACAAATGCTTGGCAAGTCTTTCCTGTCATGTTGGCTTCAGTTTGCAGAGGAAAAAGAAAGTTACACTTAGCATAACATATTCAACACACAAAGTAAAAAAAAAAATACTGGTACATTTAGTTCTGCACACATTAACCCTGTCAGCCCCAGCCAGACTTACTGCTCCTCAGTATACAGTAACTATACAGCAGCTACTATGAATGAACAGCTGTGAAACCAAAATTTATTTTATGTAGTTTTTCAGTAGTGACTGAAAAGTGCACCAACATAAGGGCGTTAAGTGTTTCAGGGGTTAAATATTCGAATAAATATAAACAGAAAATGTAATAAGTAGTTAAGGCTGCTACTTTTGAGTAAATGGTTTGCTCGGGCTTGGACATGCTGAATCAGGGGCTGTAAAGTGGTCATGAACGTGAGTCTGCAGGTGTAATGAATTCTTTAAGGCGGTTGAGTAAAAGGTTAAGGAGCTCAGTAACGAGTGCCGAATCCACGAATCTCCAGCTTAGTAATGTCCCTCTCGTTCGTGAACTCGGCACGGTCAATACGAGAGCTGGGACTGCCCACATGTCTCAGCCAGTGTTTCCTATAGCAAAAGGGAGAGAGAGAGAGAGAGAGAGAGGGGGGGGGCGGGGAGAGAGAGAGAGACGGGGGGAAGAGAGGTTAGTTAAAGCAAATGTCATATATGGGAGTTGCCACTGCCTTCATTCACTGGCCATTTAATCAGTACCTCAGTGCACTTTTTAGATTTGAGATTACATACCAAAGCCAACTAGGTGGGTCATTCTCAGCTCAGCAGCTTTCCTATGGATGGAGAAATGGATGGGTGGATGGATGGATGGATGGGGTATGTATGGGGGGTTGGTGCTGATCAATTGTGTAGCAACAGATAGGCTACAGTCCATATTTGTCAACCTACAAAGTGCAGCTATAGTGAGAAAATCTTCATTTTTGTTATTTAAAGCAACATCATGTAACAATAACATCTTAAAATAACAGCTTTAAAAACTATTTGATGGCACACTGACACATAACAGGGAGAATGGTGTCTGTGTTGTTGCCAGACCGGGCCTGGAACGCCTGCTCTGTGTAGATTTGGAACACTTTACAGCACCACATCACACAACACCAACAACTATGGATCAGCAATCCAACTAGCTACACTATACAGCCAAAAGTATTAGATCATCTGATTTCAAACGCATATCCATGTCAAGTTTATTTGTATAGCACTTTTTACAACGATGTTTATGAACTTATGAAGTTCATATGAACATATGAACTTGAGCAACATCCCATTCTTAATCCAGAGGGTTTGATATGATGTCGGCCCAACCTTTGCAGCTATAACAGCTTCCACTCTTTTGGGAAGGCTCTCCACACTGTTTAAGAATGTGTTTAATTTCTGTGTTAATTTTTGATTGTTCTTCCAGAAGAGCATTTGTGACGTCAGACATTGATGTTGGTAAGAAGGTCTGGTATGCAGTCTCTGCTCTAATTCATCCCAAAGGTGTTCTATCGGGTTGAGGTCAGGACTGTGTACAAAGTTGTGAGCATAACATGGTCTAAAATCTCTTGGCCTCTTAGTTCCTCCATCAAACTTTGCCCGTGGCACAGTGCAGTCAGACATGTACCATTCTCCTGGCAACCACCAAACCCAGACTCAACCATCAGATTGCCAGAGGACTCCAGAGAACATATCTCCACTCTACTCTAGAGTCCAACGCTTTGCATCGCGCTTGGTGATGTAAGGCTTGGTTGCAGCTGCTCGACCATGGAAACCCATTCCATGAAGGTCTCTACACTCTGTTCTTGGGCTAATCTGAAAGATTACATTTGGAGGTCTGTAGTGCTTGGTTTTATACACCTGTGCCCATGGAAGTGATGGGAATTCAATTATCTGCATGGGTTTATGAATACTTTTGTATGAATACTTACTTTTTTATATAAGAAGATGCTAACTCAGTATTCCATGTATAGACATGTGTAGTTTTTCTGGATGCCAAACATCATCCCAACCCTGTTCCATTTCAGGCCAGCATACAAAAAAATAGATTCATCTCAAGGCAAAAAAATTTGCCCAGTCTTTGTCAATCTCACCACATAAGCCTTGAAAGTTTGAACCTCCTGTAATAATTCTGTATCAGCTCATCAACAAATGCACACATACAGCCATCCTTGAGGAGCTCAAAGTGATAAACATGAATTAAGCATACTCTTTATGCAATGTTCCACTGACCAATAAATGACCAACATATTGGGTCCTTATCTTGGGTATTGGTACCATAAGCATGTACTACCCAATCACAAGGCTGTCATCTCTGGCCCCACCCACACAAAACAGTTTCAAAGTCAGAGAAGCTCAGCAAGCTCAAGTTACAACCAGTTGTAACCAAAAGCTAGCAAACTAGATCACCTGTCTTTTCATCCACCTGCACATCTGTTTATCCGTGAATTTCATCCAGTCAGTGTCACATAAAAGCTGGACAATGACACGGGCTCTGTATGAGGGGTGGAGCAGGCTAGGAGTGTTGCACAGAGAGCTGTCAATCAAGCTGCACATTAGCTGCTCCCACACAGTTCACAGATTTCACAGATTTCAAGTCATGTTTTATCATAATTACATCTAATGTTTTTCATTCAAGCTCTGCTGGATATTTAATGTAACACTAATTTTATTAAGTGTCATAACCATATAATAATATATTCATATTTTACTCTGGGTCTGTTATACACAACTTTAATAATGAGCCTTTATGAGTGTACATTTGAGGTGGACATATATTAAATGACCAAAACAAAGGTGTCTGAATTCTCATTTCCAATGTACATGGTGGGTGTTTCTAAAAAAATGGCCAGTTCTGATACATACAAGGAAGCTACTCCTACAAAATTATATGCGGTTATACACACTGCCTTGCACTGTACGCCTGCAACACATTACAACAAATGGCCATTCAGATCGCTCGGTTCTGTATTCCATTTAGACGTTATTGGCAACGTAAGAAAGTTATTTAATCGCTGCTATGAGCTGAGCAAATGCCCTAGTTCTCCATATTCATCAGAGCAGGCATACAAGGCAAACCTAACAACATCAGCTAAGTCAGTAAACGCATCACAGGAGTCTAAGAAATCAGATTACACATGAAAGCATCCCCTCCCCAACTCTCTCTCTCTCTCTCTCTCTCAGAGTAGGCATGGACAGGCAGTACTGCTCATGCAGTTATTCCTCGGAGGACCTCTAAATGCATTATCCCGCGTGGTGGGCCATAGAGGCAGGCTCTTACTGGCTGTGTGTGTGTATTTGTGTGGTAAGGCCTTGCGTGTATTGCTGCCTCTTATTCACTCAGCTGACAGCACTATCGGGAAGAAGGCCGGCACTCAAACAGAAGGACAGGAGAAAGGCCGGTCAGGAACAGATACTATGCATTTCATGAACTTGTTTATATGATTACCAAAGCAATAAGCACCACTGTTAAAAAGCCTTTATCTTAGCAATAAGTGTATTTTCACCAGTAGGGACACCAGGTTTCATTAGAACAGAGAACAGATGTTAATAATCATAAATACATTACTATATATATATATATATATATATATATATATATATATATATATATATATATATATATATATATATATATATATTAGGGGTGTAAGAAAATATCAAAATATCGAATATCAGGATATTATGTTTAGTGATACTGTATCAATTCTCAAAAACACAGTATCGATACACAGATTCCTGGCAGACAGTAAATCATTGTGTTGTGTTTAAACCTCTGACCACTAGATGGCAGTGTTGTAATCCATTTTCAGCTCCACTCCAACATTAACAAGCAGCACAAGGGCGCAGTGATATTGTAAGCATTGCCAACCCTGTTCATATAGTGGTGTGTTTTAATATTAGGATTTTAAAAATCACAATATATCACTTTGCTTGCAGTATCGCAGTATATCACAATATATTGAATAGTGACTGCTGTATCACAATACATACTGTATCACCAGGTTCTTGCCAATACACAGCCGTAATATGTATATTACTTTGATGTTAATTACTTTGTATATTATAACATGAGTTGTTATATAGAGTATTATTATTATATATATACAAATCATTGTGTTATGTTTAAACCTCTGACCACTAGACGGCAGTGTTGGAATCCTTTTTCAGCTCCACTCCAACATTAACAAGCAGCACAAGGGTGCACTGCTACTGTAAGCATTGGCAAACCTGTTCATACAGTGGTGTGTTTTAATAGTAGGATTTGAAAAATGTTGCTGGTTGGTGGACTATTCTCGGTCCAGCAGTGACTCTGAAGCACAACACACACTAACACAGTGTGCGACAGCTGCAGTGCTGAGAATGATCCGCCTCCCTAATAGTACCTGCTCTTTGGTGGTCATGTGGGGGTCCTGACCATTAAATACAAGGTAAAGAGGGACAAACAATTTTTTTATTCTGTTTTGAACTTCAGTTTTGGTGCAGGCTGATCAGTTTGTGTTGCTTGGCAGCACAAACTGTGACCACAGAGGAGCTGGTATCCCTAAATCAACTGGTCACGAGTTAGTTTATATCCAGGAAATCAGCAATCTGAGAAGAATGTGTTTAGGTGCTGTGGGCGTGATGGATTAGCAAGAGCTGTGAGGCGTGTAGGGTTATCTGAAATATGCTGAAGATCACAGGCCCAAACCCAGCGCTTAGCTTTCGATCAGAATTCGAAGTCATTGATATATATCACTGATTGGGCGGGGTCCACAAAGCAGAGGAAACCCAGCCCTGAGAGAAGAAAATATGAGCTGTTTATCTTTTACACTGGGATGTTGTTATTCCATTTGCGTCCGTTAGAGGAATGGCAGACCGAAGCGAGTGCGTGAGCAGCGAAAATGGAAGACTGGACGCATGATTGAACATGATGGGCAATATGACTACGTTATTGTTATGGTGATGCATTACATCATAACCTTGGTTTTCTGAGTCATATTCTAGAACACTGAACAAAAAGAAAAAAACAATAATTATAAGTGCACTTATCAGGAGTCTGTAAACAATAACAATTAGTACAGAATAAACAATGAATTAAGTAGCCAGCAATTAATTAACACTGTATCGCCAGTTAATGAGACCTCTAAATCATCACTGTTTCTTTTCCCTAAAAAACCTGATATACACCTGAATTTTGCTCAAACCCACACTGTGTTCAAAAATTTCATTGAGAACCAGTTTGAGAATCAGTTTAGTTTTATTATTGTCTCTCAAGAAAAAAAAATGGTTCGCGGTCACTAAACAACCAAACAATACATACAGGAAATAGAAAAAAAACATTTAAAAAAAAGGAGACACGAAGAAGAAGACTTTTCCATGTCTTCTTATTTAACAGCATAATGGCACTAGGGATAAAAGAGTTCTTAAATCTCTTGCAATGTATTTTCAAAACTCTGTAGCGTAAACCAGATGAAAGAAGATGGAACTCTCCCCTCAAAAGATGGTCATCAGATGCAATAATTACCTCAGCTTTTTCAAGGTATACTTCTGATATAGCTGTAATAAGGATGCTTGCTGACACCCAGTGATCCGACTACTAGTTTTAACAATGCTGCTGAGATGATTTTTAGTCTTAATACTCAAGTTTTCAAACCAAGTGATAAATGCAAATGTCAAAACTGATTCAAAGAAACACTCACAGAATAAGGTTGTAAGATTTGAACACACCTGAAACCAGCCTCTGTTGACATTTCTTGAGGATCCTGTTTGTATGAACTAAAGATGGTAGTAGATAGAGGATGTGTAAAATGAGTTAGAAATGACTTGAGTAATGATTTAAAATTATCTTACAGTATAAAGGTTTGAAACACTTGATTTCATTTTTAAGCAAAACATGCTAAAAAACATCTAGATGTACCAAATATGATACAAAACACAACTCACATATGCCACGTATTATTATTTTATTGTATTATTATTATAAGTTATAATTATTTGTATAATAATACATTTTTATTATTAATTTATTATTATTATTATTTAGTGAAGGTCTAAAAAACACTCCATTTTCAAATAACTAGAAGTTATAGGTAATTGTTTTATAGTTCAGGCTTTAAAGGGTTAATAACACATAAAAGCTGTGCTGAAGGTGATATCACTTGTAATGTCATCTTGTGCTGTCTTCTTACTTCAAAATCTAAAAATTTAAGTTTGTAAGGTGTACATGGTTACCAAATAAATGAATACCGCACACAATTTTCAAGCCATCATTCAATAAAATGTTAAAACCGTCTGTCAAACAACAGAGAGATATTAAACAATGCTGCTAACTTTGCTAACATGCTAACAGCTCTGCTCACCACACAGCACACACCACACAGACTGAAGCACTTTTAGATAATAATAAAAAAAAATTATTCTTAATAAGAATGATTTCCTGAGAGAGTCAAGTTGAGATATTGTTGAAGGAACAGAGACAGTAAGAGAACAGCCGACCACTGTTACTAATGCGCTAAAGCCACTAAAGCTAACAAAGCTAACAGAGCTGACCAAAGTTAAATGTTAATGAGGACTCGTCATCTTTTACATAAAGATTTTTCTCATCAGTGAACAATGTCTAAACGTGTTTGTCAAGGAAAACATATTTTATATAAATATAAATATATTTTAATTATATTTATAAAGCTAACATCAGCTAGCGTAGTTAGCCTAGTTAGCAAAATAGCTGAGCAATCTCTGCATTTTCAGTCACGCCCTTGACATTGTGTCTACCCTCGGACCACCCTGCTTACTGGCCTCTCTACAAGATCTCCCTCGTCTCTTAAAACAGATTTGAAATTGTACAACCTTTAATTTTAATTAAACTATAATAATAAAAATAAATAAACTATGATAATAAAAATGTTGTTGCTGACACTAAAAAATGAAGGAAGAATAAATGAATTGGACTGTTAGGGGAAAACAAGCAATGAAAATGGCTTTTTGTCTAACACTGTCCTTGACCACTGGCGGACCACCCAGAAAACTCTGAGCGAAGCACCGGCGGATCCTCAGCTGTGCTGTTAATGGGCCAACAGTGGTCTGCTGTTCTCTTGCTATCAGAGAGTTAAGCACAATGTACTTGTTTTATATCACGGTTCCATTAAAACACCAAATAGGCACTTGAACTGTTAGCTGTTTATTTTTCTGTTTTGAAATGTAATAAGCAGCCAATGATTTGAGTATTTTAATACTAGTAACTCAAATGGTTAACCGAGCTCTCGAATACTTGTGCATGCCCCTGATTCGAAGCGTTATATCATTCTGAAAATACCTTCCAGTGCCGCGGTATTCATTTTTCATATTGTTCACCCTTAGTTGAACTTTTTTCAGCCTCTTGTTTTTATAGAGCTCATACAACGAGCTTTGTATACACACCACAATACAACAGTCCAATACTATCACACTGTGAGTGACTCTTCCTCTTTTCCTAGTAGACTCTCAGTCTTTCTCTCCCACATACACACACCTGCTCTGTGTGATTGTAGAGCTCATTGTGTTTTAAAGGAAAGGAGTCTCGCCCTTGCCCTGCTGTTGAGGAAGTCTGATAACATTGAAGTGCAGTGATAGGAAGGAATTTCCTCCAGCTGGGAGATTATCCACTGACCATATCGGTTAGCAATCAGCGAGGGCGTCCCACTGATCCTACAGCAGCTCAGAGGGAGGGTTTGATTGGTCACGTGTTGAAAACACAAGTGGATGTTGGCCAGGTGATTTTTAGTACAGCATGAACAATAAGGGGGAAGGCGGTCCGGCCTTGGCTTGTCACTGGGAGGATAAACTATTTAAGTGGAAAGCTCTAAGTGTGGAATGAACAGATTTCTGAAATGAAAACCTGGGATAGTTCCAGTTGGGTGGTCAATTATTAAGAAGAGGGTCAGTTCCAGTTCAATGTATTTTGACCATCGTAACTGTTTACTAGAAAATATTCAGTTATTGTTTGAGCCCATAATTTTTAATGATATTAAATATTTTGACAGTAAAAAGAAATATGACCAGTGGCTGTAGTCCAATAGCCAGACCCTAAACACACCCCTGGACTAGCTCCAGTTCTGGACAGACGGAGATGGCTGCTATCAACAAATGTGATATATGGGTGGCTCAAAAAAATGACACCGTTTAAAAAAAATTAAGCACTGTTTGTACATAACATGGTAGCTACATTCCTGTAGGTCACAAAGCCTACCCATCCCCAGGTAGTATGATTCAAATCCCGTAACCTTATCCCTGCTTTTAATCCCTGGGTCGACATTTGTGGTGATGTTGTGGATTCTCTTTATAATTGCTATCTAGTGGTTGAGGTTTGCACAGGCGAGCAAGTGGTAAAAGTGTTGTTACTAACATTTCCAGTTGGCTACACCACCAAAAACACAGATTGTTTCCATAAAATTAGGATGTGGTCACCCCACCCAAGAGCCATGAGATGTTTTAGCATGGGTAAATTTCACGCTAGCACTGCATCATTGGTTGCAGAAATACCATGGCCTAAAATCTAGTTTACAGAGTTTTCCAATTTCCCAATAGTCAATTAGCCATGACATGTTTTGAGGCTAAAGTTTGCTTGTTTAGTTTTGTCTTGGAGCTATCAGGCTAATGTAGCCAACAAGCATTTAGATTCATGAAGTTTCCACAGTGCTCATTACCACTTACCTAAAAAACCTAAAAACTCTTCATTAAAGTCAAACACTTCCTTTGTGCTTTTAGCTTTTTTAACAAACAACAACCAAACAAAAACATAGTTAAAAACAGGATTTGACATGAGAGCTTCTGTGGACATACTAGCTTAAGTATTATAATATCTAAACATGTTAAATTATATATTGCCATAACAGTAACATTGCAATCTTGAATCCTTAAATTGTCTCTATTTAAAGCCATGCAGTCTGACTTCACTGTCTAAGCCATCAATAACTATATTAGCTATAGCTATTGTAGCTACATCAGTCCCACATTAGCTCCAGTGCAAAACTGGAGAAGCTAAAACTTTGGATGTCTTTGCTGATTAACTACATTTAGTGTAAGGAGAAAAACAGTCTAAATTAGAATTTTGGCCAGAGCATCAGTTTAAAGACAGTACCACCCTTTTGTCTCTGGGTGTGTGTAGCATGTTGTCACTTGAGGAGCCTTCGGGACCGCTGTTCTCATCACTGCTCTGACACACACATCCCCACAACAGAGAATATGCAGCAGTTACATACTTCTCACTGCCAAATGAAGGACTCATCCAAAAAACACAAACAGACAGACAAGAACTGGTTTAGAAGGTAGTGAGTATGTAGAACAACCCATATGAAAGAATATTTTTCCTAAAACTGCAAGAATCTTACAGTTAATTCTGACATTGCAATTGTTTTCTACCGATCCTGGTCCTGGAACACCTCCTGCCTGGCACACTTCAGTGATTGCTTTGTTCCCAACACCCAGATTCAACAAATTTGTTAAAGAATATAGTTGAAGTGGGTCTGTTGTGGTAGGAAAACACAAGAATTATGCATAACCATGGAAGAAAATGAGTGTGCTAGAGGATACTATTATAGATATGACACACAGGACAAAATACTTATTATTAGTTTACACTATTATAAGGTACTATGAAAATATCAGGGACCACCTTTTACTTTTCTAGGGAACCACCAAACTGAGCTGGACACTAGTCTACCAGCACTGGAGCTGTGTACACCTGTGGTAGTCCACCGCAACTGTCAACATGAGATAAGCAGAACATAGAGGTGCGATCAGTATGACTTTTAGTTTAAAATATTCCAAAATTAACAAAAACTGCACCTCCCCTCACTTCAGACATTTACCACAACAGGGTCACCAGGAGGGCCCACAACATAATCAGGGACAGTACACACCCCCAGCACACACTCTTCACACTTTTACCTTCAGGCAGACGTTACAGGAGTGTGAGGTCCAGGACCACAAGGCTGACAAACAGTTTCTACTCACAGGCCATCAGGCTTGTGAACACCTATCTCTCCAACCTTTCCTATCTGAACTGGTTTTAACTGCACCTTACACTCACTGTACTGCTGCTGTCCGAATACTGTTTACATTCACTACTCACAAAAACATTATTGTTTACATTTGTTACTTGCAACTTGCACTTTATGGCTGCTGCTCTTCATACTTGCACATAAAAGCACACATAATTATTTTTAATTTCTTAAAAAAAGAACTTTGATTTACTTTAACTTACAATATATTATTATACTTTATATATTTTGTATAGTGTTTATTTCTTTTTGTTATCTTTATCTACTGGTGAATGGAGGAGCAAAGTAAGAATTTCATTGTACAGTGTAACTGTCTGTTTCTGCTGTGCATATGACAATAAAACTCTTGAATCTTAAATCTTGAATCTTGAAAAAGATGTCAAAGATGTCCATGAATCGCACTGCAGAAATGTCTACTGAAGTCAGCATGCTACACAGCAAACGTGTCCTGTCTCGTAACACCACTTCATACCTCAAGAGGCGATAGTGAGTCACTGCAGTGTCAAGTCGAATCAGTCCAACATAAGAGGATGAGGATGTAGCGCTGCTGCCCCGACGGCGAATTCTAACCTTCTCTCAGTTGTGTTGAAGATTTTTCTCCTGGTTAGATCATTTAAAGCAAGATAGCCAGTGAATAGCAGAGTAAACACAACAACGGCTAAAGATCTAGCAAGCAATTCTTAGGACCACTGCTGCCCACTCAAACAAAAACTGGAGGCGCTCTTGGCAAGTAACGGGATTAAGTTTGATGCTGAACATCAAACGCTGGCGTAAACTGAGGAGGAGTGACTGTCCTTGGCATGTCCTTGTATCTTACAACAGGGTTGGACACCACAACTTTCTGGCGAGGTGTTGCCCCCCCAGTGTTTGGAGTATGAAATGATAGATTGCATCATCTTACAAATGCCTCGTTTAGAGCTCTTATTGTTGAGGGAGTGGAAAAAGTCAAGCTGCACTCTTGCTTTAGATCTGAGAACCTTCACAGATGTCTCCTCCCATCCTTCCACTGTGAGAAGACAAATTAATTCTATCTGGGTTTGAAAGGATGTGTAGCTGTTCAAGAAGCTCCTCAATGAAAGAAAAGGAGATATGAACACATCAAACAAAGGAGCTGCTGGTGTTCTCAGAACAATGGGCTGACTGTAGAGTCCAGACCTCGACATCACTGAAACTGCTGGGAATACTTTGGGCTCACGAGAAGCAGAAAATACAACCAACGTTTATCGGCCAATCAATCCTATGGTCTCTGTGAGTCTCCTGAAAAGAAAGGATGCTGTAGTGTGACATCATACTGAGTTGCTGAGGCCTTTCTGCTTTTTCCCCTGATGCTGAAAAATGAATTATTTAGTTTGGGCTGTTTTAATTGTAAATTAAACAAAAGGTCGGTCCCTGATTTACACACAGGACTGTAGAACTCTAGAGCTGTTTAGAAATCTGAGAGGGTCTTACTGCAGTCCTTTCTTTGTAAGGAAACAAAGTGAGAAACAGGAGAAAAGAGAGAATAACGGATTGATAGCTGGTGGAAAGAGGAAGACGACAGGAAGGTGGGGGGCCGAGGAGGTTTCCCATCCAGCCGTCTCTGTCTGTTTAAATATTTAATGAGCAAACACATTTCTGTTCTCTCGCATCCTCACTACATGGGCCGGAACGAAGAAGAGGAGGGAGGAGGATGAAGAAAAGCTTTCCGCTGCAATAATAACCGTGCCGTCTGCCCCTGTATCCAGGCGAACTCACACACTCACACACACACACACACACACTCACATACACACTCCAGTGAGCTCTCATGCATGTCTAGAAGTCATTCAGATGCTCGGTGTTATAGGGGTTGCACAGCTGAGTGTACAGCTGGAACAAGAGCGCCACTGAAAATTAAAACCTAAAGAACAAATTCAAGAAGGAGTTTTGGCAAATAGATCTACAAAAAAATCAGCCTTTCTAAAGTCTTTCTGGAATCATTTGCCATATTAACAACTGTGTTATTTAATGGAGATGGACCGATCGACGTTTTTGAGGCCGATTCCGATCGCCGATCACCTTTCAGCGCGATTGGCCGATAGCCGATACCAATAGAGGGCGGGGCTATATGCTACGGCAGGGATACATGTAATTATTAGCACAAGCAAGTCATGAAACATGGTCTAAACTGGTTTATTACCATTTTTAACGAGCTCATATGAAACAGCATAATATTTTTAACAAACTTAACAATGAATAAACAAAGTAAATCAAACAAATATCCCCAAAACTGCAATCATTACATTTAGGCCCTAAATTTAAAACAAAAAAGCTAATTAAATAAATGCAGGAAAAACTGCAGTCAATAAAGCAGTCTGTAATCACTAAATGTAGATCTTGAATTGCTGCTGCTGTTCTGTTCGTACCGGTCAGATCTGGTCTGTATGGTGTTCTGGGTTGTTTGTTTTGTGCTAGCTGTGCGTGCTAGCTCTGCTGTTTGCTGATACTCACTGTATTCAGCGACATGGTGTACACTCAAGTGAATTCTGACAGTGTTCATTTTAAGAGGTGGAACTTTTCTTATCTTTACGATGTACAGGCTTAGCGACGCAGTAAACTCACAGACCAATCACGTGCGCTGTAAGATCAACAAAGACTCCTCGGCCAATCAGATCTGTGCAGATTCGGGAGTGCAGCCCGCACACAGACGAGGTACGAAGCGAAAAGCAGCAGTTGGCGAATAAAGCGACTCTGAGAAGGCGATTTCAAATTGTTTCTTCCACAATGAACATTATTATGAATAAACAACGTCCCAGACTCACCACCAAGCTCCACGTTTTATTTACTTTTTATAAACAAGCACTTTATGATGCACTTTCTTTTTCAAAGGCATTGTTTTTTTAAGGTAGCCCTTGTTTTTAGGAGGAAAATACATTTATTTGAAGTTCTATAAATAATTAATTCAGTTCAGCATTTAAAACAATTAATATAGTTAATATAATTTACCGAACGGTATTTGTAATATGTTTAGTCTTTCAGTTGTTTATGATATAAAATGCTGATAGAACTACTAGGCTACTTCAGTATACAGGATATGACGCTGAAATTATTGAAATTGTGACCGTCCGGACCTTGGCCTGAGGAAATTTACCCCTGGACTAAAGGATGACCAACACAAACTGCAGCTGTCTCTGACTTTACATCTACAAGGTGGACCAACAAGGTAGGAGTACAGTGGACAGTACGTGGACACACTCCAGCAGCACCGAGGTACTGCAGTGCTGAGAATGATCCACCACCCAAATAATACCTGCTCTGTGGTGGTCCTGTAAGGATCCAGATCATAGAAGAACAGGGTAAGAAAGTATACAGAGGAGTAGATGTACTACAGTCTGTAAGTATAGAACTACAGAGTGTTTCTGTATGGTAAGTGGAGCTAATAAAAAGGAAAATGTATATAGATACAAGGAGCTGTGCATAATGAAGTGTCTGGTGTGTGTATATGTGTATATATTAGTTCAAATTGTGATCCCACAGTAAAAAACAATTAAATATTAGATATTATATATATATTAGATTGATATTTTCAAGGCTTCAAGGATTTTCAAGCATGAACATGAACAGAAATAAGATAAATATGTACAAAATCATCATTTATAGCATACTTTTGTCAGAACATACACATACTGGGACCCCAACCCTAAAATATACACTTCTTTACATGCCATTTAGAAGATCTCTTTATTTCCTTTTAAGCAAAGTTGTGAAGTACATATTTTTGTCTCACGTACACTACCAATCAAAAGTTTGGGATCACAGTGAAACGTTATTGTTTTCAATGGAGTATCTTCCTTCATTAACACAACAATGGACTGACGGGTCTCTAAAGAAAGTTGTTTCTTTCTGGTCATTTTGAGTCGGTCAGCAAGCCATCAACTGCTGATCTTCAGATACTAAACTAACCTAGAATGTTGTTCTCCCTTTTATTCTCACTTATCAGTAGAATGTTTTTCAGCTGTGCATCACAATTGAGCAAGAGTGTCCTAACAACCAATTAGTCCAATAACATCCTTAACTTGGATTGGCGGCCGTACCGGGAGATTTAGACAGAGGACTGAGAATTGCTGATAATAGGACTATATGTAAAATAAGCCTCTATATAAAAATAGGGCTTTAATAGAAACATTTTTATTCTTTAAATAAAATCATCTGATACACTTACATTAATTGTGAAATGGACAATATTGTTTGTGAATTGCATGAAAATTGCATGAAATGAAATTCTAAAGTGATCCTAAACTTTTGAGCGGTAGTCACCACTGAAACACATAGCTGTAGTCCACAGGCAGAGTCTTATTTAAGCCACGCCCCTGCATTTTAGAGCAGAGAGTGAGAGTGTGGGCAGTTAGGTCCCATTGTTTTTGAGTTAAATGTGTCTCCAAGTAGAAAAACCTTTACAGGAAAGTAGTGGCTGTTATTGCAGCAAAGAGGAACAAGATCCTTATTGATACACTTAAGACAAACACTGGGTGAGAATGTGTCTACAAACCTTAAATCAAAAAACAACACGGGACATAGGATGATTTCAACCAATCAGATTGTGTTGACTTATATATACAACAAACACACATGCTCTAAAAGATGAGATCAACTCTAGTGAGAGGCGATCCTATCCATCTGGATATGGGTGGGTCGCTCTCTCTCTCTCTCTCTCGCTCTCGCTCTCCCTCTGTCATGAATGTCTGGTTCACATCTGGGACTTGGTGGAGAGCTGTGTGTGATGTCATACACTCTCCGTCCCTGTGAGCCGCCCCTGCCCAATCTCGCCTCATGACATCATCTCTCCTGGCCCTGCCCTGCGTCTGGGACTGCAGAGTGGGACACACCCTCCCACCCAGCACAAACAAAACAGCCTAGGCCAGAGCAGCCACCAGGGCAGATCCACAGCCGAGCCCACCAGACCACAGGCTTCCCACCTAGCACAAAACTGCAGGCACGGATCTGAAGCAGTTCTGCTAACACCTGCTGAACCTATTTGTGTCAAAACAAATTATATCAGCCTGTGAGAGCGGGGGCCACTTATTACAGCACGGTTAGAGGAGCAGCTCTATCAGATATGCTAACACCGCTAACAATGAAATGAGCTGTTTACCATCATTTAGCATTTTATTATTTGTATTTAACTTTTATTCACCGTTAGCACTGAACTCTTCCTTCAAATATCTGCTCAGCGTGGAGAGTGAAATATGGCATGTCTGTCTCTAACCCATCTCTGAAGCCTGTTTTAGTTTATACATAGTGCTCAAAGGGGGGTGACAGAAGACCACTGGATTCTAGACTGTTCCATGGCACAAAGAGTTGACTGCTGGCACCCTCTGCTGTTTGTAGAGGGAATAGCATGAAAAAAAATAGTGGCTTATGGGCATTTCACTGAGTCATGCATAAAGAAAGACTTGAATAAACACAACAAAAAATATTTTTACAGTCAAAGAGCTTTGAAAATTAAATCTCAATACCTGTTACTTTAAGGCCTGTCATAAACCATGCCTATATTAAACTGTATGTAATCATCTGCTGTTAGTAATTTAAACAAATACTTGTATTTTTAATTAACAAATACAAAAGACAATTTACTTCAGACATATTTGTGTTTATAATAATAGTTCTTACTGTTGATATTATGGTATTATGGTACAGTGTATGTCAGAGCAAGTATTTAAACTAGGGAGACTGCTAAATTACAGAAAAAGGCAGGATCCCTAAGAAATGACTGTAATTATACAGAGTTTTACCATCATTGCAAAAACATACCTTTACAGTTAATTAGTAAACAGCTGCTTGACATTTTGCTGTTTTTATACCAATTAATTTTAAAGAATATGTAAATATATAGATATGGTTCTAAAGAGGTCACTGGGAAACCAAAAATCTGACTGACCACCCAAGATGCCCAAGTTCTACCACTACACTGTGGGGCAGGTCCATCCATCCATCCATCCATGAGAGGACAATGATTTTGCTATTGGTTATCACCAAACCCAACCCGAGAGCGTACACACATTCACCCACATTAAACCCCCTACCGCTGTAGACAACCTTATTTATATCAGTGCAAAAGCTAATTAATAGAGCAGTTAGTGTTTATTTACTATTTAGTATTTACTATTTATTTATGTACTATTAACACACTAACACTAACATGCTACTAACAATAGAATAATTAAAAACATCAAGTTTTTATTGCATGCATTTTACTTTTTATTTTTGCTTACATTTCCAAAACCCTCCTTGATGAAGCTCTGGGTTATGTGTAATATGTCAACCAATACCTGGTTTGGCTAATCAGTTCTTTATCAGATTAAATCAGGTGCGCTGGTGACAGAATTTAACAAATACCATAGGGAGACAAGGAAATTGGGAACTATTTACATTCTACATTCTGATTTACATTCTACATTTAAAAGAAATTCTTGTTACGTTTTTCCATATTTAGTAATCCAATATCCCAGGATGGATTGCTGATTAGGCCATTGGGGCCAGTGCATAGCAAAAAAGAACACAAGCTAACAAATACAATAAGATGACATGTGCACTCACATCTCTTCCACCTTGTCCGGAGGCCCCTGCACCTGTCCGATCACGGTGCCCTGTCTGGTGTTCTTCACCCAGCCGTTCACCCCCAGCTTCTTCCCCTGATCCTCTGTATACTGAACACAGCACAGTCACAGAGCCCCTGAGACATTCTTAGACTCACTAGCTTTTTTGTTAAGCCAATGCATGCACAAAACAGTCAAGCTTAGTGTTCCACAACATGTCCTACATACCAGTAAACGGTGACACTATAATACTACAGTTCAGTTTTAACAATGTTTTTGGTGATATACATCGATCAGCCAGAACATTAAAACCACCTCCTTGTTTCTACAATATCTGCCTATTATATCAGCTGAACTACCATCACCTACCATGTAGGTGCAGTTTGTAGTTCTACAATTACAGACTGCAGTTCATCTGCTCTCCGAATACTTCAATGATCAGGGCCCCCACAAGATCACCACAGAGCAGGTATGATTTGAGAGGTGGATCATTCTCAGTTTTGATGCTGGGGTTTATAAACACTATTAGACACTCCTATCTTGTTGGTCCACCTTGTAGATGTAAGTCAGAGACAATAACGCATCTGTTGCTGTACAGTTTGTGTTCCTCTAGTCCTTCATCATTGGTCACAGGACGCTGCGCACAGGAAGCAGTTGGCTGGATGTTGCTGGTTGGTGGACTATTCTCAGTCCAGCACTTCTGCAGCACTGCTGTATTTGATCCACTCACACCACCACCATGTCACTGTCACTGCAGTGCTGAGAATGATCCACCACCCAAATAGCACCTGTTCTGTGGTGGACGTGTGGGGGTCCTGATCACTGAAGGACAAGGTGCAGATGAACAGCAAAGTATACAGAGACACAGATGTGATATATATGATAATAAGTGAAACTGATGAAATGGACAATGAGTGTAGATACAGTGAGGTGCTTTTAATGTTATGGCTGAGCGGTGTATGTGATACAGAATAACCAGTGTATCTATAATAATGCCCACAATTAAGTTGTATTTTATGAGCTTTATTCAAAGAAAATTAAAAAGCTAGGTCAGGTGTAGAAGCAGGGCTGCCTTGCAGTGTGACCTGCAGGCCCAAGTTAGCCTGTGAGGATGTTTGATTTGGCCCACGCAAGTTTCCTCAGTTCCCCCGCTCACCCAATGAGAGAACAGGAAGGATTTAGCAAACAAAATATAAATATAAATATTACAAAATATAGTATCATTTGAAAAATGATTTTGCTAACAAAATATAAATATAACAAAATATAGTATCATTTAAAAAATTACTTTGCTAACAAAATATAAATATAAATATAACAAAATATAGTATCATTTGAAAAATGATTTTGCTAACAAAATACAAATATAAATATAAATATAGATATAACAAAATATAGTATCATTTAAAAAATGATTTTGGCAACAAAATATAAATATAAACATGACAAAATATAGTATCATTTAAAAATGATTTTGCTAACAAAATATAAATATAACACAATATACTGTCATTTAAAAAATTATTTTGCTAACAAAATATAGTGTCATTTAAAAAAATACATTTTTAAAAACCTCTCTTTGGTTGCCGTCCACATAAAGGTACGTGAAAACACAACAGCGCTATATTAGCACCAGACATGCTACAGTGAATACAGTCATTTCACTCAATATCAGCACATTCTATGATTCATATCCATACATCCATTATATGGAAAACTTGAAGACTGAAGACAAAAGTCTAGACACGCGGGTACAGAACAGGATTTCTGCTCATCAATATATTAACGCTAACAGCCCAGACGCTGTGACATACTTAGAAAATGTTATGATTCTGACTTTTATCCAAAACATAATGCAGTATCTGTAATACATAATATTTTTTAAAACCCGGAAATATATTCAGGGCTTGATTAGTGCATGAATCATGACAGCAGATCTAATGATACTGGCTTTAAATAATAAATTAGATAAAGAACTAAAAATGTTGCATGTGCTTTTAAACTTGAACTTAGAACCTAATAATTTGACAGTACACTATGCTTATGTAAATTAAAAAAGATGATCTAATTGTGATTTATTTTAATAACCCCTTTTAATTAATTTAGCCTTACACTGATAGAACAACTCTGTTTTGTGAAAAGCTTTAGTACAACTTTAAATCAAAGACAATCCCGGGCCGGCAGTACGTTGAGCTCTGCTTTGTGTGTAAATATTACATTGAAAATGTTTTACTCTGAAAATAAACTTGTTTTCATGCTCCTATTTTCTTCCAGGATGCTAGCAAGAGCAAAGCCATACAGAGGACTTAGTCGTGTTTAGATGAAGTATCTTCCTCTTACCATTCTGAAGCACACACCTGAAACACAGGGGGGAAAAACTTTTTTACACAAAGATACACAAACAACAACAATGACAACAACAACAGATACAGACACAGTTTAAATGAATAGAAACACAATCTAGATAAATACTTGTCTATAAGTGCTGTTACTCCAATAAAATAATGAGTCCAGCAAATAGAAAAACTGCTACCATCACTTGAGCTAGGAAAATGGCAGGTCAACATTAAAGGGGAATACCACCATTTAAAAAAAAAATCTAAATAATGTAACCATTTTATTTACTTTTAAAAACCATCAGAGGACATACAGTCTGAGTCTGTGTAATTGCAGTAATAATACAAATAAGGAGTCAGGATCTAAAAAATAAGCCTTATTTCAGGACTATTTTGCTTTAGAATATGCTGCATGGACTGTGTTAGACATCAGGCAGCGTGGCCACAACTATTCCATGTAATAACTTTCTTTGAGGGGCTTTTGGAGGTATTAAACTCTTCAGACCACTGTGAACACTTTCAACTTGTTAAGTTTCTCTACAAACCCACTCTAAATGACACTATTTACATCTATAACTATTTAATTATGCAGAATGTTTTGAAAAAGTTCCCCTTTAAGAGGGCCATCAGGTTAAGTGGGATACTTTAACTTAATGGCTCTGCGCTTTGCTGCTTTTCATAGACGGCAACAGCAAGCGGTACTTCAAATGGTCTATGCGGCAGAATGAGAATAGACATTGTTTAGATGTTGCAGTATGTGCTCTGAATACAAAACACAGGAGCCGGAATGTTCCTGCTGCTCCATTTAAAGGGAAAGTCCACCATTTTCTGAAATGTTCTGCATAAATCAGTGGTTGTGAACACCCTGAGTCATTGAGAGTAGTTTAATGTTTAAAGTGGCTCCTTGTAGTAAAAAAGTTGCAGAAAGGAAGAAAGATATAGACAGATTTCCTTCACAGTGGTGGTGAATGGGACCAGAGGTCCTGGTGTGCGTATTATTTACTATCCAAAACCACCAGTGAACCTACAAGTTTTTTATGTGGTTTTAACATATGGTCACTGAGGGTAAAAAAATGTTCAAGCTGAAACAACTTAAGTTTACATTTGGGAAGTGTTTTGATCAAAAACATGGATCAATCCACAAAGAATAGATAAAAAACAATAAAAGTCTAATAAAAAACAGACTTTAAATACCTTTTATGATAAAACCTTTATGACAAAACTACAATAAAATAATGTCTCAGACATGAGGCGGCGCATTTCAAATCAGATCACGTAATAATGTTCTGTGTGGGAGCCTTTAGCGGTGGACATCTGGTTCCTATCACTACCACTGTGAACAATTCTGACTCAGCAAGTTTCTCCAGTATGAAGCAATTAGCACCAAAACACTCTGCATGACTGTGTTGACGTGTTAACCATTTAATTATGCAGACAATTTGTAAAGCCGGTGGAGTTTCCCTTTAATTACATTTTTTTAAATACAGCCAGGCCCACAATAACCACGTGACACCAAGTAGCAACATTTATTCACACTGAGCGCTCAGCATTTGTTGATACTGACTAATAAAAGCGGCAAAGCACAACAAGGCCACTTCTACGAGACTAAACTGACCTGAACTGACCCTGCAGGTACTGCCCTCAGCCCTCAGCTAGTCAAGCGCTGCTTCTATTTCTGGAGGCGGACCCCGCGACTAAAGTCTCGCCCACCTACCCTGAACATCGCCGAATATTTCGAAATCTATGGACGCGTATTTCCCGTCAGAGGACATGACGCAGAGCCGCACAGGGAGAACAACACCAGGAGAACGCAGAAGCCCCCTATAGCCCCTCAAACTGTAGCCGGACATAAACAGAGCTCTGTCGCCCTCAGGAGGCTGACACCGCGTTTCATCGCGAGATTTCCCCACACAGATCCCATTACAGGCCCGGGTATATTTTTATCTCGGCTTAAATATATAATCGCTGGAGCTGAGATTAAATAAATGCTCCTCAGACCAAACTGTAATAACCATCGACTACAACATGCAGTTATAAATACAGGTTCTTATAACGTTGCTGTTCAAATAAAAACATGTATATTCAAAATAGTAACTACTACTACCACTACTACTACTACTACTACTAATAATAATAATGACTAGAAACCTTTCCTGAAGGAGATGTTAAACATATAGGATAAATACAGGAGTGCTGGTCAGTATGTCTGTGGATGAGAGTTTAGTAATCTGCCCTGAGTGAGTACAGGCAGTTTGGTGGCTTTTGGTTGAAAGAAACCATAATGTTTGGGTTTGACCAAAAATAAATGGAATCCTATAGGAGGAACAAGGGATGAATAAACGACAAACAAGCGAGTGTGGGTCAGTATGTCTGCGGATTAGTGTTTTGGGGATCTGCCTTAAAAGAGTATATGCAGTTAGGAGGCTGTAGGTTAAATGAAACCATGAGGTTTGGGTGTGACAGGAGAATGAATAGGACTCTATGGGGGGAAAAAAGAGGGAAAAAACGACAAACAGAGGAATGCGGGTCAAACCAACACTACAGTTGTTGTTGGGGGTCTTCCCTGAATCAGTGTAAGTAAAACAGTGTCTGTCAGTTGAGCAAAAGTATAGTAGATTGGTGTGCATCCTATTCATTCTCTATGGGTAACAATTTCAGAAAGAATCTGTAATTTTCAGATCAGAAAGCTGTATACAAGCCCGAATCTCACAATCAGACCAGACAGTCTGGAGTTGGAAGGGGGTTAATATTTCTAAAATTGTGGGACCAGTTAAGTGGCAAAGATCTGGCAGAAAGCAAAAAGAAGAACAACAATATTGCGCATTGCAACCATAATAATAACAAACAAGAGAGGCCAAAACTGTCTTTCCTTTCAATTTAAAGTTTTATTTCAGTGCATTTCTTTTTGTCTGTCCATCATGAAATGTGCATGTCATATAAAGAACAGCTGCCATTTTCAAATTAAGCCAAGAAATAAAAATAGACAATAATGGAGATACTGGAGATGTTTTTCTTCGGACAGCGGCGATACACTATATACTGCATACAGAATTGATTAGAGATGAGTGAACTGTGCTGAAGAAAGGTTTGGGTGCTTTCACAGCTCTTTGATTCAGAACACATTTGAGCACTTTGCTTGCTCTAAAACACTTTTAGGAGGCCAGTAAAGAAGTAATGAGTAGAATAAGGAGTGATGGTACAGAAAATGTCCTTAAACTTATTTTAGTATTGCGAAACATGCCCAGATTATGGATTATGTAGTATCCCTACAATGCCAGTTGAGGATGTTCAAAGGTTCAAAGTAGATTTCCACTTGGGTTTTTCCAAAGAAATCTATATAATTAACACTTTGATGTGCAATGTGGGTCAAAAGATTTTCTATACATTTCAGGTTTTTATTTTTACTTTTTTAATACAAAATAACTTTTTTATCACTGTCCTTCTAGCCCTTACATATTCACTATGGATTTTCAATTTCAATGGAATTTTTGATTTCAGTAGATTTACCAAAGAGATACTCAGCAATACATACAATAACAGGAAATGAATACAGGTCAGGTTTGAGCCATGTTGTGGGGCTTGCTTAGCTTGTGCATCAAAGAGATAAGTAGCTGAGATATAAACAAAGTCATTCAGAGAGGTCTGATATGGAATGCTCTGTTCTAGAGGGACTTGCAGAGTAGGTCTTAGTGGTGGTGATAGGAACCAGACATCTGAAAGAGGTTTAAAGGAGTAATCTGTAAGATGACATGACCTGTCAAATTTATACTCCAAACAAACATAACACCAGAAAGCTGTGGTGACCACCCCTATCAAAAAAACAAGGAAATGCACAGATCCTTCTTACCTCAACAAATAATATTGGCATTATTATGACAAAGAAAACTGGTATGTAAAACCTGGTGTTTTACTGTTTTACTGAGTTTTATTCGTTTGAGTGGGTGGTGAAAGTATTAATATAACCTTCAACATGACTGATGTTAGTGCAGAGCTACTTCTGCGTCCTCTCATTATGGAATGATAGATTCGACACTACAGTGACTCACTATCACCTCTTGAGGTACTCAGTGGTATTACGATTGGACAGGCCGAGGCTAGCTGGATAGCAAGCTAACTATTTCCGCAACATGATGCATTGACATCATTGACATTATATATTATTATATATTTTGAATTATAAATTTAGTTTATTTTATAATATTTGAAAATAAAAGTCTTACTGAATATCTCAGACAGAGGCTGCTTAGACAAAAACTGCCTGGTGCCTGATTCGTTGGTGTAGGAAAGTTTTGTGGTAGTGTTTTGGCTTAATATGTACTCTGCTTCATTGTACCCTGCACAGATTCATAACAGCCCCAAAACATAACCGAGCCTCCTCCACGTTTCACATTAGGTGCAATGTTCTTTTCTTTGTGTGTTTCATTTTCGCGCCTGTGAACATGGAGCTGATGTGACTTGCCAAAAAGCTCATTGTCTCATCTGTCCAAAGGATATTCTCCCAGTATGCATTTTGGTGAATTCCAATCTAATTTTTTAATGATTTGCTTGTAACAGTGGTTTGGTCGTCCTCCATTAAGTCCATTTTGTCTAAAACAGGGACGGATGGTGTGATGTGACATTGATGTACCTTTAACTATGGAGCTCACCTCTAATCTCTTTGGAAGTTGTTCTGGGCTCTTTGTTTACCATTCGTATTATCCATCTCTTCAATTTGTCAGCAGTTTTCCTCCTGCGGTCACGTCCAGGGAGGTTGGCTACAGTGCCATAGACCTTAAACTTTTAAATAATATGTGCAGCTGAAGTAACATGAACATCAAGCTGCTTGGAGATGGTCTTATAGCCTTTACCTTTAACACGAGTGTCTAGAATTTTCTTTCTAATCTCCTGAGACATCTCTCTCCTCAGCTTTCTGTGGTCCGTGTTCAGTGTGGTACGCACCCTGATACCCAACAGCACAGTGACTACTTTAAATAGTTTAAGTTTAAAGAACAACTTAGTTTTACACATCCCTATGGTCATATTATTTTAAATGAACAATTAGGGCATTTAGGACTGAATTAACATTAAAAACACAGTAAAACATTTAAAAACACTGATCTGTTCTAATGATATAAGCCTGCTCGTTTGGACCACTTGACAGGTAGAATAAATTACTAGAACATCCGTGCTGTCCACATTGTGATATGAGAAGTTCGAGGCTGTGAATGTTAAGAAATGGACGATTGTGCTTATTATTTATCACAAAAACACAAGAAAAAGCACAGAATTTAGAATCCTAGTCATTAAAGTAGCGAAAACATGAAGCAGCACAACAAATCCGGGACAGGCCCTGACGCAGCGACAGAAAACCTGATGGCCACCATAGTTTCTCGAATAGGGAGGGGTGAGCAATGGGGGATGGGGGCGGGGGTAGTGGTTTAGTAGGTTGCAGTACACAACCTCGCCACTAGAGGCTTGCACACCGCTCCTTTAATATACATGTTTCTCTGCTCAGAGCATGTATTTGTCACTACTTTACACAGATTTTAAGTAATAAAGCTGTGTAGTTACCGGCTATCTGTGCTGCCCACAAATTATATGCGTATTTTAATAATTATTCAAATTATTTAGCTTTCAATCCAAAGCAGATGCAGTTCAGACAGACACACTTTGGCACTCATAGTAGTCGCAGTGCTTAAAGCTAACTACTGATCTGTCGGCCATCTGCAGCTATTTGTTTACCTCCGTGGAAACGTCATGCTGTTTAGCCAACGTTTTGAGCGGTGGGATTCACTGTATGCCAACTTGCCCCCCGTAAATGAGACGCAGGCCCAGAGCGCCGGCGCTGCATCGAGAGATCCAGCCTGAGCTGAACGCACAGCTGAAAATGGAACGAGGTTAGAGATCTCCACGAGCTGTGACCCCATCTTAGGATTTCACATCTCACAGCTGTGCAGATGGGTGATCTAGGAAAGACAGCAGTGCACACATGCACGTGTGCGCACACACACATACACACACACACACACACACACACACACAAACATTTGTTGATTTGCTCTGAGCCATTAATGCCCAAAAGGCAAGACTCAGTAATCCCTAAGCACTGTCCACATACACACAGAGATCAGATTCGCAACACTGCACACACAAACACACACACACACACCAGATGCACTGACAGACATACTGTACACACTTAAGACCAAACATGACATATACACACACACACACACATACACATACACACACACACTCTGCTTGGGCTTACTTGAAAGCTTGCAAACTTACAAGCTTGCACAAGTGAATGACATGAATAATGAATAAACTAATGAGAGCCAGTAATTAACACGGTGAATTCCAATCTGCCAATAGCCCTAATAGATTTATATCATAGCAGGGGGTATACCACAGTACTCTCTCTCTCCCTCTCTCTCTCCCTCTCTCTCTCTCTCTCCATTTTAGTTAAAGCGCTCAGTGATTTGGATAAGGGCTTTGGAAAATCCTCTGCTAAACTGCCCCAGATTTTTTTTTCCATGAGCAAATATTGGATTTGGATTCTCTACAGCTACTTGAATCCGTTAACACAGCGAGAACAATATTAACATACAGTCGTGTGCAAAAGTTTGGGCACCGTTGTCACAATGACGTGTACGCATTCTCTACACATTAGCATATCTTAAAGGTGACCCTGTTATGCTTATGTTCTACTAGAACAGATTTACATGCTTTAATTTTTCTCGTACTGTACATCAGTTTTTCTTGTTCTGTCATACTGCCAGCTTACATCTCTTCTCTGATTTCAATAAATAACAATAATTATCAGACTCGCTCTAGTGGCTAGATCACCTGTCAGGTACCGAGAGTTTTAGTGAACTGGGAAAATCTGCTTTTAGCTACAGTGCACCAGCAAGCTGGAACTCTCTACAGGAAACTCTGAAGCTCAGCTCGCTGGGATCACTAAACCATTTTAAACTTTTAGTTTCTAATCACCATCAGAAAGCCTGTGATTGTTTTCAATTAATAAATCTCTCTATTAGGATTTTATTTTTATCTTATTATTATTATTATTATTATTATTATTATTATTATTATTTACATTTGTTTTATTTTATTTTTATTTTAGTTCTTTATTATTATTATTATCTTTTTTTATTTTTATTATTTATTATTTCTATTATTTTATTACTATAAATATCCATTTTTTATCGTGATTGTTTTATTGAGTATTTTTTATTAGCATTTCAACTTTTTATTATCTTGGTGTATGTATTTGTTTATTTTATATTCTTTTATAATAATTTTCTAACCTTTTTTACATTGTATTTTTTATGCATCTATATTAAATGTTTATTTAAAATTTGTATTTTATTTATTATTTTCGCTCATTTTGTTTTCAATCCCTTTAATTGTATATGCTCGGCTGCATTGAAAATGAGGGTTACCCCTCAATGTATTTCGGAGATTAAATAAAGGTTGATTGATTGATTGATACTGGACCCTCTGTGAGCTCGCCCCACTGTTTTGATTGGTCAACTGCCATTGCAGCATCCTGCAACAAGTTAGGTTGCCACAATGCCGTGACTAGTCTTACAATGATGTTGGTTCTGCCATATCAGTTTGAGTCAGAGTATGTAACAGTTTAGGATTTGGGTATCAGTTCTTTTTATAAATGCAGAATTTGTATTTGAAGGGGGAACAACAGGGTTTGAGGATGATGGTATGTACCAAACCTCTCCCTGTTCAACTAAGACACTATAAATCGTTGCTGACCAATGAAAAACATGTATCTCCAGTTTGTTGATTTTGAGTTTACTACATCATTTGAACACACCAATGGTCGTTTACATTGTGTGAAAATTTCATGATGAATGGACCAATAGAAGTGCTTCAAAATAGCTCGGAAAACATTCTGGTTCCTTTGACCTACATTGAAAGTAAAGTATGTTTTTGGTCTCTCCTGTAAAGTTGCAATTTTAAAGATACCTGTTTCTCATTGGATAGTGACGATATACAGCTTCCACTCTATGGAACATTTAACCAAATTCAACTGATCTCTCTTTAAATAACATTTCAGTGATCCTACAATCATCCGTGAAGAGGTTTAAAGCACAACCCACGTTAGAAAAGGTTCTTAGAAAAACAAGGATCTCTAAAATAGTAACTAGTTACAGGACAAGCCAAAAACTTGTCTTTACTTTCAATACGCAGTACTGTGCAAACGTTTTAGGCACTTTATTACATATAAAAAGCTATTTTTTCCAGACTGGAAGCTTTTATTTGTTCAGCAAAACATTTAATTTTTCAAATATTCAAATAGTATTAATATAGTAAGTAGTGCTTTTACATATGTCAGTGTGTTTATTTAATCCTTTCCAGGCTTCTCCTTGTGGAAACAACCCAGTATTATTTACAGTTCTCATCTAATACCTGCTTTGACTGCTCAGTACTTCATTAAACTAAATCAAGATTGCTGCTGAAGGAACTGAATACATTCATACAATGTCTGGGGCGTCCAGGAGAAATCTGGAACTACACTTTGTTATTCAAACTGGAGCTCAAGATCTGATCTACTTCTCTCACAATAAGATATTCATGTTACTTTGTATTGTATTTATGTTTATTTACATCTGTTCTAATCATATCTGGTGTTCTTACTGGTGAACATACACTTATTGCTAAGATGAAGGCTTTTAAACACAGGGTTTCGGATAGTAGGGTAAGTTAATGTAAGAAGGTTTTATTTCAAGGGATTTTGAAGCATCTCTATTGGCCTGTTCATCATGAAACTTTCACAGGATGTAAATTTTAGGTGTCATGTTCAATTGCTAAAAAATTTATGTTAAAATATAAAAAAATAGAAATACATGGAATTCAATGGACAGCAACAGCGAGGTCTCCAAATGCCTGAAATGTCTGCAGTTTAGCTTTATTCTCTTTAGACAAAGTGTTTAAACTTATTGTCACTTACAAAATCAACAAAACATGTAAATTGACCCGGGATGTTTGCATACAGTTGTATATGATCAGGCAAATAACAAAGTGATCCTGAGGCAGAACTGCGGCGCAGTAACACTTTCCTGATAATATATGTGCAGCGTCTGTTCGGGGAATATTTGTTTTAATAGAAACAGTTGTTACCTCATAGGAATTCCAGGATGTGGATCAAAACACAGCTGAATTCTCACTGGCAGAGGCGAAGCAAACAACTCTAACATCTGCACAGTCTACTGACAAAGGCTGACACAAAAACGAGTGAATTCGCTGTTAAGAGCAGCTTTTTCTGACATTGTATTGCGGTTATGGTGTGAAGTTTGTAACAGTCTTAAATTTAGTCTTGAATTTTGATTTAGTTTTAGTCATAATTTAGTCATCTGAATTGTTTTAAGTTTTAGTCTAGTTTTAGTCGACTAATTATCATAAGAATATAGTCGACTAAATCTACAGTCGATTCAGTCGACTAAAATATAAAGAGTGTAAAAGGTAAATGCTTGTTCTTCAGTTCCCTTCAATTATTTAAATAATTATATATACTCACATAAAATGAAACATTTATTAACCAGTTATGGAATATTATTCCTGTTTGAAAGACCAATACACACACAAACTGATTTAACAAACAACATCTGAGCTCTTCCGTAACTGCAAAGTAAACTGTTATTTTATTCTTGTATCACATTTTTATTTATCTCTTATTTATTTAATAATTATTACTTAACTGTTAATCTAATTAAATTACATGCTCTTTGATTAACTAATCTACATTAATTGCATTTATCACTTTTTACCACATCTCCAGGTCACAGTGTTTACTAGAGACACACATTGCACAGTATGTGCACTATTTCATTGTAAATAAAACTAATCTGTTTTGTGCACTTTCTAGTGTGTAGGAGAAATTTGGGTTAGCTAGCTAGTTTCCCGCCTCTGGTCCGGACACACTGCCCTGCATATATAGCATTTCACCTGCTTCCCACATACCTGATCAACTAATCTGACCATTAACACCACCTTACTGAGTTAATACAGCGCTTCACCTGCTTCCCACATACCTGATCAACTAATCTGATCATTAACACCACCTTACTGAGTTAATACAGCGCTTCACCTGCTTCCCACATACCTGATCAACTAATCTGATCATTAACACCACCTTACTGAGTTAATACAGCGCTTCACCTGCTTCATACATACCTGATCAACTAATCTGATCATTAACACCACCTTACTGAGTTAATACAGCGTTTCACCTGCTTCCCACATACCTGATCAACTAATCTGATCATTAACACCACCTTACTGAGTTAATACAGCGCTTCACCTGCTTCCCACATACCTGATCAACTAATCTGATCATTAACACCACCTTACTGAGTTAATACAGCACTTCACCTGCTTCCCACATACCTGATCAACTAATCTGATCATTAACACCACCTTACTGGGTTAATACAGCGTTTCACCTGCTTCCCACATACCTGATCAACTAATCTGATCATTAACACCACCTTACTGAGTTAATACAGCGTTTCACCTGCTTCATACATACCTGATAAACTAATCTGATCATTAACACCACCTTACTGAGTTAATACAGCACTTCACCTGCTTCCCACATACCTGATCAACTAATCTGATCCTTAACACCACCTTACTGAGTTAATACAGCGCTTCACCTGCTTCCCACATACCTGATCAACTAATCTGATCATTAACACCACCTTACTGAGTTAATACAGCGCTTCACCTGCTTCCCACATACCTGATCAACTAATCTGATCATTAACACCACCTTACTGAGTTAATACAGCGCTTCACCTGCTTCCCACATACCTGATCAACTAATCTGACCATTAACACCACTTTACTGAGTTAATACAGCGTTTCACCTGCTTCCCACATACCTGATCAACTAATCTGATCATTAACACCACCTTACTGAGTTAATACAGCGCTTCACCTGCTTCCCACATACCTGATCAACTAATCTGATCATTAACACCACCTTACTGAGTTAATACAGCGCTTCACCTGCTTCCCACATACCTGATCAACTAATCTGATCATTAACACCACCTTACTGAGTTAATACAGCGCTTCACCTGCTTCCCACATACCTGATCAACTAATCTGATCATTAACACCACCTTACTGAGTTAATACAGCGTTTCACCTGCTTCCCTCATACCTGATCAACTAATCTGATCATTAACACCACCTTACTGAGTTAATACAGCGCTTCACCTGCTTCCCACATACCTGATCAACTGATCATTAACACCACCTTACTGAGTTAATACAGCGCTTCACCTGCTTCCCACATACCTGATCAACTAATCTGACCATTAACACCACCTTACTGAGTTAATACAGCGCTTCACCTGCTTCCCACATACCTGATCAACTAATCTGACCATTAACACCACCTTACTGAGTTAATACAGCGTTTCACCTGCTTCATACATACCTGATAAACTAATCTGATCATTAACACCACCTTACTGAGTTAATACAGCACTTCACCTGCTTCCCACATACCTGATCAACTAATCTGATCCTTAACACCACCTTACTGAGTTAATACAGCGCTTCACCTGCTTCCCACATACCTGATCAACTAATCTGATCATTAACACCACCTTACTGAGTTAATACAGCGCTTCACCTGCTTCCCACATACCTGATCAACTAATCTGATCATTAACACCACCTTACTGAGTTAATACAGCGCTTCACCTGCTTCCCACATACCTGATCAACTAATCTGACCATTAACACCACTTTACTGAGTTAATACAGCGTTTCACCTGCTTCCCACATACCTGATCAACTAATCTGATCATTAACACCACCTTACTGAGTTAATACAGCGCTTCACCTGCTTCCCACATACCTGATCAACTAATCTGATCATTAACACCACCTTACTGAGTTAATACAGCGCTTCACCTGCTTCCCACATACCTGATCAACTAATCTGATCATTAACACCACCTTACTGAGTTAATACAGCGCTTCACCTGCTTCCCACATACCTGATCAACTAATCTGATCATTAACACCACCTTACTGAGTTAATACAGCGTTTCACCTGCTTCCCTCATACCTGATCAACTAATCTGATCATTAACACCACCTTACTGAGTTAATACAGCGCTTCACCTGCTTCCCACATACCTGATCAACTGATCATTAACACCACCTTACTGAGTTAATACAGCGCTTCACCTGCTTCCCACATACCTGATCAACTAATCTGACCATTAACACCACCTTACTGAGTTAATACAGCGCTTCACCTGCTTCCCACATACCTGATCAACTAATCTGACCATTAACACCACCTTACTGAGTTAATACAGCGCTTCACCTGCTTCCCACATACCTGATCAACTAATCTGACCATTAACACCACCTTACTGAGTTAATACAGCGCTTCACCTGCTTCCCACATACATGATCCAACTAATCTGATCATTAACACCACCTTACTGAGTTAATACAGCGCTTCACCTGCTTCCCACATACCTGATCAACTAATCTGACCATTAACACCACCTTACTGAGTTAATACAGCGCTTCACCTGCTTCCCACATACCTGATCCAACTAAACTGATCATTAACAACACCTTACTGAGTTAATACAGCGCTTCACCTGCTTCCCACATACCTGATCAACTGATCATTAACACCACCTTACTGAGTTAATACAGCGCTTCACCTGCTTCCCACATACCTGATCAACTAATCTGACCATTAACACCACCTTACTGAGTTAATACAGCGCTTCACCTGCTTCCCACATACCTGATCAACTAATCTGACCATTAACACCACCTTACTGAGTTAATACAGCGCTTCACCTGCTTCCCACATACCTGATCAACTAATCTGATCATTAACACCACCTTACTGAGTTAATACGAGCATTTACAGCAGGACACGCTCTAAACTGTACAGGACAGTGTACTTTCAGGACTAGGATTAAAAAAGGCTAAGCTAGCGTTAGCAGCGGTAAAGCTAGCGTTAGCAGCGGTAAAGCTAGCTAACGGTGGTGCTGGGGGGCTGATGTCCAGCACGGTGGTGATTTTCTCTAAACACAAATGCTAAACTCTGTTTCTCTCTGCTCACATTGTCTAGATAACTTAGTTCCATTATGAGTAACAACAGTTCACAGGCTCGTATGGTCTTCCTGGGTTTAGACCAAATTTGTGTAAGTGTGCGTTTGATTGACGGCTACCCGGTTTGTCCCACCTCTCCATACATGCCGAAGCAGTTATGATTGGATGTTTTCCTAACTTGTCCCCGCCTTTCACAAAACTAATTCAGCTCTGATTGGATGTCATCACTGCCAAACATTTTCGTCTCGTTTTTATTCGTTGACTAAAATATCAATTAATTTCGTCATAGTTTTCAATCATGTTATGTAGGTTTTATTTATTTATCATCTCGTTTTTGTCATGAAAAGAAGATTCGAAATTAACACTGGTTTGTAACAAACAAGAAACTCTTTTTAGTGTTTTAAATTATATATAGAATTATATATATAGAACCATATACAACACTTTCTGTATCGATCCAAGGAACAATTTCACCATGCAATAGCCACTGGAGCATAAACTGGAATGAATGAAACCATTGCTCTTAGTAAAGAACCTTTGAAGATTCATGTTTTTTTTGGTAAAATTAATATGTTTCTACACATGTGTTTGAGCTCAACAAATTACAGCAGACTATTTCTGATTACAGTATTGGAGTATTCTTATATAATTTAAGAAAATGAGTACAATTTTAACCAGTCTTCATTATATAGAAGGTAAACAAAGTGGGCCCCAGAATAGAGCCTTGGAGAACACCAAGGCTGATTTTCATATGCCATTGATCTTAAAATATGATCTTTTAATGATTTGTTTTGTCATGTATGTCTAGCCTAACTTAAAGAACTGCTTCGTATTGGTTGTCAGCAATATTACAATGTGATTAGTAGGTCGTGTAACTCTAGCTTAGAGACTGCCACAAAGCCAAATGTATGGAACCATAATGTCACCATGATATTGTTATATGTTTACAATTTTTTATTGAATGTGGACAGGGATGAACCCTTTCAGTAAATCTTATAATGTGGATTAAAAATATTTCATGGCAGTGTGTCTTGCAATACAATGTTATATACAGTATATCTCAAATGACAAGCATGACGATGTTCTTATTACTAAGTAATAAATAGTCTTACATATAGCATACATATACATGCACAATCCTTTGACATATGTCTAATCTCGTACAATGCTGATGAATTGGAGCACTTTACATCAACCAGATATAGAAGCACTTCCACAGCGATTCAGGTCAAGTGCTGCTGTTGTGGCCCTCCTGGGATTATTATGTTTTGTCATAAAGTGGCAGGGCGATAAATGGTGGAGGCATCTTGTGAATCTCTCTCTCTCTCGCTCTCTCTTGCTCTTTCTCTCTTGGCCAGGGCTGACCTTTCCCAGGCGCTCTGAGGTGTTGTAGACAGAAGTAAACAGACCCCAGGGAGGCCATCAACAAACAGAACCAGAGAAGAGGGAGGTGGGGACTGAAGGGGAAGCAGTAAGAGCTGAAGAGAAAAGGAAATACAAATCACTCGGGAGAGGTTAATAAAATGGTTTTCTGTCAACACAGAAAAAACACTGTCTTTTTTTTCTGAGGTGTGCGAGGGCATGTACGTGTGTGACTGTTTATGAGTAACATGTATATATTTGTAAGTGTGTGTGTGTGTGTGAGAGTGTATATACGTGTGTGACTGTGTATGAGTAACATGTATATATTTGTAAGTGTGTGTGTGAGGGTATGTATGTATGTGAATGTGTACATGTTTAAATGTGTGTGTGTGAGGGTATGTACTTGTGTGACTCTATATATGTAATGTGTATATATTTGTAAGTGTGTGTGTGTGTGTGTGTGTGTGTGTGAGAGTATGTATGTATGTGAATGTGTACATGTTTAAATGTGTGTGTGTGAGGGTATGTACTTGTGTGACTCTATATATGTAATGTGTATATATTTGTAAGTGTGTGTGTGTGTGTGAGGGTATATATGTACGTAAATGTGTACATGTTTAAATGTGTGCGTGTGAGGGTATGTACTTGTGTGACTATATATGTAATGTGTATATATTTGTAAGTGTGTGTGTGAGGGTATGTATGTATGTAAATGTGTGCGTGTGAGGGTATGTACTTGTGTGACTCTATATATGTAATGTGTATATATTTGTAAGTGTGTGTGTGTGTGTGAGTGTATGTATGTATGTGAATGTGTACATATTTAAAAGTGTGGGTGTGAGGGTATATACGTGTGTGACTGTATATATGTAATGTGTATATATTTGTAAGTGTGTGTGTGTGAGGGTATATATGAATGTATGTGAACATGTACATGTTAAGAAGTGTGTGTGAGGGCATGTACTTGTGTGACTATGTATGTGTAACGTATATATTTGTATGTATGTGTGGGCACATATGTGAGTGACTGTATATGTGTTATGGGTATTGTATGTGTAACATGTACATATTTGTATGTGTCTGTGTGTGAGGGCATGCACATGTGTGACTGTGTATGTGTAATATATATATTTGTAAGTGTGTGTGTGTGGGTATGTATGTATGTATGTGAATATGTATATGTTTGGAAGTGTATTTGTGAGGGCATGTATAATATATGTATAGTAATTACTGCATTATTAATATTTGTTAATATTAGTATATAGTATTATTATTCATAGTACAGAAAGATTAATAGAAATTATGGAATAATTAATAGTAGTTATGGAATAATTAATAAAAGCTATTGAACAATGTATAGCAGGGAAGTAGTTGCTGAATCATATATACTGGTTACTGAATAATTGACAGTTATTATAAAATAATTAATCATTGCAACTGTATAATTCATAGCTGCTACTGAATATTTAATAGTCACTACTGAATAATCCACAGTAGATTGTGAATTATTTATAGCAGGTACTGAATAATAGGTTACCTGGTTTTAAAGCGCTGGGGTTTGAAGCATTTTCTTCAGAATGCAGACAGAGAAAGAAACAGGTCTGCTGAGTTACCGAGCACGTTGCTGGTTGTCCATGGCAGGTGTTTCTGTGCAGGACAGATGGTAACCTTGTTAGCAAGTGAAGCTTAGATGGTCATATCTGGTGTAGTGCGGATAAAAGCATATGTTCATGAAAAGTACACAGCACACTATTTAAACCCCATCTCATATTAACCCAACCTAATATTAACCAGACATACCATAACAGTCTGTTCAGGTCAGGTCACAGGCAGCTTCCACCTGCAAACACAGCATGATGGTTTAAAGATCATCACTATCCAAATAAAACCATATACACTCAATTTTTGTTGATTTGTATTTTTGTGGATGATTTGAACGCAGCATGGATTTGATGATTGACGTATTGGTTTGGGTCAGCATCTGTACAGCTGTGTGGTCGGTCACACCGCAGACTTTTAAGGTATCATCATTTATTTCAGGCCAGATGTTCATTTGATCTTATCTCCACTTTTGTTGATTTTTATTTTTCTACATCATTTGAACATGACAGCTTTTTAATAATTTTATGATGAATGGACCAATAGAAATGCCCCAAAATAGCTTGGGAAAAAATTCTGGTTCCATTGACTTACATTGAAAGTAAAGACTTAAGGAGATGCCTGTTTTTCTGTAGACAGTGACAACAAGATGTAAACCAGGCTGATTTGTGATTGAGCACCATTTTTTTTCTGCAGGTTAATGTTTAGATCTGAGGAGGAGTTGCTTCAGCATGTCAGTGCTGCCCAAAGAAAATAAGTATCTCCAAAATGCCAACTTTACAGCAGGGAACAAAAACTGTCTTTATTTTTTTTTAGTGCAAGTCAATGGAACCAGAATTTTTTTCAAGTGATTTTGGAGCATTTCAAGTCTTTTTTTTGGGAATTCGAGTGAAACAGCAAATAAATATCAACAAAACTGAAGATAATATCAAATGAACAGCAGATCTAAAAAAATTATGATACCTAAAACAACTGAGGTGTGACCGACCGCACAGCAGTACAGTTACTGACCCAAACCAATGCATCAATCATCAAACAATAATTCCAGAGTAAAAGGAAATAGTTACTGTCCATCTTTTGATCTGCACCTGATTGTGAGGTTTATATAATGAGGGTTTTTCATTAATACATTGTGTTATATAGGCTGACAGCTGTATACAAAAGTTATTGTTTTTAGCACATTGGCAGAAAACAATGACAAAAATGTATCTGTGCAAATATAAAAGATAGATATAATAGATAAATGAATAAAGGCAAACTGTAAAATTAGAGGTTGTGCATTAAAAAACCCATCAAAACAGCCTTTTAGATAATAAACATAAACAAAACATATTTCTCTATGTGGTTTTACTGAATCAGTGCTTGACAATAGTGTGGATTCAGTTTGTGTGGGACATCAGTCATTTTTTTATAAATAAATTATTATTTCTAAATGAGTATTAAAAAGAAATATATTTTTAAAAATAAAGGCTGATGTTTTCTTGAACATACGGCTCTAGGAAAAACTTGTAATTGGTGTAGAATGTTAACATTATGTAGAACCAGTGCACTTAACCCAAGCATAGAAAGTGGTGCTTTTATAACCTCACTTTTCACATCTTTCCAGAACCTTTATTTTAAAGAGTAAATCTAAATAGGCTCATTAAATGATAAAAGTCTCTCAAAGGTTTGAGGGCATCCAGGATTTCCTTAACGCTCAAATCATTATCATTGCGAAAGCTTTTGTCAAACATATACCTATATATTGTCGCTGTCCAATAAAAAATGTGTATCTCCATTTTTGTCGATTTTGAGTTTTCTACATTATTTGAACATGCCAACTCTCCTGGGCATGGAGTTCACTAGAGCTTTACAGGTTGCCACTGCAATCCTTTTCCACTCCTCCATGACGACATTGCAGAGCTGGTGGATGTTAAAGACCTTGCACTCCTCCACCTTCCGTTTGAAGATTCCCCACAGATACTCTTCAGGTCTGGAGACATGCTTGGCCAGCTCCTTGGTCCAGCTCCTTTCGTCCTGGCCTGTGGCTGAAGGGACGGGATGATGCTCTGCTTCAGTATGTCACAATACGTGTCGGCATTTTTGGTTTCCTCAATGAACTGTAGCTGCCCACAGCCAGCAGCACTCATGCAGCCCCAAACCAAGACACTCCCACCACCACCGCTTGACTGTAGGCAAGACACATGTCTTTGTACTCCTCACCTGGTTGCCGCCACACACGCTTGACACCTTCTGAACCAAATACATTTATCTTGATCTCATCAGACCACAGGGCAAGGTTCCAGTAATCCGTGTTCTTAGTCTGCTGTCTTCAGCAAACTGTTTGTGGGCTTTCTCATGCTTCATCTGTAGAAGAGGCTTCCTTCTGGAACGACAGCCACGCAGACCAATTTGATATAGTGTGTGGAGTATGCTCTGACCACTGACAGGCTGACCCCCTACCTCTTTAACCTCTGCAGCAATGCTGGAAGCACTCATACATCTATTTTCAAAAGCCAACTTCTGGATATGACGCTGACCTCGTTCACTCCACTACTTTGGCAAGGCCTGTTCTGAGTGGAACCTGTCCTGTTAAACTGCTGGATGGTCTTGGCCAAAGTGCTGCAGCTCAGTTTCAGGGTGTTGGCAATCTTCTTAAAGCCTAGGCCATCTTTATGTAGAGCAACAATTATTTTTTTCAGAGAGTTTTTTGCCATGAGGTGCCATGTTGAACTTCCAGTAACCAGGGGTGCGTTTCCCAAAAGCATAAGTAACGGCTGTAGAAAACCGCTCTGTCTTTTCTCTCTCTCTCTCTTTATTTTCTCACACTCTCTCTCTGCACACATCATCAATACAGCAGTAGTATTCTTTTTTTCTTGTTTCTGAGGGCTTTGAGACAATATTCACAGAGTTATCATACTCTGTTGGCTCAGTATTGTTATAGAGAAAAGGGAACTTTCGTCTTTGAACACATTAGCTCTGAACATAAAAACTACTGTACAAAGAAAAAAAACTGCACTTGCAACATACCTGCACACATCATCAATACAGCCGTTTGATTTCAGCAGCTGCACATTTTCACTCTCTAAAGGACAAATGGACATATATTTAACAGTGAATGCTAACATTTTAGCCATGTGTAGCATGGCCAGAGAAAACTGTTTAAAAATGCATTTAAAGTGCTTCTAAGTCAGTTTAACAGAGCTGGCTAGTTAATATTACTGATAAACAACAATTTAGTCGAGAATTATGAAGTTATATGTCCATAGTTTACTTTATAAATGTGAAATAGTTCCCCTGTGCTTATTTGTGTGACTTACCTCTGGCACATGTTAGACTGTGCCAGAGTGTACGGCAAGAGGGAGGTACCAAGCTACAGCTGCACACCGGCTAGCAGGGTGTTGTAAATGCAAGGCAAAACTTAAAAATCGTGAACAGAAATGAACAATTATATATAAAAATATAATATGAAAATATATGCTGATTATTACAATTTTGGTTGAATTCACAATTATTTAATAAGGTTATTTTTAACCCTGTGACATATAGTTGGAACTATCGAGGTAACTACGTTGGTAACTTGCATAATCCGAACCATCGTTAAGCGACACGGGTTCCACCGAGCGTTCGCAAACACTGTCGTTCAGGAGTGGGTTTCCCAAAACGTTCGCTAAGTACTTCCTAGCTTCATACTTAAGAACATTCTTAAAGTTACTAATGTTTCCCGAAGCCTTCGTAACTAACGTAGTACGTAAAGTCATTCTAAATGTAAGAGTAAGTTCACGTGCAATTCTGTCTCAAAAACAAAACAGACCACTAATCATCATTTTAAAAACGCATTGTTCTGTGCATGGCAACTACACATATTTAATACTACAAAATATTTAATCTAACATGAATTCATGAAGATTTAAAATCAATTTTGAAAGCGTAACTGCAACACATAAATGACATCCAACGTCAACAAATATCATATCCAACAGCTTGAATTATGTAAACCGTAAACTTCTAGAATTAACAGGTTTTCGCTTGTATCATGGTTTAGTGGGAAGCAAACTGCATTCCACTCTAAACGTCCTGAGTTTTATACTGAGCATAAATGTACATTTTACTTTTTTTTTTCAATTTTTAGTTCATCCTGAGAAAATTTGCGTTTGCGTGGACGGTATGCCCTGCTAGAAAGGTTAATCGTGTGCCTATAAGCTCGGCGTGCTATAGACAACAGCAAAATGTTTTCATTTATTTTTTTTTACATAAAAGTAATGTAAATACTTATTTGTTTTCTTTTTATAATTATTTAATTATTTACATAACGATACATGTGTGGCATAATAATGAGGAAACCTATGTAAATCGGTGTTTCAGTTCTGCATTGGCAGTGCCTATTCTGCGCTGACGCGAGGGGGCAGAGTCAACAAAGAGCTACTTGAAAATAGTTCGTAAGTTTTTGGACAAAGAAGACCTTTAGGAAACACTCGCAAAATTGGGGTTCTTAAAGTTAGGTCCTTCCTATAGTTGTTCGTAAATCACTAAGATCAATCGTTATCGGGAAACGCACCCTAGCGGTGTAGTTGGAACTACAGCCGTGGGTCTGTAGTTAGCTTAGTTCCTGACTACTACGTCATCGCTGACTGAGGGCGCAGTGTAAACAAGCATGTCAGTGAGCTGAAATTTAACATTATTCTTTTGCTACGAACATTTAGATGCCAGATGCTTTGAATGTGCAGTTCTTGATATATTCATGATTGTATTTCTGTGACAAGCTGCATTCATCAAACAATATCGCTACAACACACGTGTGTAAACTGTATAACATACACCAAACTATACGCTCCCTCAACATTAGTTAGCCTTCAGGGTGCTACACTGGTGCTACCGGTGGAGCGGGAGGAGGTTAAATAGGCTATGTATGCCAGGGTTTTGGTTCAGAATAGTGGTATTATAGGTTATAGGTTGCCTTAACTCTGAGTATGGAGAGTATGTGCTCCTGCTGTGGGCCTTATTGTAGGCTATTAGCCTACAATGTGACTGGGCTACTTGTGACTGTGCTATATGGCAGAAATCTGCATGTTTTCATACTGGGGTCCCGGTGAGAGAATAAATGTGAGAGGGTTTAACCTACAAGTGAAAGTGATGATATGTTAAAATGGACCTATACACAAAAAAGGATCCGTGTAAAAGGGCTCTCTTATATTTTATAAGTTCTCCAGTTCCACGTTCTTGGTCTGTTACCTCTGGGCAGGTCTTGTAGTAAGAAGTGATGTGGAGCAGGTGGGAAATCTGCAGGAAACCTGGTTAATAAACGTGTGTATTTCCAGGCCTATGAAAAGAAGTTATCTTGTCAGTCTGTATTACAAACATATCTCAGAGGGGACGAGTAGTAAATAATCACAGGGCTTCAACGAGAGAATACTTAATTATTGAGAGGCCTCATTGTGATCACGAGAAAATCTAAAGAAACACATCTGCGACGGGGTTTTGATCTCAGGTCTGTGTGTTTGAGAAACTCGATATTACTCATGAACGCAGCGGGTCTACACGCTTATTTCAATGCGCTACTGAAACACTGGTTTGGCCCTATATTAATAACTGCCTGTTCATTTATTTATTCACTCATTTTCATTTGATTATGAACTATGAATGCATTGGACTTTGCTAAAAGTGATAGTATTTTTTCTTCTAAAAGAATAGTTGGCTTTTATTGTATTATTTCATGATTGATATTTTTTTATTACTTTCAAATTTTGATTCTATTATTATTGTTGTAGTTTCTGTTTTTTTAGTTATTTGATTACAATATGTTCAGGTATGTGTAGTGTATATTCATCACTTGGCTTCGATCACAGCTGTCATAGTTTGGCATCATATTTCGATGTTAGTTTAACGCTAACCTTCGCCCTAATGGGAAACGTAAAGGTTGGCTGATTTTCTTTAGTGTCAGTACATGATCCTGTACATGCTTTGTGAATCAATATGAACTTGTTAGTGTGTTTTTGTCTAATAATGTTTTTGTCATGTATTTAATTTTATTAAATGTTATTCTGACGCGGGATAAAGCGGGAAAATACATGACATTCCACAGATAACACCCCGCTGCACACTGTTATAATGCACTGTTTATTTATTTATTTATTACTTGCAGTATACTGAAAAGGTTATACATTTTATATCAGGGGAGAGTTCATATTTGTAACTTTACTTAACCTATTGTTTTAAAACAGAACCCTAACACATACTTAAAATGTAAGTTGTACACACAAAAACACATTATAATGAATTTACTAGGGAATTGGTTACAGTCCTGTTCCTGATTAAAGGCACTAAACACTGACTTGTAAGGTTCACAGGTTCACTTACATTGTTTGTGCCTTCATGAACAAATATGTAGTAAATCAACATACAAAGCTTTGTAGATTCACATTACATTAAACTCCATAAACTAAATTAAATATTAAACTCAGCAAATAGACAGGAATTATGCAATAAAGGCAGAAAAAAAAGATATTTAAGCGAAATTATATTACTTGTTATTTTCGCTTATTTAATATTTTTACACTTAAATATTTTTATTGCATAGGACAATATACATAATGATATCTAATATTCAATATATTTAATATAATATATAATGTGTAATATTACAACACTGTAGGTATTTTTTTTTATTTGTTTACTTTCTTATAAGAATCAATAAGTTTTTAAACAGAAAAACAGGCATTGTTTTATATATATATATATATATATATATATATATATATATATATATATATATATATATATATATATATATATTTATTTATTTATTTTTTTCAGTCTTCAAATAAGTTCAGCTGCTTTGTTACCACGTTCTTTTAGGTTGTACCAAGCAGGCACTTTTACAGTGAAGTTACACCTGTAACTGTTACTTATTATTATGTAATTATATATGTTTGTTACTTATGCAAATGTATTACTTCTCCAACCCTGAGGTCCGTCTTCTGAAGGTCTATTAATTTAGATAAATGATAAATACCTTTATCATTCTCAGTGCTTTTGTTGGTTTCTGTTCATTTATGAATATAATTCACTTTGCAGAATTTTTTTGTGTGTATTTTTGTTCTCAAGCTAAAGGTAACGACTGGATTATCATTATCATTGCAAAGGTTTTGCCAACTATATAGCAATATATACAAAACACTTTCATAAGAAGAGAAGAAGCTCCTAAACTTTAAACAAAACGATTTTTTTCAGTGAGAAATGTTAAAAGAGAGTATATTTATCATTGTGGTTGGGTGTAATTTTGAAGACTGGATGTAATTGACATGTTGTTGTTATTCGCACTATGATGGTGTTCCGTGTTCAGGTTTATCAGTTCAGCCTGGAGCACTGATTGTGGGGGGAAGGGGGACCTTCTGGGAATGAAAGGTCTTGGTCTTTATTTTAAGGTCACGTCTTCCACTTTTTTATTCTTTGTCCTCTTCACAGTGTCCCCATAGAGATAACAGTATTCGTTGTGTTATTGTGTTTACTTGCTTTTGTTTCGGGAAGCTACATTTTAAACGACGTTTTCATTTTAAAGTGAGTATTTTTAATATCTACTGAAAGCGGCGACTGACTTTATAAATATATCTTTCTAAACGTCAAACATAAACATGTACTATTAAAATCGGGGGATGTTCTATCATGAAATATGATTACAATTTCATTTAACATCATCACATCATATATAGCTTTCACATCCCATCAGCGAGAGAGGAATAAACAGCGTGTATTTTCGTTTAATTTAAGAAATTTAAAATCCTTTATCAATCAATATTAGTAATATTATATCAGTATTACTTTCGTTTAATTTACAAATATTTTACTTTTGAATGAGAGAATATTTCGTTACACAAATCTCGAAACGTGTAACAAAACATTTTATTACGTTCGTTTTTAAAAAAAGTTAATAAATTAGCGACGGTTTATGCAGCGCGTGCGCGAAATAAATTAATAACCGTGAAGCTCCAGTTCAACACCGACCAGAACATTTTGTTCAAACACAGTCAATTAACCAGACACAAACCCAGACAAAGCAGACTGAGTGAGAAGCGAGACAATGGGGAATGAGAAAAAAATGAGAAAGAAAGAAAGAAAGAGTTAAATATACTGTTATTGTGCGTAAATTCAAAACCCACAAAAAACTAGTAAGAAGATAATATAATATTAAACAGAATAAATAATATATATTTACAACATCGAAAAAAAATACTTTATCAAAATCTATATAAAAATTATAAAAACTGACGAATATTGATGTAATATATAAAAATCTGCTTTAAAGTCATTGTGCTTTAAAAAAAGGGAAACCAGACAGAGAAAGAGAAACTCGTGTGTAATATTACAACACTGTAGGTACATTTTTTATATTTATTTACTTTCTTATAAGAATCAATAAGCTTTATAGTAACCATTTAGGCACGTTTTTATAAAAGCTTGAGCATTTTTGTATATCATAATGTGAACCCACTAAATACTGTGAACACTTATTACTTATTTCTAAACTTAGAAACAAATAAACGGCTATTACTATTATACTATTACTATTCATTATTATTACTGTATTCATTATTACTAACAAACTGCAGCCGCTTATTAAAGCGTGTTTAGGCTGCGGGCGCTTTATCTCTCGGGGTCCCGGTACCGCGAGGCCTCTAACGGCGACTCCAGCTCTCTGAGCGCCTAGAGAGAACGAATCCGTAGCACAAGTAACCACGTTGTTTTTGTTTTCCACCCGTGTTCAGACAGAGTCCTACGCTGCGGTTGGCTGTTCGTGTCGCGTCTCTTTGCGCTGTGATTGGCTAATTCAGCCCCCCTTCACAAGCGGTCTATAGCACGTGTGTGAACTGCTAGCCAATCGTAGTACAGATAGGCGGGTTTGTCGAAAACGGGTGGAGAGGGAATAAAACAATACCGCCCTGCTATTTGCATGTGCAGCCCCTAGAGGCGCCATAATCACATTCAAACATCAAACAAACACAGGAATGTGCTAAAATAATGATATTAAAAAACTTGTTTTTATAGGTATGCGCACGTTTACAGCGCACGGACACTAAAAACAAACAAATAAACAAACAAACAAATAAATAAATAAATTGGGCTAACGATTAAAAACATACAAGGAAATTAGAAAAAAAATATATAAAAGATTTTGGATATGATGAACTATGTTGATGTAGCACGTACATAATATATATATTTTCAAGTGCACACTCATGCACACTCATGCACACACACACACACACATATATATATATATATATATATATATATATATATATATATATATATATATATATATATATATATATATATATATATATATATATATATCCTGAGATTATGCTGTTCATGGATCCGTATGACTGATATTGATTTCCCTCCTTTCCTCGTGCCAGTGTTGTTGACGTGTTTTATAGGACATGCATGTTTATATACCACAAACAAGTAAACAAACAAACAAACAATGCGAGGCGGTTGAACCGTTAGTAGTAACGTTGCCAGAGCGCCTCCCACGTGACACTATCAAGAGTTCCTTAAGCGCGCGCGCCGTGAGCGCGTATATGAATGAATGAATGCTGAGTTTATCTTCTCCGTCCCTCCTACTGCGGCCACGTCAGGCGCGCGGGCTCCGAGGTGAAGTCAGAAAGCAGGAGCGCGCCGCGCGAAAACATTTCTCACCAAGTTTCCAGCTCCTCCTCCTCTTCCTCCTCCTCCTCCTCCTGCCCCCTCCCTGCGCCTTCAGCCCGCGATGAGCCGCTGCTGCCGCTTAATGCTGCTTAATTACTAATTTCTCGACTCCGACGTCCTCGAAGCCCCGTCATGCGCGCGGCGATGCCTCCTCCGTCCAAGCGCGCGTGACCCGTTCGCGATTTCCTCCCGATCCGCTACTATAATAATAACTCTTGCTTTTGTTTTCTACTTTGCGGGGCATGGGAGATCAGCGCGAGCACACAATGGTGCAGAAGTCGACGTCGTTCAGCATCAAGAGCCTCCTGCTGCCGTCCAAGCTGGAGGAGGAGGAGGGCGCCGGGCTCCCGGAGAGACCCGCGGGGATGGAGGGGGAGCCTCCGGAGCGCGAGCGACCCAAGGACGACGAGGAAGAGCACGAGCACTCGGGAGCGGACGGCGAACAACAGGAGCACCATCATCATCAGCAGCATCAACAACAGCAGCAGCAACAACAACAGCAGCAGCAGCAGCAGGGCAAAGGGGGCAAACACGACAAGCCCCCGTTCAGCTACAACGCGCTCATCATGATGGCCATCAGACAGAGTCCCGAGAAGCGGCTCACGCTCAACGGCATCTACGAGTTCATCATGAAGAACTTCCCGTACTACCGCGAGCACAAGCAGGGCTGGCAGAACTCCATCCGCCACAACCTGAGCCTCAACAAATGCTTCGTGAAGGTACCGCGCCACTACGACGACCCGGGTAAGGGTAACTACTGGATGCTGGACCCGTCCAGCGACGACGTTTTCATCGGAGGCACTACGGGCAAGCTGCGCCGGCGCTCGGCCACTTCGCGCGGGAAGCTGGTGATGAAGAGGGGGCTCCGCTTCGCGCCACTGGGACTGGGGTTGGGCGAGCGCGCGAGCAATCCCCTCTATTGGCAGCTGTCGCCCTTCCTGCCGCTCCACCATCACCACCACCACCCGCACTACAACGGCTCGGCGCACAGCTTCCTCAACCAGGGACACGCAGCGGCGTACGGCTCGCTGTTGCCGGGCGCGGAGGGCATCTCCAACGGGGACGTGGCTGGGCGCCCGGTGCTGGGCGCTTCCGTCGGCGGCTACAGCGTCAGCTCGCCCACGGCTGGACTACTCGCGGGGCACGACGGCTACTTCGTGACCGGGGCGCAGCAACCCCAGGCCCTGCAGAGCGCGCCGGGATACGGCATCTCCAGCAGCTCGCCGGAGTCCCTAAGAACTAGCCTGCCGTCTTTCTCCTCCTCGCTTTCCAGCGGCTTTTCCGGAGTGCTCGCGCACCACAAACGGGTGGCACCGAGCTCGTTCCTCAGCTGAGCGCGGTGAGGAGCCTGTCGGAGCTAAAAGACGTTACCAGGACCATTCACGTTTCCCTCAACAACACGAAACACGAAAAACTGCCCCTTATTTTTTGAGTTCCGCAAGGATCTACTCTCGGTCCAACTCGTTTTCATTTAGCTTTTTTTCTCTTTTTTATACCTATTTAAAATATAGAAATAATTTTGTACCAGTAGTATGATGTCACGCCAAAGGCAATACATATATATATGTGTTTTCTATAATTATCATAACGAATTAATTAATTATTATTTAAAAAATGGACCATTTCTTTGTGAATGACTTTGAATCCACGTTTTTCTATTTATTGAACATGTTGAGAACGTGTCTCTCTCTCTCTCTCTCTCTCTCTCTCGTGGTCCCACGAATCTGGGGTCGTTTATATTAGTAACTAGCAGCTCTTACTCTTCTTCTCCTCCTCTGTGAATATTGAACGTCCCGTACTGTGAATGCGCCTTAACACGTTCATTCAGGGTTGACAAACGGAGAAGGTTAAATAAAGAGAGAACAGAACCCCTCAGGTCTTTCTGCGTCCTGACAATGAATCTAGCGATGTGTGAATAAGTAATCAGAAGATATGCAATGTTTACCCACTGATTTACCTCTTTATTTCGTTTATCTCGAGCGGGGTGTGGATGGATGCTCTTGGAGAGCCGCACTTTGTGTCGCAGTGACATTAGAGATGCATGTGCTGATATGACTGTTAAGCCTCTTGACTTTAGGGTGTCAGTATTACGCAGCAGTGCGTCCACTGAGTGGCCACATGGCCGGGTTGTTTTCCTCACAGTAGCAATATTCCGTGTTTTCTTTTTATCCTTTCTTTATGTTTCAACACCTTCACTGACCACCCCTGTCACTGCTGTGGCGTTTCTTGTGTCCTTTTTTGTGACCATCACCTCCAGCCTGCGTTTCCCCTTCGGATTATCTGTCATTTGATCCGGTGGACAAACTCGGTTTGTAAAACTGTAGCTTGATTTTACTTTTCTCTTTTTTGCACCTTTAGTTACTGTTAGCCATCACATGTGCGTTTGTACTAGTTTGTTGTTTTGATTATTATTATTATTATTATTATTATTATTATTATTATTATTATTATTATTACTTTTCTGTACAGAAATGCTGAACAAAGAAATAAAGTATTGTAATATTTCTGTATTTACACAGAGTGCTCTTTTTGTGGCACGTGCAGTTCACCAAAAATGACATGAATATATATATATATATATATATATATATATATATATATATATATATATATATATATATATATATATATATATATCAAGCCTTTATTTTAGCAGTAAATGTACTTTTAACCAGTAAGAACACCAGTTGTCATTAGAACAGATAAATAATCATAAATACAATATACAATATCATGGATCATATCTTGAGCTCCAGTTTGAATAACAAAGTGTAGTTCCAGATTTCTCCTGGACGCCCCAGACATTGTATGAATGTATTCAGTTCCTTCATTAGCAATCTTGATTTAGCTTAATGAAGTACTGAGCAGTCAAAGCAGGTATTAGATGAGAACTGTAAATACTACTGGGTTGTTTCCACAAGGAGAAGCTTGGAAAGGGTTAAATAAACACACGGATGTATGTAAAAGCACTACTTACTGAATTAATACTATTTAAATATTGAAATTAATAAAGAGTAATAAAAGCTTCCAGTCTGGAAAAATAGGTTTTTTTAAATATAATAATGTCCCCAAAGTGTCTAAAACTTTTCATATATATTATATAATACTATATTATGGAGAATCATATATAATATAACTTGATTATAACTTTTTAATATAAAACATCAACAGCATCCGTACAAGCTGTTAAGGGTTAAAACAGCCCTGTTCAATTTCATTGATGGCCAATCAACATTACAGCTTTTCAGGTGCATATCAATTACAGCAACTCAAAGAATGCTACGGTGTCTATTTAACAGTATATTCTGGGGCCTTTCATCTATTTACACAGCACCAGCAACAGCAACAACACAAACAAATAAACAAACAAATGTCAACGTCTCCAGTGTGGAGCATTCAGCCCTGTTGCTGTGTTTATTGAAGTGACACTGTATGTGTTCATGCAGCACTGTTGAGTTACCACTTACACAACACTTGATCACCGTAGCCTACAGGCCCACTGATTCTGCGTTTGCTCACTTGGAGTAACATATGCAGTAATATTTAATTCTACTTCACACTGGAGGTAATACTACATCATATAAACGCATATTGGTGCCACTGGCTTGATTACTGGTTTTGCTGCTCTAAGCAAGAACTGTAATAATGCATAGGAGATCCAGAGGGAAGATCAGACACTACACATGCACACGCCTAGGTCCAATTTAGACGTTGTGTATGTCTGCATTGATTGTATAGAATATTCATAAACACAAATGATGTTTGTGTTACTCACCAGTTCTGAGGGCCAGAGGCTTCAGGCCTTCAGCTCATTAGAACATCATAATGGGAGCTCAGCATTAAGTAAACAAGTAAGTTATTACCTAAATAAATAATAAATAAATATTGAGCTGACAGTACAATCAGTTTATGATGAATTCAATCCAAACTACAAATAATAATAGAAATGCTCACACACACACACACATACACACACACACACACACACACACTTGCCGTAGCTCCCTTCCTTCCTCACTCAACGTCCAAGCTCTGGGATTGTCCTTGCTCTCCATTGCTTTGCTGTCATTAATGGAGTATGAATGAATACAAGGCTTCTCTCACTCTTCAGCACACTGAGTACACACGAGACACTATTTTCAGTACCTAGTGCCACATCCGGGTTACAAATAGTGAATTAATTGTATACACATTCCAACTGGAAATAAACAACGGCTAGACCTAAAGCAAGACTTTATAAAGGGTGTTGTTGCTAAAGCAACAGTACAGGATGCTGACAGCTAAAATAATTAACAATAAATACCAGACCACTTTAAATAAACACTAATAATATGTTTTTTTATGGTTTATGAAATTGTTTAATGGACAATAAATGTATTTTATATGTACACACGCATATATTATACCACATGTTAATAATACCACATTTAATATATCAACCTACAATTATTACTAGTGGGCAGATTTGTGTTTTGTGACAATACTTACTGTTTACTCAACTAAAAACAAAACAGACCACACACACACACACACACACACACACACACACACACACACACACACACACACACACACACACACACACATATATATATATAAACTTTTGTAATATTTACCCTTTTACCCATAAATATCAACTTTCCCTTTTCATTGTGTTAAAATTTCACTGTTTGTTTATTTATTTATTTATTTATTTATTTTCTTCCAATACTTACTGTTTACTCAACTAAAAACAAAACAGACCACACACACACACTGTTTGTTTATTTATTTATTTATGTATTTTTTCTTTCACAATATGTTCTACGAAGCAAAGAAATATGTGTATCTATTTTTATATTTATAGTAAATAAATTGTGCACTACAATCAACATATTTAATTGTTTATTAATTATTCTGAAATGATGTAACTTGATGATATATGCATTAGACTTACTATTTCTTCTCAGATTTTTTAATATATTAAAAGCTTATCCAGCTCAAAAATCTGTTTAAATTCAAACAAACCTCCAGACACCCAACCACGCCTGCATGTTGGGTCTTAGTGTGGTTTAGTGCTCTGTTTGATCAAACAATAGCTGCAGTAAGGTTAGGTAAGCTGCAGGTAATGCCACTAATCCAATCGACTCCTTCTCCTCTCTTCTTAAACTTCTCTTGTTAGAATAGCCGAAAGCTTCGGGAACCAGGCTGTGACGTGGGGGGCTTTTGTAAAGACTTGAAATGTCCCCCTTCAGTGTGAGGGGGGGTGAATGAGTTCAGGGGTTCAGAGGTTATTACTGCAATGCAGTAAACAACTTCCTTCCCCAGGTCACTCCATTCTTCACGTCTACGGAGCCTGCAGACCCAGGATTTACACCGTTTACACACAGTTTTGAAGAAAAAGCAGAGACGCAACCATCAACAGCCTGATCGTGACAGAGGGGTACGTGACAATGAGTTCTTAAAGACAAAGAAAACAGAAAGACCTGTTTGAAGTGATGTCACGGGATAAACACTTTTGGTTGCCTTTTTAATGCATGCTTCTTTAAAGGGGTTCTGTAAACGTGATGTGCAAGTCTGAACCGCCCTTTAAACCCACTTGACACATGGAATCTATACTATATCTATAGTATATACATATATCTACATTATGTATATTTTGTAAAATACTAAAATGGGCACGCAGAATTAAATAGTTAAGATACAAACTCATTCAGAGAAGCCTTCCATTCCAGAGAAACTTATAGAGACCAAGTGTTCACAGTGGTGGTGAAAGGAACCAGACGTCCCAAGACTTGAATGCCCCTGAAAGTCAGAGATGTGTTACATGATGTGCATTGCAAGTATGTTATCTAATGTTAAGACATAATTTTAAGACAACATAAAAAAAAATCTGTTCATGGTGGAGGGATACATGTCGGGCGTTACAAGTCAAAATAGTCCCCAGGAAAGTGTGTTTTTTCCACTATCTTACCATCATTAACATTACACATAACTCAGAGGACACGTGTAGGTTCACTGGAGGTTTCGAAAATAGATTAAAGGGGTATAGTGACCCCTGGTTCCCCTTAAGGTCACCTTGAAAAAAAAAAATGATGTTCCTACAATTGTTCCTACAACAAACCATTTTTATATTAAACCACTCTACATGATTAGTCGTTCAGAGCAGTTTGATATCTCTGCCAATGAATTATGGAGATATTTAAAAAATGCTAGATTTTCTTTTTAACTCTCTAATTAATTAAGGGCGCCATAATATGATGTTATTATTATTATTAGTAAGTAAGTAATTAGAACCATTGCCCATATATATACTTAATAGACAAAACAATATTACTGCAATTTAAACATATTGCGATGCACTGTTTACTGTGGTAACATACTGACAATGGCAAATATTTTTTTTGCTAAATTTGTCCTGAAAAAAAAAACATTGTCATTTAATATCAATATCTAGTGCTAACATTTTCAGTCTGTTCATCTCACTTTAGTTACTTTGATTGCAGTAAAATGGGATAGTCAAGTAGACAGACTGACTAAAAACGATCATAAAAACCTTCATTTAAATGAAAATTTTGGTATATATATATATATATATATATATATATATATATATATATATATATATATATATATATATATATAAAATAAAAGGCATCCGTGTATCGATACAATATTGCCACAAAAATATTGCAATATCATGCTGTATCATTTTTTCCCAACCCCTAATGTCAGAGTTATTTACGTTTACGTTTACGTTTATGTTTACGGCATTTAGCAGACGCTCATACTGGGCTATCATTATTATTATTATTATTATTATTAATTATTATTTTTTTTATAAGAAATGTTTTTACAGAAGAAGTCCAATTTAACAGGAAAACGAACAAATCTTTAAAAAAAGTACAACATATTACAGCAGTAGTTACTTTTATTGTGTATCTTGTACATACTGGCGTACACACACTAAACATACTGCAGTTTGCATATGAACCAGTTATCCCATCATAACAGGACTTTTCTTATATGAATTCTGGTTCTCATAGTAAAACTAGTGCATAAACAACATAGTAGTCCAAACGACTAGATCTCGCATATTGAGTGAACCGGCTGCACAAGATCAGCTGAAGAACACAAGAAACCACAACCACACTTACAAAAACATCACGAAAAGAAACAGTAATAATACTAAAAGTCTTTAAATCCCTACAGTGGATACGGGTGACCCCCTCGTCCTATCCCATCAGCAAACCCTGCGCCATTTTGAAGGCAGTGTCTCAGTCCTGGACAGGAGAAGGAGAAGAAGACGGCCCCATAGCAACACCTCTGTTGGAGAGGGATTAGAAGCCTGAGAAGTATTGGTCCGTTTTTAACCCTCACACTTCGAGCCTAACCTCCAAAGCTCCTGGTACAAAAGCTCCCCGTGCCAACGCTGCGCATGCGCACTAAGGTGCTCAGCATTACCTTAAAGGACCTCCGTCCCTCCTGAACTGTTGTCACGCAACGTCCCCTTATGACAGCTACAGTCACTTAGTGCCTTCCAAAGCATAAACTCTTCCAATCCTTAACATGGAATATCGATCCGCTTGTTTATGCTGTGTCCCGGGAGATCTGCGGGGTTCCTAAGAGAAGACGTTAGAAGATTTTTCTCTCAGTCATTCATGGATAGACTTTCTTCACTACCTAACTGGAACTAGTTTAACACAAAAACTTCAGAATGAACTTCTAGTGACTGGTTTATCTACAATATCCAGCAACATGACATTAAACAGAGTGTTTAAACGCCTCAAAGGTTCAACAGTTACTCAAAAGTCTCAACAACTAAATAGGATATCACATTTTTCAGCCTTCCACCCATCCGCCACATTACAGCTTTCGTTCCTTCTGGGGGTCTCAAAATAAATCAACAGCCACATCTCCAAAGTTCAGTCTCCGAAGTTGGTTTAGCATTTTCTACCATCCAAATAATCCCCAACATATTCAGTGATGTTGAGGCCTGGAATCCGGGGTGGTCAGTCCTTTTTGTCTCTCTCCTTTTCTCAGTGAGGAGCTTCCTGAACAACTAAACATCTATCCAGACCCACATAGCGCTTCTCACAATGGAAGGATGGACAGAAACATCTGTGGATGTTTTCAGATCTGAAGCTAAAGGAGAGCTTGATCTTCCCCTTTACCTCAAAGGAGGAAATGGAAGCTATAAGTGCTGCTTATCTGATAGGGACAGGGTTGGATTCCCATTTTCTGTGTATGGATTAATTAGTTTTTTTTAATCTCAGTGAATAACTTTAATTCTCTTTTATCTGATCAGAAATATCTCCTAAAAATGGGCTTCAGTGGCCATTTTGCCTACAAATTGATGAAGGGAATAAATGATGGGTGGTCTCTAAATTTTGGACCTGCATTTATTATTCACATATATTATATACACTTTACAATCCGAGCAAAAGCTTTTTTTCCTGGGGAACCAAAATTATTTTTTTAAAGGCATATCTCCAAAAACTCTTTTGGCATCTTAAATCTATATTTACAGCATTTCTCAGTCGCTCTTATCCAGAGTGACTTACAGTTTACAGGTAGGTGAAGGTAGTGTTACAGTTTACCTGTACACAGGTAGGTGAAGGTAGAGTTAGGAGTCTTACTTGACTCATATTAATATAGTGTAGGGTGGTTAAGCAGCTGGGGAAGTGAACCCCAGTCTACAGCATAGAGGGCAGCAGTGTAACCCACTACACTTACCAACCACATCTTATGGTCAGATGGGACACTGATGATTACTCCAGAAAGCTTCTGGTATATTGATAACCATGAGGGAGTGACGTTCAAAGGTAAAAACATTTAAAAGTGGACATTAGTGTGGAAGAGAGCATCACCACCACCCTTGAATGTCTGATATTTTTTTCCTTAATGTTTTATGACACCCTGCAGTATTCCTTGTGTTGAGAAAAGGAAGACAAGGCAGAGAAATAAGACAAGGGAGCTTAGAATATTAAAATGAATCTTTAATATTATACATATCATCGCTCTCAATAGACAAACGAGTATCTCCAGAATCACAACTTTACAGGAGAAGACAAAAACATTCTTTACTTTCAATGTAAGTCAATGAAAGCAGAATTTTTTCAGAATTGTTCACTGTTATTTTTTAAATAACTGATAATAAATAATGCAACCTACATTTGATAATTATATATATATATATATATATATATATATATATATATATATATATATATATATATATATATATATATATATATATATTGCATTGTTTATTATTTTTTATCATTATCATTATTTAAAAATTAAGAATGGACGCACTACATATTTGTGGGGTTATTTTAGTAAGAGGATTTGAATTGTTTTTTATTGCAATGTTTAATTTCAATTGAGATACAGCTGAATGGAAAAGTTTGGTCACCCTGATCAAATTTACTAAATGTAATTATGTGTTTACTGAGTGTAAAGAGGTTAACACGTCTTCTACACTTCTGCACATTTTAAAACACAGTTACAGTTTATTGAATTTCACATTTTAGAAAATAAAATATTATTACATTTTATTATTTGTTTCCAATAAAGAACAAAATACAGAAAATAAACAGCAGAAATATGTCACATTTATTTTCATAATATGATGTCATCCATCCAGACACGTTCTAAAAACTCTTTCGTGAAATTTTGTGTTTTCGTTTTATACTCATGAATAAAACATTATCAGTTATGAAGTGCAACTATATATATATATATATATATATATATATATATATATATATATATATATATATATGCAATTTAGATTTTCATAATAAAAAATAAGTGGTTTGTGTAAGATCTCTGTAAACAGCAGATTGTAGATTTCAAATATATTTAAAGATGTAAAACACAATAAAAAACACAATACTTATCCTTTTTTTAAAAATTGATTTTAAAAGTGAATCATTAGTGAAGACAGGTCTGAATGAGCTTATGCTTCAGATGTGCATGCTGTTGTCTGAACTGTGTAAGTTATTGTTTCTGGTCTCACATGCTGCTCGTTCACTGCTGAGCAGTCTTGGATGATCACGTCAGTGAAGTATAACCCCCCTCTGGAAACTCCAGACATTTCTCACTGCAGGCATTTTATTACTGATTCCTACTTGGAGGTTTCTTTGATGGTTCCAGTTTCTAGTCGATGTAAGAAAGTCTTAGAATTTCCACATCATTTTTCTAAATTTACATCTCTGGCATTAAAAAGTCAAATAATAATTCTTGGTATTTCAGTCATATGTCATTGGGATAAAGGCAGAAGGCTTTAGGGCTTAGGAAGAAGATGTTCTGATACTTGAGTGTAATTGGGCACATGGTTTGATTCTCTATAGTCTATATATATATATATATATATATATATATATATATATATATATATATATATATATATATATATATAAAATGTCCTTATATAATGTTTGCACTTGTGCATATCAAATATTTGACTCATTGGTCAGGTTGAAGATTAGATACAAATTCATTGCCGCAATTAATTGTTCTAGTGGTTTGAACACTGAACCCTTCACTATTGAAGAAAATGCATTTATTCATTTTAACAGCTCTACAATCAGGAAAAACATGCATCATGTCATTTCTAAGCTAGTTCATTTATATTAAATCATTAAACCAGAAACAGTCACTGGAGAAGAATGTCCAGTTTTTTAACCCCACAAACCACAAAATAAAGATAACGTTGATGAGTTATGATGGAAAGAACATAGACACTAAACTATGAGCCCACTTTGAGGTTGGTGGAATGCTGAATGTTCCAACAAATGCAGAAGATAACGCTCACAAGTGAGAACATTTCTGGCCTACAAAATCTAATATCCTATAAAATATAATATCCTATAAAATCCAATATCTTTGATGTCCAAAGAAAAACAAGCATTTCCAAAACAGTAAGAACTACTCTACTTTCTATCTTAATTCTAATAAAAGTCAACTGAACGAGAGTTTTTTCCAAGTTATGTTGGAGCATTTCTATTGGTCCATTAACCATGAAATTATCATACAACATAAATGGCAGCTACTGCATTCAATGTAGAAAACTAAAAACAAGAATGAAGACGCATGTTGTTGTTTTTTTTGGACAGCAATGATATGAAGTTTGCTCAGTAGTGTAGAACCACCCTCTTTCATAAAACAGAGAAATGCCATCATTCTGTCAGAGAATTTACAGACATCCACTTGAGTCTTCCAAATGAGCTAAGACTGTTGTAAAGAGATTCACTGCTGCAGAAATGCCTTTCTTCTCTATTCCCTAAAAAATTATTCAATCAGAATATTTTGTATTTATAAAAATATTTAATACAGCAGAAACCCAGAGTGATACGAACACTAGAAACCGAAAGACTTGGAAACAGGGAAAAAGTTGTTATTTACCCAAGATCTTATTCATAATAATAATTAGTAATATAATTATAATTATGAAATGGATGAGAATACATAATCTATTCCATAATATTATTTAGATATAAGATGCAGAAAGGTCGAAAGGTATCTTAGAAAGCTTTTCTTTCTATGCAGGGCCAAAATTTAGAGACCATATATTCATACACACACACACACACACACACACACACACACACACACACACACACACACACATATATATATATATATATATATATATATATATATATATATATATATATATATATATATATATATATAAAATGATGGGTGTTTTCAGCACTGCTTATATTTAACAAACCCAACACTACAAACCACTCCCCTCTGAGTTTACCAGTTGCTTTTACTGATTTTACAAAATATACAAACTCATAACGCTTTAGTTTAGCTGCCTGGGAAAACGTATCCCTGACTTAATCGAACGAGCACAATATACAATATTCAGTGAATTTGATTAATGCTTAACATATACCAGGAACTCAGATGTATTTATATCTTCATTTATTTTGCAACACTAGTCTCAGCAGTGTTGGCTCGGCTGTACGCTGAACCCGTTTCATTTCACTTTGTAGCTAGAGATGCTTGTAGGGGGACTCTAAGGACCTCCATTAAGCCTTTGTTTGCTTGTTTGTCCCAAATGCAGTAGCCGAATCTCCTAATGTTGCCTTTGTTTAATTTGTTGCACCCTCAGTTGGCCTGGATGTCAAAAACAAACACTGGAGGAAGAGGGAAGGGGGTCTTTTTTGCCTACATTTTTAATCAAATAAGATCTAATAAACTGAAATAAATTCAGTTTTGGCAAAAACTGTACCTCATTTTGTTTTGCACACTGACGAGTAGGGCTGAAACGATTCCTCGAGGAATTCGAGTAACTCGATTACAAAAAAATTCTTTGCCTCGAAGATTCGTTAAATCCATACAACCATATACCGCGCGCTGTTTCACGCGGATGACTTTTACTGTTGCACAGCGCGCGCTTACGGTGTTGCCAGGTGACACGAAGAAGACGTGGTATGATGGCGCGGATTGTAAAATAGAGAAAGAGAGAGAGAATAAGGAGAGAGAGAGAATAAAGAGAGAGAGAATAAGGAGAGAGAGAGAATAAAGAGAGAGAGAATAAGGAGAGAGAGAGAATAAAGAGAGAGAGAATAAAGAGAGAGAGAATAAGGAGAGAGAGAGAATAAAGAGAGAGAGAATAAGGAGAGAGAGAATAAGGAGAGATAAACAGAAGAGAAAACCATACACAGTGTCCAAAGTCTACTGTAAAACCGAACTAGCCGAGAGAGCCGTTACTGAGCGCCAACCTGAAGAAGGACTGAAGTTAGCTTCTTACGTAAATTCCGCCTTTCCACCTTAAATGATGCCGCAGTTACAGACGCCGGAATGTAACTTCTATACCATTTAAGGTGGAACGAGGAATTCAAATAAGAAGCTAACTTCAGAAAGCAAGCAACTGAGCTTTCCCAGCAAACTAATAGTAAGTCTGAGTTTTATGGTAACCCCTAGCCGAGCTCCACATCAGTGTCTAAGCATCTGAGCAGAAACAGTCAGTCTACGCGTCCAGTCCACAGAGCAGAGCGACACACAGTAACCATAACATTTAGCTTAAGACTGTGTGACGGTGAGTTAAGCTAGTAAAGTGTGTATGTTATGGTTACACACACTCGCAATACGTACATACACCCCTCAGACACCCTCTTTCCTCACAGTGATGCATAAAATACACAGTAAACTAAATATCAGGTGGTGTTTGTGGCAATTTGGAGCCTAAAATGCACCAAATCTAATACAGAATATTCAGTTTAGTTTGTTTACAGTAAGCGGGTCAACAAGTGTAGGATAAGCTTCAGCAGAGTAAATGAGTGTATATAGGTATAGGTGTATAGGTGTGTGTGTGTATATATATATATATATATATATATATATATATATATATATATATATATATAGGTCTAGTAATACATTTCAGTAATAGTAATTATTAAAATGTTTTCTTTAAAACTGTACTATATGCAATTTAAGCAATAAAATGTTAAGAAACCTTGCTCATTTTATCTTATATATTTACTATTGCTCTTTAATTAAAAAAAATATTATCAGATTAAGCGATGGAATAATAGATAGAATACTCGATTACTAAAATAACCGATAACTGCAGCCCTACTGACCAGTATCAGTGACATGCTAAGCAGTGGGCTGACATTTGTTAACTATGTGGCAAATAATGTTTCCTTTTTTATGTTTTGTTTACTGTGAAGCATTGTAGGGTATATTTTGATTACTAAAGAGTAGAATTTATGCTAAAATCATCAAGGTTAAATTTGTTTACTATAGAGCAATATTATTTACAAAGCTGTTAAAATCTGATTTGATCTTTTTATGAATTTGTATACTGGGCAATTTCAAAAATGTACTACGATGAGCGGTAGCTTTTTTGTTTACTGCCGTGCATAATTTGTTATTATAGAGTAAAATTTATGCTTCACTATTCTTCTTCTCGTGCTGCGATTACTTTCCAGCACATGAGGTGTAATAATAGGCGTATATAATAAGTTTGTATAAACAGGAAAATACAAACAAGCAGCTTGTAAAAAAGAAGCTCATAGTTTTAAGGTGGATGACATTTTTTATAAGGACTAATAATCCTATATGGAGTTTATGCACAGAGCTATTAATAAATATGCACTATGGTAGGACATATTGACAGAGATTCTTCTTATTTCTGTGTCTTCCAGTCAGTGCTATGGTGAAAATATTCAAGCTTCTGCTTTAACATGAACATGCAAAATGAGAAAAACGCTTATCAGACTCACTAGTATGTAGTTTGTCTGTTCTAGGCTACTGTAGAAACATGGTGGTGGCAGCTTATGTTGTAAGAGGGGCCACTCCTATGTAGATACGACAGGCTCATTCCAAGCTAACGAAAACAGAATTATCTGTACTTCCAGGAAATTATATACTAATAAAAACATAGCTTTATAAACTATATTCCATTTCTGGTAATAACCCCTCCCCAATATTACACACTGCTCCATTAATGTTGTGGTATTTGCTTTAATAGCATGAACTTGACATAATATTGGGTTCTGAACAGAATCAGGCTTGTACAGGTAAGCTTTGGTGTTTGTTTACAGGTAAGAGGTAAGATGTTGAGTATGTACTGTACTGTACTGAACTACCATTTTTTTTAATACCACAAAAGCTGTAAACGCCAAAGCCAGTTGGATCTTGGATCAGGTTGCCCTATACTAATGTATTAAGAGTGATGACTGGACTCATGCATATGTAGATGTATGATCTAAAGTGGTTAACAGACAGCAAACAAATTCCTAAACTTGTTCAAGCTCTTGTTCCTGGCCTGTCTGCGTAGCTGGACTGTGGTCTGGTCACTGCAGACTTGACTCTCCACTGAGAGGCTGTTTCTAACAAAGGCCTGCGCTCCCTCCTGGCGTGCTCGACGGCTTGTGAACTAATCGGCGTAACGATGAGGGCCGCCTCAGCCTCCCTGAAGTTCCAGAGCCAGAGAGGGGCTTTACCATGCACAGAAAAAGAGGGTGAGGAGGTTAAGCAAACACTTGTAATCCCGTGACGGTGGAGAGGAGTCGGCGCTGCTCGTGGCCCAGTCAGAGCGTTTCAGACAAATACCGCTGGACGCAGCCTGGACTCCGGCTAACAGCTCATGTGTGATAAATCATGCTGATCAAGGAATAACAGTTTATGTTAGACATTTGCATTATGGATGTACAGCTGTGAGCGGCGGGGGCGTGAACTACGGAAATTAAGCACACTGGGCCAACATTAGTCCACTAACGCCGGACACCAATTAATAATGCAACAGGCCTACCATTAACCCTTCGTAATCAAATGATCATTAAGTATGCATGTGAGCAGTACGGCTTAAATAAGTCTGCACTCGCTGAATAATTTTGTTCTGTAGGTGTTTATAGTGTTCTCGTTAAGTCTGACATTCAATTAATGTGCTGCAGTGAGTACATGAGGTTTGCATGCCTGACTGTACTGTTTCATAAAGTGCTCTAAAACAGTCTTGGGACACGTCTGTCGTCATTAGTGTTTTTTGAAAGAACTGTTTAAATTTTCATGTATTATGGAAATCCTAGCCTATTGTATTCAAAGGTGCATAATTGCAGCTACATTATAACTAATCAATGAATACTTTGGGTACAGCTGCACAACAGCAAACCTATAATATATTCAACAAAACTTATGCTGGGACCCAAATGTACACCTGGGAAGCCACCATCCAACACATCTGACTTCATTAACATTCTGAAAGCTATTGCTTTAAACACCAAGAATATAGAGCTAAATGATCACATATCTGAGTCTGTAAAAAAATAGTCTCTTGGTTACATAATGTGTGTGTGTATAGATACACTGTAAATTCTAAAATCAAGCATAGAAAATATACTGATGGGATAAAAAGAGACAAGCAGTTTTCAAAACTGTGGACAGAATTTATTTACACATCAGCAAATCTATCTATCTATCTATCTAATATATATATATATATATATATATATATATATATATATATATATATATATATATATATATATATATATATATCATTTAATTTTCATGATGAATGGACAAAACAAAAGGCTGTAAAATATTAAAACTTACATTAAAAGTAAAGCATTTTTCTTTCTTCTCCTGAGAATCTATCTTGTCCAGTTATACATATATGCGGTTATATATATATATATACACACACACATTTAGTTTATAGTTTATAATTTGTATTATGGGAAATAAACATATATATACACACAAACACAAAATAATATAAAAGGTTTTAACAAATGTTCTTGCCTGCCTATGACTTGCCTGCCTAGTACTATATACATACATATTTTTACATATATATTACATAACATATTTCCCTTTCTTTAAAAATGTATTTGTATTGATAAAAAACTTTATTGACATTAAAAGCTTTCCCCTTTCTTAAAAAAATGAAGCACAAATTATGAAACGGTTCTGTGGAGAGTTTACAGTTCTTGAAAGAATTATTACGATCATAACATTGTAAAATCATAAAGTAACAGTAACAAACTATACAAACCTAAACAAACAAACTATTTATTATTATATAGAACCCTGTATCCTAACATAGCATTGTTTCTTCTTCTCAGTTTCATTGTACCCTTCACAAATTCCTTCATCCATTTAATCCATTCCTCCTGCCTGTTGGCTAGCTAGCCAGTCAGCCCGTTATTTATCCATCCTTCTCACTGGCATACTTAGTTTAATTTCAGTCGTCATTACTTCACCTTCGCATCATACATCAGAGATTTTTTGAACTTCTAGTACTATTAATGCGGCCATCCATCTATATGTCCATCCATCCTCTCAATTGTCCATTGTCATCCAATTATCTGATCTGTCTATTTAAGCATTTTACACTTAGTAAAAATAAAAATCTACCTATATATATATATATATATATATATATATATATATATATATATATATATATATACATTTAGTTTATAGTTAGTTCATAATTATTATGTATTATGGAAAATAAACATATATACACACACAAACACTAAATAATACAAAAGGTTTTAACAAATGTTCTTGCCTGCCTATGACTTTTGCATAGTACTATATATATTACATACCATATCTCCCTTTCTTTAAAACTTCTTTTGTATTGAATAAAAATGTTATGATAATAATAATAATAACAACCATATATAACTTGATTTACATTAAAAACTTTCCCCTTTCTTAAAAATTACCGTTCTGGAGACCAATTTAGACAAAAAAAATGAAGTAACAAATCATACAAAATTAAACTTACAAACTATTTGTTATTATATAAAACCCTGTTTGTCTAAGTGTGTTACCCATAACATTAGAATGATATGCTTTCTTTAGAATCTTAGAAATGTAAAATCTAGTGTATATGTAAGCATCAAAAATGAATTGTTGAAGTGGCAAAAAAACTAAATAAAAACATTAATTCTTCAAAAAAAACTCTGAAACATTCTGGAGCCGTGCTAGCTGTTTGTGTCTCGGTGGGCCGGATGGGGGTGGAGGGGAGATATCGAATCCCACTCATTCAGATGTCAGCCCCTCCCTTGCTTTTTAACGGCTATTTGTTCAGACAGCCGTCCTTTCAGCAGGAAACAGCATGCATAATCACTTCCAATGAAGGCACCCTGTAGTTTGACACAAAAGCAATTGAAAAAAGACAATCGGACATAATGAAGCAGCGCGGACCCAAGCAGGATCTATAGAGAGGTGTGATTTAAATTAAGTATGTGTTCTGATATTTTATACGTTTCGATATCATCTCAAAATAATGATCTCTCAGTTCTCTGAAGTGTGATGTTATGACTACAGAGGGTATTCAGCTGTCACTGAGGCCAGTATAACAGTAAAGCTGCATGACTGTGGGGGGGAGGGTGGACCACTCTACAGGCCAAGCCCCATCTCAACACAGTGTTCATCAATCTGACATTGACGATCCTGGGTTTAAAATATGCAGGAGATTTTATACTGCTTTGATGGCTTCATTCAACTCTCCCATCAATAAAACAGTGAGCATTTTATCTCTGTAGGGCGGTGAATGCAGTCAGCAAGACCCCACGGCAACACTGGTCTGTGCCTGGTCAGTAAGCAATGCACTAGTAAACTATACACTGTGGGCATCGTCTCATTAGCCAGTCACATGATCAGTTCATATATTGTTACTGTCCAATAAAAAACATGTATTTCCTTTTTTGTCTATTTTTTATTTTATTTTTATACATCAGTTAAACACGAAAGCTGGTGGTTATAATGTGTGAAAATAGAAGCAGTCCAAAACAGCTTGGAAAAACTTCTGGTTCCATTAACTAAAGTAGGACTAAAGTAATGACTGAAAGTAAAGACTGTTTTTGTCCTCTCCTGTGAAGTTGGCATTTCGTAGATACTTGTTTTTCTTTGGACAGCGATGATATGTTTCACCTATAGCCATTGATACTTCACTCTGCCATCCAATCAGTGTATTTGTACAGAGATTGTGTCACTCCTCCATCCATCAGTGCATCGTTTTGTCCATCTATTCATCAATTGTTTAAGTGAAATTATACATTGAATGTGTCACTTCTGCTTTTACTGCATCTTCCATCCATCTGTTCATCTATTTTTCGTTCCTCTGATCAGCCTAACAGCACCAAATAGTTTTAGTTCTACTCGCTATCATTTCACTCTCCACCAATCCATACATCCTTCTTTCCATCTGATTTGCTCATTTATAAATATTTTTTTCTTTTTAATATTAATACATCCTCCATCCATTCATTCCCCTGATCCATTTTTGCATACATATATATTCTACTCTCCATTCGTTCCATCCATCCATGTATTTTAACAGAGCATTGTTTCTTCTTCTCAGTTTCATTGTACCCTTCACAAGTTCCTTCATTCATTCAATCCATTAATTCTGCCTGTTGGCTAGCTAGCCAGTCAGCCTCTTATTTATCCATCCTTCTCACTGGCATACTTAGTTTAGTTTCAGTCATCATTACTTCACCTTGTAATCATACGTCAGTGATTTTTTAAAACTTCTAATACTATTAATGTAGCCATCCATCCATATCTTCATCCATCCATTTAACTGTCCATTCACTCATCACTCATCAGTCTATTGAAAAATCTACCTTCCATTTAAATGCCCATGCGTTCATCAATCCATCTGACCAATGGATTTCTGTATACATGTTGTTTTTACCTCTTTTTAATATTACTGCAACCTCCATTCATCTGTCCATCCATCCTTGATCAATACATTTATGTTTACAGTTTCACTTGGAGTCAATATCAACTCATCATCCATCTGTCTATTCATTCAGCCTGATGTTAGCCATCCATTCATCTTCACATTTATGTATCGATTGCTTTATTCCCACTCATCATTACTCTGCTCATCTACTAACCATCCATCCTCCCATCCATTCATAAATTTATGCAGACTTCTACTAACATTAACATATCCATTCATCTATCCATCACCTATCATCACTCCACCCAGTCATCTGATCCGTCCATTTATGTGTACATATCTTCATATACATATCTTCATATATATATATATATATATATATATATATATATATATATATATATATATATATATATATATATATATATATATATTTACATCTGTTCAATATTATAGCAACATCCATTCATCCATCCATCCATCCATCTATCCTTGATCAATGCATTTATGTATATAGTTTCAGTCAATATTAACTCATCATGCAGCCATCCATTCATCCATCCAGCTTGATGGAGAGCTAGCCAGCCTGCCTGGTAACCATTCGTCTATCTGATCGCATTTATGTATAGATTGCTTTATTCCCACTCATTATCACTCTACCTTCTATCCATCCATCCTCCCACTCATCCTTTCATCTATTTATGCAAATTGTTTTTTATTAATGTACCCATCCATCTATTCACTCACCCTTCATCTCTACATTCCATCCATTTATGCATACATATCTTCATTTCTCATTCAATACACATGCACCCCTCATTTATATATCCTTCAGTCCAACTATGCATCAATCCATCATACCATGAATTATAGCTCTGCTCAATATTACAGCAACTTTCAACCACCAATCCTTGATCAGAGCATACAATTTCACCTGTAGTTAATATTTACTCATCATCCATCCATCCATCCATCCATTAATCAATCCCTGAGTCTATTACAATATTTGTACGTTTGTATATGTTTCTAAGAAAAAACAGATCATGACTCATGCATACTGAGGAGCTGTTGTTGTTGTTGTTAAACATGGTACAGCAGCCTAGAAAGTGATGATGGAAAGTGGAGATGATGGTGATAGTAAAATGACCCCTCCTCCTCCTCCTCCTCCTCCTCCTCCTCCTCCTCCTCCCCTTCACTTTACTAAATGAACAGAGCATCTCTACATGAAACACAAACAAACTTATGACCTTTCTACTGCGCGTCTCTCTGACTCACGCTTTTGTGCGTTTTATTTTGTGCTCCGTTGTTCTAGCGTCACTGAGTGGGAGCTGTGATATTCAGCCTAGAGGGTCTTCAGCTGACACGGACCTAAATCACATGACCAGAGTGGGGTTAAGGGCAGAAAAACCCTCTCAGACAAATATAACAAATTAGCCCAAATGTTTCAGCCACAGAGCAGTCAACATTAAAAATAGAAACACTACAGTATGCTCTGTTTAAGAACACTCCAAACAAGCCAGGCATATAAACGGCAAGCCATGATTAATAAGACTGAATGAATAGCAGTAAACAGAAACTAACCTCCCTTTCTATTATATATATGATAGATTATATACAGACTGTTGTGCTTTACTAGACAAATCTAACTTTAAATCCGGCAAGAAGGATGATCCTTTGGACTCTCACTTACAGCTGTCACAAAGGGTTAACTAGAGAGATTGCATAGAAGAACCACTATTGGTTCCTTAAAGAACCTTAAAATTGATTGCTATCTGATGGTATCTTCTTCTTCTGACAGATTTTCATCTGCTAACTCGTCCCACAGACTCCATTCAAACATCCTCATCATTAGGAAGTAATGGGGGTAAAGGTTTGTCCACCCAGCTTATTTTATGATGATACAAGTCCAATAGCAACAATAACAATAACAAATACTTTTTTCTGTAATCAAACATGTTCTCTGCTGCATACTAAATAACATAAGAATTTTTTAATTTTCTCGGTAAATATAAATTAGAAAAGTTAGTGTTTGGTGTAGTGGACATGCACTTAAAATGTGCACTTAAAATGTGCAAAATGAGTTTGTAAAAAATTAACACATTTTTAATCACCAATATTATAAAACACAAGTCAAGTACTGAGATTTTCATGTACTGGTCCTTTAGAACAGTTCTGCCTGGCTACTGCATGAACAGCTCCTAAAATATTTAATTATTTCCATATCTCAATAGTAAACAGAGCTTTTGAACACAGCATATGCACTGATATACATCACTACTTTTAAAATGAACAAGTGGTTTAAACAACAGATAGCACTGAAGAAAACACAATATATTATATATTAAATGTATTTTTATATATATATATATATATATATATATATATATATATATATATATATATATATATATATATATATATATATATATGCGCTGACCCAGACCAAATTAATGTTTCTAGATTTTTGTTTGGTTCTCGTATCCTAATCATAATAAATATGTCTCTTTGTCAGGTTAGCCTAATTCCAGTGTCTGGTATACTGAATAGCAAAATCCCCTAAAATCACTAAAAATTATTATTATTATTATTATTATTATTATTATTATTATTATTATTATTATTGTCTCCAAATTCATAGAGCATCATCTACTGTCGCTCCTAAAAAACACAGTAAAAAACAGACTCTATTCCAAACAAAATAACAGATATACTGAATGACTATGCTTCTTATACTAATTCAGATTACCGCATATTCAAATTCACCTCTATATTTCAGCCATAACATTAAAACCACCTCCGTATATCTACACACACACTGTCTGTTTTATCAGCTCCACTGACGCAGCTTGTGGTCCATCTGATACACTGCATACATTGTTTATCCCCTTTCACCCTGTTTTTTAATGGTCAGGACCCCCATGGGACCACCACAGAGCAAATACTGTTAGGGAGGCGGGTAATTTTCAGGACATTAGTGACACTGACATGGTGGGTGGTGGTGTGTCAGTGTGTGTTGTGCTGGTATGAGTGGACTAGACACATCAGTGCTGCTGGAGTTTTGGACTGAGACTAGTCCACCAACCAGCAGCAACCAGCCAACAGTGTGCTGTGGGCAGCATCCTGTGACCACTGATGAAGAACTAGAGAAGGACCAACACAACCTGTGCAGTGACAGATGAGCTATCGTCTCTGACAGCAGCAAGGTAGGAGTGTGTTACAGAGTGGACAGTGAGTGGACACAGTGTGTAAAAACTCCAGCAGTACTGCTGTGTCTGATCTACTTGTACAAGCACAACATACACTAACACACCACCACCATGTCAGTGTCACTGCAGTGCTGAGAATGAGCCACCAGCCAGATATTACCTGCTCTGTGGTGGTCCTTCGGGGTCCTGACCACTGAAGTACAGGGTAAGAAAGAATATAGACAATCAGATGAACTACAGTCTGCAAAGTGTAGCTCCTATATGGTAAATGGAGCTGATACAGTGGACAGTGAGTGTAGATACAAGGGGGTGGTTTTTATGTTATAGCTGATTGATTTATATATCTACTGCTTCCTTTTCTACCCTCAAGATGAAAGAAAGAAAACTATTAACCAGTAAAACAGACTGAGTTCTAAAAAATATATATACGAAAGTTTTAACATACCTGCTTCCATAGAGCTACACTGTCAGGAAAAGAAGTCCAGTATACTGGAGGTGAAGAGGAATGAAGAGTTTATGGAATACTATATCAACAAAGTAGCAACCCCCTAGCAACCATCAGGAATACCAACCACTAGGGATACAATAGCAAACACACAGCAGCCAAATATGACACCATGGAAATCATTGCAACCACATAAAATACCAAAGTAACCATCTGGCTGCACCCTAGCAACCGTCTGCTTAAGTATTATCTACAGGAAAGCAGATTTATAAATACACCTCATTAAAATGTAAAGAAACTCAGCTTAATGTAAAAGGTATTAGAACTGTAAGTGCCAGCGCTCAGGAACCTGTAGGCCTGATTTAAAGCAGGAACCTCCAAAAATACAAACAAAGACATGAAGAGCAGCAACACAAACTGTAAACAATTACTCTAATAAAATACACGTTTCTGACCAGGTATACTAACAGAAGCTCCTGCATGAAGCTCAATGTAAAGTCATGAATGCAGCTTTGCTGCTGGACAAACACTGCTTTCCTTCACAGCTCCCTCTGGAGGTGATTCCATGCAACAGCAAGCTCCTCAACAGTGGACTACAGGAGGGACAGCTCTGGTCAGGCTTCATCACCAAAACTGTAAGGCTAAACCCTTAACCATGCATAAAGGTTAAGAGGTTATTTATACATTTAGCAAACTGTTGACCATTATTTGGGATACATTCATATTTAACATGAAAAGACATGATTATTTATTTGGAGTTTATTTATGGTTCTTTATAGTATATTTGGAGAGAAACCATGGAACTATGCAATAATAAGTAAAATAAATCTCTACAAAATGCATATATTACTGCTATTACTACTAATATAAAGTAATAATATAATAATTACATAATAACATGCAATTTACATAATATTGATGATAATTAATATTCAGTTGCAATTTTAAATTTCTGTTATAAAATCTCAATGTGCTTCACAGGTTGTAAACACTGTCAAATGATGTTTTGTTGATTTTCTGCAAGCAAGTGAACACAATTGTGCTGTCTAGTCAATCAATTAAATATGTTGGAAAAAAGTACAAATTATATTTGATGTTTTTCTCAATTTGCACACTAGAATTTGCACAGGAATGTCATATATAACCATGGAAGATGTGTTATTTACTTATTTTCACTCAAAATCAACAAAATATGTTATTTGATAGTGGGTGTTCATATGTTTTGCATTTAAATTTAAAATTGCATACTAGCATTACACCAATTATTCAGCTTTAAGGCCAACTGTACTTTACAGCCAAATTTTATGATTCTCTTTTGTAATATTTTTAAAATAATTATATAATGCTTAAACTGTGCGGTACACCTGATCACATGTAACACAGTAGCACATTTTCGGTATTTTTTAGTAGCCAAATGTGCAGTATAAACAACATTATGTGGAGTTTAATGGGCCAAAGTAGTATTTAAAAGAGTTACGTTTTAAATCAGTGGCTTATTTGAATAACACTGAATTAAAGTGCTATACTGAAAGTCTAAAACAACTAGTTATTAGCACAATGAGTGCTAATACTTCTAATTCTGATTCTTAGAATTCTTACTTACTTCTAATTCTGCAGTGACATTTTGATGTAGAAAGAGCACTGTGTGTAACTGGTTGACTTTACTTCATTATAAAACCGAAAAACAGATCTGGCAAGATAAAAACAATAACCTGCTGGTGTTCATTTTGTTCTTGGCTGAGTTGAACTGCACATCTTTTTTAAACAGCGTGGTCTGAATGAAACAACAGCACAATTATAAACAATACAAATGTTCACATGTAAACTCTGCATAAAGTTCTGGTCCAGATTTTCACCCAGACTGCAAAACTTGAGTGTTAATTTTGGGTCATTTTTGGACGCCATGGTCATAGTCAGGTTCTTGGCCAGCTGCCATGTCCCTCTGACCACTGACTGAGCTACTGAAACGAGGGCGGTAGAGAGGATGTGACTGCGTGGGTGCAAGTGCTTGTTTACTTGACGCTCCATTAGGCAGTGCGCAGTTTCCACACATTTGACAGACTTCGTGATGCCCGTTTTTCCATTTGTTTATTGTGCAAAGACCCTTAGACTACTTGCATTGATTATTATTTTATATTATAAAATGCATACAAAAATGTATATTGTAAAATATGTTATTGTCAGTGTAATGTCATAATTTTAATCAGACCATTTTGCACTGCACTAACCTGTATATGACAAAAGCTATCTGATTTTCTATGTTAACAATGAGAAATTTTCCCTTGTAGGCACCTTAAACATGCATATCATTAGTGTAATAACAAATTGTAGGACTTTAACAGAAAAATTAATACATTTTTAGTACCAAACATCAAATTTAACAACATTTTATTCTATGTGGTGGTAGTGCTTAGACCATTTCTATTTATCTAAACGGCAACATAATGTAGGTTTTCTCATGATAGCAACCACATATACACCAAATAATCAACAGCAAATATATATATATATATATATATATATATATATATATATATATATATATATATATATATATATATATATATATATATATATATATTATTATTAAAATATAATAATAACAATACAACATACGGCCACAACTGACCTCATCCAGTACTGTGGAGCGGTGGCTTGTTGGTAGAGCATATCACTAAGTGGAGGAGTTTCTGTTTAGGCCTACATTCTAGCATCTTTGTCAGCCACTGGGTGACATCTTCTGTTAGCATCTGAGCTGACATGCGGATTGGATGTTTTGTTTTTGTCGTTAGCCTCAATGCTATTGTCCAAACATGGCTGGTTGATATTGGTCATTGGGCTGTCTTTGTATTCAGCCCGGGTCAGGTCAGATGCTTTTGTGTGTGTGTGTGTACATGGGAACAGATGCCTGTACAAATAAAGCATTAGGAATAAAACAAGCCTACTTTTTAACCGGTAGAAGTTGCGCATTGTCTAACGTGAATGGCTGAGTAGTTTACAGCTCTGTGTATTGTGAAAGTAATTAACGAAAGACTCATTAGTGTGCATACCCTGAAGTGGGGCTCATTCTTGTGACCTTTTTAGTTCATGGTTCAGGAACGTGGCCTGTGAGGAAAACAGATGCTTTTACACTCTTAAAAGTAAATAATGTGCCATAGAGACCAAATTTTGCTTCCCTAAGAAATATTTTAGCGATGACGTAATGGTTTAAGTAAATGAAAAGTTCATTTGTAAAATTCATAGTCATACATGGTACAACTAGCAGTGAAATGCATAGACAACTGTCAGCTCACATGAAACAATAATAGAAAGTACGAAGAATAAAAAAAAAAAAAAAAAAAAAAAAAAAATATATATATATATATATATATATATATACATTCTGTTTCTATCTATTAAATGCAGCAGCTGCCCTCTTCATTATAGGAAATTTTATGATGAATGGACCAATAGAAATGCTTCAAAATAGCTTGGAAAAAATTCTGGTTCCATTGACTTCTGTTGAAAGTGAAGACAGTTTCTGTCCTGTACTGTACTTGTTTTCCATTGGACAGCATAAAAAAAGAATTATATATATATTTATATATATACACCATACAATATATATATATGTCAGTGCAAAAATAAATAAACATAAAATAAATAAGTGAAAATAAGTAAAATGTGCAAAAAAATGAATGAAATGAATGACTGAAATGAACTAAAGTACAACAAGTGTTGTGCAACTTAGCAGATGTCCTGTGTGTGATGTTTGAGGTGGTCCTAGTTTATATCCGTTACAGAATTTTATAATCTTGTAATTTGAGATAAAACCTTTACTTAACCTAAGCAGTGCTTAACAGTGGGGCATGCAGTTAAAGAAAAAAGTCTTTATTTTGTAAAGTAATTTGATCAAAAGTGAATTTTACTTCCTATTCCAATATTAACATATTGTCACTGTCTAACTAAATAAACATGTCTCCATTTTTATTGATTATTTATTTTCCTGCATCATTTGAACGCAGAAGCTGTCGTTTACGTTGTGTGAACATTTCATGATGAATGGATCTGAAGAAATGCTCCAAAATAGCCTGGAAAGATTTCTGGTTCCATTGACTTACATGTTCCATTGGTTCCATTGACTTATATGAAATAAAAATATACATTTCTATTTAATATAATCTTAATGCTAAAAGTATTTAAAGGTGCCAGATTTGAATATTGATATTTACATGATCATAGTTGAATAGGTCAGTACATACAACTGCCATAATGCCATAATGTGTGAACCCAAAACACTGTTGTTTCTCCTTCAATTACAAACCCAACATTTACAAAAGCGGTACAGTAAAACAGGCTGAATCCAAAATCCTAAACGATTACATAATACTCATTAATATTTACATTCCTGAAGTACATACATTGATAACGGAGCCACAGGAAAGAAAACTGGAGGACTATGTGGAGACTTCTACCACTCCAAGCTGTGACGGGGATGTCAGGACTTTTCATTGCCTTTACACAAAGCCTAACTGTCAACAGCACATGGTTGATGTTCATAGAGCATATGGTCACTGTCCAAAGAAAAACAATTATTTCGAAAATGGCAACTTTACAGCAGAGGACAAAAACCTTCTTTACTTGCAAGTCAATGGAACCAGATTTTTTCCACGCTATTTTAAACCATTTCTATTGGTCCATTCATCATAAAGTGTTCACACGATGTAAACAGCAGCTGTTGTGTTCAAATGATGTAGTAAAATTAAAACTGACCAAATTGGAGACGCCATAATGTAACTGCAGCACCATTTAAGGTGGAATGGGAAGTTCACATAACATGCCTGTGCATAAGAAACCATCTTCAACTCCCACATCTTTACCAAGATCCTGGACATCTTTGATTCAGAGTTGTTATTTTGCTCTTTGCATTTCACTCTGGATAGTTTCTTAAACATCGACTCTGAGCATTTAACACTGAAGAGACTAAAGAAACTGAAGAGACAAGCAGTTCCTCCTTTATTAGCATCACAAACGCAACAGTAACCTGTAAGTAGCAGCCATGCTGTGTGAATGTATCACTGTTTGCTGGTTGAAGCAGGTCTTAACACTGAATAACAACTAATTTACTTTGTTTTGATGTTGAGATTGAAAGGAAGTTGCAATTATATGTAGTTCTATGTAGACATCAGAGAACAATATAAACTCTGCAGGTATTATACAACTTCATTTTCATGAAGTTCTTCATTAAATTCTTTAGATGGCAGACGAAGCCAAGCAAGCTCTGTCATTGGTTAGGTCTTCAGGAGCTGAACTGAAGGCCTAATGTCTCACATTAAAGTTTGAGTGTGGTCACTGTAAAACTGCTACAAGCTCATATATATATATGTTTACATCTGTTGTGAGCTTCAAATGTACACAGTTAATCCAAAATGGCCAAAAATGTTTGGAGGAATTGTTGTTAGCTTAGTGCTAACATACCACTAGAATCCCATCAGTGGTGCTAGCATAAATGAGCATGATCGTAGAGGTGTTTTTTCAATAGCCACACTGCAGGCCTAGCTATAATAGTTGAACACCATTCAACATCAATCACAAGCTCACAAAGTGGCCCTCAAGCCCCATGTTTTTTGCTCTATCCATATGTGTTTGGTGTCTGGCTCCTAAAATACTTATAAGTAGAGATGGAAGGATCGATCGGCTATAAATTGGTATCGGCTGATTTTTAATCAAAATATGTGATCGGTGATCAGCCGATATTTAGCAGATCCCGAGAGCCGATTGATGGCGTTAAATAAATGAGCTGTTTTGCCAGCTAGCATTTCAGAGCCATAGCATTTCACGTATCCCTCGGTAAAACCCCCTCCGACCAGGTCCCTGCAGTTCCTATCTAAACCACTAGGTGAAAATACATACCGTATCATTTTTGACAGACTGACTAAAGCAGCAACGTCGCGAGAACAGTTTATGGCATTCACGACATGCGCTGACAGAAAACATGTCATCCGTCTGGCAGATCTTTACCGTATGTGAGGCAGACTCATCCAGGGCGTTCTGTAAGATCTGTAAAATCAGCGTGTCTCATGGGGGAACCAAAGACATTTAACATTACTAATCTGATACACCATTTAAGAGAACCCCATGCAGCTGAGTACAGTGAGTATCAGCAAACAGCAGAGCTAGCACGCACAGCTAGCACAAAACAAACATCCCAGAAAACCAGATCTGACCGGTACAAAAGGTACAGCAGCAACAATTCAATATTCTACATTTAATGGTTGTAGTTTTTAGTTTAAAATAAACAGAGTCTGCGTTAATTGACTGCTGTTTTGACTGCATGTGTTTTATTAGCTTTTTTAGTTTTAAATTAATGGTCTAAATTGAATGATTGCAGTATTTGGGATATTTGTTTGATGTACTTTGTTTATTTACTGTTAATTTTATTAAAAATATTATGCTGTTTCACATGAGCTCTTTAAAAATGGTTAAGTTTCTCGTAAACAGTCCTTGGCTTGAATTTTCTTTACATTTTAATTTAAAATGGTTATTTCAATTTCCATTTGCACTGTATACTCATTTCATGATAAGTGGACAAACAGAAGAGGTTCAAAATTACATGGAATAAAATTTTACTTTAATGTACATTAGTTTAAAACTCCAGTAAAGTTACCATTTGCAGACACAATACTACAATACTAAAGCAATACTATTGTCTAAAAACAAACCCTGATCCACAAACATAAGTAAAACTCAGTGGTTGAACCTCTGCTCTGATGGTAGAGGTACTGTAGCTGCTGTGTAGAGGTGTGGTTAAAGTAAGTATGGGTGTGCATAGTCCCACACAGCTGTCACACTACTAACAACTCCATTAGTGAGTCTAACTGTGGCTGCCCACCGGTTGGTTGGCTGATTCTGAATGGGTTAAGTCAGCTGTGTATTTGGGAACATCCTGACCTACATACTCCTTTTTCCCTCTCATTAATCCTACTTACAGTCCACCAGTGGGCTTCGAGGTGCTGCGTGAGTGTGTGACTGGGATACACCACATACACTGCGGCCTGCTATTAATACGTCATGTAGCTGACCGTCCTGCCCAAAGCTCTTTGCATTAGTGCTGGGGCAGCCCTTCTTGGAGGAGCTTGATGTCAGCAAATGGCTCATAATAACAATAATAATAGGATGCTATGACCTGGGCACAGTCTTGTAAACATTTTAGTTTGTAGTTTAAGGTGGGCCTGTGTATCCATAACAGGGGTAAATAGTTAGGGGTAATCACCTCTGGCTAAGCTGCGGGTTGGAAATCCATATGACTCAGATACACACACACACACACACACATATATATATATATATATATATATATATATATATGGATTTCCAACCCGCAGCTTAGCCAGAGGTGTCACATATAATTAAGACGCACAGATAAATAACTGAACAATCAACTGAACAATCAGCTACAAAGCCCCGTTCAGGCTAGTGCTGTACACAGTGAATTGTTAACCACAACGATCAGTAGATAAACCCAGAGTAGTAAACTAACCAGCAACCATAACAAAGAGGATGAATCGAGAGACAAAACCAAGAAACAAACAAAGATCATACACACAAGAACAGAAAACAAACAAAGATCATACACATAAAAACAGCAAACAAGCAAACAACACTCAGTATGAGACGGTTGGGAATACTTCACAAAATACTGGGACAAACAAAAAAATAAATGAACAGGTATAAATCATTGGAATTCAATAGTTGATGAATGGGAAGTTGGTTAGTGATTGGGTGAAGCATGGTATGTGATACTGATGTCATGAGTGGGTGCATTATGGGAATTGTAGTTCCTGGCTGAGACTGAGGCAGAGTAAAACCACAACAATAACAATAATAATAATAATAATAATAATAATAATAATAATACATTTCGTATAATCCTAATTTTTACAATAGGTGCTACCCTATGTCCAATTTAATAGGTCTAATTATGTTCCTTTTATAATGAAGGTAATCTCCTGTGACATAATTTGTCATTAAAATATCATGCTATTGCCCACATTTACCATAAATGAATGTTAAAAATAATATCTTGGTGGGATATCTGAATACTGCTTATTTTGTAATATTTGTATATTTGAGCATTCTGTTTTCAATTTTTTAGATTAAAACATTTCAGAATTGTCTTAAAAATTCAACAGAATGAGTTAATGGTGGGTCAAAGATGCCTAGGTGTTGTGCTTACCAGCTAGCCCTGACTCAGCTGAGGTTAGGTGACTTTTGTCTCTGTGAGACAGGGAGGACACAGATAAGGTTTAGTCTACGTCACAATCTTTCCTAAATGACACGGCAGGATTTCTACTGCTGTCAGGTTTTTGTTGTTTTCCTGTTAGCTGTGAGACTGTCCAGTATCTCTTTTAGCTCTTGCCAACAACTAAATCCAGCCTGAGATTTACTCTTGTCTGATCTTTTCATCTCTCTCTCTTTCTCTTCCTCACTTCCTCCAACAACAGCTTTTTTGGTCTCTTTCCAGCCTCTGCCATGATCGCCATGCTGGGATGTCCATGGCCATGCTAGGAATACCCAGTTAGCATCTTCTTATAGCCAGCTGAAGCCCCCTAGTTGTTGGTGTGTGACGTGCTGCCGTAAAGCTGCTCACAGTTCTCATGAGAGGTCTCGTACACACTCCTCTGAAGTTACACAGTGATTTGGCCGTTGTTCCTGGCCTGAAGTGACCATGACAGAGACATAGTTCTCCCTATTATAAGTCAGTTGTCCAGCTAAATGACTTTTTAGCTGCAAAAGTATTCATAAGCCTACAACCACAAACTGAAATGTATTTTATGAAGATTTTAAGTGACAGACCAACACAGTAGCACGTAATTGTGAAGTGGAACGAAAATGATACACGTTTTTTTTAAAGTTTAATCAAATAAATATCATATTATAAAAACATATCCCAAGCTTTGAGCATCCCAAGGAGCACTCTTAAACCTGTCATCCAAAAAAAACATCAAAAGTATTCTACAACTGCAAAGACATGGAGAGCACTGGTCAGAGAAGCAGCCAAGAGGCAGAAATCCACAGCTCAGGTGGGAGAATCTGTACACAGGACAACAATAAGTTGTGCACTTTAATAATCTGGCCATTATGGAAGAGTGGCAAGAAGAAAACCACTGCTGAAAGAAAGACATAAGAAGTGCCGTTTGCAGTTTACAAGCCCTGTAGGGGACACAGCAAACTTGTGGAAGAATGTGATTTGGTCAGACGAGACCAAAGTTGAACTTTTTGGCCTAAATGCAAAGCTCATCACCCCGAACACACCATCCCCACGGCGGTGGCAACATCATGCTGTAGGGATGCTTTTCTTCAGCTGGGAAAATGGATGGAGCTAAATACGGGGCAATCCTGAATGAAAACCTGATGGAGGCTGCAGCTTGAGATTGGGAATGAAATTTCACCTTCCAGCTTGCTTAGCAATTATACTTATTGATTTCTTGGCTGGGAATTTTTAATAAGCATTCCCTACTTTTTCACTAGCGGATTTTTAAGCCTCCGGCTATTGTTTTTGGATGCCGGCCGGTAGCTTAGCAACCAGCTAAACCACCGGTCGCGTGCTGCAGTCGGCGTCTCAGTAATCTGTTTTATGAGGAGAGATGAGCAGAGAACACTGCTACTTACACAGCTGTCTACCTAGACAGCCTACTTAGACACTAGGTTTTTAGACAGACCCATAGTCAGTGCCTACTTAGACACTCACTAGGTTTTGAGACAGACCCATAGTCAGTGTCTACTTAGACACTCACTAGGTTTTGAGACAGACCCATAGTCAGTGCCTACTTAGACAGCTCACTAGGTTTTTAGACAGACCCACAGTCAGTGCCTACTTAGACACTCACTAGGTTTTGAGACAGACCCATAGTCAGTGTCTACTTAGACAGCTCACTAGGTTTTGAGACAGACCCATAGTCAGTGCCTACTTAGACAGCTCACTAGGTTTTGAGACAGACCCATTGTCAGTGCCTACTTAGACAGATCACTAGGTTTTGAGACAGTCCCATAGTCAGTGCCTACTTAGACACTCACTAGGTTTTGAGACAGACCTATAGTCAGTGCCTACTTTGACAGCTCACTAGGTTTTGAGACAGACCCATAGTCAGTGCCTACTTAGACAGCTCACTAGGTTTTGAGACAGACCCATAGTCAGTGTCTACATAGACAGATCACTAGGTTATGAGACAGACCCAAAGTCAGTGTCTACTTAGACAGATCACTAGGTTTTGATACAGACCCATAGTCAATGCATACTTTCACGGCTACTGTTTTAGCAGGGTGGAAACCTGGACACTGGCAAAAATTCCATTGAAACTCATGAGCTATTCTAGCACCTTAAAATGCTATGGAGCTGGACTATTCTGTTGTAGCTAATAAGAACCAGGCTGGTTGGAATTAAACGGACTTGATTACATGACAAAGATAAAGCTAACCCATGTGTTACAGATTCATTTGTGGGCGGAGCACTGACAGGTCAACTGACCCTAACGTTAATGTTGGCAAACACAGGGAAGCAATCCTTTAACAAGCTGATGCTATTTTTGTTTATGTTCGGAGCGTACAGGTCGCTATGTAAGTAAACAAACTGAAGCTGCTTTTAGATGCCTGTAGGCGTTTGCTGTGCCTGGCAGGCTCTGGACGTGCTTCAGCCATGTGGGAAAGACCTCCTAAGCCACTTCCTTGACAGAGCCTTGGCTGTAAACGAGCTTGACATTGATGACACTTTGCACTTGCGAGGCTTAACGGGGGGGGGGAAGGGTGGTGCAGGTGGTACCACGGCAGCGAGACTTCACAGGGAACAGCATTGTCCACACACACATACGCACACCCTGACAGGTGGCGGATTCACCTGATCCGACAGCTGTGTACACAAACTATTAGGACCAACGTGGGGTAAATTTGTGTTCAGGTGAGGATCCTCATTGAGCCTGTCAGCACTTGAATGGTCTCAAGGTGAGAGAGCACTACACTACAGGCATGCTGATGAGAAACCGTGTTTGCGCTGTCACAGTTATTCATGGGTGGTTTGTTGTGTGTGCGTGTGATTAATTAGAGACAATTAGAACTTATTTAGACTCTAATACAAGCTATTCTGACATTCCAACATGGATGCAACTGATTCAGTGCCAGGAATGTGATGTTTTTTTTAGGCTGGCCTATGAGTTTGAGCTACAGCAAGTAATAGCTAAAAATAAGTGACAAAGTAATAAAGATGCATCATAACATCATGGCTGGATTACTGACCGGGCCAGTGGGGCCAGCGCCCAGTGACTTTGCCCCCAGGGCCTCTTGGCCCCTAGCCATGCTTTTGGGGCCCCTAGCCATTCTTTTGAGCCCTAGCCATGCTTTTGGGGGCTTTTTATGAAAATGGACGAGGCGTTGTGGCACTGCTCTGACTTCGACTTCTGCCTATTAGGGGTCCTAGGAAAGAGGGGGGCATAATTTTAGAGTGCCCTGGTTATGAGAGCACCTACCAGGGGGCCCTAGAGAAGACCAGGGCATACCATTAGAGGGCCCTTGATCACGAGTTTGTATATATGCATTACGGCTGGATTACTGACCGGGCCAATGGGGCCAGTGCCCAGTGACTTTGACCCCAGGGCCTCTTGGGGGCCCTAGCCATGCTTTTGGGGGCTTTTTATGAAAATGGATGAGGCATTGTGGCACTGCTCTGACTTCCACTTCTGGCTATTAGGGGTCCTAGGAAAGAGCGGGGCATGATTTTAGAGGGCCCTGGTTATGAGAGCCCTTCCCAGGAGGCCCTAGAGAAGACCAGGGCATACCATTAGAGGGCCCTTGATCACGAGTTGGCATATAGGCATAACGGCTGGATTACTGACCGGGCCAGTGCCCAGTGACTTTGACCCCAGGGCCTCTTGGGGGCCCTAGCCATGCTTTTGGGGGCTTTTTATGAAAATGGACAAGGTGTTGTGGCACTGCTCTTACTTCCACTTCTGGCTATTAGGGGTCCTAGGAAAGAGGGGGGCATAATTTTAGAGTGCCCTGGTTATGAGAGCCCCTACCAACTTACTTTATTTTACATCACATAATAAATATTTCCCAAAAAAAACAAAACTATTAAATCACTGGTTTTAGTCCAGGAAATAATATAGTACCTTGTATAGAAGTAGCCTAACCATGAAAACATGAAAACTATATCTATGAATCAGCGACAAATAGGCTGTTTTAAAATAACAATTTCATCTGTATAGAAATTTGCATTTGCATCCATGTATATTTTCTATCCTAATTACAGTTAGTGTTATCCAAGTTTTAATCGCCTAGTTTAGTTATTAAAACTGTTCTAGTCTGGTTGCACCATTGTACTTACTGGTTGCGCCACCTTACGTTTCAGACAAATTTTAAATTAAAAGGCATAAAAACCTTGGTCCTTGAACTTAAATTATTCTTTTCAACACATAAACATGACTGTAATAATTCCACTGTCTGAAGTTGCACCACCTGGCGTGGTAAACTGAACCTATTACAAAGCTTTTTAAAAAAGGCTACTGACCTTGGAAAAGCACCTTCAAAGTCCAAAAGGTATACGTATGACCTGCACCGAAACAGAAACTGACAGTGAAATTCAGGACACAGTAGTAGTGGAGAGGTTGTTGGGCATTATACCACATGCTGGTCCTCAGCAAGAACACTGATTATAAATCGCTTGTCTAATCCCCACATAGAAACCATGATACAGCTCTAGATGTTTCACCTGCTGATCCACTGTTTGAACATAGCTGCACCTGCCAGCTGCCAGTCATATGACCCCTCGTCATTTTCAGCGCTGCTCGGTTCATTCTGAACTTCCACCCATATTAAGATGAAACATAATTGAATATGCTGTCAACCTATGCAACCCATACATTCAAATAAAGTATGATTCAGGCTGAGTGTTGTTTACCCTGACATCAGTACAGGTCTCAAAATGAAAACCTTTTTCAATGCATTCAATTAATGTTGATTTAACCGGAAATGTCTGGAAGTGGGTATATTGTATACTAAGTATACTGCTAAGCCACTATTCCACAACCTCAGCAGATGAAATGTTTTGAAGATGTATTAAGTTAAGCACACATCTTCTACAGCAGGGGTGTTTAATTAGAGTCAGTAAGGTCCAGTTAGAGGAAATGTTCTCAGGCCAAAGTCTGAGAAAAGTCTGTTATGATTCAGTGCCATATCCTGTTTACTGAAGTAGCCTAGTATTAGCATCTTATACCATCAGCTACTGAAACACCAACATATCACAAATACCGTTCAGTATATTTCAGCATTACTGTTTAAATGCTGAACTGAATGGATTATTTATAAAGCTAAAAGTAAAAACAAGGGCTACATTTAAAAACACAGAATGCTTTTGAAAAAAAAGAGCATCTTAAAGTGTTTATTTAAAGAAAGTTAAGAAAGTTAATAAAACGTGCGTCTTCTTGTTAACACAGCTTCACAGATTAACATGTTGGTTGTACAGAGTGGTGTTCTCCAAAACTAGACGAGCAGGTCCATTCCAGAACCGTTCCTGTTAAACACTCAGTTTTCTCTGTTTACTTTTCTATTTTTAGAGCTCGTTATTCTTTCTGACTCGCTGTAGTCTCCGGCTGCTGCTCCTCACTTTGTACCTCGCCTGTGTGCACGCCGGACGCCCCAATGTGCACAGATCTGATTGGCTGAGGAGCCTTCGTTGATCTCACAGCGCACGCGATTGGTCTCTGAGTTCACTGCGCCGTAAAGCCCGTATACTGTAAAGACAAGAAAAGCTCCACTGCCTAAAATAAACACAGTCAAAATTTTATTATTATCAATAGTTTAGTGGTTTGGGTCCGCATCGGACAACGTATGGGTCCAGAGCCGGGCCACGGTCCGTCTATTAGTGACCCCTGCTCTACAGGAAACAAACCTAAATAATATAAACATTTTAGTTCACTGCAAATTTCTGTTTCTGTGTTAGCACATTGTACAAAAGTAGAACATACAATGTTCAATGTGTCGTAATCTTTGCATGGGCTACGCTCCGGGCACGTGTGCTTACTGCCCCCTAGTGTGTGTTCACTAGTGTGTGTATATGTGGGTGTTTCACTGCACAGATGGGTTAAATGCGGAGGTCAAATTGTGCTGTGTACAAACACGTGGCTAATTCGAGTTCTGTTCTAAATTCTGTTCTAAAATTCTAAAATTCTAAAAAATGTATGCTTTATTTTGTCCCCAATATGTTCAATTCAGTAAATAAACATGACATGCCTACGATAGGCAGACATGTGTGTTTCCTAACTTAACTTCAATTAGAAAACCAACAAATCATGTCATGTAAGCAGGGATGCCCATATGACTGGAATACCCCACTTCCACCAATACCATGATTCAGATGAAAAAGTATGTGGCCAAAAAAGAGAAAAAAATGGGCTAAGCTGCTCGCTTTGACTAATAAGGGATAGCACCGCGCTGCTAGAGGATTCTCATTCTGTTTTATGTTTTACTCCACTCCCTCGCCAGACTGACCTTCAGTCCTCTCTGAATCAACATGTCTAAGCGCATCAGCATCACCACTCGCAGCATCCTTTTTTTAAAGCGGAGCCGAGTGCGAGGGGGAGAACTCATCAAAGCCAACAGACATTTGCCTGGGAGAAGATTTCATTAGATTTCTTTTTTTTTTTTTTTTGAAACGGGCCCAATTGACTGCTAACTAATCTTCACTGCTGTCACAGCCTGTGCTGTTCCACAATGTCGGTACACAGTGTACAATTGTATTTATAGCCTGCCAACTAGGCTAATCCCCGTTATGCAATATTTACGGCACTGAGACAGCCACCCCCGGTAGAGATGAACTCCCACTCTCGGCCCCCCATCACATCCTCCCCCGCCCTCTCCGTTATGTTCCCGCCGCCCGGCCGTGCCTGCTGGGTGATTCTACTCACAAGCTCCAGCCAAGCAAGAAACATCCACAAACACTCGCAGCCACAACACGCCGTAAGAGTGCATGCGCTTGTGTGGACCGAAACAGAGCGCGCCAGACGGCCTAAAAAAACCCCTCCGCAGCACTCACAGTCCTCAAACCTCGGCTAAAACACCCGGCTTGAGTATTTTAAAACAATGATGTGCAAATATAATGAGATCAGGGTTGGGGATTAAATGCTTTCTAGCTGATCAGGGTGGATCTGGACACATTAAACAAATGTACAGAAAAAACACAGAGCCAGATGTAAGAAGTAAGGGGGTTCCTTAAAAAGGGGTCGTGTGCAGAGTTTTACGAATTAACACTGTGCTCGGTCCAGCACTGAAACAGCATGCTTAATGTAGAATCACCCAATGAATAAGAGTTCTTCCTTAAATCTGGCCCTCTGAGCACATCACCATGTCTACTATGGTCTTAAGAGCCCCAGTGCAAAGACAATAAATGGACCACCCCCTCTGAAATACCACCAAATAACATGTTGCTGTTGGAACAAAAACATCTGTCTTCAGTTTTCACCATTTTTGATCTTTACAGCTGGTGAAAACACCAATTTTGTGAAGAATGGACCAACAGAAATGATCCAGCATTCTATGTAAATCTCTTAACTTCCATGTTCGGCCTTCTCCTAAACAGTTATCGTTTTAAAGATCCAAGTTTTAATGGCAACAGCAATGATAAGCCCGTTCATGCACTATTGCTATGTTTCAGTCAGGTTGGTGCTCCAATACAGGCTAACGCAAGGGTGCTTTGTGTTGCACATTGGTGGTGTTAAATAGGATCATTCTTTAAGGGGGTCCAAAAGAAAAGCAATGACAAAAGCTTTTAAAACACCTCTCAGAAATCTGCTAAACCATCATGATATGATCTAGTAAATACAGGGCTGCCTGAAAGGTTCTAAACCCATTTTGTGAATGTTAGAATAAATATTACACCATATTCGATCCTTATTTCACAGTCGTGGCCTGAAGGATAGGGATCCGGTCTTGTGACCGGAAGGTCACGGGTTCGATCCCCAGGATCCCCCAGGCCACGACTTAGGTGCCCTTGAGCAAGGCACCTAACCCCAACTGCTCCCCGGGAGCCGTGGATAGGGCTGACCAGTGCTCCAGGCACGTGTGCTCACTGCCCCCTAGTGTGTGTTCACTAGTGTGTGTATATGTGGGTGTTTCACTGCACGGATGGGTTAAATGTGGAGGTCAAATTCCGCTGTGTACAAACATATGTGGCTAATTTGAGTTCTGTTCTAAATTAAAAAATTCTGTTCTAAAATTATTTAACTCATAGTAGATAAATAGAATCAAAGGTATCAAAAGTATTCACAGTCATTACTCAAGTAGAAATATAGATACTATGGTGAAATATACTTATGTAGAAGTTGAAGTATCAACTCAAGCTTTTTACTCTAGTAAAAGTGTAAAAGTACTGGTTTAAGAACTACCTAAAGTATAAAAGTAACCAACACAGGGGTCTATAATGAAAAATAATTACTCCAGAAAAGTATAAATAACCAAAGTTTCTACTTAAGTAAGATAATGAAGTATTTGTACTTGTTACTTGACACCTCTAAATAAAACCTCAACTAAAGCACATAATATTCATTAAGTGAACAAAGCAAACTAGCATTTAATGTGTTTGCTGGCCAAAATATGTGAGCATTTGCTTTCAGGAACTGGTGCAAGCCCCCCTGAGCAGCAATGACTTCAACCAAGCGGTTCCCGTAACTGTTGATCAACCATGCACATTGACTTGGAGGAATCTTGGCTCACTTCTCCTTACAGAACTGCCTCAGCTGTATTATGTTGGTGGGCTTTTTCACATTAACCCCACATCTCAGTTTCTGCCTCAACATTTCTCTTTGGTACGCATCTGGATTTTCACACAGTCATTCCCAAATTCAGTATGAACCACTCTTTGTAGACTATCTGATGCTTTTATTTATTTATGTGTGTTGTTGGCCCACCTTATGTTGAGGTTTAGTTCACAAATGGATGCCTTAACATTCTCTCTACGTAATTCACAATGTCCTAGTTCAACAGCAGCAAAACAGTCCTAAACCATGACACTGCCGCCACCATGTTTCAAAGTTGTAATGAGGTTGTTATGTTTAGATACAGTGTTTGGTTTTGCCAAACACAGCCTCTCTCGTTTAAGCTAGAAGGATATTTTGTTGCCTTATCCATCCACGTAACATTATTCCTGCAGTGTTCTGGCTATTTCCCTGCACTATTATTCCATACATACTTTTCTTATTCAGTGTTTGTCTGATGGTGAACTCATGAACACGGACACTAGTTACTAGTAAGAGAGGCCTGCAGATCCTTAGATCCTTTTAGTGATCTCTCATAATATATTGCCTTACTCTTAGGGCGTTTTCACACCTGTAGTTCATTTTACTGGTCCGGATCAGTTAATGTGTTCATTTACTTGGAGCGTTTCCCCCTTCTGTTAAGTTTTTTTTACACACAGGCAAAAACCGAAACACACCAAAAAAACAATGGTCGTTTACTTTGTGTGAAAATTTCATGATAAATGGACCAATAGAAGTGCTCCAAAATAGCTTGAAAAAAATTCTGGTTCCATTGACTTACACTGAAAGTAAAGTATGTTTTTGGTCTCTCCTGTAAAGTTGCAATTTTGGAGTTTTTCATTGGACAGCAACATAGATACATAGATACATGTATACATAGACATAGATACATAGATACATAGAACTTTCTCACTTTTATTAGCTTTGGTTAGAAGATATGGTTAGTTGCCCTTTGGTATCCCTTCCTATTTATTTATTCAATTATTTATTTATATTTAGTTCTGTGACACTGCAATTTCCCCCGACTCAGTCAGTCACACTCCCACACTCCCATAAACATCCACTATAAGGCACTGATCATTCTAGAGGTTTACATACTTATGCCAATAAAGGTTGGACCACTCAAGAAATAAAGGAAAAAGTATGTAATCCTTCATGTTTTTAGTTTTATTGGATTAATCACAGTTGCCTTAGCTGAGTTATACTCATGGGCTACTCATCTACTGGCTACTTGTTAAAACATATAATTAAGTTTTCATAGCTTCCCATGAGCATGTACGTAGTGATATCAGGTGTTTGCTGAAGACTTTAGGACCGCAGCACCCACGCTATGGGCTCCAATTTGATTATTGCAACTGCACTGGCCACGTGAAGCCGGCGTAATGCCATTCAACTAACCCTTCTTGAGGTGTTTAGCCCAAAGCTAACTCCATTCTAACTCAATCCCAGCGCTATTCTTTGAACAAAGCTACCCATTCATACAGCTAACTTTCAGCGCTAATGTAGGTCAAGTGGTCTTGTTAGAGGGCAATCCACCTAGATTAACAGCCGCCCAAGTTCCTCAGGCACAAACACACTTCACACAACTGTCAACACCGAGCAGAGTATTCGCTCTCCTCCACTACGCGCTCTAAAAACAGAATCGCAGTCTGGCCCGTGGTGACAGGCTGTGACGGGGGGCAATGTTCCAAAACAATCTCCCCTCGGTTCTGTTCTGGCAGCCTGTCAGAGCTGACCTTAGAGGCCCTCGGAGCTCATTAAGACGCAGCAGCTGCTAACAGAGAACATCGTCCACGAAGTGCGGAGAAGAAAGCGTGCACGCTTAATCGTGTCCGCTTTTAAACAGAAGCCCCCGGCTCGCTGTTCCCGGTCAGGCTGGGGGCTCTTAGCGCCCTGAAACGTTCAGGATCAGGTAGAACCAGCACCAAAAACCAGCCCCAAGAATGTGAATCAGAAAGGGCCCTTATAGGCTCTACATGATAAGGAGCCGGGCACACATTGTTAAAGACTGCAGGAGGACCCAAGCAGCAGGCATGTGGATGCATGCTTGGAGGTGAGCGTCACGGTATAGTGCAGAGTGTAAAGAGGATGATGACAGCGCGGCCCACGAGAAAGAGCCTGTGGGTCATTACTGCTGTAAGGCGGATTAGCGGCGAATTTTGCAGGATATCAGGTTCAGACTGGTGTTGTAAAACTCAACTTGTTCCCCTCCCCTGGATTTCACGCTTGACTTCTTTAAATCCAAGCTGGAACAAGCAGAGGCAACCAGGCTCCAGACACAGTAGACTCCATAATGGTGTTTTTAAAATAGACATCAGATTCTTTGGGGCTTTCACTCTGATGTCATGCACCTGTTTTGACAAGTCATGCTGGTCTTGGCGGACACCGAGGGCTCGGCTTGTTTTGTTTTTTTGGACGCCTACAAACTCCGCCCCAGGTGATCGGGGCTTTTTGTTGCCGGTACGTTCGGGGATTTGCTGGCTTGTTGGCAGAAATTTGCGGTGGTGGAAATGCGCAGCGGACGGTGGTGGAGTGACACGGCTCACTTCATGCGCTCTGACAGCTGAGCTCCTCCATCCCCTCACCCACGCCTATTTTTACACTTGTTCCAATTCTATTATTTTACTGATGGAATCAGCCCCACCTCCTTTAATAAGCGTATGGGCTGGGATTTAAAAATAATAAATATTTACAATTATGAACAAAAATATATAAATTATAAAATAAAAGTGCTAAACTTATTTATTTTTATTTTTCAAAAAATGATAGTATTGTGAAATACTATGCTTAGGTCTACATTTTTTTGGTCACATGCCGTGGTTACAACATGTACATGGACATTCATGCCATGCTTCAGTTTCAGATAAAACTTAATAGCATTTTCATTTTTTGGCCAAAAGATTAAATTGCATTTAAAAAATGAAAAATTAAAGAAGAATTTAAAAATAAAATAAAAAACAACTACACAAAAAAACAAGAAAATTGAAACAGGGCTTTAAAAAGCTTATTGTTTCAGTTGCAGTAGTAGCATTTCATAGTTTCTACAAGGCACATTGGAAGAGTGATTTGTAAACATCTTTGAGAGCAGCTTGGCTAAACGATTCTTTCAAAGTAAATAGTTCAAATCCTTGTTACCACATGAAGTTGTTTTTTTTAGGTCATACCAACAAAGCACTTTTTGCAGTGTAACCACAGTCTGTAGGCCCAGTTTTAGAAATAATGAAGAAAAACACCACAAATAATACAGCCAAAGTGCAAAGTGTAACTAAAAAAAGGATGAAATTCATTGTGTTGTATATCCAGCCATTCTCTGCTGTTGGGGACATTGGATTTCTTGGCATGCTGTAGCCGACAAACACTGTGAAAAGGGTTTCATGGGTCAGGCTAAAGAAAAAAATCCATGTGGTAACAAGTAAAAATAAACCAGTTTTATTTAATCTAAACTAAGTACATTGCATTTTTGAGCAGTTTTTGAGTAAAACTAGGCCAATTTCTTGTTAGCACTTAAACTATTATATGTTTTTTTTAGCTTTTTACAGTGTTCTATAATAACATTGAAAGAATTTTCATTTTGTAGTATAAGTTTACTGTGTTAGGAAGTAAAATGTCAAACCGAATGCAATTTATTTAAAAAAGGATTTAAACACTAGTGTCAGACAGCTTCTGGTGTATTTGGGATCAGTTGGGATAGTAGTAATTCTTTTCCAGGCATACAAAGTGTCCACCATCAGTTTGATATTGTACTAAAAGTGTTTTTCTCTGAAACTCATATTATTATTAGAATTATGAATAAATTGTGTCCTTTTGTGTATTTTTTAAAATATCTAAAATATTATGTAACCATTTTTCTAAAATCAAATGAAAATATATAGTTCACAGTCAGTCATTTTCGGAAACAAAGGACAGAGTAATAGATACTGAAAAATCTTTCAAGTTCACATAACAAAACATTACATATGTACTGAATAGTGACTTGTGTTTATTTCTAAACCACAATGTACTGAGTTCTAACATGATAAGTAGCTCTTTTTAATTTGGATATAAGCGATATATAAAGAACACTGTAATATGGTGATCTGACCCACTATAACAAATACTTAGTCTGATAGATCAAGATATTGTACTACAGTATCAGTATGAGGGTCAACCATAAACCAATCAGTGTATGACCATATTCCGACTTTTTTGAAGCTCTGACTTGCTCCTCGGATTACTTTTAAGCTTTTCCACTGATGTACCAAATACGGCTGCCAAGCCTCGAGATTACGAGCCGTGTTTTGTGAAAGAGTGTCTGTCTGATGCAGTCTCAATTCCAAAAGGTCATTAAGGAAGCCCCAAAGACAAAACACGGCTGAAAGGCATGGAGAGTGTTTCTTAAATGGACATTAGGAAGGCGTTCTTGTTGTTAAGGCAGTGCTCCTGGCCTGGAGGGATTGAGCTACGCTCTGTGTGCAAACAAAGAAATGTGCGCTTAACGAAATAGCTTGTGACAGGACACCAAGAAAGTCTCCCGACGGACAAAGAGGTTACTAGTCCGGGGAACAAAAGTCCAGGGAATAATGTACGACGCGTTATTAAAAGACTCATGCAGACCAAGGCAGCTGTACCACATACAATCATATAAAAAAATTCTCAATTTTTTGTTGATTTTCATTTTTCTATAACATCTGAATGTGATAGGAGTTCTTTATATCCTGTGAATGTTTTAAGATGAATGGACCAATAGAAATGCTCCAAAATCACTTGAAATAAAACCTCTATACATCCTATACAGAGGAGCACGGAGCAGAGGAGCAATTTTAGGGCACAATTTCAACATTTTTGCTGAATTGACACATTAAGAAGTAAAAATAAACCATAAAACTTAAAAATGTTCATTAATATTTTTAATTAAAGAAAAAAACAATTATTTTTCTACACCATTTGAACACGACAGCTGCCCTCTACAGTGTGTAAGAATTTCATGACTAAGTGACTCATAGAAATGCTCCACAATAGCTTGGAAGGAATTCTGGTTCCACTGACTTACATTAAAAGTAAAGACAGTTTTTGTGCTCTCCTGTAAAGTTTCTATTTTGGAGACAAAAATTATGTTTTAATTTTTTTCCTCCAGCATTCTCGGCCTATAAAGAGTAGCTGTGCATTGAAATGTGCAAAAGTTTGTTCCCTGCGGAGGATGCGTACTTATTTTCACTTAGCAAATCATCAACACGCGCAATTTGACCCAAGGCGCCCAAACTTACAAATGCATACAAACAGATTCGCCCTGAAAATCAAGCGACAGCGACATAAACACTGGCTAACTAAGAGATGGTAATTAGATACAAGGCCATTTTTTTTCTTGGAAAGAGCAGGGCTGCATTTGTTTTATATCAAACATTACAGAGGGCAGGGCCGCTAATGCGAAGCTCGGGGCTTTATTTCTTTGCTACAGTACACAGCGCTCGTAATCCACAGAGATCCTGTCAGCACACACAAGCAGTGAGAGATCAAAACAAAACCTGGGGCCAAACCACCAACTCGCTCTCCGAGAAGGAGGTCGTGTCTCAAGACGCGAGCGGTGATCGAACTTGGCAGCACTGCTGAGTAACTTAAGTAAGTTTTTATGACCCCCCGTCCCCCTCTGTACGGAGCACTGTTTTTATGTTTGCTCACTCGACCCTATAGTCCTCTACATCAGCATCTGGTCCCAGCATCTCCTCCTCCCTCCCTCGCCCCCTCCCTCTCCTCCACGGCTCGGCGGAGTTGGGCCTGTTGTCCCTATAACAGCCTCTACGCTTTAGCTGCCATTCAAGCATCAAAGGACATTTACACTCATGCAAACAAACAGGCTGGCTTTTCCGCTGCCGTTGCTTTCAGAGGCCGCAGGTTTTCGGCCCCCACCCCACCTCTCTCTTTCTCAACCCCAAACCCCCCCCCCCCCCACCCACCCACCCACCGCCTCCCCCGGCATGTTACACGCAGAACGTCCTGTTCCCTGAGTCAGTTCGGAGCTCCGCAGCCCGCCGGCCAACAACCGTATCTGAGACACGAGGGCCAACAGAAAAGGCCCAGTTGCTTTGACCTATACTGCTTTAATCAGATCACTCGGAGCATAAACATTGCTCTAAGGGCTAAGCATCTCTCTCTCTCTCTCTCTCTCTTTCGTTCTCTCCGATTTCTACCCACTGCATGCCGTCCCTGTTTCATAACTTGTGTCCATCCATTAGCTGAGCTCCCCCTTAAGCCTGGGTAAAGTAAACAGAGCTCTGCCGAACAGATTGAGGGTCGAGTAAGGTTTGGAACAGTTGACCAGCAAAATTCGGGGCAATGTCACGAGAAGAGACGAGACACCATCGGACAGATAAATGGCGTACTTGTTTGAGATCACGACCTTCAGGCCAAATTAGAGGCCTCTCAGAGAACTGACGGCATGAGGAACGGCACAGCAAAGCAGGGTAAAGCTACAACCCAACGAGTGCCTGAATATAAGAGCTTTCTTTACTCACAAATGAGTGTCTCTGCTTCCTCTGCCTCATCTGGTAGAAGACTGAATGCTGCCCAAAATTCCAGTAGTGGGTTCCTAGAGTTGTTCCTCCAGCTCCAGTTAAACCTTCACGCCAAGTGAGAGCACCAACACTCTTTTAGCATCTGCAGCTGGCCTGATGGAACCTCTGACCTGAAGCTAGCAAGGCGCAGGACTTTTTGGGGTTCTGTTGCTGAGAATTCCACAAGATGCTGTGCATGCTGTGTTTTAATGCCGTGGGAGGGGCCAGTCATGTAGAATAAAATAAAAGATCTGTCAGTCAGGCAACTCTTTCTGAAAAGAAGTGTGTAACCGGCGGAGAAGGGCCCCTGACCTTGCCCCGTGTCAAGTGTGCTTCAATGCCTCGGTGGCAGGCTGGTTTGTATGGACGGCACTCTAATGAGGCACCATGCATTTCCCCTCCAATGTAATGGACCCCTGAGATTGCACAATCGCTAATGACGGATTCACTGTACTACACACTGGCAACATGTTAGATCATGTCAGGGCCCGTTTTACAGCCAGTTACAGGATTATGGTGTGACGGAGGAGTGATTGGTTGACAATCTTATTGTATAAAGCAAATGTCATTGTACTGAAAGAAAACTTCTTGGCAATATTTTAGAAGAAGGAAACTTTTAAACTTGTAATGTGAGTACCTGGAATAAGAAGAAGTAAGAATACTCTTTAATATATATGAATATAATAAGATTTTATTACAAGAAATGTTGGCCGATTTCTGTTGATCCATTTGTTATTAGGATTTTACACAGTGTAGTAGTCTTTTTCACAACAACATTAAATCATTTCTCACGTTAACACCTTGTTATTCATATTTACAGAGTTTATTTATGTTATGTTTTTTTAATTCTTGGAATAACATCTTACCATGCATAATATTCCTAGGAAAACCAATTTCATTGTTTTTTAGCTAAAACGTGGCATTTTCTGCTCCTTTTAATGCAAAATTTCGAATAATTTGTTGAGTTTAAAGGAGCAATGTGTAAGGTAATAGGTGGCAACATATCACCAGAAAGTTGTTCACCCCTTTATATGAAAAGCACGGTCTGTTCTCCTCAACGTTAGCATTAACAGTTATTTACTTACCAGTCTAGAAAAAACAGTTCAACTATAAACTTAAAGAATTAGAAGTCAATATATATATATATATATATATATATATATATATATATATATATATATATACACGCACACAGTATATACTGCGTATATAACTTTTTATCAATCATGTTGAAGGTCCTGCTTCACATTAGATTTTTTTTATCTGGGCAAGAATACACATTCCACTGCAAAATAAATAATATATATAAAAAGTTAGGACAGCAGTGCTACTTCTTCATCCTATTATGTTGGACTGATTCAACTTTTGAGGAAGAAAGTAAAGCAGGATGTGTTGGGGCTAGCACACTAACTTTAGTAGATATCTCTACAGCATAATACATAGATGTCTTTGACATACCATCCAAACTGTTTTTTCTTTACATTCTGTTGAGAATTTTAGATCATTTTGAATGTTTTAAAATAAAAATCTTGTTGCTCCTCATAGCATACTGGAAAATATATATTATGTTTTATTCAATATATCATATTCTGTAAATAAACAATAATAAAGCATTACAAATATGCATTCAACTTATGTTCACTTAAAAAATCAACAAAATGTCATTTTACTGGGGTTCCCAAACTTTTGCATGTGGATGTATTAACATACATTAAGATTTTCCCTGCAACACAACAATCACCTGCGATAACAATGATAGACCACTGCTCTGAATATGTTCTTTTAACATAATCTGTAGTAAACTTTGTTAATCTTTAGCCTCAAGATAGTTGTGGTGCTGCACCCACTATACAATACTATACAAAACTAAAGCCACTCTGAGAAATCAGTTGAACTCACTGACCTTAATTGCTCTCCTACTTTTATTTGTAGCAGATATAATACCCAGTCTAATGCCTGCAGCAATGCCATATCTATTTTTTTTTCTAGGAACAGTATATCAGCATGACATAATTTGATTACTGTCCACTCTGCAGTGGAATCGCTAATTCCGTTGTTTATGAAAACATCTGTCCAGGGATGTATGGATATTTATAAAACAAACACAGAGAGCGCAATATTTTTATACAGCATAAGCCCATTAAGCTGATTGTGTTCAGTTCAGTACACCAAGGCGAACCTCCTAATAGGATTTAGACAGCAGGGAGCTATTTTAAAGTAACTCAGACGGCAGCCACACTGACGTCCTTTTCAAAGCACACTTTTCCCGCCCAGGAATGTTTGGAAAACTAATACGATCACCAATTCGTCTCCTTAATCTCAAACTCTGTTTATTTGATGTCGCATCACCCAACGCCATCCCTTGAGAACCTTTAACAAAGAAAACCAAATGTCATCTAGTTCTACTAAAACCTATACCCGTCCAGACAGGACACACAAATGTCTCAATGAGTTGACCACTAACTTCCACTTGGGCGGTCGCCAAAGCTTCACACTTCATCCTGTCCTTCGTTAAAGGAAGATATGGATGGTGGCCATTCCTGCTACCCCAGTGATGCTTATTGAACGTGACTGCCTCTTGTGCTGCCATGTCTGTGAAGTGGGACTGACTTGAATGAATAAGATTCAGCTGCCTGAGTGAGGAAAAACCCACAGCTATGTGCAGACCACCAAGGTGAGGTGAGGCTTTAGTATGTGGGTCAGAGCATGCTTCACTGGTCTGTACTCACTGTGCTTGCCGGGAAGACTATGTTGTGCAATGCCCCTGTGACATGGCTTATTTAAGTCTGTAAGGCTGCCGCTCGGTATCAGTTAGGCTCCACAGCTAAAAGACACAATGGCTGACATTAGATACAAATCAAGGGAATTCCTCCACCATTACTGTTTCAGGCAGGTTTTAATTTAATGTCAGTCAAGCCATTCCAACGCTTGTTGTAGATTTACTGTCGTAAGAACATATGATGGTAGTTTTATAGGTACTCTAGATTTTTCTTGTCTGCAAATTTTGAGCTACGTCCAGATGAAAACTCTACACAGATCTTCATGGAAAACATAATCTTATACTAAGCATTGCATATATATATTATATAACTTGCTGAGGAAATTAAAGCTTTCTGCCTGGTTTCTTTTTGAATATAATATCCCCAAGTGCCTAAAACTTTTGCACAGTACTAGTAGTTTGCGAGTTTGGACCACTTAAGGCAAGGCAAGGGAAGGGAACTCCGAGAAACTTGGGGCTGGAGTTCTGGGTGGCTTCAGATGCTGGGATAGAAGCAGGGGCCCCCGTTAGCCAAGCAAGTGGTGAGGAACAGTCAGAAGAAGAGGGAGGAGCTGGGGAAGGTGGCGGGGTGCGAATTTTCGTCACGAGAAGGTGAGGGCAGAGGAGTGGTTTGTATGAAGTGTGTAATGGTAGAGGGGAGGAGTTGAGCGTGGTCCTTCTTCCAAACTTAAGTTATTTCATATTTAAGTTATTAGTAGTAGCATATATATATATATAGCATACCACCAAGAAGGACAAACCACATCCAACAAGATTAACTGTGGACGCAAGAGGAAGCTGTCTGAAAGGGATGTTGGGGTGCTAACCCGGATAGTATCCAAAAAACATAAAACCACGGCTGCCCAAGTCATGGCAGAATTAAATGTGCACCTCAGCTCTCCTGTTTCCACCAGAACTATCTGTCAGGAGCTCCACAGGGTCAATATACACGTCCGGGCTGCTATAGCCAAACCTTTGGTCACTTGTGCCAATGCCAAACGTCGGTTTCAATGGTGTAAGAAGCGCAAATCTTGGGCTGTGGACAATGTGAAACATGTACTGTTCTCTGATGAGACCACCTTTACTGTTTTCCCCACATCCGGGAGAGTTACGGTGTGGAGAAGCCCCAAAGAAGCGTACCACCCAGACTGTTGCATGCCCAGAGTGAAGCATGGGGGTGGATCAGTGATGGTTTGGGTTGGCTGCCATATCATGACATTCCCTTGGCCCAATACTTGTGCTAGATGGGCGCCTCACTGTCAAGGACTACCGAACCATTCTGGAGGACCATGTGCATCCAATGGTTCAAACATTGTATCCTGAAGGTGGTGCCGTGTATCAGGATGACAGTGCACCAATACACACAGCAAGACTGGTGAAAGATTGGTTTGATGAACATGAAAGTGAAGTTGAACATCTCCCATGGCCTGCACAGTCATCAGATCTTAATATTATTGAGCCAATTTAGGGTGTTTTGGAGGAGCGAGTGAGGAAACGTTTTCCTCCACCAGCATCACGTAGTGACCTGATCACTGTCCTGCAAGAAGAATGGCTTAAAATTCCTCTGGCCACTGTGCAGCTCTTCTTATGTCATTCCCAAGACGAATTGACGCTGTATTGGCCGCAAAAGGAGGCCCTACACCATACTAATAAATTATTGTCTAAAACCAGGTGTTTCAGTTTAATTATCCAACCCCTCTATATATATTTAAATATATATATATATTTATATGAAATGTCCAGTGAAAAACAACTATGTCCAAAATGGCAACTTTATAGGAGAGGATAAAAACAGTCTTTACTTTTAATGCAAGAGAAATTTTTCCAAGCTATTTTGGAGCACTTCTATTGGTGCTTTCATCATGAAATTTTCACATCATGTAAACAGCAAGTGCCGTGTTCAAATGATGATGAAAAAAAAAAAAAGTAACAAATATGGAGATACATGTTTTTCATTGGACAGCAACGATATATATATTAGTTTGAATATTACAACCAAACCATCAGTGACATTAGAAATGAAAGGGACCTTGTTAGTAATGTGGAGTATAGTCTTCTGATTGCAAAACAGTGTTCAAATATTATAAATCTTTTTCATATGTGCATCAACAATATAGTTACTAAGGAGACCCATTACAGTAATGGATCTAATTTCTGTTTCTCTTCCAGTATTTCTTTCTTCATTTCCTGTCAGATATGTATCTCTGCAATCTGGGGCATGAGCAGAGACTGTGAGTGAGTGAGGCTAGCAGTGCCTGTTAAGCATTTAGAAACTGCAAGACTGGTAGAACCCAGTATGGCAGCTGGGAACCTGCCAGTTTGAGTATCTGGTCGGTAGCACTGGAGCACCACCGAGAACTGGACACTCCTCCTTCCTCTTGTACACCACTGACTTCCAGTACAGGTCGCACCTCTGCCACCTTTAGCAACTTTCTGACAAATCTGTGGTGGTGGGTGTATCAGGGATGGGCAGGAGGGGGAATATAGAGGCATTGTGAACAGCTTTATGAAGCAGAGTGCAAAGCAGATGATCCATCTATCTAGTAAAACAGTTTGAGTCATTTAACAAACAAAGTGTTACTACACACTTCTAAAACCTAAAAATATCCCTAACCGTTTGCATTACAGTCCTAGTAGTTACTGTTTAATAAGTCTTAGTATGTCATTAGTGAAGGATTTTAAGGGGTTAAAGGCATGGTACACCTACATGAGCGTAAAACCTCTGCCTCAATTTGAGTCAGAAAAAACTCAAGAGATGAATAAATCTTCGCTTTGAAAAGGTTCTGAAAAGGTACTACATTTTTCATGTGTTTTAATGTTAGCACTTCATATTTGTGTGGAATTATGTACTAAAAAGTTGTTAGCCAGTCTTTACCTCTTATAAATAAATAGGATGTAGTTTTAGAACTGCTGAATGTAAATCAGGGCTGAAAAACACTCTTTATAGCTTCAGCAGGAATGGGTGGGGCTAAACTGCAGTAGGCTAAATATGCAGATATATGTAAATACACTTTCCAAATATGTGAATTGCATGTTTTGACACATAAACAATATTGTGGAGAGGAGAAAGCTTAGAAAACACACTCCACAAATTTCAGTGATTAACAACAATTAATAATAACCTCCTCATGAAGACTGGTGGGGGTTGAAGGTGGTTCTGCCCAGTCATGTATTTTGGGCTGGCTTTATTGGGGCTCCACTCCTGCCCATCAGACCCAGCAGGCCATCTCGAAGCACAGGCCCGAGTCCAGTCATCCTTAAAAAACCCTGCCTTCGGCACACAAACAGCGCATTGGGCAAAGGGGGGTGGGGGGGCGGAGATGAGGGGGTAGGTCACATGGATCCACACCATCTGCCTCACTGGCATCCCCTCTGAACGAGGGCCGAGACAACGCTGTTGTCTTCGGCGCTGCCCCGGAGCTCAGGGCAGCAAGATAAAGAGCTCGTTTACATAACGTCTCCTCGGCACGCTGCCTTCATCTCCCATGACAGCTTTAACGGAAGTGAAGAGGCTGTAGTGGATCCTATAGGATGCTTGAAATATATAGGTTCCTCTTGGACTTACAGTTCTTTAGTCGGTGTAGCGCTCTGACATCATGGCATATCACATCTGCTTGACTTTTGCAATGAATGTCTGTTACATTTTCAGATTTTTTGAAGGTGCTTGACTGGAAAAGAGAAGTCAGTTGGTCTGAGAAAGCATGAGATGGTCAGTTTTATATTTGTGCTGATCTTTCACAGGCAAGCTCTGTGCATGCTCACTATGCTAAGGCTGGGTGTACTTAACCAAACATAACGCACAGTGGCACTTCATGTAACCTTGGGCAACGTTCTTAATTAAGATGTATTTCTGTACAACCCTTTTCGAAAGGATACAGTGAGCCTGTGCCTGTGCCTGTGCGACTCTTCAGGTCATTATGAAGCACAAAACAGAACCCAAAAAAAAAAAAAAGTTAAATAGAGAAATAAAACTCACAACCTCTTGATGGGGACATAAATTATATATAAGAACAGTCTGCCTGCCATTACATTATTCAGGATATTAATAATGTATCCTTTATAAGGTGCAAGCTTTATTACGTAAGCACTTTGTTTTGAAAACACTTTGTGTAGCCATTGTCGTTCGTCAGATAAAAAATGCAAGAAAAATGTTAAAAAAACAACAACAACAACAAAATGAATGAACAAACAAACACAGCGGAGAAATCAACATTTTTATGGGTCTTAAAAGGGCACATAAGAGTTGGATGTATGATCTAAACGAGTGGGTGAGCTATCGTTATGAGAGCTGGGCCGTCAGTTGGAACCATTAGGGTTAAAATTTTTGGACTTTCAAGATTAACCTCATACATTTGAAGCCTCACAGCGAGACAATCCAGGTTCGATTCCCGGTCCGGGCCATTCTGTGTGGAGTTTGCATGTTCTTGAGTGGGTTTCCTCTGGGTACATACGTCCAAACACATGCAGGTTAGGTTGAGTGGTCATTTGAAATTACCCGTAGGTGTGCGTGTGAGTGAATGTTGGCCATGCGATGGACTGGCGAATTGTCAATGGTGTACCCTGCCTTAGCCCTATGACGCTGGGATTGGCTGCTAGCTTAGCCTTTCTCAGTCCTAGTCCTGAAAGCACACTGCCCTGTATATTTTAGAATGTGTTCTGCTGTAAGCGCTGTATTAACTCAGTAAGGTGGTGTTAATGATCAGATTAGTTGATCAGGTATGTGGGAAGCAGGTGAAATGCTGTATTAACTCAGTAAGGTGGTGTTAATGATCAGATTAGTTGATCAGGTATGTGGGAAGCAGGTGAAGCGCTGTATTAACTCAGTAAGGTGGTGTTAATGATCAGATTAGTTGATCAGGTATGTGGGAAGCAGGTGAAGCGCTGTATTAACTCAGTAAGGTGGTGTTAATGATCAGATTAGTTGATCAGGTATGTGGGAAGCAGGTGAAGCGCTGTATTAACTCAGTAAGGTGGTGTTAATGATCAGATTAGTTGATCAGGTATGTGGGAAGCAGGTGAAACGCTACATGCAGGGCATTGTGTCCGGACCAGAGTCAGGAAACTAGCTAGCTAACTCCAACCATCTGCGTTTGATTATCATGTTCCAAATCTCTCCATACACACTAGAAAGTGCACGAAACAGATTAGCTAGTTTTATTTACAATTTAGTGCACATACTGTGCAGTGTGTGTCTCTAGTAAACACTGTGATCTGGAGATGTGGCAGTTTTTCATTCATTGATTTACTGTTATGCTAAAATGTATTTTAAATGCACAATTAATAATACTTTCATGGCAAAAAGTGATAAATGCAATGAATGTAGATTAGTTAATCACAGAGCATGTAATTTAGATTGACAGCACTTGATGATTAAATAAATAAGAGATAATAAATAAAAAGGTGATACAAGGATAAAATAACAGTTTTCTCTTATTCACTTAGCAATTACGGAAGAGCTCAGATGTTGTTAAATCTGTTTGTGTGTGTATTGGTCTTCCAACCATGAATAATATTCCATAGCTGGTTAATAAATGTTTCATTTTGTGTAAGTATGTATAATGACTTGAATAATTGAAGGGAACTGAAAGAAAGCATTTACATTTTCGACTGAATCAACTGTAGATTCAGAGGTGTCAAGCAATGACGTACAAATACTTTGTTACCTTACTTAAGTAGATATGTTGGTTATTTATACTGAAGTAATTATTTTTCAGCTGACATTTTACTTCTACTCCTTACATTTACACTAAATTATCTGTACTTTCTACTCCTTACATTTTAAACATAGCCTCGTTACTCCTATTTCATTTCAGCTTGTTTTATTCATCTACATTTACATTCCAGTAAAGATTATTGATAACATGCCTTTGAAGTTTGACCACCAGCACCATTACAATACTTATAGACAACTAGTCATCATATCATCTGCTCCATGAAACACATGTTAATGCTCAGTAGTACACAGATATGCTTCTTTAATATATTTACATTGTACTAAAATACATTCATGTTCAATGGGCGTATATGCGGCTGAAACAGGAAGCCTAGCGCATCCCAAATTTATCAACATTAACATTTTAATATAACATTATAGTCATTATGGCTTTTAGAAGAATGGGGTTTTTGGGGAAGTGGGCTAGTGCACTATAGACCCCTGTGGTGCGACCTAAGCTTTTGTCCTTAATGGCATTTTTTACTTTACATTACTTTTACTTTTATACTTTAAGTAGATTTGTGAGCAGTAATTTTACACTTTTACTGGAGTAAAAAGCTTGAGTTGGTACTTTAACTTCTACAGAAATATTTTAAACCCTAGTATCTATACTTCTACCTGAGTAATGAATGTGAATACTTTTAACACCTTTGTGTAGATTTAGTCGACTATATTATTATGATAATTAGTCGACTAAAACTAGACTAAAACTAAAAACAATTCAGATGACTAAATTATGACTAAAACTAAATCAAAATTAACACTGTTAATTGTCCAGTAATATCACTGTTTCAGGTCAGCTTGCAAAGAAAATAACAATTCATCTCACTCCAAAAAGTTTGGCCAGTCTTTGTTTATCTCATCAAATAAGCCTTGAAAGTATAAACCTCATGTACTAAAGTCCTGTAAAGTTGTTTTACCTTGTAAGTCCACATGTTTCTTTCTCTTTTCATGTTGCTGATGCTGACTACTACTATCTGACTCCCCCATGCGTGCACATGCATCACTCAGGCACTATAGAATGTGTATACCTGTAGAATCCATGTGCCTGTATATAAACCTATACAAGCGTCAACCTATACAAGTGACCTTTGGAAACTAAACAAAGGTGCAAGGAAAAAGCATGATCTGGTATCTGTTAGATGTTGATATGACCATAGTAAAGAACACTGCACTCATCAAAAAGCAAGATATGCTATCGGGACGCTGCCATTTCATCGTAAATCACGTAACGCCCACTGAACAAAATGCTCCATAACAAATTCTGTTCCTAAGGATATGTGAATGCAGCTGCCTTGATGTGATCTCACCCCTCGCTTAACAGAAAGCCCTGAGCACTACTTACCTGCCCTGAACCTTTATGCATTTGATATCTAATGCTCAGGGTGAATTCACAAATCGTCCGTCTGCTGCATACTGTTTGTACTGAAGTGAATGCTGCGGCTTAGGGAATTTTGATAAATCTAAAGTGGATCAAAAAAATCCCAATTCCTTATTCATCTCCGCAGGGCAGAGATCTCATTAGGCCGGAGCCGCGCGTCCCTCGGCCCCGTGTTGTTCCCTATCTTTAGGTCAAGGATAAAAATGTACGAACATTGGGGCTTTGTTTTTGCAGTTACGCCGAGTGTGTTTTAATCCCCCTGAGGTCGAAACCAAACACACACACACACGGATTACTCCACGGCCAAACAAACACAGGATATGATTGTCCCTGCCGTACAGAGGGAGAGGGCAAGACTGAGGAAAGGAGGGGTTTAGGGGGGGTCCATTTTAAAATGGTGGGGCATTAGTAAATCATCAGCATATCATGTTTACCTGCCATCAGCAGCATTAGATCAGCTTAAGCCTTTTAGAGGTATTTCTAGCGATGAGTAGTGAGAGCATGCTTTACTTTGCTTTGCAGACCGTTAAAGCCACGCAGTCCTCAGACCACCACTCTAATCAGTCATTCAAGGCCAGCTTTAACGTCATAAACATCAGCGCTCAACCACATGTAGGTAATCTCATAAATGGCCACTGCAGTGAACTCATTCAAATGATACCACGCTTAATTTCACTGAGTTCTGTGGTTGAGTTGGGATTGCAAATGCAACCGCTTTGGATTTCTCCACCTTTATTCAACCTAATCTGCTTCCTTCTGCTTCCTGATTATGGAAGGTAATGGGCAGATGCTTCCCCATAGTAACTGACCCTAAGCTACAGATGTGGTCAGAGGTGTCAAGTAATGAAGTACAAATACAAATTTCTACTCCTTACATTTACACACCATTATCTGTACTTTCTACTCGTTTCTAGCCTCGTTACTCCTATTTCATTTAGGCCTCATGTACTTTTACATTCCAGTAAAGATTATTGATAACATGCCTTTGAAGTTTGACTTTTTGCACCATAACAATACTTATAGACAACTAGTCATCATACCTTCTACTCCAGAAAACACATGCTAATGCTCAGTAGTAACAGATATGCTTCTTTAATATATTTACATTGTACTAAACTACATTCATGTTTAATGGGTGTATATGCGGCTGAAACAGGAAGCCTAGCGCATCCCAAATTGATCAACATTAACATTTTAATATAACATTATAGTCATTATGGCTTTTAGAAGAATTATTTTTTGGGGAGGTGGGCTAGTGTACTATAGACCCCTGTGGTGCGGCCTAAGCTTTTGTCCTTAATGGCATTTTTTTTCTCTTACATTACTTTTACTTTTATAATTTAAGTAGTTTTGAAAGCAGTACTTTTACACTGTTACTGGAGTAAAAAGCTTGAGTTGATACTTCAACTTCTACAGAAGTATTTTTAAAGCCCAGTATCTATACTTCTACCTGAGTAATGAATGTGAATACTTTTGACACCTTTGGCTGTGGCAAATAGAAATACACTCACTGAGCACTCGATTAGGAACACTACATTAATACTGCATAGGTCATGCAATTCCAGCAGATTTTCCAGGAGAACTTCCATGCTTCAAAATCTGCTGTTCTACCCCGTCTCCACTGGACACAGGTCTGGTGACTGTTAGGGCCACGGAGAAACACTGAACACTTCTTTTACTGCTGCACTCAGCACTTTACTTTAAATATAAAACTCTGCATATGTTTACAGGTGTGTCTGTGGGTGTATGTCTGTGTGTGTGTGTGTGTGTGTGTGTGGGAGGATGGCTAGGTTGGGTGTGTTTCTTACTTCTCTAATGTCAGTTATCGAGCACTGTGAGCTACTGTAACCAAAAACAAATTCCTTATATGTGTGAGCATACTTGGCCAATAAAGTCAGTTTCTGATTCTGATTCTAATTCTGAACTCTTTCTTATGTTCATCAAGCCAGTTTGAGATGGCTTCATGGTGCATCACTATACTGGAAGTAGCCACTAGAAGACGGTAAACTGCGGCCATGATAGTTGCCACATGGTCAGCATTAACACTCAAACTGTGGTGGCATTCAAATAATGATTGATTGGCATTCCCCACCTCATTCAGGATGTTGGTGCCAAATTGTGACCCTACCATCTGCGTACCTCAACATAGGTAATCTCAGGGTTAAATATAAAACAAGTTTGCATGATACTGAAGAAACATGAGTGTTATATTAAGCATTGAACAGAGCTGTGATGAAAAAAACATTAGCATGGCTAATGAGTAGCTTGATTGACAGCTCTCAGCAAAGGGTCACAGACAAGCAGATGCGCAGATGGACAAACAAACAAACGGAAGGAAAAGCAATGGCCTTTTTCTGTATTTTGATTGGGAATTAAGTGAAGGGTCCAGTTGTTCTGGTTTGGTTGTCTGAATATTTTGCTTTTTTATATAATTGGGTTTTGGTGTAACTCCAGAATCTGTTGTTGTGTTTGTGCCCTATACTCACCTACGTGTTTGTCTGTGTCTGTATGTGCGAGAGATCCCCTTTAGATGGTATCCAGCACCAGACAGTCATTCTCCTCGACTCAGACAGCCGCGCATCTCACCGCCGCCCACTCCAAACCATGTTTGACAGCTCGTCCTCTGACACAACCTCCCTGCGGCAAGAGGGAATCTCAAGCTTTAACAATTTATCATTGCTGAGCTTTTGTTGGCAATACAGTGCCAAGCCAAGGGAACCTGCATACACAGGGCTGGGCTGATCACAACTGTCATGCCTTGAAACCTTGTTGGAACAACATTGGTGACTTGATATAAATATCAGAAGCCTTCGGAGCCCGGAATGTGGAGGATCATTAGCGGCGGGGCTAAAATATTCTAAAATATGCTCACAAGAAAAGCCAGACCCCCCCCCCCCCCCCCCCCCCTCCTTCCCTCCTTCCTCCAATGTCAAGGTATTACTGAGTATGCATTTAACCTCCAATCCTCTTACCCGACCTACACCTCTGCTGCACTGACCTGTCCAAGCTGCGCTGCTGCCAGGCCGGCCGCGCTCGCCAAATTTGAGGCATCGGGCTCTGAAGCATTACACTAAAGCTCCCTGACCTCCAGATTACAGCGTTTGTCATTTCCACTGTGGTCCAATTTAAAAGGTCTGCTCTTTATGTCAGGCTTGGCTGGAGCGGCCGGGCCGTAAAAGCAGGGTTAAGCAGATACGAGCTGTCTGGGTGTTTAAGGAGGCAAAATTCCAGAATATGGTCCATAATCATGGCAAACAGGTGCCAAGCGCAATAAGAAGATTGGATTCTGATGCCCTCTTGAGACAATAAGCCTCCACTAATGTTTACAAGTGTTAAATGGCTCATGCCGTGGCATGTGTGGCCAGAAACATTTCAAAGATTTCAGAAACTTTCCAAAGATTTCAGGACTGATATATGTAGAAAAACCATTTGGCCTAAAATTTCTAAATAAAAGAATAAAACCATTTGAATTCTGATACTGGTAAAAAACATGAATGTGCAGATCTTTCGGAAAGGCTACAATGATACATTTGCTTCTCAATAACAGCAAGGGCATAGGAGCGGGTTTGACCTTGTGAAATTGACATTTGTGAAATTATGGTAAATTGCTAATAAATGAACAAAATACAACATTATCTGTATGTCTGTTTATTATTAGATAAATACAATTAAAGATCACTTTACTAACTAAACAAGATACTCCACATTACATGGTACTGCTGTCAGAAAACTTTTAAATTATACATACAATGTCTGGATAATATAGAAATATAACAAAAGAATATATAATATAATAAATAATATTTTTTAAGTGACATATAATGCTGAAATGAAATAACAAATAATGTATGTTAAGGTTTCCTGACTAGACAAGACTAACATTAATGTTAGACAGTAAGGCTGTGTCCCAAACAGCACACTCTGGAACATTACATACTGCACTACTGAAAGCCCTTCTAATGATGGTGTCCTTTTATTTATTCATTAATTTATTTCTTTTATTTATTATATTTTATTTTTTACATATGTAGTGTAGTAGCAGTCTGCAGTTTGGGACGTGGCCGGTGAGTAATGTAACTTTACGTTTCAGAGTGCTTTCTGACTAAAGCTAATATATACGTTAGCTAACCCAAACCCTCCTAGTCTGTTACCATAGCAACACATCATACTAAAGCCGTTTTTATTGCAGTATATATGGTCATTGTTGCTGTTCATCATTGCTCTCATCACTGAGCTCACGTTTAAAGCTGGCGTGAGCTACCTGACGCTCCAGCAAGGCGAGAGCTCGGGTCAGTGAAGCCGCTGACTGCTGGATATTTCTGAACAGACATCTCAATACAAGCCTTAACTAAGTGATAGACCCAGAGACCACCTAACAACCAGAGCCAGTTGCTAACAACAAACACAGCGCATGAATTACAAGGCTGCCAAAACGCACCTTCAAAAACAGTTTCCACTTTTTCTGTGGTTTAATTTTTGGGTGGGATAAATCTACCTGTTTCTGATACTGGGTATCTTCCCCCAACCCCGCTTTCTACGCCAATGACCAGAGCAAAGCTTTTTCATTTACTTTACATACTCCAGGCTAAAGTCCGTCATGTGTAAAGGTTTACCATCCAAATGTGGCCCAATCTGCAAAACAGCCCTTTTTAAATTTAACAAGCTTGTAATGTTACAACGCGGGCTGTTTTAACAGCCAAAATTTGACTTGGATTCAGTTTTAGTAAAGTCCTGGGACAATTTCCTCCTTTACAGGTGCTCCTCTCACCTATTTCAAGCTTGTTTTTCACTGATAAATTTCATCCTGATACAGGTGTCCATGATTGTCCAGGCCAGTGTTGCCTCATACTGTTATGCCACAGTAGGTTCAGTACCTCTGCTCGAGGGCAAACACACCGTACTAGAGCAACATGAGCCCATGGGCAAAACTTCTTGTGCTATATTTGGCGATCTTTGTTTATAAGCTGCTCTGAATAAGATGTAAATGTAAAAATGTGGTGCAGATATTCAAATTAAACACTACTTTAATCATTAACAATGGATACTGTGAAAGAGTATCTTTGTTAGCATGGATGGTACAAGTTCTTCATCCTGTCTTCACATTGGCAGATGAAGAAAGAAAATGAAGTGAGATTCCGCAGGGTTATTATTAATGGTTTGGTCATAATGGCAGCTACAGCCACAAAGCATTACTTTATATTAGCATATGCACTGGAGATGGATTGATTGCTGCAACCCTGCACGAGGCCCCTTGGTCACTGAATGGTGTGCAGTTCCTCAATCAAACGCTACATGGAAATACAGACCTTTTAACTTTTGACTACAAAGTTAAACTTCGGGCCTCAGTCAGGCCTAAAGAAACCCTGTACTGAATTTTGTAGCATGTGCTATTATGGAAAATGATTGATTTTTATATCTGTATTGAATGGAGCTACTTGTATAATCTAAGATGCCTGGGGGAAACAAAGTTAAGACTTTTAACATCACTGACCTGATACCACACTTGATAGTATGTCACTCAACCCAGTAGAGAGAGTGTTAGAAGACAGCTGGACTAGCAGAGGTGGTTGATGCTGCGTTCAAATGGATGACCTGTTGTACTCAAGTACAGTCTTCCTCCACCTTAAATATAAAAATCTACACTGATAAAGCTCTCCCCTAATAATCATCTGTTTATTGGGTGCGTGAAATGTTTGCATGAATTCATGGCACCATGTGAGTGACATTTTTCACCGCAACCATGTAAACGTAGCATTACAGTCCTTCACGCTTGATAGGTATTGGCTATCAGGCAATTGTGCAAATGCTACAGCTTGTACAAGTACCAGAATGTAACTGCAGCACCATTTGAGGTGAAACGGAAAATAAAAAGCTAACTTCAGCTCCCACATCCTAAACAAGTTTCTCAAACTTTGAACAATATAATGCAGCTACACTCAGAGTTTAACACTGAAGAGACTGAAGATATGAGCAGTTCCACCTTTATTAGCATCACAATCCCAACCTGTAAGTAGCAGCCATACTGTGGGCGTTTACTACTGTTTGCTGGTTGAAGTAGATCATCATACACTAAAAGTTTCACAGTGAGTAACAACTTTCATTTACTTAGCTTTGATGTTAAGATTGAAAATAAGTCATTAACTCTGACAGAGCTAACTAAACAGTCCGATGACCTAGCTTATTACACCTGAGTGGATGCCATAAGCCTTATACATAATCTTTCTGTAAAGAGTTATCTGTCTGTGGCTATTTTAGCATGTTGCTGCTGGGTGAACATTGTGAAGTGTCACTTTAAACCAGTCAGATTATTCATAAAACATGTAATTTCATTCTAGATCTAAATCATAGGGAGTAAATGTACATGTAAAACCAAATCTGGGCTTTTTTCATCTCAACCAAAGACACAAACCTTCTATGTAGACATCAGAGAATCATCTAAAATGCCCAATGATTTTTAAAGATTTGTATGGTTACAGGAATGTTTGTATAATGGCGAGAAATAGTCCTGATGATCCTGAATCTGTAGGCGAGGGCACTTTATACAGCAATCTTTTTCCAGCTTTATGTATGCATCTCAACACTGTTGACCAGCACTGCACTCACCCGTAGGTACAGTGTAACACACAGAACTATACCTACCTAACCCACTAGAACTGCTATTGGGTCAATTCAGACAGTTCTTGGACTCACCAATCAAAGTGAACCTATTTTTAATTTTCAAAAAAAATCCAAACAAAGCAGTAAACAAACTTCTGGCCAAAGAACATTCCACAATTCACTCCACATAGTGCCAAATTAACCAGTGCACTCCCCGCACAGCTCACTGAACATGTATCCAAATTAAGCCCAAATCACTATTTACATAGGAGTGCATAAGTAAATAATGTGGTGGTGCATTAATGGAGCGGTGAGTGTGAGAGCCTTTTAGTATTTAAAGTAGCTCATTCCCCCATAGCCAGACAACAATAGCGCTGCTGCTAATCCCACCATTCCAAAGCAGTTAATTGCCCACAGGACCAAAGCCAATTAGGCAACGTGACAGGGACCTAAGGATGGGGCTCACTCACTCGGTGGATTAGTGGAGACAGAAGCAGTTCAACAAAGCCCAGTGCTGATGCAGATCCTGGGGATTAATGTGATTGTTGGGCCTGAGGTTCTATTCAAGTTTCTGTTGGTGCGATTAGGTGTATGTAAGTGGTTACAGAGGCAGTGTCCACTTCTAATATCAGTGTTTTATGTAGTAATAACAGTACTCATTTATTTTATAGGATCATTTCTTAATCTCTCTTAGTCCCAGAGAATTAAACAGGGTGTTATTAAACAGGACATACGTTCTGATTGGCTGCCCTGTATTATGCCTAGTTCAAAAAGTAGTGCAGATTAAAAGTCCTTCAGTGTGAAGGATGGCCGCAGTGTAAAAATACAGATATGGAAATATGTAGGCTATTGTGACTTAAATGTTTTTTACGTTTTTGCAGCGTTGGAGCTTTTTGCAACCAACTATCACAATAGATTATTATTATTATTATTATTATTATTATTAATCAATTAATCTTATTATTTTATGATTACTCAACAAGTATAGCAATTATGTTAAAGTTTTAGTAAAAACTAAATTAAATAATGGCTCAATAAGCATAAATACAAAAGCCATCCATCCATCTATCCATCCATTATCTTCCGTTTTATCCTGCTGGACTGGGTCATGGAGGGGCTTTAGCCAGTCCCAGCATCACTGGGCGAATGGTATGGCCAGTACACCCTCACAGTTAATGTAGAGTGACCAATCAGCCTAACATGTACGTCTTTGGACTGAAACTTGAGTACCCAGAGGAAAGCCACTCAAGCACGGGGAGAACATGCAAACTCCACACAGAACTGAGACAACTCTGCTAACAACCACACCACCATGCTGCCCGAATACAAAAGCCATCATCCAAAAATGTATTCAATTGGTGAAATTAATACTGAAACAAAAGTATAACTAAATACAGGAAATACAATACACATGTAATGTATTTCATGTATTTCCTGTAAATTATTACAAATGTTTGTATGCTTATACAAACAACAGGGGGAAGCGGAGGGGCTACGTGCTGAACTCGCATTGTCAAGAAGGAGAAACGGCTAAATATGAGAAAATCTGAAAAAGATTAGATTAGGCGAGGGCGACTTTAGTGGGCGTTTACATGGTGGAGAAATCTCTGAGAGTCTTCTAAGAGGCTGGAATTGGCCTTCTATTCCTGACATGCCTGAATGTAACTGCTGCTCCATTTAAGGTGGAACTGTAACGTTCAAACAAGAATCTGGACTGGTAGACTGAGGCACCAGCATGGAATTTCTACAGAGTTTCAAATGAGAAGCTAAAGCGCTGGAATGTAACTGCTGCACCATTTAAGGTGGAACTGTAACGTTCAAACAAGAAGCTGGACTGGTAGACTGAGGCACCAGCATGGAATTTCTACAGAGTTTCAAACGAGAAGCTAAAGCAGTGGAATGTAACTGCTGCACCATTTAAGGTGGAACTGTAACGTTCAAACAAGAAGCTGGACTGGTAGACTGAGGCACCAGCATGGAATTTCTACAGAGTTTCAAACGAGAAGCTAAAGCAGTGGAATGTAACTGCTGCACCATTTAAGGTGGAACAGTAAAGTCTAAACAAGAAGCTGGACTGGTAGACTGAGGCACCAGAATGGAATTTCTACTGCTGCACCATCTAAGGAGGAACTTGACTTCAGCTTCATCGAGAGTTGAAAAGCTGGAAAAGAGATGAAGCTCTGTTTCTGCTAGACAGGTAGCATGACAGCAACAATTGTGGCAGTAGTGTGTTAACCCACAACCTAGCTAACAATAGTTACATCACTTGGCGTGTCATTATTCTCGCCAACCTAATATTGTGGTATTGTCCGTACAACAGACTAAGGGCCGTCCACATTGGGAATGTGAGACCAGGAATTTGAAGGGCAGAGCTTCTGTATGCACTTTAAAGAAAGGGGTGTATTTATTTTTTGCTGTTGGCTTCAAATAACACCAATCATTCTTCAGAATCAACCTTTGTCTGTCATATACACTGAAGACCTAAACCTTTCTGAATATTAGGCGTGTTGATTTTGAAAGCCTATGTCTTTAATGTTTTGCTCTTGGTATACAATCTTTCACTGCAGGGAGGTAATGTGTGCATGAGTGAGTGTGTGTATGAGAATCTGTTAATCTGTTTCTGAGTGTGTCTGTGTGTGTGTGTGTGTGTGTATTAATCCGTTTTTCGTCTGTGCGCGCACTAGTGCGTCTGGTTGTTTGTGTGTACATGACCTGAACGGCTGATGACAAATATTTAATCAGCAGCACGGCGCTGTGTGTGGCAACAACAGCTTTATGCCTCAAGCGAGTAAGAGAGAGACAGACAGACAGAGAGAGAGAGAGAGAGAGGGAGAGAGAGAGAGGGAGAGAGAGAGAGAGAGCGAGAGAGAGAGAGGGAGAGAGCGAGAGAGAGAGAGAGGGAGAGAGCGAGAGAGAGAGAGGGAGAGAGCGAGAGAGAGAGAGGGAGAGAGCGAGAGAGAGGGGTAAACAAAGTTAATGGGGATCAATTCTGTGAAAATGGCTGGAATAAGCTCTCGTGTCCTGAAAACTCCCCTAAAAGTGTGTGTATGTGTTGGTGTGTGTGTGTGTGTGTGTGTGGGTGTCCAGCCAGCAGCTGTTAATCTGGAGCATAATCAACATCCTGTCTGCCAGGACTCTGCGTCACTGTCGCGCTTTTGTGTGTGTGTTGATGTTTTGTGTGTGAGTGTGTTGATGTGTGTGTGTGTGTTGATGTGTTGTGTGCGAGTGTGTTGATGTGTGTGTGTGTTGTGTGTGTGTGTTGATGTGTTGTGTGTGAGTGTGTTGATGTGTGTGTGTGTTGTGTGTGTGTGTGTTGATGTGTTGTGTGTGAGTGTGTTGGTGTGTGTGTGTGTGTGTGTGTGTGTTGTGTGTGTGTTGATGTGTTGGGGAAAGTTGTGTGTTTGTGTGTGTACTAGGTTTATGCCACATTGTGGGTTGTATACTGATTCTGTGGAAAGCACAAATTGGACTGATGATGACACTCATTCAATTTAAAGGTCAGGGTTAGGGTTTGGATTAAGAGTATGGTTAAGTTTAGTTTTAGGTTAAGGTTAAGATTAAGGTTAGGTGAAGAGTAAGGTTAAAGTTAGGGTTAAGATTAGTGCTAGGTTATGGTTATGGTTAAGGTTAAGATTAAGGTTGAGGTTAGGCTTAGGGTTAGGGTTAAGGTTAAGGGCAGGTTTAAGGTTAGGGTTAAGGGTACAGTTAAGGTTAGAGTTAAGGTTACGTTTAAGGTTACGCTTGCTGTGAGGGTAAGGTTAAGGTTAGAGTTAGGGTTAAGGCTAAGGTTAGGGTTAGGGTTAAGGTTAGGGTTAGGGGTAGGTTTAGGGGTAAGGTTAAGTTTAAGGATATGGTTAAGGTTACAATTACAGGTACAGTTACAGTTTATGTTAAGGTTAGGTTTAGAGTTAAGGTTAAGGTTAGATTTAGGGTTAAGGTTAGGGTTAAGGTTAGAGTTAGGGTTAAGGTTAGGTTTAGGGTTAGAGTTAGGGTTAGGGTTAGAGTTAGGGTTAAGGTTACAATTACAGTTACAGTCATGGTTAATGTTAAGGTTTAGGGTTAGGGTTAGAGTTAGAGTTAGGGTTAAGGTTAGATTTAGGGTTAAGATTAGGATAAAGGTTAGGGTTTCAAGTTCAAGTTTCAAGTTTCAAGTTTGTCATTTGCACATCATGCCTGACATAACATGCATTGAAATGCTTGGGGTGAGGCTCAGATACAACTCTACAGCAGGGCAGCATTATATATGTAAACAGTGCAAACATACAATAAATAGACAATAATAAAGTAAAAATAAGCTAGAAAATATACATATAGTCATAACTGAAATATAGGGTTAGGGTTTGATTTAGGGTTAAGATTAGGATAAAGGTTAGAGTTAAGGTTAAGGTTTCAATTACAGTTACAGTTACAGTCACATTTAATGTTATGGTAAGAGTTAGGTTTGGCGCTAAGGTTAGAGTTAAGGTTAGGTTTAGGGTTAAGGTTAGAGTTAAGGTTAAGGTTAGGGTTAAGGTTAGGGTTAAGGTTGGGTAAGTATTCAAGAAATGAATGGAAGTCTAGGTGATGGCCCCACAATTCACAGAAACGTGTGTGTGTGTCAGGTGGGGGCAGACTTCAAGGCACATGACCGCACACACACAAAGTGAGGTCAAGACTGCAGGAACAGTGTGATCTACAGCTGAGGGACAGTTGTTCTTTTGACTGACTCATCCTGTGCCCACAAACACCTTCTTCCCTAACTGCAACGCTTCTGCAGCTCATTGCAGTATTTTATGGCATTTATTTTATTTGCTGAATATTTTTACTCAGTGTAAATACTTCAAATTAAACAACCTCAGTATGGTGTCAGTTCTACACAGAAACATTCCTCTCTTCCGCGACACATTCTGCTTTTCAGCATGTTGCCTAACATCACCTCCACTGGGTTGATGTTACCCATGTGATATCCAGATAGTATCCAGATTGATTTTTCATAGTCTGGACAGCAACAGTGTTGGAGCACAGTTTGTTTTGTTTGTTTGTTGTGCTGCAGTGAAACACATGTTTTGTGTTGTGTTTCGTGGACTAGCAATCAGTTGAACTAGTTTTATTCAACTTGAATAAATACTCTGTAAAAAAGTGCTGGTATTAAAATTATAAAGTCAGTGTTTCACATTTTGAGTTATTTCATGTTGAAATAATATGTTTTGAGTCTTGTTCATACTATTCAGAATTTAGTTAACTAAAAAGGAGCTGTTTGAAATTTCTTTGAGTTAAAACAACTATTGTTTTTACAGTGTACTTAAATACTATGAAGCAAAGCAAAATTTTAGTTTATATGAACAAATGTAATATTTGACATCACTTTGAACATCAGAAACACATCAAATAAACTCCACCTTTAAACGTGTGATCAAAAAGCTGTTGATCATTATTTTTGATTATTTCCTGGTCTGCATAGAAATACACTACCACTCCAAAAATGTTGAGTCATTTTTCATAATAATATTAATAACTGTTACTTGGTAATACACTGTAAAAATGCTTTGTTGGTAGTTCGCCATTATGCTGCTTGTTACCTGAAGATAACTAGCAATTTGGGGTTTAAACACCAGACAAAATGAATCACAGTCTGCCACCATTCTTTACAGGTAAACCATCACCTAAACATCGACACAGTATCACAAAATATAATATTGCAATTGTGTATCAGTATTTTCTTACACCCCGACTCAGTACAGTGGATGAACTGAGGGGGAAAAAGTGCATAAATAATACCTAGTCTGGTGGAACAGTGGTGTAGTGGTTAGTACAGTGGTGTAGTGGTTAGTATGGTGGTGTAGTGGTTAGTACGGTGGTGTAGTGGTTAGCACGGTGGTGTAGTGGTTAGTAAGGTGGTGTAGTGGTTAGTATGGTGGTGTAGTGGTTAGTATGGTGGTGTAGTGGTTAGTATGGTAGTGTAGTGGTTAGTATGGTAGTGTAGTGGTTAGTATGGTGGTGTAGTGGTTAGTACGGAGGTGTAGTGGTTAGTATGGTGGTGTAGTGGTTAGTTTGGTGGTGTAGTGGTTAGTATGGTAGTGTAGTGGTTAGTATGGTAGTGTAGTGGTTAGTATGGTGGTGTAGTGGTTAGTATGGTAGTGTAGTGGTTAGTATGGTAGTGTAGTGGTTAGTATGGTGGTGTAGTGGTTAGTATGGTAGTGTAGTGGTTAGTATGGTGGTGTAGTGGTTAGTATGGTAGTGTAGTGGTTAGTATGGTAGTGTAGTGGTTAGTACGGTGGTGTAGTGGTTAGTACGGAGGTGTAGTGGTTAGTATGGTGGTGTAGTGGTTAGTATGGTAGTGTAGTGGTTAGTATGGTGGTGTAGTGGTTAGTATGGTGGTGTAGTGGTTAGTATGGTGGTGTAGTGGTTAGCACTGTGGTGTAGTGGTTAGTACGGTGGTGTAGTGGTTAGCAATGTGGTGTAGTGGTTAGCACTGTGGTGTAGTGGTTAGTACGGTAGTGTAGCGGTTTGTACGGTGGTGTAGTGGTTAGTATGGTGGTGTAGTGGTTAGTACGGTGGTGTAGTGGTTAGTATGATGGTGTAGTGGTTAGTATGGTGGTGTAGTGGTTAGTACGGTGGTGTAGTGGTTAGTATGGTGGTGTAGTGGTTAGTACGGTGGTGTAGTGGTTAGTGTGGTGGTGTAGTGGTTAGTATGGTGGTGTAGTGGTTAGTATGGTGTTGTAGTGGTTAGTATGGTGGTGTAGTGGTTAGTATGGTGATGTAGTGGTTAGCATAGTGGTGTAGTGGTTAGCACTGTGGTGTAGTGGTTAGTACGATGGTGTAGTGGTTAGCACTGTGGTGTAGTGGTTAGTATGGTGGTGTAGTGGTTAGTACGGTGGTGTAGTGGTTAGTATGGTGGTGTAGTGGTTAGTACGGTGGTGTAGTGGTTAGTGTGGTGGTGTAGTGGTTAGTATGGTGGTGTAGTGGTTAGTATGGTGTTGTAGTGGTTAGTATGGTGGTGTAGTGGTTAGTATGGTGATGTAGTGGTTAGCATAGTGGTGTAGTGGTTAGCACTGTGGTGTAGTGGTTAGTACGATGGTGTAGTGGTTAGCACTGTGGTGTAGTGGTTAGTATGGTGGTGTAGTGGTTAGCACTGTGGTGTAGTGGTTAGTATGGTGGTGTAGGGGTTAGTACGGTGGTGTAGTGGTTAGTATGGTGGTGTAGTGGTTAGCACTGTGGTGTAGTGGTTAGTATGGTGGTGTAGGGGTTAGTACGGTGGTGTAGTAATGTAATATTTGACATCACTTTGAACATCAGAAACACATCAAATAAACTCCACCTTTAAACGTGTGATCAAAAAGCTGTTGATCATTATTTTTGATTATTTCCTGGTCTGCATAGAAATACACTACCACTCCAAAAATGTTGAGTCATTTTTCATAATAATATTAATAACTGTTACTTGGTAATACACTGTAAAAATGCTTTGTTGGTAGTTCGCCATTATGCTGCTTGTTACCTGAAGATAACTAGCAATTTGGGGTTTAAACACCAGACAAAATGAATCACAGTCTGCCACCATTCTTTACAGGTAAACCATCACCTAAACATCGACACAGTATCACAAAATATAATATTGCAATTGTGTATCAGTATTTTCTTACACCCCGACTCAGTACAGTGGATGAACTGAGGGGGAAAAAGTGCATAAATAATACCTAGTCTGGTGGAACAGTGGTGTAGTGGTTAGTACAGTGGTGTAGTGGTTAGTATGGTGGTGTAGTGGTTAGTACGGTGGTGTAGTGGTTAGCACGGTGGTGTAGTGGTTAGTAAGGTGGTGTAGTGGTTAGTATGGTGGTGTAGTGGTTAGTATGGTGGTGTAGTGGTTAGTATGGTAGTGTAGTGGTTAGTATGGTAGTGTAGTGGTTAGTATGGTGGTGTAGTGGTTAGTACGGAGGTGTAGTGGTTAGTATGGTGGTGTAGTGGTTAGTTTGGTGGTGTAGTGGTTAGTATGGTAGTGTAGTGGTTAGTATGGTAGTGTAGTGGTTAGTATGGTGGTGTAGTGGTTAGTATGGTAGTGTAGTGGTTAGTATGGTAGTGTAGTGGTTAGTATGGTGGTGTAGTGGTTAGTATGGTAGTGTAGTGGTTAGTATGGTGGTGTAGTGGTTAGTATGGTAGTGTAGTGGTTAGTATGGTAGTGTAGTGGTTAGTACGGTGGTGTAGTGGTTAGTACGGAGGTGTAGTGGTTAGTATGGTGGTGTAGTGGTTAGTATGGTAGTGTAGTGGTTAGTATGGTGGTGTAGTGGTTAGTATGGTGGTGTAGTGGTTAGTATGGTGGTGTAGTGGTTAGCACTGTGGTGTAGTGGTTAGTACGGTGGTGTAGTGGTTAGCAATGTGGTGTAGTGGTTAGCACTGTGGTGTAGTGGTTAGTACGGTAGTGTAGCGGTTTGTACGGTGGTGTAGTGGTTAGTATGGTGGTGTAGTGGTTAGTACGGTGGTGTAGTGGTTAGTATGATGGTGTAGTGGTTAGTATGGTGGTGTAGTGGTTAGTACGGTGGTGTAGTGGTTAGTATGGTGGTGTAGTGGTTAGTACGGTGGTGTAGTGGTTAGTGTGGTGGTGTAGTGGTTAGTATGGTGGTGTAGTGGTTAGTATGGTGTTGTAGTGGTTAGTATGGTGGTGTAGTGGTTAGTATGGTGATGTAGTGGTTAGCATAGTGGTGTAGTGGTTAGCACTGTGGTGTAGTGGTTAGTACGATGGTGTAGTGGTTAGCACTGTGGTGTAGTGGTTAGTATGGTGGTGTAGTGGTTAGCACTGTGGTGTAGTGGTTAGTATGGTGGTGTAGGGGTTAGTACGGTGGTGTAGTGGTTAGTATGGTGGTGTAGTGGTTAGCACTGTGGTGTAGTGGTTAGTATGGTGGTGTAGGGGTTAGTACGGTGGTGTAGTAATGTAATATTTGACATCACTTTGAACATCAGAAACACATCAAATAAACTCCACCTTTAAACGTGTGATCAAAAAGCTGTTGATCATTATTTTTGATTATTTCCTGGTCTGCATAGAAATACACTACCACTCCAAAAATGTTGAGTCATTTTTCATAATAATATTAATAACTGTTACTTGGTAATACACTGTAAAAATGCTTTGTTGGTAGTTCGCCATTATGCTGCTTGTTACCTGAAGATAACTAGCAATTTGGGGTTTAAACACCAGACAAAATGAATCACAGTCTGCCACCATTCTTTACAGGTAAACCATCACCTAAACATCGACACAGTATCACAAAATATAATATTGCAATTGTGTATCAGTATTTTCTTACACCCCGACTCAGTACAGTGGATGAACTGAGGGGGAAAAAGTGCATAAATAATACCTAGTCTGGTGGAACAGTGGTGTAGTGGTTAGTACAGTGGTGTAGTGGTTAGTATGGTGGTGTAGTGGTTAGTACGGTGGTGTAGTGGTTAGCACGGTGGTGTAGTGGTTAGTAAGGTGGTGTAGTGGTTAGTATGGTGGTGTAGTGGTTAGTACGGTGGTGTAGTGGTTAGTATGGTGGTGTAGTGGTTAGTATGGTGGTGTAGTGGTTAGCACTGTGGTGTAGTGGTTAGTACGGTGGTGTAGTGGTTAGTACGGTGGTGTAGTGGTTAGCACTGTGGTGTAGTGGTTAGCACTGTGGTGTAGTGGTTAGTACGGTAGTGTAGCGGTTAGTACGGTGGTGTAGTGGTTAGTACGGTGGTGTAGTGGTTAGTATGATGGTGTAGTGGTTAGTATGGTGGTGTAGTGGTTAGTACGGTGGTGTAGTGGTTAGTATGGTGGTGTAGTGGTTAGTACGGTGGTGTAGTGGTTAGTGTGGTGGTGTAGTGGTTAGTATGGTGGTGTAGTGGTTAGTATGGTGTTGTAGTGGTTAGTATGGTGGTGTAGTGGTTAGTATGGTGATGTAGTGGTTAGCATAGTGGTGTAGTGGTTAGCACTGTGGTGTAGTGGTTAGTACGGTGGTGTAGTGGTTAGCATTGTGGTGTAGTGGTTAGTATGGTGGTGTAGTGGTTAGCACTGTGGTGTAGTGGTTAGTATGGTGGTGTAGGGGTTAGTACGGTGGTGTAGTGGTTAGCACTGTGGTGTAGTGGTTAGTACGGTGGTGTAGTGGTTAGTACGGTGGTGTAGTGGTTAGTACGGTGGTGTAGTGGTTAGTATGGTGGTGTAGTGGTTAGCACTATGGTGTAGTGGTTAGTACGGTGGTGTAGTGGTTAGCACTGTGGTTTAGTGGTTAGTACGGTGGTGTAGTGGTTAGCACTGTGGTTTAGTGGTTAGTATGGTGGTGTAGTGGTTAGTATGGTGGTGTAGTGGTTAGTATGGTGGTGTAAGGGTTAGTACGGTGGTGTAGTGGTTAGTACGGTGGTGTAGTGGTTAGTACGGTGGTGTAGAGGTTAATAAGGTGGTGTAGTGGTTAGTAAGGTGGTGTAGTGGTTAATACGGTGGTGTAGTGGTTAGTATGGTGGTGTAGTGGTTAGTATGGTGGTGTAGTGGTTAGTACGGTGGTGTAGTGGTTAGTACGGTGGTGTTTGATGCATCACTCTAAATTGCCCGTAGGTGCGAGTGTAGTGTATATATATATAATCCAGATATTGCGTGTATAATTTAAGTACCATGTAATGTGGAGAATCTTGTTTAGTTTGTAAAGTGATCTTTAATTAGATTTATCTAATAATAAACAGATAATGTTGTATTTTGTTTATTTATTTACAATTTCCTGTAATTCTACAAATGTTGTTGTACATCACTATACATTATGGTAAGTCTTCCAACAGCGTTCAACAGACAGGAGGACAGTCCCTCGAGACTGAAGGAAGAAACCTTGGTAGGAACCAAGACTCACAAGGGGAGACCCGTCCTCCTCTGGTTAAACAGTTTTTACAGGTTATGAAGCTAAATTCAAAATAGAACTAAGAGAATCAGTGTTTGAAGTCTGGATTGCAAAAGCTTTAGAAACTGCCCAGGTAGAGGCAGTCTCTGACTGAGACTGTCTCTGACTGAGACTGTCTCTGACTGAGACTATTTCTGGCTCAGTCTTTATGGAAATTAGGACTGAACTGAAACAGTCCCATCATATCTTAATGCTGGTACATCTGGATGATACAGTGATGCAGTCAAGGTTGTAGCAGATGGCACCAACAAAGAATCAGAATCAGACTTTATTGGCCAAGTATGCTCACAAATACAAGGAATTTGTTGGGGAGAACTGGTTAATGTTAGTTGAGGAGGAGGCCCTGGTGGTCAGTCTTCCAACAGTACTTGGCAGGACAGGAGGGCAATCATTTTACACATCATAAATTAGTTTCTCAGTAAGTTTCTTTTATTACTGTTTAAACCTATACATACAAGGATTTCTGTCAGATAAGATTAGTAGTAAGCTTTGTTTGACCGTGAGAAAAAAATAGAGACATGACAAGCAATTACCAGGCATTTCATAAACATTACACTGCATAATGATCCTGCCTGCGTAAACATGCCATTCCGTTACACAATACAAACTAACTGCTACAATAGGGCATTAACAGAGATTTACCATTCTTCATGGTGCTGAAAGGAACTACTATAATACATGCATTTTACACATGCATTCCTAATCCAACATGCACTGGCAGACTAACAAATATGGGATTGCATTTTTGGGGATTAAGCCTTTTGTGCTGTGTGGCTGGCAAAATGTCATGCATCAACACTTTGTGCACCTGCCAGTACACTGTGACTGGGCAGCTTCGGGGACTCCTAGTGGTAATCACTGGAACTACAACGGCCCTGGCTGGTCAGGCTTCACTGCACATCTGTGCACCAAAGCATAAAGGAACAGGCACATATAGACCAGCCAGAGTTTGCTTAATTGCTAACTGTTCCAGCAAATGAACCACAGCTTTTAAATACTGAGTAAAAGACTGTTTCCATTGGTTCAGTTACCGCACCATCCTCACACATGCAGTGGTTCAGTTTGGCTTTAAAACAAGTAGCATGTAGCAGAGTCTATAAATGTTTTTCACACTTACACTATATTTTGAAATATTTCAATAAATATGTTGATGTCCATTTTCAAAATTGCATGTTGCATACATATTCTCCCCAAAAAGTTATCAAATCATAAGGCAAGTATTCATCACTTGGTCATTTTGGTTATTGGTTAAATGGAAAGTATAGTATGAAGCTTGTGATCTATTAATCTATTCATTTGATTGTTAGTTTTGAATGTTTGCAGTGGCCTGCCACATGTGATTATGAGGCATTTTTGGATAACATTAGTAAGCATAGCATTTTTATACATCTATACATCTATACATTTTATACTATCAACTATGGGTTAATATTACTTTTAGGATTGTTTTAAGCGTGTTATAATGTTATGTAACTTACATCTAGTCATATTTGTCTTGTTTAAAGTGATTTAATTAAGCCAAATGATCTCAAAGTAAGCAAAATTGTCTGGCAATATACTAAAAACTGACTAAAATCACTTAAAACTAGTATGAAATGACTAGAAATAAGCTAAATAACATTATAATAATCTTACAATAATCATAAAATGGGAAATGTAAGGTATACCAATTAGACTAAATAAAAAGTTACTTGACTGGATATCATTTTTGGCAGTGTTCAAGGATCTTTATGTAAAATTCATCAAGGTCACTACAATTTTTATGTTCCATTTTAATGATGTAATATTATTATATTTTAAAATCTTCAAGTATACATCAATAAGTATGTAAAGCACATAAAAAATAACCAATATATTAAACTTTCTGGGGCACTGTCACTATAAAAACATCCCACTGTTTAGTACACCACAGTGTTAAAGAGTTGTTGTCAGTGGTCCTGTCAGAATGTGACAGACATGGACATTGACAGGCCATGCTGGGTGCTAATGGTGACAGGCCGCGTGGCGTGGCGCTTGCACACGTGTTTGTATGTGTTTGTGTACAAGAAAGCAGATTAATGTCACTCACAACAAACAGATCAAAACAAATTATCCACACCTTGGCACAGGATCAAGTGAGTCAACTGGGGGAAAGGGCTTTTAGGGCTGGAGTGGTCAGAGGAGCTAATGGCTAGAGCTAGAAGGACTGCCACAAACTTGTTCTTATACAATGTTAAGAAAAGAGTCATTTATGTCCCATACGTACATATATGCTACTTCCTCTGTGTACTAATAATTTGTTGTTGTTCAAAGAAAAACATGTTTGTCGAGCTCTTCTTTATATCCTCTGAATGTTTCTTGATGATTGGACCAATAGGCTTTAAAATCATATGGAAGAAAACCTCTTTACACTAACTTACATTGAAAGTAGTGCTGGACGATATGGCCAACATTTATATTGCGATATATTCCTTAATTTCGGTCGATACAATATAATTTTGATATCAATATAAATAATTTTAAGGCCTCAGAAAACAGCCAAGAATCCCTATAATGGTAGTCTGTATCTACTTAATCAATATAAATAACTTACAACAGATACAACAGAGGTCGAGTTTCTTATTCTTTTGTAAACAGATTGAACAGATGAAAACAGTTGTGCGCCAGCCCCGATATACATAAAAGGAACATGACATCCCCGCCAAACTGCCTGGTAAAGTGAATATAAATGAGCCGCAAATCAGCCTTAAGTTTATTTAACTTCGTCTTGCTAACACAGAGACATACCGTTGTACCCTTGCAACGTACCGACTGGCCAGTAAGGGTGATTAAAAGTCACCCAATAAAAGTCTGGCTGCACCCCTGCCGTAATAATACATATCGAAATACCGCAAAAATTATATAATCGTTATTGAAACATATCGCGGTAAATACCGATTTCAAAATATTGTTCAGGCCTAATTTGGTTTCTACTTCTGCTTTGTATTTTACACCACTCATTTATTATTGTTATAAATATGTGCCATTTAGGTTAGATTAACACGGACAATGCACTTTAATAAATGTGCTCGTTTGGCCTAATTTACTATGTGGCCTAAAGTATATGGATTGCCACCCATCCCACCCATAAGAGTTTCTTGGACAACCTGTTCCAAAACCATGGGCGTTAACATGAAGCTGCCCTGCGTTTTAACTGCTTCCACTCCTCTGTTGCTGCAAAGTTAAAGCATGTAATTGTCTTACATGCTTTTTTATGATGTAACATTATCCTTGACTGGAGTTAAGAGGCCCAAACTCTGCAGAACAGCAATGGACCATTATGCCCCCTCCACCAAACTTTACAACACATTCCAGTGGTAGTGTTCTCCTTGCATCCTCCAAATTCAGATTCAATCATCAAACAGACAGATGAAGTATAATTCTTTAGTTTTTCAGTTTGGGTGCTGATGTTCCTACTAGAAGCAGTCTGGAACTGGAGTGAGTGATGAAACAGAGGATAGGTGATTTTTATAGGCTATGCACTCCAGCACTCTTCTTCTCCACTCTGTGAATCTGCACACTCTACTATTGCAGAGCTGCTGTTGCTCCTGGATGCTTCCATTTACAATAGTAGTGCTTACAGTTGACTGGGTCATATATAGCAGATCTGGCTAGTGGCAAAGGCGTCATCATTTAAAGACACCGAGTTCTTTAGTGTGACCCATTCTACAGTAAATGTTTGTCTATGGAGATTGCAAGGCTATGCGCTTAACAATGTGTGTGACTAAAACACCTGAACTCAACAATTAGGAGAGTGTCCATATACATTTGGCCACAAATGTGTGTATATACACTGCTGTGAGCTCATTGTTCAAAACCATTTGCATTTCCACCAGTAAGTAGATCATATCTTTTTAGCCAGTTTGAAGAACAAAGTGTAGTTCCAGATTTCTCCTGGACGCCCCAGACATTGTGTGAATGTATTCAGTTCCTTCTTGATTTAGCTTAATGAAGTACTGAGCAGTCAAAGCATAAATACTGGGTTGTTTTCACAAGGAGAAGCTTAAAAAGGATTAAATAAACACACTGATGTATGTAAAAGCACTACTTACTGTATTAATACTATTGGAATATTTAAAAATAAAGTGTTTTGTGGAGTAAATAAAAGCTTCCTGTCTGGAATAATAGTTTTTATATATGATGTTCCCAATATATCCCGTCCTGGTTCAAAGTGTATCCAAAATAACAACAAGACAAGCTGACAACATTCTGTATTTGTTATGCAGGTTCATGTAAAGAGATCTTATTCTAATGTATTTTGGTTTCTGTTGGTTCATTCATCTTAACTCAAAACATAAAGAGCAGCTAGTGTGCACAAATGATGAACTATAAAGACTGCTGACTTTTATACCATCGCTGTCCAATGAAAAACATGTATCTCCATTTTTGTCGATTTTGAGTTTTATACATTGTTTGAACAGTGGTCGTTTACATTGTGTGAAAATTTCATGATGAATGAACCAATAGAAGTGCTCCAAAACAGCTTGGAAAAAATTCTGGTTCCATTGACTTACATTGAAAGTAAGTATGTTTTTGGTCTCTCCTGTAAAGTTGCAATTTTAGAGTTTGTTGTTTTTCATTGGACAGCGACGATATATTTATTTTTTAGGCAGTGATAATATGTAGTTACATGTTTATGAAAACGTGTTAATATGAAACACTCACATGCACACGCACAGGGCTCCTAACAGAATGAAATATTTATAGTCACTCGCTCTTCAGCACTGCTCATGCGCCACAGACAGGGTCAAGTGGAGACCAGAAAGAGAGAGTATGTGTATGAATCTGAGAACAGTGCACGGTGTCTATACGTCTATATGTGCGTCTTGCGATCTGCTGGTCTCTCACTGCATTTGACACAGCTTCAGGTGGCAGGACGCAGATGGGAGATTGAAAAGCATTGTGGGAAAATGCCTTGTGTACAACGTGACCCTGTCCTTTCTCCCCAGCTGTCAGAGAGTGGTACACTCTGCCCGAGGCCAAGCGCTCTGCTGTGGATCTCACCTAAAGGTGCATGGGTCATATCATGTTTATGTTCAGCACAAAAGCCCTCTTGAGATGTTCCCAAACATGCCATGGAAGCAAAAGCTTAGAGGAGTGATGATATGACAGTCCTTCAGCATCCAGCTCCCCTTCCCAGGACGGACAACTGACCCTATTCCAGCTGAAAGTACTGAAACACATAGAACTGAAAAGTTATATTAATTAAGAAATTATTTTAAAATACACACGCCTGTGTGATGTTCACATTCAGCAACAGAGTGATGTTTTGGTACTCTTTATAGTTTACAGTAAGGGCATCCTAAACCACATGGGCAAGTCTGCATTACCTCAATAAAGACCTGGAGGCACAGTGAGAGGGTTAAAAAAAATTCGGGAATTTTTAAAATGTTAGTCTGTGTGCATGTGGCTCATCATCTGCACTACTGTGCAAAAGTCTGAGGCATCTAAGCTGATTGTTTAAAACCCTGTATTTTAGCAATAAGTGTATTTTCACCAGATATCAGTAGAACAGATGTAAATAAACATAAATACAATACAAAGTAACATAAATATCTTACTGTGATTAAAGTACATCAAAGTTTGTGCTCTAGTTTGAAGAACAAGACATTGTATAAATGTATTCAGTTCCTTCTTGGTTTAGCTTAATGAAGTACTGAGCAGTCAAAGCAGGTATTAGATGAGAACTGTAAATAATACTGGGTTGTTTCTACTAGAAAAAGCTTGGAAAGGCTATTTTGTTTAGCAAATAAGATAGAGAGATAAAGTAATATAAAGATAAGATAAAGTAATGTCCCCAAATGGCTAAATTAATAAATATATAAATACACAGGCTTAAATAAACACACTGACATATGTCAAATCACTACTTACTGTATTAATAATGTTTGAATATTTAAAAATATTTAATATAATAATGTAATATGATCTAATATCGATATAATAGTGTCCCCGATTGCCTAAAATCTGGTGCCAAACTTTATCGCGTTATGAAATATTAAATGTTACAAATGTATTAAATACATGAAATAAGCAAAATTCAAGATTCAAGATTTATTGTCATATGCACAGCAGAACAGACAGTTACACTGTACAATGAAATTCTTACTTTGCTGTTCCTCCATTCACCAATAGATAAAGATAACAAAAAAGAAATAATAAAAAATATGTACAACATATATAAAGTATAATATTATAAGTTGAAGTAAATAAAAGTATTCTTTTTTATATACTTAAAAAATAAATAATAAAACTTACGTGTGCCAAAACCCATAACGAGGTTGAGGAACTATTTACATTATAGAAACAACATTGTATAGCCAATAACACCAACAGGACTTTTAATGAACATTACTTAAAATCTCTGAATTTTATTTTTCCCAAAAAATAAGGTAATAATTTATTTTAAATTATTATTGCTGTATATTATAAAAAAGTAACATCAAATAACATCATTAAGGTATTACAATTTTTTAATGAATGTAGCTGAAGGGCTACCTTCATGCAGTTTCACATCCAACTATCCATTTCCAAACATGGTCTGTGTGTATGTGTGTGTGTGCGCAACGAGTTTGCACATTATCACCATAGTCTACACTGGACATATGGACGCTGGGGCCTGTAATTACACAAAGGCTATTCTATTGTCTGTGCGTGCATGCGTGTTGTTCATGTTCTAATTTGAGATTAACCGTATGGGTATTAGCATGTGAGGTGCACGCAGTTTTTTCTGCTAATTACCTTCATGTGTTGGGAAGCTAATCCCGATGTATGGAAACACACACATGCACGTATGCACACACAAAAGCTGAAAAGCTGCTTTACCGACAGTCATTAGTATTGGCAGGACTTACGGGGGGTATGAGTTGACAGAAAAATCTATTTTGTCAACATAGGAAAAGCCTTGCCAAAACCCGCCCACACTGCCTAACCCAGCTACACTACCCCCAGCCCAGCTACACTACCCCAGCCCAGCTACACTACCCCCAGACCAGCTACACTACACCCAACCCATCTACACTACACCCCAACCGAACTACACTACCTTCAATCAAGCTACACTAACTCCAACCCATTTATACTACCTCCAGCCTAGCTACACTACCTCCAGCTCAGCTACACTACCCCTCAACACATCTACGCTAGCCCCCAACCCAGCTACACTACCTCCAAACCAGCTACACTACCTCCAACAAATTTATACTACCCCTTACCCAGCTACACCTACCTCCAACCCATTTACACTACCCCCAACCCAGCTACACCTACCTCCAACCCATTTATACTACCCCCAACCCAGCTACACCTACCTCCAACCCATTTATACTACCCCCAATCCAGCTACACTACCCCCTAGCCCAGCTACACTACCTCCAACCCAGCTACACTACTCCCCAACCCAGCTACACCACCCCAACCCAGCTACACTACCCTCAGCCCAGCTACACTACCGCCAACCCAGCTACACTACCCTCAGCCCAGCTACACTAGCCCAATCCAACTACACTACATCCTATTAATTTACACTACCCCCAACGCAGATACACTACCTTTAACCCAACTACACTACCTCCAGCCCAGCTACACTACCCTTTAACCCAACTACACCACCCCAACCCAGCTACACTACCCTTTAACCCAACTACACTACCACACCAAGCCACACACACACAGGCATACAGAAACAAACAGAAAGACATATATCGTCGCTGTCCAGGGAAAAACATGTATTTTCAAATTTGTCCATTTTTATTTTTCTACATTGTTTGAACAAGACAGCTGCTATTTATGTCCTGTGAAAGTTTAATGATGAATGAACCAATAGAAAGTTCTAAAATAGCTTGGAAGAAAAGTCTGGTTTCACTGACTTACATTAAAAGTAAAGACAGTTTTTGTCCTCTCCTGTAAAGCTGCCATTTTAGAAATACATGTTTTTCTTTTGACAGCAGCAATACACACTACTGTGGGAAGGCCAGAGCCCAATATCCATTTATTTTATTCACTGTAAAACAGTGCGGTCGCAGAAACAGGTTTTATTTCTGCTCATCACAATTCAAGCAGTCCCAATATTGTGCAAGTGGATTATCTTGTAGCTAATCTCAGAAATACGTCCTGACAAATGAATGGCTTGTATTTAATAGTTGTTTTGACTGGACATTAATTAAATAAAGGGGCTCCAAAGTACAGTAACTGTATCATACGCTCAGCGTTGCTACTGATGCCGGATTCATTTGTGCTTAAACTGTATTTTGTGTATTTATTTTTATTTTTGTCTATCTGGACGAGATGCTGAGGATTTATCTGTCACTAATGCTGCATTACTGTAACTCCGCTTACACATGCACTGACACACAGTGACACACCCACTCACGCACACACAGGTCACCGGCAGGTCACCGCGTGTAAAAATGGAGCCACAGAGGGGTCATATAGAGTTCAGTGTGCATAGACCCAGCTCCATGCAGGTCAGCTCGAGTTCACTGGATGCGAACGTAGGTGCAACGTGCAACACAGGCCAGTAGTATTGGTGTCTCTTGGCTAAGTGTGTGTTTGCTGCAGGATTCTGGGTCAGTCGCCTACGGCTGTGGGCTAGGTGCAAAACTCGGGGGCTAAAATTGTGAAGGAATGGGGGGAGGTTTGCGTCTTTGCCAAAGATGGCCAATTTAATTTATTCATAAGTCAGTGGGGGTTACCATATATACCACACACAACTGAATCATTCAGTCAAACAGCAGCCAGTACTAGTTAATTTACGTTGAACTGACCATTTGATTAAATAAAACATGGACTACCCGCACATGCTCATACATATTTAATGTACTTTCTGCAGTGATACAAATTATATTTTATTGTTCCAGCACCAAAACAGTTGGTAGATCTACACCAGTGTTCTTCAAGTATGTGTATGTGGTTATTTACGTACATTATTCTTTAGATTCTCCAGGCTGAAGCTTTGGCATTAGCTAGAAAATAACAAGTTAGTTTAATTTGTATTAAATTAACCAATGTTAACAAATACTAAATTGGATTAGCTGTTAAACAAAGAAGTTATGGAGCTGTTGTACATGCCACGTCCGATGATCTGGGTTTGCTAGACTCAAAGGGACAAATGGTTATTTAAAAACATGGTCGGCTGTGCAACAGTCATTCAGGAACACAGGAACTCAGCCTATGGTTTACAGCAGCTCAGTTTGTTCAGGAACTGGCCTCATGTCCAGTAGATGATGGTTAACCCAAGTGTAAGACTGTAAAATGGGGTATATAGGTGTGTGTTTGCCTGTATCATCTGAGACAGCATGCTGGAACCGAGCACTGAACAAAGTAACATCACATTCCCGACTGGTCTCCTCTTTTCTTTTGATGCCAGGAAGAGCAATTAGAACAGAAAACAAAACTTAAGTAGATTAGCCATGATAAGGTATCACATTTTATGTACAGCATCCAATACCTCCAGGCTAAAGCTAATGTAAGCATTAGCTATCAGAAAGTTGGGAAGCAAAAGTAACAAGCAACAGTAAGCTAAGCAAAAGTAATATGCTGTTAAGAATGCCATGGTTGAGGAATTTTATTTCCCACTTGAACTATTCGTCAAGTATTAGATAAAGCCTGTCAGTGATGTAAGCTTTAGTGTTAGCAATGTAGACTGAAAACACTGCACTCAGTGACTATAACTAATAAAAATGTTCAATGTGTAATGATACATGACACCAAGTCCTTTACTTCCAGATGAGCTGAGGTTAATTTTGTAAAATTACAAAGTGGTCAGCTTTGCAAGAGTCATCCAGAGACTCAGGATATGTTCATGGCTAGCACAGCCTATGCTTTATGGCAGCTTAGTTTGTTCAAGAACTGGCCTCATGTCCAGTAGATGATCGTAGATGATTACCTGTATCGAGTACGACCGCATGCTGGAACTGAGTGCTGTACAAAGTAACATCACATTCCGGACTGGTCTCCCTTTCTTCTTTTGACGCCAGGAAAAGCAATTAGAACAGAAAACAAAACTTAAGCTAAGATAAGATCAGATAAACAGTACAGTATATACAATTATATACAAAAATTATTAAAAATCAAGAACTCAAGATTGTATTTACAAATAATTCCTTCTTAGTTGCACAGGGAGAATAGAAAAAACTTGCACATTATGTTACACTGAAAAAAAAAAAAATTCTGTAAGTGTGTAGTGTTTAAGTGTGTGTGTATGTAGTCCGCTGTGTATATGTGGTCAGCTGGGAGCAGTGCTGGTTGTAGAGTCTAACAGCAGCAGGAAGAAGGGACCCGCGATACCACTCCTTCACACACTTGGAATGAGGCAGCTTGTCGCTGAAGGAGCTGCCCGGAGCTGCCCAGTGCTGCCAGAGTCTCGTGCATGGGGTGGGAGTTATTCTCCAGCATTGATTGCCAGCTTGGCTAACATCCTCCTGTCTCCTACCACCTGCACTTGGTCTAAGGGGCTTCCCAAGACAGAGCTGGCCCTCTTAATGAGTTCGTCCAGTCTCTTCTTGTCTGCCGTCGAGATTGTCCCGCCCCAACAGCAAAAGATGGTTCTGTAAAAGATGGCAGATGCCACCACTGTGTCAAAGTGTAAGAGGATTGTGACCGTCAGTGTTGTAAGCTTCAATGTTAGCAATGTTGGCTAAAACACTGTGGTCAGTAACTGTATCTCAAAGGAAGTGCTGCCGAAGTATTCAAAATGTGATGTCACGTGACCCCAAGCCCCTTCGCTTCCAGATGAGCCGAGGCTGAATTTGTGTCTTTTTGTAAAAATACAGAGTGGTCAGCAAGAGTCATCTAAAGACTCAGGATATGTTCATGGCTAGCACAGTCTATGTTTATGACAGCTCAGTTTGTTCAGGAACTGGCCTCAAGTCCAGTAGATGATGGTTAACCCAAGTGTAAGACCTTAAAATGGGTATAGAGGTGTGTGTTTACCTGTATCAAGTACGACCGCATGCTGGAACCAAGCACTGAACAAAGTAACATCAGATTCCGGACTAGTGTCCTCTTTTCTTTTGACGCCAGGAGAAGCAATTAGAACAGAAAACAAAACTTATGTAGATTGTAATATGCTATTAGAAAGGCCACAGTGAAGGAGTTCTATGTCCCATTTGAACTTATCTTCAGGTATTAGATAAAGAATGTCAGTGTTGTAAGCTTCAATGCTAGCAATGTAACTGTATCTCGAAGGAAGTGCTGCCGAAGTATTCAAAATGTGATGTCACGTGACCCCAAGCTCCTTTACTTCCAGACAAGCCGAGGCTGAAGTTACGCCTCTTTGTAAAAATGAGGCACAGGTCACCCAGGCCGCGTGTCTCCCGGCCATTTTTGTCTGTAGGATTTGAGAAGCAGTAGGTGGGATGGAAATCCAGTTTGTGTTGTGTTCAGAACAAAGTGTGCTGATCGGCTAAAAGTGAGTACAGACTGATCTGCTTTGGCTGAGATACAGTCAGTAACCTCTCCCTTCCTCTAGCATCACTTAATCCCACAACCTAAAAAGAGAGGGAGAGAGAGAGAGAGAGAGAGAATGAAAGACTTGTGTAATCCTAAGGTTAAAGCAACTGCATGTAAAATTCACCGAGTTCCTGGCTTTTGGCTTCCTAACTGCACTCCTGTTATTAATAATGTATGACAAACTTCTTCAAAGTGGATGTTTGAGCCTGTGTGGTCTTCCTCAAGGCTGTGTGCACACGGTGCTAACAACTAAATCTGCAAAATGCATTGCGTTCGGCACAGCAGCTGAGATACTTCTACAGTCTACACAGAGAAGTGGTTGGATGATGGTCATTTTTAAATATGTTTACAAACTTGATGACAGGCCTGATGACAGGTCTCTCAGCACTGTGCATGCATGGGTTAATTAGGCCTTCATAGAATATGTTATACACAATTAAGGTTTTTTAAGTTTTGGGGCTGTTTTTGGTAAATATACTCAAGGACTTTCATGATGAAGCTCCTGATTACAGGTGGAGTGGTGGGATTTCCAGAGGGCTGTATTTAGCTGTTGGTGCTGAATAGGCTGTGTTTCTTTTCGTCAAGTTAGGTGCTGCATTCAGCATATTAGAAATAAAGCTGCATTATGGATCTTTTCTTTTTTCTCCAGAGAACCTCAAGGGCTAAGTTTTTTTAGCCTTTGTGGTTGGTCTATATTTAGCTAAAAAAAAGAAAATCCAAATTCACAAGTGCAAAAACAAAACCCTATCGATATAAAATAGTCAAATATTCAAGTTTGGCCCTAAAAACAGGGTCAACCTTTTAATGAAATCAGCTAGTAGGTAATCAGTGTATAAGATGGAGGTTTGGAAAAAAAGGTGTGGGGAAAATAATTCTGGTAATACCGGAAAATAGTGGGCACACAACACTGGCCATGTATTTAAATAAAAGAAAAAATAAAGGATGATCTCTGATGTAGGCTTGGTACTGTTCATAATAGCAACTTACACAACATATGTTTAATTATTGTAAACTAGGCCCATTTAGTTAAACATTGACAGAATTTTTGAAATAATAATGGTAATTTTTTCTTATGTTATCTGCCTTGATTTTTGATCATCACTGGTAAAGTATAATGCATTCTGGTCCTGGATATTAATTTTATAAGAACTTCATTCTTGAACAGGTATGTTAATATTCCTTTCTTTTTATTTTGACTTACTTGCAACTAGAAAAGTACACCTGAAGAGTAAAGCCTTAAAACAAATTGAAAACACTAGGATATAATGGAAACGGTTGGATCATTGTGTGGTTAATCTGATGAGTCTGCTTCCCGTGACCGGACGCAAACAGTGCTGTGCAGGTGAGGAGCTGTCCAGGATTGGCCAGCGAGCAGCTTTAGGTAATCTGCCTGTGCTTCAGGGCAGATAAGCTTAGATTTGCAGTGAGGTGGAAGCACTTTTGTTTCCAAACGCCACATTGACATGTTTATCCAACTCAAGCGATAATCCATACGCACCGATGCAGAGGTACTGGCCTATCCTCAGCTCTAGGACTGAGGGCTTACTCACATGATTTGCTTAATGTGTACACACAAGCACACACACACACACGCACACAAACACACACACACACACAAACACATACACATGGAAAGCCTAATCACCCATAAACGCATGAGTACTTTCGAAGAAGAGCATGGGGGTGGGATGGGAGGGGAGCAGTTAGGGAATTTGTGCTCTAAATCTGAAGTATGGACTCGACAGCGTTTAATCAAGCATTTACTGGAACAAAAGACTTGAAAAAACACCAAAGGATGTTTATGCAGTGGAGCAACAGTTACACTGGATCATTGTCCACTCTCTCCCCAAACAGATTAGCGAGATGGTCAAATGTGGCGGCTCCACTGCACTGTATGCTCCCTATGATATATCTTTATCTGGCATTTCTGACCAAACAATAATGATCATGATGATGAAGATCATACTTGAAAATAGTGCTTTACAGGCAAACTGTGGGCCGTTCTTCTAAGAACAATGGCCAATTTTGCATGTGGTTATCGTAGATAGCCGGGCTTCTGGGACCAGTGTGTCTAAAAACATGAAATGCCATTGTTTAGCAATCGCAACACAGCCCAGTATGCACCATTACACCAAAAATAGTTTTCAGAACCATCACAATATGATCTTACTGTGGCAATAACAATGCTGGAAGAGTACTAATTAGTATAAGCGTCTATTAGCTGTATAAACTTGTTCAAAAGAATAGAGCATGGCTGAAAATCCATGTTACAGTCAACATTACCTCTTTCATCTTAACTGCATTATTGCAACCAACATACTGCTGGCATGTTTCTTACAGCACATATACAGCAAAGCAGCTCAAAAACCTGTTGGTCACACACAGAGACGGACAACTGGCTTCTCGGAGTTAAGCTTTAAACTGAATTATGTTTCTAGGTGGAGCATACAAAGAAAATTATATACTATTTAATATTTTACATGCTTTAAACATCTGTGTTTAAACGAAATGTAGTAATGAGTGTTTAACCAGGCTAGAAAAATGAATGCTGTTAGCTAGGCTTTAATATAAGATGAAGACTTTCACCATAACCCTACCAGAAATTAGCATTACTGAAGCTGAGCTAACTGCAATCAATCAAGCTACTAATGCAACATTTTATAAAGTGAGCATTTATACATCACAGCAACGCACTGTCTGCCGCTTATTTATAATAAGCTATACAACCTGAAAATATCCATGGAACTATGTGAATATCTCATGATTTACTTTATGCTAGTAACCTTAAAATACATGTTTTGGGCTGAGATCCTGCAGAAATATATGTGTGTATATATATATATATATATATATATATATATATATATATATATATATATATATATATAGAGAGAGAGAGAGAGAGAGAGAGAGAGAGAGAGAGCCCAGATATTTGAATTTTATAGTAATACTAACAGATCTGATGCCCTTACTAATCTAAAATAAGGTTAATAAAACAGTGTCTTTATTATCTCTGGATCAAACTTGATGCAAGAAGCTTCTCTGCTGCTTTATTTCCAGCCTCCAGGAGGCATAAGGGAAATTTTGTATATAGAATAGGGGAAGAAGGTGAGGTAGGGCCTAGGGGAAACAACCCTAGGCTGTGTCTGAAATTGTCCACTTCCATCCTACACAGTCCACAAAAGCAGTAGCAGAGAATGGCTAGTGTGTCTGAATATGGTTAACGGGTATTGCACGAAAAATTCCTTGGATGACCCATATGATGACCCTTGGATGACCCTATCCTATAAGTCAACTGGAGCTGTGGAGGCGTTCAAAGCTGAGGAAGAAAAACAGCAGAAAGTTGGGAGTTGGCTGGGTATGGAGTATGCAGTGAACCTCTGCTATAGAGGTTAGCAGTACTTACATTCCTTCTGAGGTAATAAATGATTCCATTCCTGCTTCATCTTCTCTGGGCTACAACACGACAAAAAAGCAGGTCAGTGCAACAAAATTTTGAAAAAAGTACCAAAATAATGTCTGTAAATGGGGCTTTAATGAACATGGTCTGACGTCTTGAAACAAAGAGCGTTGGTAAGATGTTGAATGTAACGCATCCGAGGTTCTGTGGATACTAAACACTCGCAAACTGAAAGAGCCGTCCAGCAGTGACCACAGGGTCCAGTCTAGTACGTACTGACTAAGTAGGTGATTTCGGACGCAGCTGTACACTCTGGAAGGGCTGTTTGTATGTTGCTACCTGTTGCTCTCCTTTCTTATTAAGCCACTGGTAAGTTTTTTGGCTTGTTGTAAGTGTTGCTATGATGGAATCAAATGTACAGTCTCTTTAATGGAGTTTTATTTACAGTCTGTTTAATGTGTGTCTGTGCAGAAGAGTTTTCTTTTTTTTGTACTTCTATTCACTGTCTTTAGTCTCCTGTGCTGTGGACACTACTGTGGATTATTCCATGGACAGTGAAAGCGGATATCACTTTTCAACAACAAACTTTAAAGGATGCAGGGACTCTTAAACTTTCAATGAACAAACTCTTTGCTGCAAGCTTTGGTGAGCTTTAACTATTTCACTAAACACTAGAAATGGTGGGTTTTATGAATAAATCCTGGTTTGCTCAAGTTTGTTGGACATTTGGAAGGTCGGTGGGGCTGGTAACAGATCTTGCTGAAGATGGTATCCCACACTTGTATTTTATAGCTCATTCTATGGACACATAGATAGCATTACAGACTATACAATATTATTGTGTTTCATGATGGTCACTATATCAGATTAGATAATCGCAGTTCCATATATTCTTGCCATGTCTTGGTCGGGAGACAATAATACATGTCGACCGTTTCTAGGCCGTCAGTAAGGAGGGTCAAGAAACTGCCAGTCATGGCAACAGGAGCATAGCGCGACACTGTCAGATTTGTGTTCCGGAAAGAAAAAGAAAAAGAAAAAGAAAAGAAAACGAAAAAGGACAGTGTCACAAAAAGGAGAGTGTGGACTGTCGGTCCTTCAAAGAGAACTTGAGGTAATCCATGTGTGAATATGTCAGGAAGAGTTTCTGGTCACAGAAGTGGTTTAAATGTGGTTGTAGTGAGATGCTAGTATTTTGAATCGACTGGAATTAGCGCTTTTAGCATATTTAGTTCAAAGAAAGAAACATAGAAAAAAAGCCACTGCAGTCAGCTAAAGGCCACTGCACTAGGTTTAGAAGAGTAAGATGGTAGAAGATAATGCAAAGTGTAGCTAGAGCACACAAAGCAGGAGCTATAGGACCAATAAACTGGCACCAATAACCAAGATAAACAATTTCATTTTACACTTTATTATACAGATTTAATGGAATGTAAAGGAATTTGGTGAACTATTACATTCATGTAACAGTTACTTATACAGTATGGAGTTATAATGAGACTAGTAACATTAGCTGAAGTGAAAACTTACCACTTTTTCTGTTTATTTACACACACACACACACACACACACAACTTTACCTTTAGACTGACACATTTGCCTGCACATATTTCAAAGCATGTGCTCTGCTATGGCTTTATGGTCTGGTTCTGAGTAATGCTTACATAAGGGTGGGGGCATTATTAATTTTTTTTTTTTGACAGTGAACAACAGTTATATTTACTAAACTCTCAGAAAGGTAAGTACACACTACAGGTGTACCTATATATTACTCAGTTCTGTTTTTAACTGTTTTGTACAGTAACTATGTTTTACATTTGTTTATGCTGTTTCCTATCACAAATTTTATATGAAGAACTACTAAATATACATAGTAAATAAACATAAAAATAAGATCAGCATGTAATATACATAATCCAACAGGTAAATGCAATTCACTCAAGATGAATATGTTTTATTTGTGGTGCAGAACACAGATTTGACCAAAAGAAAATATATTAAGATGTAACTGTATAAGGAGGAGGACTTGGGGTAATTTAAATTTCTTTGCTGACCTATTCCTGTAAAGCAGCCAGAATGGGGATCCATGACATACAAATTTACAGCACGGCAGGAATGCAAGCGTAATTAGACTTGCCAGCGCACTTAATGCAAGGCCACCAGTCTCACACACACACACACACACACACACACAAACACACACACAAACACACACACACACACACACTTTTTCCAAGTCGTAGAACCCATATGCTCAAATATACATTAAAGTTCTAGATTTCTATAATTACCTCAGCTCGAAATCATGTTCCATCAAAACGTGTTAAAAACCTGCTACACAAACTCCATTTCCTCCCTCTCCACCGAGTCACATTCAATTTAGAACCTTTATCTACAGGAAAGGGCAGTCAAGCACAAAAGACCCTAGGAGAGAGGGAGAGAGAGAGAAAGAGAGAGAGAGAGAGAGAGAGAAGGCTCTATATAATATATATATATATATATATATATATATATATATATATATATATATATATATATATATATATATATATATATATATATACATACACATACATGTGTGTGTGTGTTGATGTATGTATGTATGTATGTATGTATGTATGTATGTATGTGAGAAACCTAAAGTGCTAAATGGAGGATAGAAAATGTGGGTTGGCATGTTATATCAGTGCAGCACTGAAATTATACGATTACACAAGAACACACTCATCACTAGCGGAGATCACACACACACACACACACTCACACACTGTTATACAAGAACACGGTCACTGCTAACAGGACACACAGACACACACAGACACACATATACATGGTCAAGTTCATACACACACACACACACACATATATATAGACACATGCACATACTGTGTCACGTGTGGACGATAGTGGGGGTGGAGGTGTAGGAGCTGCAGGCGAGGCGTTTGACCTCCTTTTGCATGGCTGCACCCAGCTGTACAAACTCTGCAGACGCTGGAACATAGAGGAACTGAGAGCCACGTCCCTAAGCACCCCCCCCCCCCACCAACACACACTCTTACACACACATCAGAGCAGAGCAGACAGTGTGGAGGCGACTCCCTGTGTTTGTTTCTAAATAGAGCGTGTTTATCAAGAGGACCCTAAGTAAACAGCATAAATAAACAGCATGTGAAACGTGGGGATGGAGGGAGGGAGAGAGGGAGGGAGTTACGGAACGAGGGATGAACAGACGAATGCACTCATCAGCTCATGTTCTGGCCCACGGTCGCTCAGCCATACAGCCACCATAACCGAGCCTCTGTCTCTCCACATCAGGCGCACGTGCACGGAGGCTTCTTTACAAGTGCGGGCGATAATCATGATAAACTGCACAGACACACATGCACATCCACCAAAAGCACAAACCACAGTTTAATCAAGGATTTTCAGGCATTTTCTTTCCTGGTATAGCTCAGCCCTTAACAGAATTAGCGGAATTTCTTGCCTGGCCAACTAACACATACACTCTGTCCACATTCAAAACACTACAGCAACAGTGTGGGTCCGCACTTCATGTCTGCTCCACACACACAGAAACCTCCCTTTCGCCAACTGGATGTGATGTTTTGTATTTGTTTGACTAGAGTGAATGCAATGATATGACTAAGCACTTTGTCATTTTGGCCAAAGGCTCTGGACAAAGCTTTTCTTTTGCTGTGAAAGTAAAGGCAGCACTGTTTCTCGTGACTCTCACACACATCAAAAAGTATGTTTGATTGGATTTATTTGGGCAAATGGTCCACATTACAACCAACCCAGTAACATTGTGGGCAAGACAGTGACTCCAGAAGTGCTGTTTGGTTGTGTCATTGTGGTAGTGAGAGTCGGGTGGTCGTGAAGTACCTTGTTAAAATAGCAAGGAAGCGAGAATAAATTATTTTAATTATTAATTAATTAATTATTATTTATAAAGGCGTTCTCGATTCGTTCAATTTCATTGCTTGCACAACGAAAAACACTATTTACACCACAAACAACACACAACTCGAGTCGTATCACTCAACACCACACTGTTTTCATACCCTTCCAGCCTCTTATATACCCTGTTAGCCGGCCTGGACTAACCCACAAAGGATATACACACAGCACGGGGTAGATCTTACACAAAAACTTATAACAGAAACACCCACATGTATACATAAATTGATATTTTATAGCATGCTATTGTCCTCTGATGTTACAGGTAAGTACAGTACTTGAATTACTTCATAAAATGCCATAATACATGTATTCTTTCCCCAGGTACACTGGATCCCCCTAGCACCAGCAATTTTTCCAAGTCCTGAGCAGACTATAAAAACTGGGTGGCCCATGTGCTGCCACTCCCTAAGAATACAGTACCAGTATCCAGTTCATTATGGGTCTTTGTTTTTATACTTTTTTAAAGTGTCTTTGGCAGATGTCTCGAAGGATGGTAATAGGTTAGGATGACCTACCTTATCACAGTCATCCACATTTCAACCAGTCCAGTAAAGTAGTGTTGGCGTAGACTGCAGAAGCATGTTTTGTGAATTGTTGTATCAGATGTGCTTATACATAACAAAAAGCTGTTTTATTGTTAAGAAAGCGAGTTGAAATGCTGATTCTGATAATAGGAAAAATACCGAACACTGGCCACAATTATTGGTTGGTTTGAAAATATTTGGAGTCCTAGTGTGTGTTAACATCTACCTTTTAATACCATGTTTTTTTAAAAATGGCCAAAAGAATTTCAAAAATAGTTTAAACTTAGTTTAATTAACATTAATACCTTCCAGGGCAATGCTAGTTACCATGTGCTGGCATTATGGTGTGATTAGGGTAGATCCAGGTAGTGATGGATGGGATTAGACATGATCAAATTAAAGAGTTAAGATCTGTGACTGGGTATCTCGTCAGAGTAAGTAGGTAGTAAATGTTAATGTCTATGCTTCTCTATACTATGACTTGCACCGCCACTGCAGTTTAAAAATGAATGAATTAGCATTTTAATGTTGCTTTACAACATTTTGGCAGAGAAAGAAGCATGAATTTACTCAAAGCACTTCTGGCTTAATATATCAGTCTGACTCTGTGGACACAGATTAAGGCTTCGACACAAACGAAGTGTAATCTTTGGCTAAATGGAGCTGACATTTTCCTTTTTTTTGGAAAACTCTTGTTAGGTCTGGAACTGGGCAAGGGGCCCAAAAACTGATAGTAAGGATCAAAGGGGTACCCCCTGTGGCTCCCTGCAGCCCCAGCTGCTGGTTTTGCGGGGTGGACGGGTTCCCGGGTGCTCCGTGCTGGCCACGGACGAAACTAGCCTAGCGCTGTAATCTGTGAGGCTGTGTCTCAGGGCGGCCGATGTGATGTTCTCTCTCTCGTATATAGGCCACACACTCAGAACACAGTGTTCCGCCAGCCGCTGACGTCACACCCTCACACAGCGCAGACCCCCCCGCTGTGCTGGTCCAGAGAGCGCAAAGCTTTCAGCCTCCAACACTCATCTGACACTTACACTGAGTGCAGATGAGAGACAGAGAGAGAGAGGAAGACAGTAGAGGATGGGAAAGAGAGAGTAGAGATGTAAACACACAGGCGTGGGTAAAAACTGACCACTCGTGATAACGGACATGAGTTGTGACTGCCGCCTAACACATTATTAGTCACTGTCCAGTTAAAGATGGGATGAAGTGAATAAATCACTACAGTAAAAGAATCAGAATCGTTGGCAAGTACAGGTACAATGTATTTTACCACATTTTTCCAACACCCTACCATCACATTAGTGGCACTGCAGTGCTGAGAATGATCCACCACCCACTACCTGCTCTGTGGTGGTCCTGCGGCCCAATCTGTAATAGCCAGTCAGGACCATCTTCTCGAAACAGTCACTAGGTTCAAGTTATGAATGGACAGAAACGCCTGGGGATGTTTTCAGATCTAAAGCAAGAGTTGGTCCGGATCTCCTCTCTTTCAAAGATAAAGGCTGTAAGTACTGTTCATCTGAAGGGGCCAGTTTTTGGTGGTCTACCAGGTCTAACAGGTCCTCAAATTGATTTAATAAACTCCTGTTGTTTCTCTTATTTTCTTGCAAGAGGACTGTATACAGATATTTCCATGAAAAGTTGGTGTGACATCCCCACAAACATTCACTCACTGAGCACTAGATAAGGAACACCCAGGGGCGGCCTTTGCATTAATCATGTAGGCAGCCGCCTTGTGCCTTCATGGGACCCCCATGAAAATTCGAAATTAGGTACTTGTTGATGTTCAATAATCTGTTGTAAAATATATGAAGCAGCTTGTGTAAAACTAATACATGGTTGCAATTAGAACCAGTTAAAATCTCCATTTCAGCCTATAAAGTGACCCCTGAGACATCTCCTGCCGCTCACTTATACAGTGGATGTTTTACTGTAATGCATTTTAATGGCATAAGTCATTGTCTACAGTAAAACACCATATCCAATTAATCAACTGTAATATTTCTTACTGCTGCCCAGTGATGTAACTTGTCAGTGCCTGCTACCTTACTATGTTAGGATCTGATGATTTTGAATGTTGAAAAGCTATTAACTGATAATTCAATCTAAAGTCAATGTTATGATCTGGGTTTGCATGAAAATGGTGCAAACAGAGTACAACTTCATCTTCATAGTCTGCATCTTGTTTTCTGGGCCATTTTTAATAAATTCCTTTTTAGCTTTATGGAATTTGGGCCCTCCAAAACCTTGCTTCGGCCATCCAAGGACCAATTCTTATATACAGTCATAGAATGGATGGATAAACTGGACGTGCAGTCAGATGGAGTACCACGTAGAGAACCCAATAGGAAATAAGCAGAGATGAGGAGACAGAACGATAGAGTAGAGACAGGAGCTGATAAAAGAAAGAGCAAAAGAAATACAGATAGCCAGGCCAGTGGGAGAGATTAGAGAGAGAGAGAGAGAGAGAGAGAGAGAGAGAGAGACAGATAGAGAGAGGGCTGGACGTCTGCTCTTTGCAGAAAGGACATGCTGTTTACTCCCGCTGACACTCAGCCTGGGAGAGTGTGCCGTCGTGACCTTTCAATTTCACCTCCGGCACACACACACACACACGGGCAGTACTACTGAGTGTGTGTATGAACTCATAAATGTGTGTATGCAAACCACAGCATGTGTTTTATGCCTCCATGTTGGTCAACACACACACACCCACACACACACACACTGCAGGCAGACACATCCAGTGGTTCAGAAGCCTCCGTTCCATTTCTAGGTCATGGAGACTGAGCAAGCTTTGGACTTGCCCTGACATAAAGATATGTGGACATAAAACAGTCTGCCAAGACCATTACGGTGATGTTCTGTCTCTCAGAGCGAGAGGGAATAAAACATTATGCAATAATCCGGCTTTTGCTTTTTCCACCGTAAAGAACAGGACGATACTTCATTCTCTGTGCTATTATATGATTCTGCTGTTTGACAACACAAAACGAAAAGATGACCTCAGATCACATTGAGCCAAAGAAACACACACACAGACAGACACACGTGTTTCTGTGAATTGTGGGGCCAGGGCAAAGATTTCCATTCATGTCCTGGATACTTATCAAGAACTACTACCAGCCTAACCCTATCACTAACCATCACCCTACTCTAAACCCTAACCTTAGCATTTAATGAATTCAATTGCGGGGTACCCACTATATCAAAAGTCCCCACAAAGTGAGTATATGAACACTTTTCCACAATCTCAGAAATGCCCCCCATTGAATGTACATAAAAGATTGTATTCCAAGTAATTTTGGCCCATTTCAATTGGTCCATATTCTATCCATTATGAAATTATTATTATTATGAAATAATAATGTAAAGGGCAGCTCTCTCTTTTTAAAAGTCTACAAAGTATGGCAGTGGTATGAACCAAGCTATATGTGATAAGACTGTTCTAAAGGTCAGTGTAAAGCATTAAACTATGTAAAACTAAGCTTCAAAAAATAAGCATTACTGCTCTGAAATGCTGGGGACGTGTCCGCTGAAGGCTCTGAAACAAAACCCAACAGCTATCACTGTTGGACTACTCAGACATGTTTGAGACAGAAAAAGCCTAAAATAAATTTGGAGCCAGAGGACTGACCTACCAGAGAATCTGACCGAGAACCCTGTTCCTCTCAATCAACAACAAAGTAGTTTTTCCTCCCATTTATGCAAGGTTTAGTTAGCATAAGCTAACAGAGAAGTAGCAGCCTGTAGCCTGTTAGCCCTTTTCCATAAGTGGCTGATATATAGCCTGGAGTCATAATGCACTTACTTTGTGTGATCTTTGAGTTGGGTAGGCTTGGACGTTATAGGCTGTTGAGTTGTAACAGGAGCCAGAGCTAACATTGTGAAATGTAGCAGCTGGACATTGACTTGGCTGAATCTAATACATTCCAGTTCCAGGGGAAGAGTTATGCTAAGTATGGCTCCACTGCATCATTGAGCTATGATTTCAGGCCTGCCTAAAAAATCCTGAACGCAAAAAATATGGAAAAAACAATTCAGTATCACGCAGTTCACAGCACTTTCAGCAGTTAAACACCTAAAAAATGTGTTTAGCAACAGACCTGTTTTCTGTACACAGACTTTAAGCACAGCAGACTAAATTAAAAAACTATATATATATATATATATATATATATATATATATATATATATATATATATATATATATATATATATATATATATATAGTTGTATTTATATATTGTGTGTCCTGCTTTGAGTTTTTGAAGGAAATCTACAGGGATATTTCTCCACAGCTACAAAGTTCAGCCGTAGAAGTTTGTTGGATGTTTTGATTTTCACTGTCCCAGTAATCCTACTCTCAGTGATGTTGAGGTCTGGACTCAGTAACAGCTTGTTACAGCTACATATCCTTTCAGATATGACATTTGTTTTTAGATCTAAAGCAAGACTGTAGCTGGATTTTCTCCTCTCCAAAAGAAAAAGCTGTAAGTGCTGTTTATCTGATAAGGACATAGTTTTGGTGGTCCCATTAAACATCTAACCATAAATAATAATCTATAAACATGGGTCACCTTAAAATCTTTGCACAAAAAATGATATATCCTGGCAAACAAATTTCAATATCAAATATGTAGTTGATATGTCTTATGTCATTTTGTTCATTTTAGGATTTTAATATTATTTATTTCCAGACATTTCTTACTATATGCTCATTTAATTGAGCTGGTTTAAGCACGTTTCCTAAAATTAGCTAAATAATCGGCCAATATAATGAGATAATTTGGGTTATTTATATAACTGAAAACAAGTAATGATATGTGTAAATAAAAATCTCAAAATTAACATTGTAATATTCATCAGCTAGATATAAGACAATTCTACTTGACCAGATATATATTTTTTCCAGCGTGGAAGAAGAATCTCTGCCACATAAGTGTATAAACAGGTTTTGGTCCCCACAGTGTCGAATAAACCTGGTACACACACAAGCCCACACATGTCTACACACCCACACAGTTATGTTCGGTAACCCAGAGGCACATACATGAAGGTCATTAATGAAGGACTGGCCGAGGTCCAAAGACGTGGAAACGGATCTAATTCAGTCTGCCACTTTGTTAAAACCAATACACACACACACACACACACACACAAACTTTCTGCCTCAGTCCCTCACAGAGCTTCACGAGGTCACAGTGGCTTTTGGCCTTCTGCTCAGGCAGCGAAGGGAAATCTCTACTGCGCTGCAGAGTGTGTCTACACTTCGTGGTTGCTTTTAAAGAAAAGCCTTAAAACGGAAAGTGTAACTATGCAGTATACTCAGCAGTGAACTGTGACCACTAAGCCTCGGCCCTCTCCACCAACCCCCCCACAAATACCGTCTGAAAATAAAATTACTGTTTCCTCTCCTAATAAACTGCAAGTCAAGAAACAAAAAATGAGACGACAGAAATGCACCAAACTAGAGATGGAAAGATCGATCGGCTATGTATTGGTATCGGCCGATTTTTAATCAAAATATGCGTTCGGTGATCGGCCGATATTTCTCCAATTTAGACGATCCCTAGAGCCAAACAATGGCCTTATACAAATGAGCCTAATTTCTGTATTTCCAGCTAGCGTTTCGATGAAACCCCCTCCGGCCAGCTCCCTGCAATTCCTATCTGAACCACTAGGTGGAAACACATACCCTTTCATTTTCCACAGACTGACTAATGCGGCGCGCCTCGTGAGAAAGTTTTCCTTTGCGTCGCGTTGCGTTGCATCCGTCTGGCAGCTTGTTGTCGTATGTGACACAGACTCATTCAGAGCTTTTTTAAAATCTGTAAAATTAACCGTGTCTCGTTGAGGAACCAAGACAAAGACATTTAACTCTATTAATCTGATACAGCACTGCACACAGCTGAATACAGTGAGTATCAGCAAACAGCAGAGCTAGCACACACAGCTAACACAAAACAAATAACCCAGAACACCATACAGACCAGATCTGACCGGTACGAACAGAACAGCAGCAACAGAGTCTGCGTTTAAGGACTGCAGTTTTTACTGCATTTATTAAATTTTTTGAATTAAGGGTTTAAATTGAATGATTGGAGTTTTGGGGATATTTGTTTGATTTACTTTGTTTATTTACTATTAAAAATATTGTGCTGTTTCACATGAGCTTGTTAAAAATGGTAATAAACCAGTTTCGACCATGTTTTATGACTTGCTTGCGCTAATAACTACATGTAGCCCTGCCGTGGCATATAGCCCCGCCCTCTATCGGTATCGGCTATCGGCCGACCGCTTTGAAAGGTGATCGGCGATCGGAATCGGCCTGAAAAACGCTGATCGATCCATCTCTACACCAAACAACAACATCTGTACAACATAGACAACTTCTTAAGCAAATGATCATACAGTTAAGCCCGCCCACTTAGAGGGAAGATATGATTGGTCAGTTTTATTGTCATTTGAAATTAGTATCACACTAAATTATAACTGCCTGGCCCCCTCTGTGCATGAACAGCGGGACCACCAATTACCAACATTCTGTGGAGGCATCACAGTCCTTACAGGGGGAGACACAGGCTCACAGGCTTCCACTTAACCCCTCACGTTCCAACACAGATTGAATAGACACAATTGAATAATTTTTTTGCCTTTATTTTCGTAATTGTTTAGATGTTGATTGTCAAACTGTAAGTACATAAAATAAAATTATATATATGTGTGTGTGTGTTATGAATATTTTAGGCCCTCTGAGAGGGCGTAGAGGGCTATGACAGTTCCCCAAAGAATATACTCAACCACAAAGCAGTAATTCACAAGAAGCTATGCGTCATAGATCTTATCATAGTTATTTACCAAGAATAAACAATTCTTTGCAATTGCTCTTTGCGAATCTGACTTAGGAACTGGAACTAAAATCTGAAATTTAGAATATAAATGTGAATTTGCTTTTGAATTCTTTGCTCACATAATTACACAACTTAGATGCTAGTTTCATGATGGGTACTAGATACAGATTGATATATCTCACGATAACTGAATAAGTTTGGCATTTAAGGGGTTAAAGATGGGAGTCTTGAGTGGCACTATTTTAGTAAACAGCTCAGAACTGGGAGAGAACATTCAGTCCAGGCCTTGCAGAAGGTGAACAAGATACTGAGTTAAATACACTGAGGGGGATTTATTAGAAGGGACTGGCAACCTCACCTGAAGCTTAACTGATTAACATTATGAGAATTACGATTGCCTACTGACAGAGTCCTGGCAGAAATTGCTCTGTATTTAAATAAATCTGATCCAGGATTCGAATAAAGAAGACGCCAAGCCAATAGCAGCAAGCAAATACAGTCACATGCAAAAGTTTGGGAACACCAGCCAGTAGTAATAACAGTAATTTGTAAAGATTTCTGCTAATGGTTGTGTGCAGTTACTGTATCTATGATAAGTTTAAAAGATGGAAAAAATAGAATTATGATATGTGCAATGTTGGACACTATATGTTATTGTACTGTAATATGAGCCTTTAGCCATACCGTCCACTACTACTGGACATACTTCCCAATGTTTGAGAACATCTTATTAGGATACTCAGATCGTTCAAACCACATGCTAATAACAAAAATCATGGGCTCCTAAAAGCTGCTTGTCGAAATAAAAAGATATTTCAAAGCAATTCAATTCAGGTTTATTTGTGTAGCGCTATTTACAACAATGTTGTCATAAAGCAGCTTAACAGAAGTTTGAAAGCAGACAGTTATAACATGTATCCCCCAGTGAGCAAGCCAGAGCCGAGGAAAAACTTCATTAGATTGAAGATAGAAACCTTGGGAGGAACCAAGACTCACAAGGGGAGTTGATAAAAGCTAAGAAAAGCTAAGAAAAGCGGAGAAAAGAAAAGTTAAGAAAAGCTAAGAAAAGTTAAGAGAAGCTAAGAAATGTTAAGAAAAGTTAAGAAAAACTAAGAAACGTTAAGAAAAGCTAAGAAAGGCTGAGAACAGTTAAGAAAAGTTGAGAAAAACTGAGAAAAGCCAAGAAAAGTAAACAAAAGTTAAGAAAGGCTGAGAAAAGCTGAGAAAAGCTAAGCTAATTAATGCCTGCAAAGCAAGGAAAGAATGGAAGCTTGTAATTTTCCACTGTCTAAAATGAAATCATAACATGGCAGTTAAGGGGAACTGTGAACGACAAGATCTGGAACTCTTCGATAGAGGAAGTGTTGAGATGCAGGCCAGAACACATAACAAATGTGACCGACGGTTGAGAAACTCAAGCTGAAAAGTCTTCTACAACAGGATAATGATCCAAACCATACCTCATAATCCAGCGTGAACTAAACATGAACACGAACGCCACAAAAAACTAAAGAACTTCAAACTTGTGAAACGGACCTCTTTCAATCTTTGACAATATCTGAGCAGATCTTAAACAGGCTTCGTATGCAAGACAGCCCAAGAATGTAAGACTAGAAGTGCTCAGCTCAACAGTTTGTGGTTGTTGTCTGATTCTCCCCTGTACGGTGTGCCATATACTTTTAATAACATAAACACCCATTTAGCACCCATTTCCACTGTCTTTTAGAGCATCAGAGATAAGATTGAGTTCAGAAAACTCAACAGCATTAGACTTGATGAATGGCGAGCTCCATATGTAATAGAGTCTCAAGCTGACAAAGGTTTTCCCCTATATTTAACATTGTAGCAAGATAGATTTCATGCATTGCCGTCTAAGGACCCAAAGATCACATGTCTTCAACAGGGATTACTGGCCGTCCCTATACAGATTTCTCCCTGAATCTTCTCACCTCATTGTGGACAGTAGACTGTTATAGACTTAAATTCTCTGCAGGCTTGCATTGACAAATATCCTTTTTGACAATCTCTCATAAGGTTTGGTACAAAATGGTGAGTCATGATGCCCAATCTTTGCTTGTAGCACTGAGCCTTTGGTAGAGCTCCTTTTATACCCAATCATAATCCCAGAACCTGTTATCGATTCACCTACACCTTGTGGAATGTTTTAAAACTGCGTAATATTCCATAAAGGTTTATTTCGTCCCAACTTGGTTGAGTATTTCAGACATCAAATTCAAAATGTAATTATATTTACAGATTTGTACTCAAGTTGGTTAATTGTAATATCAAAATTATTGAGTTAACAAATCACAGATTCTTGGTTTGATCACATTTTATAAAATGTCCTAAATTTTCCAGTACTGTGGTTGGTAATTCATGCAGTAAGTAAACTCATTTTAATGGAAACTGGCACAGTTTGTCTTATGTGTAGCCTAAGAATGAATGACCTCATGAATGGCTGTCCTTGCTGGTTCTACTCTCCAGCAGATGGACCACTCATTTCCAGCCTCTCCTTAACGGAAAGCTGCTTATCTGGGCCTCTGCTCTGAGGGCAACGTGGATGCTGGGAACTCCCTACTGCAATGACAGATGGAAAACACTCAGATAATTCCTAAAGAGGGGATTGGACACATATTCTTTAGCATGTTGCAACATCACTGCTATGCTGTTTGAACTAGTGTGTTGGTCTGAGCCTGACTTGATCAGCAAAAGAAGTATACAGAGAAATACAACACAACCATGTTTACAATCAAATTTACAACATTAGTTAATTGCACCTTATAGCCAATTCCCGAATTTGGCCAAGATGGAAAACTACTAAATAAAAAGGCCTTTATTTACATACTAATATAAATCCATAGAGTGCAAATAGTAGTCAATCATGGAGATTATTGGAGCACTGTAGGCCTCTAGCTGAAAATTTCTCTCTCAAATGTTGTGGTGGAAATGGTACAAAGCTGGTTTAAAAGTCTGTACTATGATCCCACCATCCTCCTTTTACAATACCGACCTCTAGTGGCCAACACTAACTTACACACCACATTATTTTGGAGTAAAAGTTTGCAAAGGGCTTTTATAAATCAGAAAGAAAAAAAATATTCAATGTGAACAAGCTCTTTTACTGTTGACTGTGAATTTATTTCAAATGTAGGTGAAGCTTCAGAACAGTCAGACAGAACAATCTTTAACTAGAAATAGCCGTTTGAAATAAAGCTCTTTGCAGTTTGTGAAACCAGAGGAACCTGAGATGTCATTGCTGGACAAATCTATAATGGATGGGAGGATAGTGGTCAATAATGCTGACCACTACAGAACAGTTTTTCAGGCTTGACGTATTCCCGGCGAAGCTGTTCAGTAATCAGTGCTCATTTCCAGGGCTGTTGTTCCTAGGCACTGGAGACAGCAACACAATTACAGCAGCCCTGATGAATTCAAATCAGGAGGCCCCTGCAGCAAATAAGAAGATGAAAAGCTCCCCTCTAATTAACCAACTCAGCATGCCAATCCTGCTCCAATGAAGGCTCTCAAAACAGCAGAATCTAACAGAACAAAAAATAGATTCGCAGAAAAACAGACTTCTTTCCAGATGATTCCTCACTTTTGAGACCAGCATTGGACTACTTCGCCTCTGTGGAACTTTTGTTCAGCCAGTATAGTTTTTGGGGTCTTGAGATAGCTAGGACCTGTTGAAAGGCACAGGAGTATTTGGTAGAGCTTATAACATACATGCATAGTAACAGGTGTACAGGCTTATAGTGTACACATGTAATGAGACGAAACACATCTGTTTATGAGTTCTAATGCAAGAAAGATCAAGATTGTTCTCGCTCAGTAATAAACTCATTAACTTCCCACGTGACAAAGAAGCAACAAAGTAGTAAACACAGCGACTGTTGAGCTAGGCAGCTGCTCAGGCTGAAGTTGAGCTGTGAAAGGTAGAGATTTAGCAGCTTTAACAGTTGATAATGTTAATAAACCTTCAAACACCTAATCATTGAATTCAGATTCTTTATTCCCATTCAATGAGTCCCACTGTCCCAGAAATGTGACATCTGCATTTAACCCATCTATTCAGTGAAACAACCACTTACACACACACTAGTGAACACATACATGCTAGGGGGCAGTGAGCATACTTGCCTGAAGCAGTGGGCAGCCCTATCCACAGCTCTCAGGGGAGAAGTTACGGGATATGTATCTTGCTTAAGGGCACTTTAGTCATATTCTGTTGGTTCAGGTTATTGAACCAACAACCTTCTGATCACAGGGCTAATTCCTTAACCTCCAACCCACAACTGCCTCCACCAGCCCATGACTGCCCCTCTCCAATGCACGTCTGCCTTTACAATCATTTGTGAAAGAGTGGATTGTTCTAAAGAGCTTGCTGAATTCCAGCGTGGTGCTGTAATAGGATGCCACCATTGCCACCAAGTCCGTTTACGAAAATTTCTTCCCTACTGGATAGTCCAAGATCAATCTGAGTGCTGCTATTTAAAAGTGGAAGTGTTTAGGAACCACAGCAACTCAGCAGCTGAGGCGCATAGTGCATACAGATGGCCAACTCTCTGCTGACATAGTAACTACAGAGTTCTGTGCCTCCTCTGGCATTAACTGTGCAGCAAGAGCTTCCATGGCTGAGGAGCTGCATGCAAAGCTTACATCACTAAGCACAGTGCCAAGTGTTGGATGAACTGGTGTAAAGCGCCAACACTGGACTCTGGAGCAGTGGAATTGTGTTCTGTGGAAGGACCAGTCACACTTCTCAGAGACATTTTGGACAATTGTATACTGTTTTGTGCAGACAGTTTGGGCAGCATGACTGTGTCCCAGTGCATATAGGCATAGCTGGGTGTGAAAGAACGTGACTCTCGTCTAACATCAGTGTCTGACCTTACAATTCCTCTTATGGATTAACAGGCAAAACCTCCTACAGACACTCCTAAAAATCTCTTAGAAAGCTTCCCAGAAGAGTGGAAGCTGTCACAGCTGCACACGTGGAACCAACTCCATATTAATGCCCATGGATTTCGAATGGGTTGTCATAACAGCTGCTGGAGGTGTAATGTGTAGGGGTCTCAATACTTTTGTCCATATGGTCTGTATGGTTGCTATCTCTTTTTGCTACTGGGAGCTGCTCTGGGGTGCGTTTCCCAAAACGTTCGTAACACTAAGTACTTCGTAACTTCATACTTAAGAAGATTCTTAAAATTACGAATGTTTCCTGAAAGCCTTCGTAACTAATGTACTATGTAAAGTTGTTCGGAAATGTAAGAGTAAGCCGACACACTCGTAACTTGGTAAGTTCTTCTTAACTCGAAGTTCACGTGCAAATCTGTCTCAAAAACCAAATAGGCTGATCATCATCCTTTTAAAAATGCATTGTTCTGTGCATGGACACTACACCTATTTATACAAACCTGAATTCATGAAGATTTAAAATCAGTTTTGAAAGCGTAATTGCATCACAGAAATGACATCCAACATCATATCCAACAGCTTAAATTATGTAAACAGTAAACTTCTCGAATAAACAGGTGTTCGATTGTATCATGGTGTAGTGGGAAGCAAACTGTCTACCACTCTGAAGGTCCTGAGTTTAATACTGAGCATAAATGGATTTTACTTTTTTTATTTCAAGGTTGGAATCATCACAATCACGTGAAACAAACTGTTTAAACTGCTTAAAGTACAATACATTATTTGTTGATATACACATATAAATGTACATACTTTTAATTAATTTTCTTCCAGTGTAACGGTCGTAGTAGTATATTAATACATATATTATTTTCTAAAAAATATATTACACATTGGCTAACTAAGCTTGTTATCCCTTAACCAATCAAACTGACTGATCAATTATGTACACATATGAATTACCAATTGTAAGGCCGATAGAGGTGAGTATGTGATGAACAGTATAGGCACTTATGTTCCTAGCAATCTCCTCCCATTTCTGCTTTTTCTCTTTGTAGAGCTTCCCCAAGCTTATAAAATAGTATGTTATGTTTTTTTCTTTATGTCTTTAAGCATTTGGCTTTTAGTTCATTCTGAGCATTTCAAATGTAACCTGGTTTTCTTTGGACTGGTTGCTGAAATGCTCTGTGATATTATTATATTATATAAGTAGTGAAATATGAGTTAAAATATTATGATATATGTCAAACAGAGTGTGTTTTAAGAACAGAACAGCAAGAGAGTTTAAAATTCTCTCATTATGAAAATGACTCACTATTTATTACTCATTAATTACTGGCTAATAATGGCAGATTCATCAAGAAGATATATTTTAATCTTTGCTTTGTAAAACAACTACATTCCTTCAGCAAGAAACCAGACTGAGTTTTTCCACAAGCCACAAACTTGTTACCAACCTCTTAAATTTCAAAGGAGTTTCCTAGTTTTGGTAAATCAAGGTTTTCTTAGTAATCCTTATGCATTTCACATCAAGAGCTCACCGATGTATTTTAACACACTGCCACATTTTGTCAAGTCATATGACAGATGGCAAAACAATAGAATATAGTTATGTTGTCCTATTGTGCCACACACCCATATCCGCCATACAATGAAACTTAGATGGTCATGCTTACATGACCAGCCAAAACATGCAGAGTCACAGTATGAAAAAAAAGGCAGACAGCTTGATGTAGAGGACGCCTATACATCACTGACAGACATGCGGGCGGACATGAGAATGCCAACAATAAAAACTAAGTAAGACTATGCGGGCGTACGTGAGAAGAAGAAGAAAGGTGACAAGTGAGATCATTAACTCCCTCCTTTAAAACACTCTTTGGAGTTTGTTCATATACAGGACTGTTTTTTTTTGGTATCTGGCACAACCTTTTCAGAAAGTCAGGTTAAGATTATTTTAGAACAAATGTTCATGCATATATAAATTAATAGAAGAAAAATGTTATTTAAACAAACACCAGAGGAACTCGAACACACTCTACCGAATGTGAAATCATTATCAGTGAAAGACATTTAATGGCATTGCTGCCTGATAGTAGTGTTACAGTACATGTTTAATATTTTTCAATGAGCTCAAATGTGACACATCAAAAAAGGGTGAAGAGCCCTCTCCAGGTGGGAAATTATCTCCTGCTTTAAGTGGAGGAGTTTAAGTATTTCCGGGTCTTGTTCACGAGTGAGCTTTCTGGACGCCTCCCTATTTGGAAAATAAATAAAACATAAATGGGAAAAAACTTTTTTTTTATATTTTATGGCAAATTCATCAAGTAAATAAAACTTAAGACTTTGCACTTAAAATTGCAGGAAAATGACATATTTTAAGTTTCGTAGAGAATGTGATAGATATTTACTTTTCAATAAATTAAAAAAAAAATGGAATTTGAACAGGGGGTTTAAACATTTGCATATGACTGTAATATACTAAATAGGAGAGGACAAAAAATTTAATTTAAAATAAAACATGTTTAAAATATGATTTTGTAATGTGTACTTAATAGGATTGAGAAGATGGTGTCATATTGTATGTCAGTATATGTATATAAAACTTGTAATACTGTAAAATACTTTTTGGGCAATGTTTGTGATGACATCATAAAAATGAAAAATAATACATGGATGTATACTTTTTGATTAACATTTTGATGTTCTTTATATATATATATATATATATATATATATATATATATATATATATAAGCTTAGGCTACAAAGTTTAGAACAGTCAAATAGGTGAGACTGAGAGACGGTATGGAAAATGCTTCCTTGGAAATGTGTTTTAGTATTTATTAAATATAAAAGTACAGAATAATACAAAGAAAATACAAAATACAACACTTGTACTACATTATAGTGTATTATACAAATACCACTGCTGTAAAACTGCTCCTATTATTGTCCCACTATACAACTACTGTCTACTGTATATACACTACTACTATTTTACAACCACTATATTGTTGTTGTTGGAGATTTAAGTACTTTGGAACATTGCTACTTTGTATTGTGTTTATGATTATTTGCATCTGTTCTAATGATATCTGGTGTTCTTACTACGGTAAATATAATTACTGCTAAAATAAAGGTTTTAAACAAGCAGCTGAGTTAATGAATACTGCCCTAGTGATTATATATTTTTTATCCACACATAAATATGTGTATGAGCAATGTTATAAGCAGCAGTAATTTAAAAAACTGACAACAACTTTAAAAAATCAACACACACTATATATTATTCCTATACAACTACTATCATAATATGAATTGCTAATTATAAGTATTTCTTATAAAGGAATTCATTATTTTTCTTTACTATTATTGCTATGATTTTTAAAGTTATTACATCATTTCAGAGTAAATGTGTGTAAGACATGCAATCGATGTCAGGATGTCAAAGACATGGCTTTCAGTAGCCTCTCTCAATAGCTAACCGATCAGCCTGAAGCCCACAGTTTCTCATGCGAGCCGGTTGTGCGGGGGAGGGAATTCCCTTTATGCACACATTCTCTCTCACGCAAGCACACACCCTCACTCTCTCTCTCCTGCATAAATACACTCCTCTGCCCCCAAAGAGGGCCCACTCTATACAGTCCACTCTACAGTCTGCAGCAGGAGAAAGCAGTTCTGTCTGCAACTCGACCAACATGGCAGTTCCGACTGGTACAAAACCTTTACATTCCAAAATGGAGCAGGGCCTGGAAATGAAGGATGAGGAGAAGCTGTATAAACGAGATGGAATTCTCTACTCCACCATCATGACCCCGCCTGAAAACCTCGACGCTGTGAAGAGTATGGAGGCCAGGGAGGATGATGTGTTTGTGGTGGCTTACCCCAAGTGTGGTGAGTAAAGCCTGAGTCACAGGAAAGGGGACTTTTTAGCTCTTGTGCATACTTTACAGCTTCTGCAGAAGCAGAGCAAGTCTTCTGTTATTCTGTGCAAGAGGGAAGCGGGATCGAGTTACATGTTACATAACAGCTCTAGACCAATCAGCTGCTTACAGTCAGGGCAGCTGGCCCTACCCACTCCAAAGCTCGGTTACACATACAGTTCATGAAAGTTCAAGAAACAATATAAAGCAATTACAACCACCATAACACTAAGCAAGGACAATACAACTGAAAGAAAGCAAGACAAGGAAAACACTGAAACTTTTTAAACACAGGTTTACAGCAGCATTACCATTACTGGGAATTTCCATAATTGCAACAAATGTAATTTGCAGTAGACTTTACTTGGTTTGACTAGGTGGTGATTTATAGGAAGTTGCATAACGCTGATTGTGGCTTGGCTTCTGTCAACAGTGCTGGTCATTGCTTACTTATAGCAGTTTAGAAACCTGCAGCAACAGAGGAAATGACAGGGCTAACACACCCAACATACACATGCACGCACACACACTAGGAGTAATCTCAGACTCAACTGAACTCTGGACGTGCTTTGTCTCAGGTTTCAACTGGATGGTGGCAGTAATCAAGAAAATCATGAATGCCTCTGCTGGAATAACAACCCCCGACAGACCCCCTATAATTGAATTCTACTCTCCAGAAATCCAGCAGGTTTGTAGCTTCCCTCTGAGATCTCAAAGTGCAACAGTTATCACTCCAAGTATCCATCTTCCCAACAGTTAAACAGGGTTCAGACTCTAAGTATCCAACTTCCCAAGAGTTGAACAGGGTTGCCACTCCAAGTATCCAGCTTCCCAACAGTTGAATGGGTTTCCCACTCTAAGTATCCATCTTTCCAACAGTTTAACTGGGTTCCACCCCCAAGTATCTATCTTCCTAACAGTTTAACTGGGTTCCCATTCTAAGTATCCATCTTCCTAACAGTTGAACAGGGTTCCCATTCTAAGTATCCATCTTCCTAACAGTTGAACAGGGTTGCAACTCCAAGTCAAGGGTCAAAAACGTATCTTAATTAAATTTTCCACATGACTGTATCATAGTTGTTGCTCAGCTTTATGGCACTATTAAGATTGGATAGATTAATGGTTGTTATGGTTCCTTCTAATTGAGTTCTAGTTAACAAAATTGTATTTGTGTCACTGCCATTCACAAGCTGCTGGTTAGGTTTAGTGGGAATTTTCTTTAAAGCGTATCTAACCTTCCAGCAGTTAAACAGGGTTCCCATTCTAAGTATCCAACTTCCCAATAGTTAAACAGGGTTCACACTCTAAGTATCCAACTTCCCAACAGTTAAACAGGGTTCTCACTCTAAGTATCCAACTTCTCAACAGTCGAACAGGGTTCCCACTCTAAGTATCCATCTTTTTTACAGTGGAACAGGGTTGGATAATGGTTGTTATATTTCCTTTTAATTTAGTTCAAGTTATAAAATGGCTTCTTTAGCAGGTAAAGAGGACCGTATAACTTGACTGAAGTAATTGAGGTTTATTGGCAAGTGGGAATGGAATATGAGAGTTAGGGAAAATCATAACAAGCAATTATAATATTCTGATTAATTTCAATCAAAAAATTTAATTCCCCATAATGTGGCCCAAAAATGATCAAATCCCCCAACTTTCCATTTCTGGAACAAACTCTTTAAAATGACATAATATTCCAGAAATTCCATGACCCATGGGATCCTTGGTAAAAAAATAAAAACACATTTGTGGGTGAACCATGAATGGATCACAGCAGTCAATTTGTGAACCAAATAAGATGTCATTTTACGTGTTCTACCACACAAGCCTGTGTAGATAAGAAGCTGTTGTAATGTTTGATTTACAATCTCTACAATGTTTGTGTTGCAGGTTGTAGCAAAGGCGCCTTCTCGGAGATTTCTAGGAACACACCTTCACCCTAATGACATTCCGGTGTCTTTTAAGGACAAAAAAACAAAGGTCAGGGAGTATGAGTGTATCTCAGATCATGTGGCAAAGATCACACGTCACTCGTTCTCTTTAAATTCTTTCATAGACCGAAAAGTCCATTCATAATGTTTTCAAAGGTACAACACAAAACTGACATCTATAAAGCCGAAAGTTTTTACACTGAGTCACTAAGTTGCTGCTTACCAGGACTGAACAAGTTTAGACAGGCTTAAAATGTCTAACAACCAATTTCTGTAAGTTGATTTATTATGGTTAAACTGATTTCTTGTTGATGTTGTTGATTATGTGAATTCCCAGTATGTCTGACACCATGCCTGGTGTGCATGACAGCACACAGACATATATTAACATTACATAAAAGTTTATCTGTTTACAAGTTTCACAGATCGGCTCTAACATTAGCAGTCAGGCCACTTCCTTTAAGCAGTTGAACAGTCATTGACAGGCTTTTGATTGCACAGAAACTGTATCTAATCTTTCTGTGGATGGGCCATCCATGTTCTTTGTTTTCAGATGCTGGTGGTGTTTCGAAACCCTAAAGACACTGTTGTCTCTTATTACCATTTCATGAACAAAAACCCAGTCCTGCCCAATGCTGAGTCCTGGGACAAATTCTTCTCTGACTTCATGGCCGGTGAAGGTGAGTACTCAAAAGTTTTATAGCTTTAATTATGTCATGTGCCCTTATGTAATAAAAATGCTGGCAGATCGTCGCAACAGTAACTTACAGTAGATGCAAAAAATCTCTTAAATCATGATCTTAATGTTTCATGAAATTATATTAACAGCAGCTGATATTTTTTTTATAAACAATCGGCGATACAAGGCTTTAAAAATGTTCATGTTGCCTCTTAAATGTGCTGCAGTTACATTCTGAGGTGCCTGAATATGACTGTGGCACGCTTTATGGCTGGATGGGTACATGAGGCTCCAGCATGGAACTGTTTCAGCAAGTGTATCTATGGTTTGTTAACCCACAACCAAGCTAATGTTAGTTACATTACAATACATTTGGGGCAGTCGTGGGCTGGTGGTTTGGAAACTATCCTTGTGACCGGAGGATTGCTCTTCCGATCACCTGACAGGACACGACTGAAGTGACCTTGAGCAAGACACCTAGCCCAGGTAGGATTGTCCACCTCTGTGGGTTAAGGTTAAGTGTGCTCACTGCCCCCTATTGTGTGTGCATGTGGGTGTTTCATAGCATGGATGGCTTAAATGCAATTACTTGCATTTGTCATTACTTGCGGTGTCATTGTTTGCTGTAATATTTAAGTTTAAATATCAACAATCATTCATTGTCTCCTTTAACTGAAAGCACTTTTACAGCCTGTAAGCTGGAAATAATTCACAACTTAATGTGAGGCTTTTCAGTTCATGATGTGTATGTGTTTTCTGTGCAGTGGCCTGGGGTTCTTATTTTGACCATGCTCTGGCCTGGGAAAAACACATGGATGACCCATGTGTGCTGATCGTGACTTATGAGGAGCTAAAGGAGGTAAGAGATATTTCCTGAGCCAAACTGCTCATCAGTTCATCACTCCTACATCAGATAGGAACGTGATGGCGGAGGTGATGCAAAGTTCAACAAGAATCTTGTTTTGCTGGTCCAGTAATGGCATAGTGCCAAATACACATATGACATTGTTCACAGGTACGTGCAGGTGATATGTCAAAAGAGTAATAACATCTTCAAGAAATTTTCACAATGTTTTGCAATATTTATTTGTTTAACCATGTGGCCTGTTGGAACACAGAACAAAGAACCATTAGTGCTACATTAAAAATACTATCACTAACACTGAAGACAATGGTTTTATTTATTAATTGGCATTAAATGTTGCACGGAAGCCAGTCAATTGAGAAATCTTTGCCCTCGTTATAACGAAACATGCATGTATGTGTTCTAAAGGTACTGCCAATATTCACAAGAAACGTATATTCTACTATTTTGTGACAATATCACAGTAATAATACATAATGTGATATTGCCCAGTCATATGTGGGCAATAATATATATTGATTAAAAAAACATATATGATTGTTTTCATTTAAGTGCAGTCAATCAGACAGGAATTATTTGGTGTCTGAAACTGGATTTGCACTAGAGCTACAGGGCATGGAATGGAACCAGAGTGCACCACAAAAAAACCCGTAAAGAAAACAATAACAACCATGGTGCTTACAAATAAGAATGTTGAGAAGTTTTAATATCTAGGAGTGAGTTAGTATGTTCAGTGCCAAAACCGTTAACCACAGAACTAAACAAAAAGTGAACATAACCACAAAAGAGACAAAGTCAAAGCCAGAGAGACCAATATTAGTCAGAACCAGAATAACAAACCCACCAGCTACCAAAATACAAGGATGAACCAAAAGACAATAACCAAAAAAAACCTAAGCAGAGATCAAACACAGACAGAGAGACAGACAGAGAACAAGATAGACGCTCAGTATGCAACAGGAGAAGTTGGCAATGCTTTGTAATAAGGACTAAAACAAACACAGTGGTGTATATATACAGGTCACTGAATGAGAACCAGGTCATTCCAGGCATGACAAGAGGAAAGGTGCTTTATGACTGGTCAAGACCGGTCATAAGGGGTGTGCATTATGGGGATTGTAGTTTGTGGTTGGGAAGCGTGGGAAACCTAGAAACGTGACCCCAACCTGTATTAATAACAACATAAAAATAAGCCTCTACAGATCTCCACATCCAAGATGTTACAAAGGAGATATTTGCCTGCATTCTAATTTATAAATGCTGCTGTAATTTTTTTCCTGTCCTTATGTTTCAAGTTTATTTGTCATTTGCACATTATGTCAGGACATAACATGCATTAAAATGCTTGGGGTGAGGCTCAGATAATAATAACTCTACAGCAGAGCAGCATTATATATAGAAGTAAAAACAGAGCAAACATAACAATAAATAGACAACAATGAAGTAAAAATAGGCTACAATATATATATATATATATATATATATATATATATATATATATATATATATATATATATATATATATATATATATATATTTAGTAATAACTGAAATATATAAGGGAGTATACAAAACATACACAAGATATATACGTAAGATATACAGGAAGACATATGTAGAAACTTTTGCATAGGCAGGTTATATAAGAAGATATATTTATTTAAAGTGACTTAGTGATACTGTCCATAGCAGCAATATCAGAATAAATAATATAACAGTATAATATAATGTAATATAGCACTGGCCGAGTGAACGGTATTGGGGCCTTCCAGCCTCACAGTTTTTTCAGAAGCCTGACAGCCTGTGGGTAGAAGCTGTTCAGTAGCCAGGTTGTTCTGGCTTGGCAGTATAGTGAACAGGCCGTGTGCTGGGTGAACCTGCATCAACCTGTAAAAACAATAGTTAGTAAAAAATCGAATTAACACATCACCTCTGTAATTACATGCCTGTTTTTGCAACCTGCTCCGAAAAAAAACCCCACAAGGATAGTGCCCTGCAGCTCCTCTCTCACCCTGTCTAAACATCCGTCAGAGTGGCCGAGCAACGGCTTACCCATCCCATTTCAAGGGGCATGCCAACATGACAGCGTGCTATGATAACACTCTCCGCACCTGTTTAACCTTAATGAAGTTAATTTTACAGACATATAAAAAACACCACAAATAGTGTTAATTTTATTGTGTATCTTGCTAATAAAATAACAAAAACTTTCCAGAATATCTGATCAGTTACATTCCATTACATGCACCATTTAAGATGGCCCGGTAAAACTGAAACAAGCATGTCACCTTCGTGTAAGAAGTTGCTAATCTTATGTGAATGTAAATATTAAAGAATGTTGCATCTACAGTACTTACTCAACATCAACAATTACTTTAAATACCATGAGAGAAACACATCAATGAGTTCTCTGTGCTCCACCAACCTCTCGGTCAAATCTACGCACAGACATCACACAAACACGTGTTCTGTCCGTTACATAATCCTATCACACTTTCTGAGTGCTACATTGTCACCATAGTGTAAATAGGGCCAGAACACTCTGTAACGTAATGTATTAAATGCAGCCCAGCAGCCATGTTGACCACCCCAAAATGGTGGTGCTGCTGACGTGCCTGTCTTAACTCAACACGGCATCTATGTATGTATATCTGTGCAGTACTTAACTCTATTACTTACATTAGCATCAAAGCTCCAGTGCACAAATAAAGCCAACTTGAGCCAATCAGAACAAAAGGGAAGAATGTGTATGTCTGGCTTTTGGTTGAACTGGTCCTCCACTGTCCTGGTAGGCCCTATTCAGCATTGCCGCTCTTCTTCAACGGCATTGTGTCCTTTCTACATATCTAGAACCTGCCAGAGGGGGTAAAGAAAGTTGCAGATTTCTTCAGCTTCCCCCTAACTGAGGAGCAGGTCAAGACCATTGCCGAACAGACCACGTTCAGTGCCATGCTGGAGAGCTCCAAAAATTCCCACGGCAACTTTGGAAAGGTCTTCTTCCGAAAAGGTGAGTAAGCCACGGCAGCTATTAAAAAGATGTTTTTCCAAAGTAAACATGCATCTGATATGCTTTGTGGCTAAGAAAAGTGCAGGGTAATGACATATTTGGTGCATATCAAACAAGTGTGGGCGTCTCCAAATAACCGCTATTTCTCTCTCCATCAGGTGAGGTAGGCGACTGGAAGAATCACTTCAGTGAGGCTCAAAGTAAACAAATGGATGAAGAGTTTCAGAAGAAACTGGCAGGAACTAAACTGGGTGCCAAGCTGAAATATGATCTTTATTGCCTGTAAATGAAAAACATCCAAGCTATCAGCATTGTCTGTGGCTTGAAATATAAGAACAGGACAAGCTGTGACAAACTAACGACTGATGATCATTCCTGTTTTGTGACTTGAAGTAAAATACAAGCTGTGTAACTTTTTTTAAAGCATAGGATTTCATACACATTGCTAATAATCATGTTGAATTCATAAACAAAATAAAAGACCAAACACATTAATATGTCTGTCTTGATAGCATGTAATTAGTAACTATTCCATTACCTCACCATTAGATGGCGCAATGGCTCTCAGAGAAAGAACCTCACCTCACCCTTAGATGGAGTCGCTAGCTCTTGTGTACTAATAATGCAGTTAATAAGATTTGCATACAGTTTACACTCACTTGCTCTACTTGCAACACACTCACGATCTGCTTCCAAATAGTACGTGAATATGAATTCTTTCCTAAACATGAGATGCTGGATGAATTTCATCATGGAGAGTCGTTCTCTTCCCGTCTCCATCCCCAAGAGCCTGCTCTCCAACCTAATGAAGCCTAATCAGGCCAGGGCCCCTGCAGTGCAAAGCCAATCAACAGGAGATGGACAGAGCAGGAACAGGAGATACTGAACTCATTATGAATAGGCAATGATTTCTTTGCAAAACAACAAATCACTCAGGAAACACAGAAATGCCATTAACAATGAAGACCTTGTAGGTCAACATACAGCAGATCATTATTAACTGCAAATCCAATCAATCAATTATTACTATTTTCTACAGGAAGAAGTAATGATAACATTTCAATATAGGAAGCTATTCAGATTCCTCATAGAAAATAAAAATAAATGAAAACTAAGAAATGTTATTTGTATATTTACGTATATATTGTTGCTGTCCAAAGAAAAACTTAATAGTAACTTTACAGGAGAGGCTAAAACATTCTTAACTTTCAATGTAAGTAAATGTAGAGATGTTTATTTCAAGTGATTCACAGGAACCTCAACACGATATGAAGAGCAGCTGTCGTGTTCTCAAATGATATAGAAAAATGGAAATCAACAAAAATGGAGATGTGTTTGTCTTTGTTGATGATATACATTTGAATTTTCCTTTACCATTTTTCCTTTTATTGTAAAATAAAAGCAATACTGTTGTGTACACAATTCAGTTGCACTCATAAACACCTGACTTACATATCAGTTTTAATAGTCTTTGCCAAAAATCTAATGGTAGTAACTGAATTCCGGTTAATGCCTGAATGCTAAAGTTCCTGTCACACTAAATATTTCCAGTTCATGTTGCGTTGGAAAGTGGGCATGACTGAGGCTGCACGGGAGGAAGCTTCTCTCTAAGAACGCCAACATGTTGGTGCTAGCTAGCAAGCAAGCTAACTAACTATTAACAAAAAAAACGTAGTAGTAATAATAATAATAATAATAATAATAATAATAATAAAAATCCATGGGTGTAAATTTGCTCCTGACATTGGTGGGGACCTATGAATCACTCCAATGTTAGAAATGTTAATAGCCTATGTAGGCTAATAATATCCTTGCACAAGGCTACAGTTTTCTCTGAAGTTAGACAGGCTGCTCTGGGAGACCATAAGAGAACCGACAGTTGGCAGTTTGTTGTGCAGTTAATTTCCAAACCATGTTATTAATAGCAATAGACGATGTTAGCCTGCTGTACGCTGTGCGCCAAAGCCTAGCATCACCATTAACCTTATTATGATGGACTCATTTTATAAGTGAACTTGACTTTAAGTGACTTTTCTTTGAAAAGTCACTCGCTTTTCACACCCATGTGTTCCCCACGCTGCACCTGAGTCTTGCACAGTGAGTCTCATATGACTGGAAAGTTCTTCTTCCAGTGTTGGCGCTGCTGACAAACCAAACGTAGCTACAGAGTCTCATGTGACAGCAGGGAAAGGCCCAGCCAATCACACTGGCCATATGTCATATGCCATACCGGGAAGTAGTATTAAACGTGATTTAACCCTTTCTGCACCTCTAGTTTAACAAGACGCTTACAGCTTGTTTTTTTTTTTTTGGAGGGGATTAAATTATTGGTGGAACAATCCAATAATCACAAGATATTGGTGGGGACACGTCACTTCAGTCCATGCTAATTCTACACCCTTGTTATAATCTATATTTATAGAGAAATTTTTATACCAGTGGCAGCTCAAAGTGCTTTACAGACAGTTTTCATCAGTAATAGCATAAACTTTATCAGCCAAAGACGAAGTTCAACTTTTGTAGGTACTACGATGCTACAGTTTTAATTTAACACTGATTTAAAGAGATACATATTTAATGTACATATTTAATGATATATTTATGTTTATTAAAAGCAAGTACTGAACCTGACTATCTAATGAAAAAATTTAGTTCCACAGTTTAGAAGCAGAGGAAGTGAAAGAGTCTCTCCAGGTTTTCTGTATTTTACTGAAGGATGTGCAGAAGGACAGTATCTGCAGATCTAAGATATCCAGCTAGAACTTAAACAGAGAGACGGTCTGTGAAGTAGCAGGTTATAGATTATTTACAGCTTTATAGACAAGTCCAGAGCTTTAAAGTCTATTCTAAAAGATACACGGAGCCAGTGCAGCTCTATTAAAACAGGACTGATATGGTCTTAGTTTTTGTTAGGATCCGAGCTGCTGCGTCCTGTATGAGTTGTAGGGGGTGGATTTTCTTAGGAAGCCCAGAAACAAGAGCACTACTGTAGTCAGTAGTTTACAGTGGTTTAATTGTAAAAAAGTTCTGCAATCCACTGAGAAATATCTGACACACAGCTTATAAGTCTGTCTACTGACAGTAAATGATCAGAAGGAACAGAAACGTATAACTGCATGTCATCAGCGTAACTATGAAAGTTTACATCATGCTTCCTAATAACATCACCTAGAGGTAACATGCACAAAGGGAAAAGCAAAGGCCCTACAACTGACCCTTGTGGTACCCCACAGAAAATATGACATTATCTTGATGAATGACTTCCTATTGAAACCATGAACTGTCTATTTGTTAAATATGACTTAAACCTGAGAGGCTGCCCCAGCATTCAAGAGGGAGTTTTAGAATTTTGTGATCAAAATTCTAAAACTGATATTAGATAATATTAGATATTAGATGATATTAGATAAGCCTTTAGTTGTTCGAAAACAACTTTTTCTAGGAACTTATTTAAGAAAGGAAGGTTAGAAATTATTATTATTATATGGCCTAAAATTATTTAGTACAGAAGGATCCAGGTTACTGTTTTTTAGTAGAGGATTTAGTAAGACCTCATTCAGAACACAGTCAGACACCATCTTAAGGAATGAAGTATGAACAAGATCAAGGTCACATGCGATTACACTTAATTTGCACTTAAACAGTTGGACGATCCTGATAATAGCAAAATATGTTGTTACTGATGTAGGTGGCTTGTCAGGACGGTTACTGTAACTTGTTCCAGATGGCTGAACTATGCTCTGTCTTATTACTGTTGTATTTAGAAGATGAATTGTGAACTCTTCACAAGTTTTGGAGGACACGTTAGCATAAGCGTTAGGGTGAATTAGTCTGTCTATGGTGGAGAAGAGAACTTTGGTATAATATAATAATACGAGAGAGCTATGACTATCCGGATATTTTTATATCATTATTGTAGGTGCTCTTTGAGAATATCATAATGTATCTGCTTATAGAGTTTTGTGCTATAAACATTTTTTTTTATTTCTAAGCTGTTAATGTAACAACTCGCTAATTATAAAAAAAAATGGTGGTTGCAAGCCATTATGTTGGTGCTAGCTAACAAGGAAGTTAACTTGCAAACTATAAACAAAAAATGTGGGTAGTAACAAGCAGGCCAACAATTTGGTTCTAGCAAGCTAACTCACAAATCATAAAAATAGTATGTTGGTGCCAGCAAGGAAGCTAACTTGCTAGACATAAATAAAAAATGGTGGCAAAACTCATGAGTGTATAGTGCTGCACATTGATCTGCTGTAAAGAAAAGCAGATAACTGGCATGTCTCACAAGAGTAGGGGGAGCTGCGGTTAGCCAGGGAATTAGCAGATACCAGGCTTGCTAACTAGACTACCAGAAGCACAAAAGTGAACAGATCACATAATAACAGTCTCTGTACAGTTCTGACTGGAGTGGTCAGTTGGAGTGCATGTTTCTGCCATGTCTTTGGCTTCCACCTCACTGACTGTCAGTAGATTACCACTCTCCCTACTGCCACTGCTAAAACACTGTAGTTAGCAAGCTGGCCAACTTATTTACCATGGGTAAAAGTACAGTTTAAAAAAGAAGTCCTTGATGAGCTGAAGAAGGTGTTTTGGATTTTGGTTGGAGGTGAAACCTGCAATAAGGTAGATCAGTCACATTTTATTTGGACAGTCCCCTATAGATCATTCCCATATAATTACATTATTAACATTGATGATTATCAACAAAATAACTATTAAGGTTAGGTTTAGGAGTAAGTATAAGGTTTGTCCTGAGGTTAGTTTGCTGGGTTTAAATTTAATAGAACCTTTCCTACTCAACTTCAAGTTTTTTGGGGTTTTTTTTGGGCCCACCACCACCCCCGCTCTTCGGAAGACTATTAATTCTTTATTATTTATTTCAGAACAAGAATCGTTGTACTGCAATATTTTTTTCTTTTCCATGTTTATAGGGTTAGGGGGTTCCAATTTGGATGGACCGGGGAGTGAAATGCAGGAGGAGGTGCAAGGTGGGGAAATGAAGTGGAACAAATAAGAAAACGGAAAGAAAACATACAAACAAACAAACAAACAAACAGAAAAAAACCCAAAAACATATGTATATCATATATATCCATTTACTCCTAAACAGAAAACTGAAACATGAACACAGCATTTTATTTAATAATGTTCACCTATTTATTCATGTATGTGTATTTTTTTTTCTATTGATTATTATGTTATTTACTGTAGTGTTTGAATTAGATGTTTCCAATCTGGGTCTGAATCGGTGTGTCTGATGGGTTCTGAGAGGGTTTCGAGATAGTTAATGTTATTTTTTTGTTTTCCAGTTCATGAGGATGATCTTCTTGGCTATGACTAGCATAGAATCAAGAGTATTCCTTTGTTTACTGTGTCTCCTAATAGGCAGAGTAATGGTGTTGTTAAACGTCAAGTTTAATGTGTTTACCAGATGTTTAGTTAAATGTTTGTTAAAGATAGATTGAGCATCACCAAACAGTGGTACACTACAGTGGTCTATCAAAATAAAGTTACCGGTAGTTCTCCAGGAAGAGGTCTGGTGACCACCGGTTTAAGGGTTCTTGTTTAAACACAGCTAAAATTAGCTTTTCTTACATGTTGGAGGTCCTCCTTCAGAGGTCACGCAGTCAAATAAGTTGAATTTGCATATCAAACCCACCAGAGTTGACGTATCTGTCCTGGAAGTTTGGGATGCAAAAAGACTCATCACAGTGAATACTACTGAAATGAATGCAGTTTCATTTGAAAGATTTTGCAGGTCTTAAACCTGCAGTTCAGGAGATACAACTTTCAGTTATCAAACGTGCAACGCTAGCCCACTGCTTTATCCCAGTGTTAACACTGGGATATGATTTGGTTGAAATCTCACACTATGAATCTTGGAGAAAATGCATTTTCATAGAAATGTGCATCGTTCAAGGAGAGAACAGTCAAGTAGGGGGAGATAATTAGCTTTTGCTAAATAATGAGGAGGGATATTTCGAGAAGACAAGCTTCTTCAATCATTCGTCCATGTCAGATGAAGAATGCAGGCCACTTGCTGAGACCCTCACACAAATGAAGACTCCGACTCATCAGCGGTGATGAGTGAGAGCTGCTATGTTAATGAACGCTGTGCACGCCGTGTCACGTCGAGGTCAGGGACTCGACACCTTTGGGTGAGAAAAGCCCCAATCCCACCAACATCCAAACGCATTACAGTTGTGAAACGCAGCTCATATAATTTGATTAACGGCCTTTTAATTAAACCTGGGCTTTGTTTTATTTATCAGAACTCTGTTTGCTCCTGTTTGTCACCAGGATGAAAATACATCTTGGTTTTTGACATTTTCTTCACAGGCTGGGTTTAAAACAGCAGAACCTGACCTGGGATTAGTGCAACTGAAGTATAATGTCACTTGAAAAAAGATAATTTATCATGTCTTCACCATCTTTGCAGTGGCCATCAGGGTCATGACATCGCAATATATCAGAGCTTTGAAAAAGCCATTTTGCCAGGTAAGTGACGGTATGGTGCGAAATGTCAAATGCCTGCCCTTTTCTCCGGAGATGTGCACGGGTTTAGGATTGAGCTACCCTGTTTGTGATGTTGGTAAGCTGCCCATCTCCTTTCACGCCACTGAGAGAAAGTTCAAGGCAAGACCGTGAGGTTTCATTCACTACACGCTGCAAAGAGGCTTGCCATCCCAGGCAAGACTGCCTATCAATGCTCAAGCTTACTGGGGTTCCCAGAGACAGACTTGTAAGCTTGTTTGAAGAGAAAAAGATATCAGTTTAAGTAGTCAGCATTCTGTCTGACATCTCTCCTCACAAGACAATTACTGAGACGCTATTCACCGTATTTCACCACACCCACTTGCAAGCGTGTGTTTTTTCCGCCTTTGTGTTAGAACTTCCGGTCAGCTAACCAAAATGAATACAGTTACATGGGAGGGGAGCAGAGAGATAATAAGAATTTCAAATGGGACTACACTGTCTCATCCAAAGTTAATAACAAAGTGGGTGAATTATATGAAAAGGTGGCCTGAGGTTACCTACGGCGACGTTAATTATTTTGTACTCTCGGAAGGTGTAGACGGTTCAGCAATGAAAAGCTATAAAAGTACTGAAGCGTATGAGTACCTGCACAGTGGGAAGGTGGGCGTGTCCTCCTACACACAGACAGTGAGTTTATATTTCTGAAAGCCGGTTAAACCCAAGTCAAGCCAGCTGCCCGAGCCCCTCTGCGTGGGTGTTAGTTACAGCCCAGATAGCCTAGCGCGGTGGACACTGATCAGAAAACAGTTACTTAACTCGCAAACACCCGACGCGTCTGCTTCCTCGGAGCTTCATAAGTGAGACATTTCTCTGGATAAGGATGCTCTGGTGCTGGTTCTCCTCCACAGAATAATAAGAGCAGACATATGGAGGTTTGGGCGGATGTTTTAAATTTAGCTCACTCAGTCAGAGACGCAGGTCCTCTTCTTTAGAAGGCGGCTTTACAACACTCTGGTCTTTATGTGCTGTGTTCGTAACTCTGTAGTTCAGGCCAAGTTTTCCTCTTCTTCCAATTACTGACTCCCTCTAACTGAACATGTTAGTCATTTTATATGTTTGTTGTTGTTTGGCTTGTAATTAGTATCAACGTATTCGCGGGCGCACTAGAAGTTCTAACACAAAGTAAACAAAGATGCCCCCCAGTGTTGTCATGGAAAATAGTTAGAGAGCAACTGCGTCACGGCTTGTTCCCGCCCACTGCACGCGACGGCTGTTTTAGCTAGTTGCTAAGCTACCAGCCGGCTCTCCAAAACAATAGCCACATACTTAAAAATCCGCTAGCATAGATGCTAATGGCTCGAATATAAAACTGCAAAATGGTCAACGACTCGTTTGCAAAGTTGCAAATAAAATACTGTGTTGTGGTTGTATGACAAGAAACACATTAAAACACCAGAGAGAATCAAAATAACTTACATTTTAAAACCAATTCACTGCTCTTAGTTTGCCTGTGTTGCATCATGAGATTGCCTTAGCGGCGGAGGAACCGTTCGATGCTTCCTTAAAATCAGATTAAAATAAGGCAAAATAAGTTAATCATCATCTGATGATCAAGTTAATAATCAGATAAAATTTCATGAGATAAAATCTGATCAGATTTTTTAGGCCTAAGCCTATACACTAAAAAAAGAAAGCTGTTTTGAAATAAATAAAAAAGTTAATGTCTGTGCTGCTTTAAACCTTTAAGTTTGGAATTTTAAATAGTAAATTAACAGCACAAGAAACCAGAGTACTTGGAGGAAAGCCACTCAAGCACGGAGAGAACATACACACTCCATACAGAACGACCCGGACCAGGAATCCAACATGGATCCACTACACCTGTCAAAACTCATAGTCATGACTATTTAATTTGATACTGAGATAGTTTGTTAAGTTGTTAAGTTCAGAGATTCTACAGTACATTAGCTGGCAAGATACGAAGTGCCCTCAGCGAGTCCTGCTTAGAGCCTCTTAAATTGTGATTGATTAAGTTCAGTACTGTAGCAGTTGTAGCTCATGATGGGTGGTAGGCCATGCAGACTGACCGAATTTCTTGGGAAGCCCTGCTCTTACAGTAGAAGTATATTGTTATTGTGAATCTAATAATGTGTACATGTGCTATTCTGTGCTGGACTGGCTATCTTTATCTCATGTGGTTCTCTCCTGCTGCTGTATTCAATAAAAGAATCAGCTTCAAGCACTATGCTTCCCTCGTCTTCTTGTCTTTTGTCACTGTGGATCTCCCCACTGTGGGCCTAATAAAGGATTATCTTACTTTGTCTTGTCTTGTGCCAACGCATTGAACCCCCGCCCCATTCCAAACCACTAATTCAACCCTTTTTGAATAGACATTCATCAAAGCCAAACGGTCGCCAACTCTAAATATTGCATATTAATAGAAATAAATGGAAAGCGATTGAAGTAATGGAAACTACTATACATATGCATGTTTTAGTATACTCAAATAAAATAACCTCATTCTTTTATTTTTGTTATTTTTAGCAGTTTTAATTAGGTGGTCTACTAAAGACTATCGGTGTAGGTTTTCTCTGAGCTGTATTTCTGTATTGATGATTTATGGATCCAGTTGTGAGCAGGCTGGCTCCTTGCTGGAGATGCTTTCTAGCAATAATGCAGAGCTTTCCAAATGTCAGAGACAGCCGTCTGGTCAGCATTTCGCCATCAGCCAAAGCCAGAAAGGACTGGTTGAAGCCAGGCAGTCATTTAGCGGGAGACTGACCATATAGAAAGATGGCCCAGAAATAATAGCTTAATGAATTTAGGGGGGTTTGGAAGCTATTTGGTGGAAAACAAATATGTGATCAGGAACTAAGCACTTATATTTTGTATCAGTACTGAAAAGCAAATGCAGAGTTGGGCTATTAGGGTTCGTTTGCTTGCATGTATGCATATGGGTTTGTTCACTGGCAACTAATTCAGTTCTCAATGGTAATAAACTAGGTCACACAATATCTCCAAAAATGCAACATTGAAATGATATCAAAAAATTAAATTTGGTTAGTACACAATGACAACAATAACCAATGAAACAAATAAATTCATTGATTAATTTATTTAAGGGAAATACCAATTTTGACATGCCTTAAACTACAATGCATAAAATTGCTCCAATTTAGGGAAAGTGCACTTTCAGAAGTAGTGGTGAAAGGTGCCAGATGTCCACCTCTAAAATCTTCTAAGCGTTGTAACATAAGGTTATTACATAAGATGTTCATGGACATGCTGCCTGATACCTAAAATGTTGTTTTATAAAGATTATGGCATCAAATTTTGGTCCATAATATATTTTTAAAAATACAATCATGGTGGTAGGATATGCACAGGGTGCTATGTAGGACAATAGTTTGTTAAGATAAAACAACATTACATATAAACTCATATGAAGACACATGCAGGTTCACTGTTGGTTTTAATAATAATAATAATACTAATAATAATATTAATACTACTACTACTAATAATAATAATAATAATAATGATAATAATAATCTCCAAAATGGTAAGTTAACAAGAGAAGTTAATAGAACCTCACTGTCCAAAGGAAAATATGTATTTCCATTTTTGTTGATTTTATTTATTGTTTTTTGCGTCATTGAACGTCGCAGTTGAAAATTTTATGATGAATGTAAAAAATTTGGTTCCACTGACTTGCATTACAAATAAAGAAAGTTTTGGCCTCTCTTATGAAGTACCATAATTTGAATATTCTTAAATCATTTGGGACCTTTTCTATTGATCTGTAATCGCTAGATATTATTTAAGACAAATCCCATCTTCCTGTGAATAACAAGAAACATGTGTTGACATGCACACGCCCACGTTTTTGGGAACTGCGTGACTAATGCATGAAAAAGGAAGTAGACCTAAGGCCAGTTTAACTCTGCCCTTTCACACTGATAAAAACACCTTTTATTTGAATATTTACCCATGCATGATCAGACCAGACAGCTGACAATCACTGTTTCAGGCTAATGTCACAACTGATTCACCTTTGAAATCTAGCCTAGAGCAAAGCAGGAGCACACCCCTAAATGATACGGTATGTTAAAAATTGGCTGGTAAAGGGGGGTGTGCCGGAGCAACGGTAGACGACCATGCTTTAATATCAACAGACAAGCAACAAGTGCTGATGGGGGATTTTTTATGTTTTCCTGAGAATCAACCAACCTTACAGTCACATTTTCTTAATAATAAGTGCAGACGGATTGCCCTTTATGAAACCATTGACCTAGATTTGAGTTACGAGTTGCTGTTGGAAGCCAAACAGTTCAGTTTTCATTTTTAGAAAATAACAACAGAAAAAAATATAAATCACTGTCCAAACAATAACAACAGCTACACCTCTATTTTTACTTATTTGTATTTATTCATATATATGAAGTCAGCAGTTGTTGTCCTATACATTGTGTAAAAAATATTCATGATAAATTGACCAATAGAAATGCTCCAAAATTACACAGAATGAAGTCATTAACTTAAAAAAGTAAAAAAACATTTTGTCTTTTAATATAAAGATTTGGGGATACATGTTTTTCCTTATATAAAAGAGCCTTATATAAAATAAATGAGAGTTTTGCAACTAAATATACAGGGTTGGACTGTAACGGAAGTAAGAAAGTATCTTCATACTGTATGCATTTGTAAAGGCGATATTCAGAATACAGCTAATTGTTACATTTATTACAAATTACTTCCGACAGTATCAAAAGTTAGAAGCCGTTTTTTTAAATGGAGGTGTAAACACCAACATTGACACAGCATGCAGGAGCTCAGTGACGCCGAGCATAGTTTCATTACTTAGCACATCACAGTCTGCCACACAAAATTTGACATTTACTACATTGACTTAAAGCCATATTGAACAGTTTATATGTGGCTTGAAATTCATACAAAGAAAGGCAACCAAATTTAGATCAAACAAGGCAGCCTTGCCAAGACGCTTGTCCACGATGGAGGAGAGCCAGGAAAATTAAGAGCACCATAACAATACATGACTTTTTATTTTAGTATTGGGAAATCCTGGTATTACTGAACTCTGCTAGACCCTGAGTAGACTGATAAATCAATACAAAGACCAGTTATTAATCTCAGTGTTACTAAACTCTGCTAATGTCTGAGTAGACTGATGAATCAATGTGATCAGTTATTAATCTCAGTGTTACTGAGCTCTGCTAAGGTCTGAGTAGACTGATAAATCAATGCAATCAGTTATTAACCTCAGTGTTACTGAGCTCTGCTAAAGTCTGATTGATAAATCAATGTGATCAGTTATTAATCTCAATGTTACTGGGCTCTGCTAAAGCCTGAGTAGACTGATAAATCAATGCAATCAGTTATTAACCTCAGTGTTACTGAGCTCTGCTAAAGTCTGAGTACACTGATAAATCAATGCAAACAGTTATTAATCTCAGTGTTACTGAGCTCGGCTAAAGTCTGATTGATAAATCAATGTGATCAGTTATTAATCTCAGTGTTACTGAGCTCTGCTAAAGTCTGAGTAGACTGATAAATTAATGTGATGATCAGTTATTAATCTCAGTGTTACTGAGCTCTGCTAAAGTCTGATTAATAAATCAATGTGATCAGTTAGTAATCTGTGTTACTGAGCTCTGCTAAAGCTTGAGTAGACTGATAAATCAATGCGATCAGTAATTAATCTCAGTGTTAATGAGCTCTGCTAAAGCCTGACTGATAAATCAATGTGATCAGTTAGTAATCTGTGTTACTAAACTCTGCTGAGGCCTGAGTAGAGTGATAAACCAGTGTGGTAAATTATTAATTTCAGTTTAACTGAACTCTGCTAAAGCCTGAGTAGACTGATAAATCAATATGATCAGTTATTAATCACAGTTTACCTGCTAAAGCCTGAGTAGAGTGATACATTAATGTGATGATTAGTTATTCATCTCAGTGTTACTGAGAGTATAAACCATCAACTTCACTAAAGAAACGTTGTTAAACCATACTCCAGAACGATAGGCACATTAGGGAATGAAGGGAAGTACATGAAGTGATGCACCCATCCTGCATAGTCTCACTGTACAAGCCTTTGGAGGCAATGTTATGATCTGGGGTTGCTGGGGTTGGAGTCTGAATGAAGTGAATGATCAGGTTATACTATCAAGGGTTTGTTTTTGCCTGATGGCATGATCATATGGCATAGAATGACAATGCCATAAGGTTCAGTTTGTGAAAGAAGAGCATGAGGAGTCGTTTTAATACATGAATTGGCCACAACAGAGTCCTGACCTTAACCCTGTGGAAAGTTTTTGGGATATGCTGGAGAAACTTAACAGATTGTTTGACTTTCTTGTTGTCAATACAAGATCTTGGCCAAAACATAAGGTTCAGCATAAGGTTGCTGAAACAATGCCATTGGGAATGCACACTGTTCTCAAAGATAAAGGTGATCCTTTAACCAGAGATGAAAGATATGAAAGAAAATGAAAGAAAGGATTTGTTCCCAGTACTGTATATCAACTGTAACTCCCAGCCAAGAGCCAAACATAACGACCTTAGTTTTTACAAATGTGCAAACAAACAGGCTGGACAATCACAATGTTGGCTTATGGCATGATATGAGACAAGTATAATAAGGTTAACATCATTAGGGACCCATTCAAAGAGTCTTATTCTCAGGCGGATGAGAGCAAAGGTCGCAAGGAGTGCAGCCAAAAGGCTTCACATCATCGTCCGTGGGTCACACAACAGAGCTTTCTGTATTAGCAGCCAATTTCCCTCTCTGGTTTCTCTGTCCCATCGCACAGGGATATGGACTGATAGTCCCTGAGCACCGGTCGCAGGAAATGAGCGTGGTCCGCTCATAACAGACCACCATTAGCTCAGCCCTGTCTACATTTCTACAACGCTCAGTCACTCTCAGCCACACATGCCTACACAAAGGACCAGTCAAACAGAAACATTCAGAGCCACCCAGTTTAAAGAAAGCTAAGATTCAGAAAATCCATGATGATGTCACCGTAACCCGTTTCTCTGTGTTATGTAACACTTAAAATAATGGACACAACTGAAACAGTGTGCTCTCAGCATGATGGAGTGAAATAAACAAAAGAAAGAAAACACAGCCGAGTCATGTAGGTCCATGGTGTCATTTCCTTAACTGGGATAGGAGCAGATGATGTTTTGATGGTCAGTAAACCCTAAAATAACCTATATGGTTACATCAAACCCTTTACAGGAATTCTACAGCTGTCTTCAAGCTGATCTCTCCACTGCGTTTGTAACACAATTAACATACACAGCCATTTTAATGCTTTTATCTGTTCACCTGCAATATTTTTATAATAATCAAAATCTTTAGGCAGATGCCTTAAGCAGTCAAGTCTTTAAGGCATTTGTCATTTGCTTCTATTATAAAATACATTACCTTTTATGGCAATAATTATTATAAAAATGCTAAAATATAATATTACATTAAAATAAAATAATCTTTCTAATAATAAATGAAATTTCTGAACGAAAGACTGACGCATACAAAATATTGAGGAGTACATAGAAAATACAATACATCAAATGCAAGAAATTTTGAACTACAGTTGAAGGTTTGTGATTTACAATGTCTGCGCATGAAAAGCAAGGCAGGATAATGGATGCTCACTGAAATTCTGAACAAGCTGAGTAAACTTCGGATGGCACCATATTCAAAACAGGCATGCTTCTTTGGTGGACCTCACCGTATGGACTTTGGAGTTATTTGACAAACTGGTGAAAATAATTAAACACTGTTAATCACTGTCATTCAAAACTATGCTTTACTGCTTCTTCTTTTTTTCTTTAGTGTGTTTACATAGCTTGTTGTACATGAAAATGTCCTGCAAAGCCATAAAACCCAGTACATGCCTGTGTGGAGAAACCTTCTCCAGCAGAAATCATTTTTCCTCAGATATATAAAATGTCTCGTTGGGATTCCAGCCCTTTTCTATCTGACAAAGTGACATCATCTTGTAACACAGTTCTTATTGCCCGCCTACCAGCAAGCTTGACATGCCCTCACACAACAAATAGAGAGGTAAAGCAGTAAAAACTGACCACTCTGAAACGTCCTACACCAGTTTAGCTTGCGTAGGTGGATCAGGTCTACTAATGCCTGGTTCACACTACACAACTGTTTGAATGGTCAGGTTTTTGTGCTGTTCACACTACATGACTGGTTGTGCTGAAATGGTGAGGGTCACGGATTACACGACTTTCACTCTGGAGAATCGCCGGCTCATCTGGCTTTTGTCTAAAAACACGTTTATGTCACGAGAACACACGAAAATTAAACGCATGTGAGAGATAACACGTAGAACATACACTATTTCCAAAACGGACGCCAACAAACCAGCGACAAAAAGGTACGAAGATGGATAAAGACACGGGGCCAGCAGGGACTGTGTGTACTGCAGAGAGAGCTGGAGGTAAATGTTTTTCAATGAAAACGTCCGTGTCGCCCGCAAACGCAGAAAGATTGAACGGTGACCTGGTTCTCTCTCTACACGATCCTATTGGCTGGAGCTAGACGCTGCTGTTGACTCACAGTCGCCGACTGGCCTAAATATTAAACAGGCTAGATATTTGTTGAGCATCTGCAATTAGTCGGCGAGCATTTGGCGACAGGTCAGCGAGCGTCTTTCAGCAGTTCACACTACATGACTGAGCGAGCGCAGAGTGGTCGGCGATTTGCCTCCGAGCAGAGGTTTTTGTCGGCGATCTGCAAAAAACAGTCGGTGACTAAAAAAACAGGCTAAAATCATGTGAACTTTCAGGATCAGACTCAAACTGATACAGCAGAACTGACATTACTGTAAGAAAAGTACAACAACCTCATCAGGAGGAGCTGCATAAAAACTCTAACAGCTCTAACTGTGATTTAACAGCGGCTACTCTGACACCTACCAACTCACCTGCTCCAGTAACTGTTCTGTTCACATTTCATACCCTTGTTTGAGTTAATAAATCCTTGCATATGGATCGTAACATCATGTCTGAGTTTCTGAGTTTCTATTCTAGTAGAGCCCAACAATAACATTATAAAAGATTTGCATAATAGGTTTTCTTTAAGATTGTACTCTGTAGAGTGAATTTCATGTCAACACTGTTAAGTAATACTGCTAGAACTAGAACTGTGAACTAGACTTTAATTGCCTTACACGTTTCTTTAAAAAATAGCTTTTTTTGCAGCCATCTTCACTCGTTTTTGACACCCATGTGTCACCCACGTCTTGCACAGTATGACTGGAATATTTTCTTTCTAGTTTTGCCACTGCTAACAACCAAACGTAGCTACAGAGTCTAACGTGACAGCAGGGAAAGGCCCAGCCAATCACACTGGTCGTATATGTTATGAGGAGGTAGGACTCGAGTAGAGAATGTAATTAAACCCTTTCTGCTCCTCTAGGTTAATGAGATATTGACAGATCAGGGGTTTTTTCTATAGGGGAATCAAATTATTGATGGGGACAATTAAATAACCGCTGGATATTGGTGGGGACACGTCACTTCAGTCCATGCTAATTCTACACCATAGAATAACAGACATCCTCGCTATCAAGCACTCTTAGAAGAAATGGTACTAAACTGTCACTGGGCTGGGACCCCTAATGACACTAAGGTGGTGCTCCAACAGGTTTGTCTTTAGTACTTTAATTAAGGAACGTAATTGTACCACATTTGATAGCAGTTACATTTATAAGGTGGCTCTGTACACTTTTAGACTTGTTTGTTAATTCTTCTATTTTAAAAATGTAGGTACATGTATGCTTCTTTACTCTGAGATTGTGATTGTAGGCTACATTTAATACTCATTTAAGGTACATACAGCGCCCTCCACAATTATTGGCACCTCTGATGATAATACTTTGTACAACCCTCTTTTTCCCAACAAGATAGCACTTACTCTTCTCTTATAGTATTTCACAAGATGGGAGAATGCAGAGAGAGGGATCTTCGACTATTCCTCTGTGCACAGTCTTTCTAAATCGTCCAGAGTCCTGGGTCCTCTCCTATGCACTATGGTGGAGGTCTGGGGACTGAGATGGCCATGGGCGGAGCTTGATTTTGTGTCTGGTGAACTATTTTTGTGTAGATTTGGCCACATGTTTAGGGTCATTATCTTGCGTAAAGACCCAGTGACGACCCATCTTCAGCTTTCAGGCAGAGGCCACCAGATTTTGATTTAAAATGTCCTGGTATTTCAAAGACTTCATGATGCCATGCAACCTAACAATGTGCCCGGGGCCTTTGGAAGAGAAACAGGCCCACAGCATCACCGGTCCTCCCCCATACTTTAGAGTGGGCATGAGGTGCTTTTCCACATACTCATCTTTTGTGTCATGCCAGACCCACTTGGAGAGTTTGTTGCCAAATATCTCTATCTTGGTCTCATCTGACCAAAGCACAGGGTCCCAGTTGAAGTGCAGTACCGCTTAGCGAACTCCAGATGTACACATTTATGCTTATAAGTGAGTAAAGGCTTGCCTCCCAAACAGCTTGTTGGCGTGTAGATAGCGCCTAATAGTTGTTATGGAGACTTTGTGACCCCAAGATGATGCCTTTTGATGCAGTTCTCTAACAGTAAGCTTTGAAGAACTTTTTACTTCTTATACCGTCCTCTTGGTGAGACAAACTTGCGTCCTCATCCAGGCTGGTTTGTCACTGTTTCAGTTGTTTTAAGACAGGTGACTATTTTCTTGTAGCCTTGTCTGACCTAGGAAGGTTGATACATATCTGCCTTGCTTGAATGGTGTGTTCTCTTGTCTCATGTTGAAGAGTGGATTAGAGAAATAGGCCTCTGTGTCACGTCATATTATCCCAGGGAAACAGGAAGTGATGAATTACTCATTGAAGGTTCCAGGATACTCTAATCAACTTTATGAACTACAGTAGAAATAACAGAAATGCTTCAATTACATTTATTTTCTAAGAATTGTTAGGGTTGCCAATAATTTTGAAACAGAAAAAAAAATAAAAAATAATAATAATAATGAGACTACATGTACACTGTTAAGGTGTTAAAGTAACTAAGGTTTTAGAAACTTCTTGTATACGTAATGCATGATTTACAATAATTACTTCATGAATACCTTATTAGGAACAGTTATTATCCATTTTATCTGCTCCACTTACCTTATAGGTCAACTATATAGTTATACAACTATAGACTGTTGTCTGACTTTTTATTAATCCCCCTTTTACTCTGTTTGTCAGTGGTCAAGACCCTCACAGGACCACCACAGAGGAGTTATTGTTTGTGTGGTGATTCATTCTCAGCACTGCAGTGACAGAGAATTGGTGTGTTAGTGTCTGTTCCACTGGTATGAGTAGATCAGACACAGCAGTGGTGCTTGAGTTTTCAAACACTGTGTCCACTCACTGCCCACTATAATAGACACAGCACAGTTTGGGTTGGTCCACTGCATGCTGCCCACTGACTGGATAGTGTTGCTTGGTGGACTATTCTCAGTCCAGTAGTAACACTGATGTGTTTTAAAGCTCCATCAGTACTGCTCTGTCTGAACCACTCACACCAGCACAACACACACTAACACACCACCTCCACGTCAGTGTCACTGCAGTGCTAAGAATGATCCATAATACAAATACTATTTGCTCAGGGGTGGTCCTTTGGGGGTCCTGTCCATTGAAGAACATGATAACAAAATATACATAGAGACAGATGTACTGCAGTCTGTAATAGTAGAACTACAAAGTGCATCTATATGGTAAGTGGATCTGAAAAAATAGCCAATGACTGTAGATACAAGGTAGGTGGACCTAATAAAGTCCTCAGTGAGTGCATAACTGTTATTGGCGAACTAGGATTCAAGGTAAGTTTCTGAACTAGCTTACTCATTGGCCTGATATACAGTAGAAGAAAATGTGAGGCAGAATGAGATTAGTTTACAAGCAGAATGCTGTAATCTGATTGACCCTGTGGACCAATGCGCTCAGGGAGATGGAGTTGCGCATGGGCTGATGTCTGTAATGACCATGACACAACTCCCACCCCATCATAAGTTTCTGAATCTAATGAAGGTGATGATGAATGTGTGTCCTGTGATATATATATATATATATATATATATATATATATATATATATATATATATATATATATATATATATATATATATATATGAGATGGTGGAGCAAATATGAAGCTATGAATCCAACGACCACAACAATAATGCATTGAAACAGTGCCAAACCTTGAATCAAACGTTAAATGCCCACAGAGATGATTCATTTGGAACTCTGAACAGACATTCGAGTAATTAATCAATCAATCAATCAGTCAGTTTCAAGTTGCCAGTGTGAAACAATTTCGTTTTCGATTGACTTGTGTTTTTCAGTACCATGGAACTCTAAGGCACTTCAGACTTATTTCTATGAAACTATGACTAAACTGACTCGGCTGCACGTAGAAGTGAGTCAGCTTCGGTCCGCATCTTTTCATATAATGCAATATAACCACGTGATCCCGGAGACCAGACCACACACATTAAAGCGCCTCCGAGACTTGCAATGACGTACAGAGGGCTCGATCAAAGACTACTGCTCCGCTGTATAAAACCCGAGGGGTCGGAAAGGAGAGACAGTAAGACGGAGAGCATTGCGTAACGCGAGCAAACCCACTTTCACCCTTGTGGACGGGAGACAAGCGCGCTTCAGCACCTTGGACAGCGCCCCGCCTGCAGGTACCACCGACGGCGTGAGTAGCGCATTATCACTCCTCACAATACGGGCAACTCACCTCACAGCACGAGCCTGTCTGGGGGCGTAACGTAAACTCTTAGAAGCCATAACTGGTTCCTGCAACAGGTCTAGTGGAAACCCCCTAATTGCTGCATGACCTCATTTATTTATTTTTTTTTAAATAGGAGGTGATTCATTCTTTCACGGACCATTACACTATTACATATCACCCAGCTGAACACCTTCTTCTGCTTCTTCTGCTTCTTCTCAGAGATGAAGAAAGCTATGGCATCAGCCAGCAGCCCTCAGCTCCTCTTCGTGACCCTCCTCTGCGCGCTCTGCTGCAGGTCTACAGCTCTCCCAGCAATCAGCTCATACTCTGCCATCAGGTGAGCTCCTGTTCCTCCTGCTGAGCAGTAATAACCCGCTGCGCAGTGAGAAGACTGACTTGTGGTGTTGTTCCTCTAACACAGCAGGTCTGGAACGCTGAGCGGCGACGCAGAGGGAGCCTGGCCGAGCGACCCGTCCCAGGATGTGGAGATGTTTAAACTCCTGTATGAGATCGCCAACACAGTGGACAGGTAGCGGCATGGTCAGTGCGTAGCTCCTTCTATGTTTCAGCTACAGAGCTTCACCTTTATTATGCTCTCCTGCAGACCACCGAGACACGCTGATGGACTTTTCACGAGCGGCTACAGCAAACTGCTCGGACAGCTTTCTGCCAAAGAGTACCTGGAATCTCTCCTAGCGAAGCGCGTGAGGTAAAGACTGCGAGCACGAGTTTATGGGTGTCAGGTGTCAGGTGGTCGCGCGCCTGCTCATATAAATATTAAATACACTTTATTAGTTTGCTAACACTTAATATATTTAATGTATTGAAATGATTGTTTTCTTCAGTGTAGAGAATCCCAAGAGACATTTAGTTATATTTTATAGAATAGAATAATAGAACTGTCAATAATCAATAACACGATAATAAATACCTACTAATACATGGTCAATTGTTATTTTAGATTAGAATAATAGAACTGTCAATAATCAATAACACAATAATAAATACCTACTAATACATGGTCAATTGTTATTTAAGATTAGAATAATAGAACTGTCAATAATCAATAACACAATAATCAATACCTACCAATACATGGTCAATTATTATTTTAGAATAGAATAATAGAACTGTAAATAAACAATAACACAATAATCAATATCTACTATATAAATGTCAATTGTTTTTTATAGAACAGAATAATAGAACAGTACAACAATCAATATATTTATAATAATTTATAATAATATTTATAAAGCAATCATTGTTATTCTATTATCTTTATAGAATAATCAATATTTGTATGTAACATGTCAGTAATGTCAGTAATGTCAGTAATCTCTATCATATAATTATAGTAATAGCAATACTCTTCGTAGAGTAATCAATATTTATACATATGTCAGTAATCTTGATATCACATTGTGTAATAATAGAAATATCAATACACTTTATAGAATAATCAATATATGAATGTAAAGGTGAATTATTATAGTGTAATACTGAGGAATTGTAGAAATGTCAGATTTATCATTGTCTATGCTGTCTTTTATCCTCATAGAACATATCACTGAAATATCACTGTATAATAATCAGTCATTATTGACATTGTCTATGTCTTTATGAAGAAGTCAGTGTCTTATTTAGACATATATTAAATAAACAGCGAAAAGGGCATCATAGAAAGTAAAATCTTTTCATATGTAGACTAAATATCTAACAGTTCTCAGTTGAAATATTAGATTATTTACCTTATTGCTTGTTGTAAAGCATTACGTCTTAAACTAAGCAATATTATCTGGCAATATTGTGAGATAATTTTATTTAATACAATTGTTTTGAAAATGTCTAAACTTAAGGCCATTCCATCTGCCAAGATATCTTTTTAATGAAGTGTATAAATAATCCATTGATTATATTATTGTCAGTTATCTTCAATACTCAACATTAAAAGAAGTTGCAGTTCTTTGGTTATTGTTCTATTGTCAAGTAGATATTGAGAACCGGATAGAATAGACAGATTAATTCAAAATGCAGTATATCAATTTACTCATTAAAAAATAGTTATAATGGATTTTCATAAAGAACATTAGCTGACATAGTGCATACCGTGTGTTACACCTACATTGGTATTACTCAGAATAGAGCCTAAAATACAATAGATTTTCCTACAATGTATATTATTAAAAAAGATTAATGAGTGAAACCCCTAACAATGATTTTTTTGTATCAAATGGTTAAAATTTGCAGTAATATCAATAGTTTTTATAGAATAGTCAATAAATATAGAAATGCCAATTACATACTTAGTAGTAAATTGGAATTTTTCTGTGGACTGTTATGATATTGTAGTCTACTGTATTATATTTGCATAGATTTCACTATACATTTTCATAAATAGTAGTTCATATTTATTGGAATAGATAATTTTCAACTGTCTGTTGATTTAGAAATTAAACAATTAGTCCAAAACAGTTCATGTGTATGAGCTGACTGAAATGAGTATTAAGATAAACCCCAGTAGACACTGGGATAATAATGTTATGCACTGGCTATAATGTGGTTGCCCTGCAGTGATGAGTTGGGTGAGGACCAGCTGCGGATGAAACGCCACTCGGACGCAGTTTTCACAGACAACTACAGCCGCTACCGCAAGCAGATGGCAGCCAAGAAGTACCTGAACTCAGTTTTAGCAGGAAAGAGAAGGTAGGAGATTCGCTCGGCTAAAATAACTCCAGGCTTTCCTGCGCCAGCTGTGCCTGTTTGTGCATGTGGAGGAGTTCTAACACTTATAGGACTGCAATGCAAATTTTGAAGTGAGGGTTTGGCCCTAAATCAAATGTACTTTCCTACTTTGCTACTCTGAATACTCTTCAAGACATCCATAGTGCTGTTAATAAAACTAATAAAACTAACTAGTAATGGAAACTTGTAGTCACCAGTTTATCAGTGTAGACACTGCATCGCTCACTCAAGTTGTGAGCAGTATGACATACTACTTAATAAAGGATAAACGAATATTGAGTCGATAAAAGCAGTATCAGCTGTAGCATCTCAAAATATGAATTATGTCTGGACGTTGGTTCATTTTTTTTATATACACTACCGCTCAAAAGTTTAGGATCACTTTAGAATTTCAATTCATGCAATTTTCATGCAATTCACAAACAATGTTGTCCATTTCACAATTAATGTAAGTGTATCAGATGATTTTTAAAGAATAAAAATGTTTGTATTAAAGCCTATTTTTGTATAGAGGCTTATTTTGCATATAGTCCTATTATCAGCAATTCTCAGTCCTCTGTCTAAATCTCCTGGTACGGCCACCAATCCAAGTTAAGGATGTTATTGGGCTAATTGGTTGTTAGGACACTCTTGATCAATTGTGATGCACAGCTGAAAAACATTCTACTAATAAGTGAGTATAAAAGGGAGAACAACATTCTAGGTTAGTTTAGTATCTGAAGCATCAGCAGTTAATGGCTTGCTGACCGACTCAAAATGACCAGAAAGAAACAACTTTCTTTAGAGACCCGTCAGTCCATTGTTGTGTTAAGGAAGGAAGATACTCCATTGAAAACAAAAACATTTCACTGTGATCCCAAACTTTTGAGCGGTATTGTATATCTGTATGTAAAACAGTGTCACAAACCACAAAAGCATGTCTACTTGAGATGAGGTAATAATTCAATGCAGTTTGAGGGAGGTATACGAGGTTGCTAAAGGGTGGCTATAAGCTTCAGTTACTTGTTACCACATTAACCTCATGGCTCCAGCACTAAACTAAAAAATTTAAGAAAGAAACTTCAGACATCAGCATTGGTTGAACAGCTACAACACATACGTGGGGAATATTGCATGAATCTGGTTTGGGGCCGAACCGTTGCTTCTAAGTCTTTCTGCTTTCTAACATGCTCCTTCTGTGCTACCACAGCCCAGAAGATGCTCTAACCATGCCTAACCAGTCCAAAAGCACTGAAAACACCTTGCAGAGTTTTGAGGACCCTGTTGACCAGCTCCTCCAGCAGCTCCCTCTAGTATGACTGGCTTTTTCCTAAGTTAGTCAAATAAAAATACTACTACACTTTCTCTTTCTATCAGCATGACGTTCTGAAGAAGCTGTTTAATAGGTGACGAGGGGAGAGGTTAAAACTGACACATGCTTCTTCTTCTCCTTCTTATCTTCTGCTTTTACCTCCTTTGTGGGATTGAAACTGTAAATAATTCTGAGTGGTTGTGTGTGCATTCATTAATAAACTAAAGAACTTCCCCTCTGCTTTCTTTTCAGCACCTCTAGGTGACCATGGCCACATCCTTTCAAGCTTTCAAGACCTTCTCTATCCAAGACTATTTATTATTTATTTATTCTGGGACTTTCAATATCGCAACTGATCGCCATAAAACATGCAGTATTCTGACATATTACCATACAATACTGAAGTGAATGTATAACTCATAAAATCAGTCAAAATTGTATTTAAATGTCTATTGTTTGTGTGACAAAGCTAACTATTGTTCTACTTGTTCATAAAAGAGCTATATTTTGACTGGTTGCTGGAATCAGCAAATAAAACAATAAAAAGGAGAAAAAACATTTGTAAAAAAAAAAAGAACGTTTTTCAAAATAAATTGGGTTAAAAGGGGTGCTCAAATGCAAATAAGCAAAACACTCACAAAATTAAACGTTCCTCAGTGGTTCCGGGCTTGGATATAGTGTTGTGTGCTTAACACCATATGTAAATATCCTTCACAACAGACCCCAGCATCCACCAAACCCAGATTCGTGCATCACTGCCCAATATTGAAATGTGACTCATCACTCCGAAGACCACGTTTCCATTGCTCCAGAGTCTAGTGGTGGCATTGCTTAGGCGTGTGTGCAGCTGAGACAAGATTGTTTTGTAGCTCTTTGTAGACTCAAGTTTTTTTTTGGGGCTTCAGCAATCGATGACCCTGCATGAGTTTGGTGGCCTGCGGGTTAGTGGCTGAGCTCTTGCTGTTCCTAGGCACTTTCATTTTACACTAATAGCACTTACAGTTGACTGGGGCAGGTCTAGCTGGAGAGGAATTGCACTAACTGACTTCTGGCGACCTATGACACTGTAACATTTCACATAAGCTCATGAGCGTGAGTACAACCTATTCTACTACAGTGTTTGCCTGTGGAAATTGTATGGCTATGGGCTTGATTTTATACTCCAGATAGCAATGGCTGTGGATGAAACACCTGAACTCAGTAATTAGAGTGGTGTCTGCATACCTTTAGGTATATAATGTATATGTTTGAAGGATGATTCCCCAGGTGATTTCCCACAATTTCTGAATAACTTCTCTACTGAGCTGCACACAATGCTTTGATTTATAATGGTGTGTTGTAGAGATTCTAACCAGGGACTTATTTACAGTGCTAGTGAATGGAACCAGGGGTCACAGCAGTGCAACTATAAGCATTTATTTACTATTAAAATCACCAGCCAAACTACATGTGAGTTTTATATGTGAGGTTGATGAATGTTGGTAAAATAGTGGCAACTCTGAGAAAAGATGTTTGCTATTTAAAATACATTTTAAAATATAAAATATTATGATAAAAGTATCCTATAACAATATCTTAAGCACGAGGCAATACATTTTGCTGCCATATCATGTAACAGCTTTCTGTGAGCTAGCTTTTTTAGACTCTTTGGATGTCTGGTTTCTATCACCTCCACTGAGAACAACTCTGACACGATAAGTTTCTCTATAGCATAGCAATTAAAAACGAAGCACTTTGAATGACATCTCAATCATTTAATGACACTGATATTTGTACAAATTCCTCTTTTAACAATCAAGTATGAATCGAGTATGTATATCCTGGTGCTATATGGAGATAATAGAGCTGAACCTGGTGCAAAGCAGGTGAAGTCAAAGAAACAGAAAGTGAGCATCCCTCTCTTCTGTGGGTGGACATTTCTTTTTATAATTCAGTGTTTTTTTGGCTTTTAGTTTATTGAACGCCTGACAACAAAGCAGAAAATGACTAACCATCACACTGGACAAAGTGGACAGTGAGATATGCTGTAGGGAGCAGTAGGGAGTTATTTTCACAGCAAAGCAACAGCTGAATCATTCACGCAGTATCAGCTGTAGCATCTCAAAATATGAATTATGTCTGGACGTTGGTTCATTTTTTTTATATACACTACCGCTCAAAAGTTTAGGATCACTTTAGAATTTCAATTCATGCAATTTTCATGCAATTCACAAACAATGTTGTCCATTTCACAATTAATGTAAGTGTATCAGATGATTTTTAAAGAATAAAAATGTTTGTATTAAAGCCTATTTTTGTATAGAGGCTTATTTTGCATATAGTCCTATTATCAGCAATTCTCAGTCCTCTGTCTAAATCTCCTGGTACGGCCACCAATCCAAGTTAAGGATGTTATTGGACTAATTGGTTGTTAGGACACTCTTGATCAATTGTGATGCACAGCTGAAAAACATTCTACTAATAAGTGAGTATAAAAGGGAGAACAACATTCTAGGTTAGTTTAGTATCTGAAGCATCAGCAGTTGATGGCTTGCTGACCGACTCAAAATGACCAGAAAGAAACAACTTTCTTTAGAGACCCGTCAGTCCATTGTTGTGTTAAGGAAGGAAGATACTCCATTGAAAACAAAAACATTTCACTGTGATCCCAAACTTTTGAGCGGTAGTGTATATCTGTATGTAATACAGTGTCACAAACCACAAAAGCATGTCTACTTGAGATGAGGTAATAATTCAATGCAGTTTGAGGGAGGTATACGAGGTTGCTAAAGGGTGGCTATAAGCTTCAGTTACTTGTTACCACATTAACCTCATGGCTCCAGCACTAAACTAAAAAATTTAAGAAAGAAACTTCAGACATCAGCATTGGTTGAACAGCTACAACACATACGTGGGGAATATTGCATGAATCTGGTTTGGGGCCGAACCGTTGCTTCTAAGTCTTTCTGCTTTCTAACATGCTCCTTCTGTGCTACCACAGCCCAGAAGATGCTCTAACCATGCCTAACCAGTCCAAAAGCACTGAAAACACCTTGCAGAGTTTTGAGGACCCTGTTGACCAGCTCCTCCAGCAGCTCCCTCTAGTATGACTGGCTTTTTCCTAAGTTAGTCAAATAAAAATACTACTACACTTTCTCTTTCTATCAGCATGACGTTCTGAAGAAGCTGTTTAATAGGTGATGAGGGGAGAGGTTAAAACTGACACATGCTTTTTCTTCTCCTTCTTATCTTCTATCGTTTCTCCTTTGTGGGATTAAAACTGTAACGGTTGTGTGTGCATTCATTAATAAACTGAAGAACTTCCCCTCTGCTTTCTTTTCAGCACCTCTAGGTGACCATGGCCGCATCCTTTCAAGCTTTCAAGACCTTCTCTATCCAAGACTATTTATTATTTATTTATTCTGGGACTTTCAATATCGCAACTGATCGCCATAAAACATGCAGTATTCTGACATATTACCATACAATACTGAAGTGAATGTATAACTCATAAAATCAGTCAAAATTGTATTTAAATGTCTATTGTTTGTGTGACAAAGCTAACTATTGTTCTATTTGTTCATAAAAGAGCTATATTTTGACTGGTTGCTGGAATCAGCAAATAAAACAATAAAAAGGAGAAAAAACATTTGTAAAAAAAAAAAGAACGTTTTTCAAAATAAATTGGGTTAAAAAGGGTGCTCAAATGCAAATAAGCAAAACACTCTCAAAAATAAACGTTCCTCAGTGGTTCCGGGCTTGGATATAGTGTTGTGTGCTTAACACCATATGTAAATATCCTTCACAACAGACCCCAGCATCCACCAAACCCAGATTCGTGCATCACTGCCCAATATTGAAATGTGACTCATCACTCCGAAGACCACGTTTCCATTGCTCCAGAGTCTAGTGGTGGCATTGCTTAGGCGTGTGTGCAGCTGAGACAAGATTGTTTTGTAGCTCTTTGTAGACTCAAGTTTTTTTTTGGGGCTTCAGCAATCGATGACCCTGCATGAGTTTGGTGGCCTGCGGGTTAGTGGCTGAGCTCTTGCTGTTCCTAGGCACTTTCATTTTACACTAATAGCACTTACAGTTGACTGGGGCAGGTCTAGCTGGAGAGGAATTGCACTAACTGACTTCTGGCGACCTATGACACTGTAACATTTCACATAAGCTCATGAGCGTGAGTACAACCTATTCTACTACAGTGTTTGCCTGTGGAAATTGTATGGCTATGGGCTTGATTTTATACTCCAGATAGCAATGGCTGTGGATGAAACACCTGAACTCAGTAATTAGAGTGGTGTCTGCATACCTTTAGGTATATAATGTATATGTTTGAAGGATGATTCCAGTGATTTCCCACAATTTCTGAATAACTTCTCTACTGAGCTGCACACAATGCTTTGATTTATAATGGTGTGTTGTAGAGATTCTAACCAGGGACTTATTTACAGTGCTAGTGAATGGAACCAGGGGTCACAGCAGTGCAACTATAAGCATTTATTTACTATTAAAATCACCAGCCAAACTACATGTGAGTTTTATATGTGAGGTTGATGAATGTTGGTAAAATAGTGGCAACTCTGAGAAAAGATGTTTGCTATTTAAAATACATTTTAAAATATAAAATATTATGATAAAAGTATCCTATAACAATATCTTAAGCACGAGGCAATACATTTTGCTGCCATATCATGTAACAGCTTTCTGTGAGCTAGCTTTTTTAGACTCTTTGGATGTCTGGTTTCTATCACCTCCACTGAGAACACCTCTGACACGATAAGTTTCTCTATAGCATAGCAATTAAAAACAAAGCACTTTGAATGACATCTCAATCATTTAATGACACTGATATTTGTACAAATTCCTCTTTTAACAATCAAGTATGAATCGAGTATGTATATCCTGGTGCTATATGGAGATAATAGAGCTGAACCTGGTGCAAAGCAGATGAAGTCAAAGAAACAGAAAGTGAGCATCCCTCTCTTCTGTGGGTGGACATTTCTTTTTATAATTCAGTGTTTTTTTGGCTTTTAGTTTATTGAACGCCTGACAACAAAGCAGAAAATGACTAACCATCACACTGGACAAAGTGGACAGTGAGATATGCTGTAGGGAGCAGTAGGGAGTTATTTTCACAGCAAAGCAACAGCTGAATCATTCACGCAAGCCACGATAACATAAGCGCATCACCTTTCACATCAGTTTATGTCATACTGCAAAAAAGGCCCTTCTCTTCTGGTCATAATTCATTTTGTGTCTTATCAAGTTACCTGTATTAAGCTTTATTACCTCCCTGCTGTCAGCTATCAGTTAATATGATCAAAGCTCTTAGAGCTGGGCTGCCCAAAGTTTGGCTCTCAGCCTAAAGGAGACTTTAATGCCACTTGATTTGACCTGACAGTTACCCCACCCTCTCGTCCAGTTAGGGGACAAACATATTTTTATTCTATAGATATTTTTTTCATTGATGTGATTCTTATTCTTTATTAGTATATTTGTCTTGTCTTTTTGGTTTTTGGCCCATCCAAAAAAATTGTCCCAGGACAAAAGGTTTGGACACCCTTTCTGTAGGCTGTTGTCCAATCACTTCAATAAGCAGTAGCAGTCTGTTGCCAGCAGAGGGCACGTTTTAGCCAAATTTCTGAATGGCTGCTCATTCTGACTCACTAACAACTGACAGATGACTATGCAACACCAAGAAACTGAAAACTGGCGTCTTGTCTAATTTTAAAGGTCAATAAACATGTGAACACAGAGCAAGTTATTTACTTGACATTATGCGTAAGTTAGAAAGAATGCGATTATCACACAGCGATGTATCTGAGAGTGATGATTAACCTGCATGAACCTGAAAATAACTGATTATGAAAATCTTTAATGAGGTGTGTGATAATCAGGTCATGTGTGTATTTATAACCAATCCCATTAAATCCTGACCAACCAGTACTCAGTAGCAGTAATGCTAACCAATTGGTTCTTAATTTTAGTAATGCCAACCAATCAGTACTCAGTAGCAGTAATGCTAACCAACTGGTTCTTAATTTTAGTAATGCCAACCAATCAGTACTCAGTAGCAGTAATGCTAACCAATTGGTTCTTAATTTTAGTAATGCCAACCAATCAGCACTCAGTAGCAGTAATGCTAACCAGTTGGTTCTCAGTTGTAGTAATGCTAAACAATCAATACTCAGTAGCAGTAATGCTAACCAATCACCACTCAGCAGCAGTAATGTTAACCAGTTGGTTCTCAGTTAGGGTAATGCTAACCATTCACCACTCAGAAGCAGAAATGCTAACCAATTGGTTCTTAATTTTAGTAATGCCAACCAATCAGCACTCAGTAGCAGTAATGCTAACCAGTTGGTTCTCAGTTGTAGTAATGCTAAACAGTCAATACTCAGTAGCAGTAATGCTAACCAGTTGGTTCTCAGTTGTAGTAATGCTAAACAGTCAATACTCAGTAGCAGTAATGCTAACCAATCAATACTCAAGTTACAGTAATGCTAACCAATTGGCTCTCAGTAGCAGTAATGCTAACCAATCAATATTCAGTAGCAGTAATGCTAACCAATCAGCTCTCAGTAGTAGTAATGCTAACCAATTGGCTCTCAGTAGCAGTAATGCTAACCAATCAATATTCAGTAGCCGTAATGCTGACCAATCAGCTCTCAGTAGTAGTAATGCTAACCAATTGGCTCTCAGTTACAGTAATGCTAACCAATCAATATTCAGTAGCAATAATGCTAACCAATCAGCTCTCAGTAGTAGTAATGCTAACCAATTGCCTCTCAGTTGCAGTAATGCCAACCAATCAGCACTCAGAAGCACTAATGCTAATTGCCTCTCAGTTGCAGTAATGCCAACCAATCAGCACTCAGAAGCACTAATGCTAACCAATTGGCTCTCAGTTGCAGTAATGCTAATCAATCAGCACTCAGTGGCAGTAATACTAACCAGTCAGGTCACACTTGCTCATGGGCACCCCCAGCATTCTGCAGACATGTGTTTGATTTAACAGGGGAAGTGGTACACAGGGTAAGCCTAGCAGCTAACCTAGCTTGAGTGCCATTTCCCGCCTTTGTATTCTATTTGCTGTGCTGTTTTTAGTATATATTACTGATTACTATAGTAATGTACTCTAATGTAATGTAAGTGATTTTTTTCTATTACTTTTAAATTACTTGCATACATACAATTCTAACTCATATAAACACATAATGACTACAGCTTGACGTTTCCATCAGAAACTTAACAAAGGACACTGATGATTGATTTTAACTGGAAAATAAAGCAATTTGGTAAACTGGGATACTAAAATACATCCGGTACAGTGATCAAAAGCAATACAGCACTCAGCACTCCAATCAGATCAAACCAATCAGCACTCGTGCTTTATACATCACTTAATATTTTAAATTAGATATAAATAAATAGCTTTATTTTTAAAGCTTACTTTATCAGCATATATGGTTGGACAGTTGCACCATCTGATATTTTTAGACTTTTGGAGGCAAAACCTAAATAAAAGATTTTTTAAAAAGATTACATTGAACATTATTTGACCTAAAAGAGGTGTTATCTAATAAGTCGACATATTTATTGATTTAATTATTTTTGGAGGGAAAATAATGGGGCACGCTTATAATAATAAGGCATGCTTGCATTGTGCTGTTTTGTGACAATAGGAGGAAGGGCACTGCAGCCACGTCCTATTCCCCTGGTCCTGCTACCACTCCCAGAAGAAGTCTGCAGGGAGAGGAATCAGAAGACGAAATTTAAAAAATTTCCGCATCAGCAGTAGTCAACGACGACAGGAAGGGACGCCCAACCTGGCAGGATTTCTCTAAAGCAAGAGAAACCTGCATGCATGGATAGCACAGATCCAAACATGATTATCTCTGCAGCCTCAGAGTAACTCAGCGGCTGAAGTTCAAAGGTCCAGAGAGAAGTCCAAGACTCCAGTCAACAGGGCTGCAGGAAGGAAGAGGACAGGCAGTCAGGTCATCTAATAATTAGCCCTAACAATACTAAGCTGGCAATGGCACACATGTTGGAATTAGTTCGGCATAAAAGCACAATCAACTGCAAGCTTTTGGAGTCCCGCCAGCCGTCTTTTCCATTCCTTAATAAAGGGAAACGTTCCAAGAGACACGGACAAGGTCATGAGTTCTTTTTGGGCATGTGTTAAGGGGGTCCATATCATGGAAAAAAAATTTTTGTAGCTTTAGAGTGTAGCTTTAACTAGTAAACTCTTATTTTCTGCATCTCCACTCTACTCCACATATCGTATAGGAGCACTTTGTAGTTCTACAGTTACAGACTGTAGTCCATCTGTTTCTCTGTATACTTTGTTACGCTGCACTTTAATAATCAGGACCCCTACAGGACCACCACAGAAGAGGTATGATTTGGGTGGTGAATCATTTTCAGCACAGCAGAGGCACTGATGTGGTGTATTTCAGTGCCTCATTGTCGCCGCTGGACTGAGACTAGTCCAAAAATATACAACCAACAGCGTCCCGTGGGCTGTGTCCTGTGGGCAGTGTCCTGTAGGCATTGTCCTGTGGGCAGTGTCCTGTGACCACTGCTGAAGGGCTAGAGGACTGTGCAGTAACAGATAGGCTAACAGATATTAGGGGGCAGTTGTAGCCTGAAGGTTAGGGATCCAGTCTAGTCGCCGGTTCAATCCCCGGGACCAGCAGGACACAACATAAAAGCCCTTGAGCAGGACACCTAACCCCCAACTGCTCTCCGCGGTGCCCACCGCTTCGGGCGTGTGTGCTCACTGCCCCCTAGTTCACCAGTGTGTGTATATGTGGGTGCTTCACTGCATGGAAGGGTTAAATGCGGAGGTCATATCATGCTGTGTGCAAACACAAAGGACAGAATAATACTAAACTTAGACTAAACTTAAAAATAAGCTGTCTACTCTGCCACTTACACCAGTGCAACACAAGTCAGTGTCACTGCAGTGCTGGGATTGATCCATTCTGTGGCTGCTTAATGACTCCCAATGGGTCCCAATACAGGCCCACCAATGAGACAACAGTGTTATGTTGGTACAGGATAGTAATGGAAAGTATTGCAATATGTCTTAAAGCCAATGTTTCTTCAAAATAGCCCAAGCAGCTTTTCAGTCCTTCAATCTTCAGGTAATCACTGATGAGAGATAATAATATATAGTCGACCTTCTACCACTCCCTTCGAGTGCTCCTACAGAAAGAATTGATAAGTTCCCCCAAATGGTCTTTGGACCTCTGCTGTTGAGCCACACTTCCGAACAAAGTTTGACTGCACATGCACGTTTCAACAGCAGGTATGTTTTTCACCCTTCTCCTAATGTTTGCTTGCTTATTTACATCCAATTGCTTTTCATAACTGCAGTTGCATCTCTGTCTTAAGTAGAGTATTTGTGTTATTCATTAAGGAGAAACAGTGAACAACCGCACAGGTTACATAAAGCAGTTCTCTATGAGGATGTGCCAAGAGATGAAAGCAATGGTTAAATTCTTAACATTCCCAGAGCAAACAAGGTCTCTAAGTGCTCTTCCACGAGACACGAGGAAAGAAGTTTAAGATTTAAGAGCATTGTGACTTGTATAACCTAGTTAAGCTCCTTCAGCGAACTTTCAAATCATTAATGAGCGGAGTAGTTGCACTGATAAGCACTAAATTCTTTATCTGTCCTGTTAATAATTCCCAGCTGTACCAATAAAACCTTAGTCACTGTTATAATAAATGATTGATGTCCTATTACTGGGCATTCTGAGCTATCGTCATGTTAAAACTAAATTAAAAAGGAGTTAGGAAATGTACTTGAAGGCAAATTTGTATACATACTGAAGGCAAGGCTCTAGTGCAGTTCGGAAGCCTGAATTTAAAAATGTATTTCACCTATTTTTTTTTAAATATTCCTGCATAACTTTATTGTTGAGACGTAAACAAAGTCATTCAGAGTGGTTTTAAAATGCTTAAAAAACTTTTTCTTACAGAAACCAGGAATCATGATAGCCACAGCACAGATGTGCGCTTCCTATCACCACCACTAGAAACAATACTAATCTAAAGAAGATTTCACATTAAATAACTTTGAGTATGTTTCTTATATCTCAATAATTGATAGAATTGGTAAAATAAATGGTAGAATTACTCTTTTTCTGTTCATTCTGAAGTAAACTCTCAGTTCCTAATTACAATCTTGGACCAGCTGAAAGTTTCTAAATCAAAATACTGGGGGTCCCTTAAATTTTACTAACATTTATCTTATGATGTCATAATTTGGGTTTTACCAGCAAACAACGAACTTCTGCCTTTCTTGACTGACTAGAGGTGCAGCACTGGTCTGCCTCAGGGTGGCGCTGTGGCTAAATTGGTTCACCCAGTTGGTCCTTCATAGTCAATGTTATGGTATACCTATATAAAAGCTTTACAGTATATACTAACTTATCTGTAAATCTAAAAACTTACCAATTTTTATGAAAGGTTTGAAAGGTTGATGTTGAAAGAACTGTTAATCCTTTCTCAGACAGAAGATAAAACAGAAGATATGTAAAGAGGAGATGTTTAAATTCTCAGTTACCGTGTGGAAGATGCATCACCAGACTTGACAAAAGCATTTCCCAGAGAAGAATTATTCATAAAACATTATATTTCGATTGTAACTAGCATCAGTTCTGCTAGAGCAAGTGAACAGCCAGCCAATACTGAAGTATCCAGTCAATATGGGTTTCAAGACCTATACTGAAGAATTTTACAGAAATAAAATTATATTATATTTAGATTGTTAGATATTATGATGGATATTACATCTGAAAATGTTTTAGAATAGTAGTGCATAGCATTCTTATAAATCCATTATTGTGTTCACAATAAAAGAAAAAATATTAATTCTAACATTGTCCAAGAGCAAAACACTTTTTGGTCTTAAAATATCGTCGCTGTCCAATGAAAAACATGTATCTCTATTTTTGTTGATTTTGAGTTTTTGACGTCATTTAAACACACCAATGGTTGTTTACATTGTATGCAAATTTCATGAATAGACCAATAGAAGTGCTCCAAAATAGCCTGGAAAAAATTCTGGTTCTATTGACTTACATTGAAAGTAAAGTAAGTTTGTGGTCTCCCCTGTAAAGTTGCAATTTTGGAGATACTTGTTTTTCATTGGACAGCGACGATATGCAAATGTGTGCAAATTTAAGAAGAAAATGTCTTAATTGCCTAACTTAATTTACTTTTTTAATAAACGTTCAATACAAACTTTGTAATAACAGTAATCAGTTGGCAAAAATTAATTGCCATATCTGTTGATTTAACATATGATCCTATTCATCTGTAGCTTCCTGTCTGAACTACACACTCCTTAAACATGATTCCTAAATGGTTCTACTTAGAAATATGGTTCTAGCAAAATACTTTAACTTGTATAGACTTTAAATTGTCCAGTTTTTGACTTGGAGGTCCAAAGTATAATGTTTGCCATGGGCTGAGGGTGCTGTTAAAGGGGACTTGCAGGTGGGCCAAATCACGGCATCATAGGTCAGCTTTGGGCCATTTTGAGGAGACCTGGTTTACAATTATGTGCACTATGTTGACATGCTTTAAACTTTAAAGTGGTTCTTCAGACTTTTATTTAATTTCCGCGAAACAGTTCTTTAAAGAAAAACAGTAGTTTTTCTGTGGCTTCATTCCAATGAATCTCCAATGAATCCATATTTTTATTTTTTGATTTTCAAATATCAAAGCAGAGCAACACTGTATAAAAACAAGCTCCACTGTGACTGAACATTTGGCAGCCTTTTTTCTACATGACAGAACATGTACAAACATGCTGCTCTGTACAAACTTTGCCTCTTCAAAGAGGACGGAGAAAACGTGACTGCTGCACGCAAAAGCAGACAAACACTAGTCTTTAACACTATTACCTAATAGTGAAACTGCAGAGTAAGCTGAAATTACTTCTCCAATAGGGCAGAATTTTGCAGTATCAGAAGGAAAATCAGTATGTCGGCTGGTGGTTTAAACATATGACAGGAGCGTAACAGAATGAGAAACAGAGTTGGAAGTCAGAACAAACGTCAGATCAACATATGGCTAAAGGTAAGGCTGATATTTACACATATTGCTGGCAACAGGTTTGTGCAATGAGGAAAGGGTCACTGGACTTCCTAAGAGAATTTAACTGTGCTGTTGTTTGGTTATGGTGTTGACTTTGGGCAGCAACACTATTGCAACAGAAACACACACGATTTGATACTTTGGGAATGTTCCTAAACTGTAAAGTATAGAAGATTATAAATGTTGATGCATAACATTGACACAACCGTGTCGTAAACATGCCATATGCTGTCATGAGCGGTCAGGGCAAGAAATATAATGGTGGTGTAGCCACGTGCTCTTAATGAGTACAAGCACGGGATAAATCTAAAGTCTATTATCTGTAGTCTAGGTTCTTTAGTGAGATTGGATGAGTTAATTCAACAAAAAACAAAAAACAAAAAAATCCTCCACCCCAAGGAAGACAAAGGACAACATTTATGAATAATCTGGTGTGTATATATGTATTGTCTTCATAAGCATTTTAAATTTTGCAATAATACACACAGGATGAAGAGATAAATAAACAAAATGAATAATAACAATGCAAAAAAAGAGATCTCAATAAAAGAATAACCAAAATATTTCTTATCAACAATTTCCCTTCTCCTGAGTGTACTCAGTCCCTACCGCCCTTTCACACCACAACGTCTCTGTCCCTGATTCCAGAGGCGACGAGGCGTCCAGTAGCTGAAGATAGGTGTCCGATGAACTGATGATCCAGAGACAACGACGCAGCTCAGCGATGGCAGTAGGGCAGTCTAGTTCAAATGTAGCTCAGAAATATAAAATATATGTAAAAAAAAAAGCCAGGATCTGTCAATGTATTGCGCACAAGCAACCAAACCACAAGCAGGGACATGAGAGGACAGCTCACCTCAAAATCCGTGTATATCTTGAAGTATTTTTTATGAGTTCTTTAAAAGAAAACAGCACCAACCCACTTTTCTGATCAACACTCTTAGTCAATATTTAAAGGGACAGTACATGTTAATGCCACCAGACCAACATTCTATGATTGCCTACTAGTGCTTTGGCCACTCTATGCTGCTGCTCACAGTGACATAGGTTACAGTGGCATGTTAACATTTCCAGAAATTGTCATAACCGATGCCATAATGTTTGATGTCATTACATGCTAATTTTGCCTGATGCCTTGATAGCAAACTTTATCATTATGATGCGTATACAGTTAATGTAATACATTTTACACCCCAATGTATAGAATAAAAGTTTTTTAATGTTTTTATAATGTTCGCATTATAACACTTAGTTATTACAATATCCTACAGTCAAAAACTACCATTAAATCAAATAATAATAATTTTAAAAAACATAGTGGCACAGGGTTATGTTTTAGGGCCTTTGTGTTTCTCTTTGTGCTCTATCCTATCTCTTATTAGACTTTTAAGTAGCACTTATCTACTTAACATATTTATTTTACTTTAATTAAAACTCTGTATCTTCTTAGTATTTATCTGTATTTACATGCTTTATAATTTCTCTGGAAATCATTTTGAGCTGTGATCATTCTCTATATAAAGCATTCTCTATATAGAGGTCTTATTAATTATTATTATATCTATTATATTACTAATGAGGTGAGGTACAGATTATTGTTAATGTTAGAGGCATTTGCTGTGTTCTAATAGAAAATCTAAACTAAGAGTTCCAACTGATAATATAATATGATGGATATTCAAAAAATTATTGATGGAAAAGTTTATTAATGAAGCAGTGGAGATTCTTCTACTTGGTTCTATGGTTCCTTGTCCTGAGTCCCAAGTATAGACAAACTCAATGTGCTTAACCTAATACCACACAAACAATTATAATATTTTATGTCTGTATTGGACACATATGTAACCCTCCTTCCGGTGTGACTGAGAAAGGGATGTAAAGGTTTAGTGGGTTACGGACCAGTGCTCTAGGTTCTAGGAGTAGTTGTCGCTTAACCAGTAAAAATAAAGAACTGTACACCTGAATATAATTCAAGAGCTTTCTGTACTGTATTGGAATGTCAAAGAAATTAAAGGCCTTCACAGTTCACAATTTACAAAATAAACACAACATAAAACCACAGCGAAATAGAAAAACAAAACACAACAAAAAAATAAATTCCTTTTTGAATCCCTACTTTTGGGTTTCCCTGAACTTATGTATTTCTTATGTAAGGTTTGCTTTAATTATCAACAATGTAATTTACTAGGTTTAAAGTTTCCTATTTGAAATATTTTACTCCTGAGTTGGATCTGTGCTTAGGTTAAGCCTTTATTGGTATAATGATTCTATGCAAATAGTTCTTTCAGTTTTAAGGTATTAAGTTCGCTGTTTTTGTTACATTAAGTGTCTAAATGAAGCTCAAATAGTGGGGTTTTACCACCAAAATAATACCAAATGATTATTTCCTTCAGCAAATAAATGTAACTTCCTAAAACAGAGGTCAAGAAATCAATCACAGAAATTCTCAACAAAAGTAATGAGCAAAATCTCACTTCACTTCCAATTCACAAGATTTTTTATGTATAGTCTTTGACGCTGTTAATAGTTCGTTACGATAGCAAAAAACGGGGAAAAATGCTGTCCTCAAAACGGGTGGGAAAAAAAGAAAAAGCGCTGCGTTTATCGCCCGTTCTTTAGGCTCTTGTTTAAAGCTGTGTTCTTGGATCAAAGTCTGTCCTATCGTATCGGTCTGACCTCAAAAGTGCTCTTTCACAGAAACTCAACGAATCCACAGTCATCTGACGCCGAAGACTCAATTTCCAGGGTGGCTCGCCATCTTGGCTCCCTCATGTAGCGACGCAACGTCCATGTGGCCAAGAAAATGGGGGGGCAAAAAAAAACCTGACCGGTGTTAAACAGTTTCGTGTTAGAAAATAAATTCTGAAAATATCCCCAGTTATATTCTCTACAACAGCTTTCTGTCTTATACACAACCAACAACACACAACATAGCTCTGCGCATATGTTTTACACACATTTAGAACGGCTGGTTCGTTACACAAAAGCACCTTCAGTTTCAGCTAGCATTAGCTTAACACTCAAGTAAAACCACAGAGAACTCAACACTTACAACAATGTTTTTTAAACAAAGAATTATCAACTTTTATACACACAGTTTAACCTTTACAATGGGTAGTCTAATTTTTACAGAACATGCTCAATTTTAAGCTTGTAAAAACCATGTTTTTTTTTACTGAAAAGGTTGTTTAACTCACCAAGTCCTCTTTTTAACTATTTTTCAGCACCCTTGGTTCTCCGGATAAGATACTGATGCTTTAAATTGAAATTCCCTCGATTAGCGAAGTTTATTCACTAATAAATCGATTTTTAATCTATTTTTCGGTCTCCGTCTTGCTCGCAGCAGCTCTCCACCAGCTTCGCTCCGTAGTGCCTACGTGACAAAGGGTGGGGCTATGCTAATAGCTTATAACTTTCATTGGCTCTGTACGCTTAAAGAAACATTTACCTACTTTTCTTCGTAGGTTAAAATAACCACTGGGTTACACTCTCCCCTCCTTACTCTTTGCACGTCCCTGTGCAAGGTTACAATTAGCTACACACTTGAGCTTGCAGACTAGTATGTTTAGAATCAGTCAACGACTCAGTAATAGCTGTACTTAGGCTTTGAAGCAATGACAGAACAATGGAGATGAGAGGGTTTCCTAGCTCAGGATAAGTCTTCGGCTTTTCTCTTTGCCTCACGGATCTTCTTAAAGGAGTGCATTCATCCTCATAAACATTCCCACCCATTTGCTCTATTGTGGAATATTTTCCTGCTTCCTCAGGAAAATCTTTAGCACATGTATTTGAATCTTGCAGCTCTTTCAAAATGTTTTCTGGTGAGAGTAGGCTAGAACCTGATGTGACTTGTCCTGGCGCTATGCCTTTTCCATTCATGTCCTCCTCACAAGAACCATTGATGGAAGTACACTGACGCTCGAGATCATCTAGGACTGGATCATCAACCGTTGAGAGGTTCTCTACAGGTCTACTCTCATTTACTCCTCTCACTTCAGGAACAACCGTGTTAGGTAAATCTCCCAGCAAGGTGTGTTCAAGAACGTTGTGAGTCTCATCTTCATCACAAAAAGCAGGGTGTTCCGCTTGCCTCTCTGATGCATGAAGAATAACTTCGTGTTCAAAAGGTGGCTTTATTAACAATCTTTCTCCAATGATCGTGGTAGGAATCCGTACTCCAGGACCAGTAGAATAGTAAGGAACGAAATCTTCACCATCGGATTCCACTTCTAACTCATCTTGAACTTCAACAACAGGATTTTGACGAGTAGGAGGTCTTTTCCTAATCTTTGGTGGCTCCTGCTCTTCACTGACCACTGGCAGAAATCCACAAGGTAACAGAAGATCTCTGTGTAATGTCCTGGTGGGCGCGTCTTTATTTTTGGGTCTTACTGTGTACACAGGGAGATCACCAGCTTTGCTCACTACAATGTAAGCTGAGGACTCCCACTTGTCAGCTAACTTGTGTTTCCCTCTTAGGCGCAGGTTCCTGACTAGAACGTGATCTCCTACACAAAGGGTGGACTCAGTGACACGTTTGTCAAACCGGCTTTTGTTCTTTTTCCCAACTTTTTCAGCATTACGGGATGCTAAGCCGTAACTCTCCTGTAGTCGGGTTTTCAAGTTGTGCACATACTGTGAATGTGAGTGCGATTGGCTCTTATTCAAGAAAGTGTTGAATTCCAGATCAATAGGCAATCGGGGCTGTCTCCCAAACATGAGCTGATACGGCGTGAATCCAGTAGAATCATGCTTAGTACAGTTGTAGGCATGTACCAATGGTTTTACAAAATCTCGCCAATGTGTCTTGTCATGATCTCTCAAGGTTCCCAGCATACTCAAAAGTGTCCGATTAAAGCGCTCAACTGGGTTCCCTCTGGGGTGATATGGGGTAGTACGAATCTTATGGATCCCCATATTTACACACAATTCCTTTATGGTTTGCGACTCATAGTCAGGTCCTTGATCACTGTGCAATTTCTCTGGAATACCATAATAGACTATAAAATTTTCCCAAAGACACCTGGCTACGGTACGGGCCTTTTGGTTAGGAGTGGGAATAGCCACAGCGTACTTGGTGAAAAAATCAGTTATCACCAGAATATCTTTGGTATGATGGGAGTCGGGTTCTAATGATAAAAAGTCCATGCAAACCAACTCTAACGGCCTTGTGGCTTTGATGTTAACCAATGGAGCAGCTTTTTCGGGCAATGTTTTTCGACATACACATCGCATACATGTCTTGATCTTTTTCTCGACATCTGCACTCATTTTAGGCCAATAAAATCGGGCTCGAACAAGGTCAGTTGTATGCTCTATTCCGAGATGTCCCATGTCGTCGTGAAGACTTGTAAGAACCATACCCCTCATTGTTTCAGGGAGGACTAACTGGTAACACGTCTCATCACTGTCTTGCCGTCTCCGATAAAGAATTCCATCCTTCAGTTCCAGTTTACTCCACTCACGCAGTAACAGAGCAAGCTCTGGAAGTTCAGCTCTTACTGAAGGAGGTATGGTCTCATTAGTCTGCAACTGGTGAATAACAACCCCAATAACAGGATCGGCCAACTGTTTGTCTCTTATCTCTTGATGTGAAATTGTGGGAAGTGTTGGTGTTCCCATAGAGTGCGGAGTTGGGTCAAAACTGCTTGGAATTGCGCCAACATTCATTGCTAATGATTCAACAAGACAACAAGAAGCTCTAACTGTGTCACTATCCATCACCTGTTGAGCATGATGTTTCTCAAAGATAGCTTGGACCACCTCTGGCATTACAGTTGCATCATTCATCTCAGAAGCATGACAACGAATGAACTGATGGATTCTCTCTTTTTCTTTCCGCCCATGTAAATCATCTGTTTCTTCACCATGGGGTCGCCTAGAGAGACCATCTGCATCGAGATTCTGTTTTCCAGCCCTATACTGAAGCTTGAAATCAAAGGTTGAAAGGGCTGAAAGCCACCTATAGCTAGTGGCATCTAGCTTGGCTGAAGTCAATATATAAGTCAGTGGGTTACTGTCTGTAACTACAGTGAAAGGGCTACCATACAAGTAATCACTGAATTTTTCAGCCACAGCCCACTTGAGAGCCAAAAATTCAAGCTTATGAGCTGGGTATCTAGCTTCACTTGGTGACAACCCATGACCAGCATAGGCAATAACTCTCATAACTCCTTCCTGACTCTGGTACAGAGCAGCACCTAAACCAGTTGTGCTGGCATCAGTGTGGAGCACATATGGTAGCTTAGGATCAGCAAACCCCAAGATTGGAGCAGTCGAGAGCTTTTTAATGACATTGTCAAAGGCTTTTTGGCAGTCATCGGTCCAACGGCTTCCAAAAGGTTGTTTTGGGTTGTAATAGTCGGTTCTCTTTTTAAGAGAGGCTCTCCTCTTTAGTGGTGGATAGCCAGCTGTTAAGTTGTTCAAAGGTTTAACAATCTTAGAATAGTCCTGGATAAACCTCCGATAATATCCAGCGAATCCCAAGAATGTACGCAACTCTTTAAGAGTTTTGGGACTTTGTCAGGTTTTCAAGGTTTTTATTTTTTCTGGATCTGTCTCGATTCCATGCTGGGATATTATATGTCCCAAGTATCTCACGGATGTCTGGAAAAACTTGCACTTTTCTAGAGAAAGCTTTAGCCCATACTCTTTTAAGCGACTGAGTACTCTGAGCAATCTACTTTCATGCTCCTCCAAGGTGTCAGAGAATATGATCAAATCGTCCAGAAAAACTAATACTTCTTTCAGATGTAGGTCACTCATGCACTTCTCCATTAACCGCTGAAAAGTACTGGGAGCATTTGTAATGCCTTGCGGCATACGGTTAAATTCCCAGAACCCGAGTGGGCATACAAAAGCTGTCTTGTGCTTATCTGATTCCTCTAGTTCGATCTGATAATATCCCGACTTAAGATCTAACACTGAGAACCACTTGGAACCGGCTAGAGCAGAAAATGTTTCCTCCAGGTTTGGAAGCGCATATGCATCCTTGATGGTTTGTAGGTTCAATTTCCTGTAGTCAATGCATAGCCGAACATCACCGTTCTTCTTCTTGACTACGACTATGGGTGATGAGAAAGATGACTCTGACTCTCTGATTACCCCTGCTTCAAGTAGCTCTTGTAAATGCCGACGAACAGCTTCCAAATCATGGGAATGAATGGGTCTGGCTCTATGGGTAAAAGGGGCTTCATCACTCAGCTTGATCTGATGTTTTACTTTATCCGTTCTGCCAAAGTCCAGGTCATGCTGAGAGAAAACCTCTTGCATTTCATTCAACTTTTGAGAAATTATTTTCTTCCATTCTGGCGACAATGGCGACTCTCCAAAATCAAAACACAGATTATGATGGTTGACTGACTCTGTCAAAGTTTTTCCAGGAGCTGCATTTGTTTTAACCACCTGCCGCAGGGAGTGTAATTCAGCAAGGACGCCCCTAGGCGGAAGTACAATGTCATGATCCGTCTCATTCGTTAACATGACTGGAAGTTTTGAATGTGGATTTTTTGGAAGGGCGAGTAAACAACTTGTGACTATCAACCCTCCAAGCAGAACAGATGTAGAAGATGGTTCCATCAAAACCCATTTGTCAGTTCCTCGATTCACAATTCTAACTGAGGCTTCTGAAACAATACTCTGGCCAGCAGGGACAGTTTGGGGTCCTGTGCCAGGCAGAAACACTAAGCCTATTCGACGATCTTCCTTCTGCTTGAACCTGCAGGCAAGAGCTCTCAAAACTGTCTTGAGACCATGTGCTAACGATGTATGTTCAACAGATGGAGACTTGGAAAACTCTTCATAGACACGATCTAGTGTATTTGTGCCGACCAGAATCATGGGTTGTGTTCCCATGCGCATATCAGGAACAACCAGAGCAAGGGTGGACAATTCAATCTGGACTCCAAAGAAGCTTTCAGGGAAAGTGACATCAACCTCAACATAACCAATGTAAGGTACACGCTGCCCATTTGCCGCCTCCACTTCCAGCAGATCACTGAGTGGGTGAACAGTTATATGTGAGAGATGTTGTTCGTAAAACAACTGGGGTATCGTGGTTACTTGAGAGCCTGTATCCAAAAGACTAGTGCATTTCTTTCCTTCTATGTAAGTTTCTGACACACACTTTTCACCAACTAGACCTTTTGGCAGTGGAAAAGTTGTAGTCTCCATGCTAACATGATTGTTGGCTACTTTGCGCTTGTCGGGACGCTCTAATGTTTTATTAGCCTCTGTTGGTCCCATGACAGAGGCTGGTGCCAGTTTAAAGGTACCGCTGGAGAGGACTTCTGCTGAGAATCCCATGCGCTTTGTTTCTCTCTCAACTGTTTCCGCTTAAAGGCTACTAAAGAAGAATTTGGGGCATTGGCACAGCTGTTGGCAATATGGCCATCTTCACCACAGTTGAAGCAATACCACGCCTTTGGGTGGTCTGTGTACTTGGGAGTTACTTTAGGAGTAATGTCTTGCGATGTTACTTGCACAGACTGGGACTTCTTGGCTTTTGCCACTGGTTTAGCCTCAGAGGACTTCCTTGAACTTAATGTGGCAACTTGACTTTGTAAGTCAGCTACTTGTTTCTTTAATTCCTGCACTACTCTGTCTCCACTAGGAGCTGCTTGTTGTTGTTTTGACTTCAACCTAGTTAATTGGTCCTCAAGAGCTGTGACTTGATTCTTTAAATCAGAGACAATGTCTTCGGAAATGGAACTAGAGATAGGGTTGGGAGCGCTGATCAATTGTGAAATCACCCGTGAACGCCCAACACCCAGATGGTTCCGCATCCTGCATTCTTTAGCCATTTGCTTACCCTCTTCTGCACGTAACAGAAGCAGCAACTCAGAGAAAGATGGTGGGTTATCTTTTTTTTGCTCAAGCTGGAGTTGGGAAATTAAGCGGTTATCCCAACAACCCCTGCAGAACTGTCGCAGTAAACGTTGATCAATTTCACTGGAAGACACACTGCCTTGCTTAACAGCTACAGTTAAAACTGAATGCAACCTGTGTAAGTACTGAGAAGCTTTTTCACCAGCATTTTGCAGGGTATTTAAAAACTTAACATACAGTTCATCGCCGTCTTCCACCGCTCCATAAGCAGAATCTAACAAGGACAGGTAAGATGGAGGTGAAGCTTGTGGACCCAATGACTTAACTAAGTCTACAGCTGGAGGCAATAAAGAATCAAGAATTCTCCGTGTTCGATGCAAGTCAGAAACTGTAGGGTCTTGAAGAAGCAGCTCAGCACCGCTTCGCCAGGATTCATAATCGACTTCGTTTCCAGGACGGGGAATTTTCCCAGAAAAAGATCTTAATCTAAACATGGAATGCATATGGGATGCGTTTTCCTCACTTCTGACAATATGCTCGATAACCATTCGTTGAACCTCAGGAGGGTTCATGTTCTCGGCTGTAATAGTAGGAGAATGTGTCACTCGTGCAGTGGACTGACTGTCAATCAGTGTTTTTTTCGCTTTCAATTCTCTGTTTTGGTTAGGGTTTAGCGGCTCATCCACCAAAACTGGTGATTGAGATTTAGGGGACAAGGCCTCTTGACTGCTCATCATTAGATTGGGGACTAAGTAGTCAGTTTCAACTGTTACTACTTCTTGACATCTGGTGAGCTCCTCTTCCAAAAGATCTACAAAAGACTTTCCACTGAGCTTATCTATCCGTCGCAATTCCTCCAGGTATCCTTTGGTGGTGCTACCAGTAATGGTGGGAACATAAGCACTGGACAGGGCTTTAATGTCATAGACCACACCAGGTTGGCGGGAATGCTCAAGTCTGTAAGGAAGTTGTGCCTCTAAAGCTTTAACTGCCAGGCCGCTCTCAAATTCAATAATGACTGCTCTATGATAATTAGAAGCAGGTTCATCTATCCGGATGAACCTATTAATACGACCGTATTTACTCAAATGGTCACTTAACTCATCATCCAACTCAGTATTGGTAGTACCGCTTATAAGCAGTGCATCTGGTACTTTAATTCTCTCAGACTCAACTATTTCCATGCTGTTTAAGATCTGCTCTTCTACCTATTCAGAATGTACTTATTCTCTAATGTTTTTTTGTGAAATGCTAGTTAACTATTTTTAACTACTCCTGGCTGGCTCGCCAAGAAATTGCCATGTAACCCTCCTTCCGGTGTGACTGAGAAAGGGATGTAAAGGTTTAGTGGGTTACGGACCAGTGCTCTAGGTTCTAGGAGTAGTTGTCGCTTAACCAGTAAAAATAAAGAACTGTACACCTGAATATAATTCAAGAGCTTTCTGTACTGTATTGGAATGTCAAAGAAATTAAAGGCCTTCACAGTTCACAATTTACAAAATAAACACAACATAAAACCACAGCGAAATAGAAAAACAAAACATAACAAAAAAATAAATTCCTTTTTGAATCCCTACTTTTGGGTTTCCCTGAACTTATGTATTTCTTATGTAAGGTTTGCTTTAATTATCAACAATGTAATTTACTAGGTTTAAAGTTTCCTATTTGAAATATTTTACTCCTGAGTTGGATCTGTGCTTAGGTTAAGCCTTTATTGGTATAATGATTCTATGCAAATAGTTCTTTCAGTTTTAAGGTATTAAGTTCGCTGTTTTTGTTACATTAAGTGTCTAAATGAAGCTCAAATAGTGGGGTTTTACCACCAAAATAATACCAAATGATTATTTCCTTCAGCAAATAAATGTAACTTCCCAAAACAGAGGTCAAGAAATCAATCACAGAAATTCTCAACAAAAGTAATGAGCAAAATCTCACTTCACTTCCAATTCACAAGATTTTTTATGTATAGTCTTTGACGCTGTTAATAGTTCGTTACGATAGCAAAAAACGGGGAAAAATGCTGTCCTCAAAACGGGTGGGAAAAAAAAGAAAAAGCGCTGCGTTTATCGCCCGTTCTTTAGGCTCTTGTTTAAAGCTGTGTTCTTGGATCAAAGTCTGTCCTATCGTATCGGTCTGACCTCAAAAGTGCTCTTTCACAGAAACTCAACGAATCCACAGTCATCTGACGCCGAAGACTCAATTTCCAGGGTGGCTCGCCATCTTGGCTCCCTCATGTAGCGACGCAACGTCCATGTGGCCAAGAAAATGGGGGGGCAAAAAAAAACCTGACCGGTGTTAAACAGTTTCGTGTTAGAAAATAAATTCTGAAAATATCCCCAGTTATATTCTCTACAACAGCTTTCTGTCTTATACACAACCAACAACACACAACATAGCTCTGCGCATATGTTTTACACACATTTAGAACGGCTGGTTCGTTACACAAAAGCACCTTCAGTTTCAGCTAGCATTAGCTTAACACTCAAGTAAAACCACAGAGAACTCAACACTTACAACAATGTTTTTTAAACAAAGAATTATCAACTTTTATACACACAGTTTAACCTTTACAATGGGTAGTCTAATTTTTACAGAACATGCTCAATTTTAAGCTTGTAAAAACCATGTTTTTTTTTACTGAAAAGGTTGTTTAACTCACCAAGTCCTCTTTTTAACTATTTTTCAGCACCCTTGGTTCTCCGGATAAGATACTGATGCTTTAAATTGAAATTCCCTCGATTAGCGAAGTTTATTCACTAATAAATCGATTTTTAATCTATTTTTCGGTCTCCGTCTTGCTCGCAGCAGCTCTCCACCAGCTTCGCTCCGTAGTGCCTACGTGACAAAGGGTGGGGCTATGCTAATAGCTTATAACTTTCATTGGCTCTGTACGCTTAAAGAAACATTTACCTACTTTTCTTCGTAGGTTAAAATAACCACTGGGTTACACTCTCCCCTCCTTACTCTTTGCACGTCCCTGTGCAAGGTTACAATTAGCTACACACTTGAGCTTGCAGACTAGTATGTTTAGAATCAGTCAACGACTCAGTAATAGCTGTACTTAGGCTTTGAAGCAATGACAGAACAATGGAGATGAGAGGGTTTCCTAGCTCAGGATAAGTCTTCGGCTTTTCTCTTTGCCTCACGGATCTTCTTAAAGGAGTGCATTCATCCTCATAAACATTCCCACCCATTTGCTCTATTGTGGAATATTTTCCTGCTTCCTCAGGAAAATCTTTAGCACATGTATTTGAATCTTGCAGCTCTTTCAAAATGTTTTCTGGTGAGAGTAGGCTAGAACCTGATGTGACTTGTCCTGGCGCTATGCCTTTTCCATTCATGTCCTCCTCACAAGAACCATTGATGGAAGTACACTGACGCTCGAGATCATCTAGGACTGGATCATCAACCGTTGAGAGGTTCTCTACAGGTCTACTCTCATTTACTCCTCTCACTTCAGGAACAACCGTGTTAGGTAAATCTCCCAGCAAGGTGTGTTCAAGAACGTTGTGAGTCTCATCTTCATCACAAAAAGCAGGGTGTTCCGCTTGCCTCTCTGATGCATGAAGAATAACTTCGTGTTCAAAAGGTGGCTTTATTAACAATCTTTCTCCAATGATCGTGGTAGGAATCCGTACTCCAGGACCAGTAGAATAGTAAGGAACGAAATCTTCACCATCGGATTCCACTTCTAACTCATCTTGAACTTCAACAACAGGATTTTGACGAGTAGGAGGTCTTTTCCTAATCTTTGGTGGCTCCTGCTCTTCACTGACCACTGGCAGAAATCCACAAGGTAACAGAAGATCTCTGTGTAATGTCCTGGTGGGCGCGTCTTTATTTTTGGGTCTTACTGTGTACACAGGGAGATCACCAGCTTTGCTCACTACAATGTAAGCTGAGGACTCCCACTTGTCAGCTAACTTGTGTTTCCCTCTTAGGCGCAGGTTCCTGACTAGAACGTGATCTCCTACACAAAGGGTGGACTCAGTGACACGTTTGTCAAACCGGCTTTTGTTCTTTTTCCCAACTTTTTCAGCATTACGGGATGCTAAGCCGTAACTCTCCTGTAGTCGGGTTTTCAAGTTGTGCACATACTGTGAATGTGAGTGCGATTGGCTCTTATTCAAGAAAGTGTTGAATTCCAGATCAATAGGCAATCGGGGCTGTCTCCCAAACATGAGCTGATACGGCGTGAATCCAGTAGAATCATGCTTAGTACAGTTGTAGGCATGTACCAATGGTTTTACAAAATCTCGCCAATGTGTCTTGTCATGATCTCTCAAGGTTCCCAGCATACTCAAAAGTGTCCGATTAAAGCGCTCAACTGGGTTCCCTCTGGGGTGATATGGGGTAGTACGAATCTTATGGATCCCCATATTTACACACAATTCCTTTATGGTTTGCGACTCATAGTCAGGTCCTTGATCACTGTGCAATTTCTCTGGAATACCATAATAGACTATAAAATTTTCCCAAAGACACCTGGCTACGGTACGGGCCTTTTGGTTAGGAGTGGGAATAGCCACAGCGTACTTGGTGAAAAAATCAGTTATCACCAGAATATCTTTGGTATGATGGGAGTCGGGTTCTAATGATAAAAAGTCCATGCAAACCAACTCTAACGGCCTTGTGGCTTTGATGTTAACCAATGGAGCAGCTTTTTCGGGCAATGTTTTTCGACATACACATCGCATACATGTCTTGATCTTTTTCTCGACATCTGCACTCATTTTAGGCCAATAAAATCGGGCTCGAACAAGGTCAGTTGTATGCTCTATTCCGAGATGTCCCATGTCGTCGTGAAGACTTGTAAGAACCATACCCCTCATTGTTTCAGGGAGGACTAACTGGTAACACGTCTCATCACTGTCTTGCCGTCTCCGATAAAGAATTCCATCCTTCAGTTCCAGTTTACTCCACTCACGCAGTAACAGAGCAAGCTCTGGAAGTTCAGCTCTTACTGAAGGAGGTATGGTCTCATTAGTCTGCAACTGGTGAATAACAACCCCAATAACAGGATCGGCCAACTGTTTGTCTCTTATCTCTTGATGTGAAATTGTGGGAAGTGTTGGTGTTCCCATAGAGTGCGGAGTTGGGTCAAAACTGCTTGGAATTGCGCCAACATTCATTGCTAATGATTCAACAAGACAACAAGAAGCTCTAACTGTGTCACTATCCATCACCTGTTGAGCATGATGTTTCTCAAAGATAGCTTGGACCACCTCTGGCATTACAGTTGCATCATTCATCTCAGAAGCATGACAACGAATGAACTGATGGATTCTCTCTTTTTCTTTCCGCCCATGTAAATCATCTGTTTCTTCACCATGGGGTCGCCTAGAGAGACCATCTGCATCGAGATTCTGTTTTCCAGCCCTATACTGAAGCTTGAAATCAAAGGTTGAAAGGGCTGAAAGCCACCTATAGCTAGTGGCATCTAGCTTGGCTGAAGTCAATATATAAGTCAGTGGGTTACTGTCTGTAACTACAGTGAAAGGGCTACCATACAAGTAATCACTGAATTTTTCAGCCACAGCCCACTTGAGAGCCAAAAATTCAAGCTTATGAGCTGGGTATCTAGCTTCACTTGGTGACAACCCATGACCAGCATAGGCAATAACTCTCATAACTCCTTCCTGACTCTGGTACAGAGCAGCACCTAAACCAGTTGTGCTGGCATCAGTGTGGAGCACATATGGTAGCTTAGGATCAGCAAACCCCAAGATTGGAGCAGTCGAGAGCTTTTTAATGACATTGTCAAAGGCTTTTTGGCAGTCATCGGTCCAACGGCTTCCAAAAGGTTGTTTTGGGTTGTAATAGTCGGTTCTCTTTTTAAGAGAGGCTCTCCTCTTTAGTGGTGGATAGCCAGCTGTTAAGTTGTTCAAAGGTTTAACAATCTTAGAATAGTCCTGGATAAACCTCCGATAATATCCAGCGAATCCCAAGAATGTACGCAACTCTTTAAGAGTTTTGGGACTTTGTCAGGTTTTCAAGGTTTTTATTTTTTCTGGATCTGTCTCGATTCCATGCTGGGATATTATATGTCCCAAGTATCTCACGGATGTCTGGAAAAACTTGCACTTTTCTAGAGAAAGCTTTAGCCCATACTCTTTTAAGCGACTGAGTACTCTGAGCAATCTACTTTCATGCTCCTCCAAGGTGTCAGAGAATATGATCAAATCGTCCAGAAAAACTAATACTTCTTTCAGATGTAGGTCACTCATGCACTTCTCCATTAACCGCTGAAAAGTACTGGGAGCATTTGTAATGCCTTGCGGTATACGGTTAAATTCCCAGAAACCGAGTGGGCATACAAAAGCTGTCTTGTGCTTATCTGATTCCTCTAGTTCGATCTGATAATATCCCGACTTAAGATCTAACACTGAGAACCACTTGGAACCGGCTAGAGCAGAAAATGTTTCCTCCAGGTTTGGAAGCGCATATGCATCCTTGATGGTTTGTAGGTTCAATTTCCTGTAGTCAATGCATAGCCGAACATCACCGTTCTTCTTCTTGACTACGACTATGGGTGATGAGAAAGATGACTCTGACTCTCTGATTACCCCTGCTTCAAGTAGCTCTTGTAAATGCCGACGAACAGCTTCCAAATCATGGGAATGAATGGGTCTGGCTCTATGGGTAAAAGGGGCTTCATCACTCAGCTTGATCTGATGTTTTACTTTATCCGTTCTGCCAAAGTCCAGGTCATGCTGAGAGAAAACCTCTTGCATTTCATTCAACTTTTGAGAAATTCTTTTCTTCCATTCTGGCGACAATGGCGACTCTCCAAAATCAAAACACAGATTATGATGGTTGACTGACTCTGTCAAAGTTTTTCCAGGAGCTGCATTTGTTTTAACCACCTGCCGCAGGGAGTGTAATTCAGCAAGGACGCCCCTAGGCGGAAGTACAATGTCATGATCCGTCTCATTCGTTAACATGACTGGAAGTTTTGAATGTGGATTTTTTGGAAGGGCGAGTAAACAACTTGTGACTATCAACCCTCCAAGCAGAACAGATGTAGAAGATGGTTCCATCAAAACCCATTTGTCAGTTCCTCGATTCACAATTCTAACTGAGGCTTCTGAAACAATACTCTGGCCAGCAGGGACAGTTTGGGGTCCTGTGCCAGGCAGAAACACTAAGCCTATTCGACTATCTTCCTTCTGCTTGAACCTGCAGGCAAGAGCTCTCAAAACTGTCTTGAGACCATGTGCTAACGATGTATGTTCAACAGATGGAGACTTGGAAAACTCTTCATAGACACGATCTAGTGTATTTGTGCCGACCAGAATCATGGGTTGTGTTCCCATGCGCATATCAGGAACAACCAGAGCAAGGGTGGACAATTCAATCTGGACTCCAAAGAAGCTTTCAGGGAAAGTGACATCAACCTCAACATAACCAATGTAAGGTACACGCTGCCCATTTGCCGCCTCCACTTCCAGCAGATCACTGAGTGGGTGAACAGTTATATGTGAGAGATGTTGTTCGTAAAACAACTGGGGTATCGTGGTTACTTGAGAGCCTGTATCCAAAAGACTAGTGCATTTCTTTCCTTCTATGTAAGTTTCTGACACACACTTTTCACCAACTAGACCTTTTGGCAGTGGAAAAGTTGTAGTCTCCATGCTAACATGATTGTTGGCTACTTTGCGCTTGTCGGGACGCTCTAATGTTTTATTAGCCTCTGTTGGTCCCATGACAGAGGCTGGTGCCAGTTTAAAGGTACCGCTGGAGAGGACTTCTGCTGAGAATCCCATGCGCTTTGTTTCTCTCTCAACTGTTTCCGCTTAAAGGCTACTAAAGAAGAATTTGGGGCATTGGCACAGCTGTTGGCAATATGGCCATCTTCACCACAGTTGAAGCAATACCACGCCTTTGGGTGGTCTGTGTACTTGGGAGTTACTTTAGGAGTAATGTCTTGCGATGTTACTTGCACAGACTGGGACTTCTTGGCTTTTGCCACTGGTTTAGCCTCAGAGGACTTCCTTGAACTTAATGTGGCAACTTGACTTTGTAAGTCAGCTACTTGTTTCTTTAATTCCTGCACTACTCTGTCTCCACTAGGAGCTGCTTGTTGTTGTTTTGACTTCAACCTAGTTAACTGGTCCTCAAGAGCTGTGACTTGATTCTTTAAATCAGAGACAATGTCTTCGGAAATGGAACTAGAGATAGGGTTGGGAGCGCTGATCAATTGTGAAATCACCCGTGAACGCCCAACACCCAGATGGTTCCGCATCCTGCATTCTTTAGCCATTTGCTTACCCTCTTCTGCACGTAACAGAAGCAGCAACTCAGAGAAAGATGGTGGGTTATCTTTTTTTTGCTCAAGCTGGAGTTGGGAAATTAAGCGGTTATCCCAACAACCCCTGCAGAACTGTCGCAGTAAACGTTGATCAATTTCACTGGAAGACACACTGCCTTGCTTAACAGCTACAGTTAAAACTGAATGCAACCTGTGTAAGTACTGAGAAGCTTTTTCACCAGCATTTTGCAGGGTATTTAAAAACTTAACATACAGTTCATCGCCGTCTTCCACCGCTCCATAAGCAGAATCTAACAAGGACAGGTAAGATGGAGGTGAAGCTTGTGGACCCAATGACTTAACTAAGTCTACAGCTGGAGGCAATAAAGAATCAAGAATTCTCCGTGTTCGATGCAAGTCAGAAACTGTAGGGTCTTGAAGAAGCAGCTCAGCACCGCTTCGCCAGGATTCATAATCGACTTCGTTTCCAGGACGGGGAATTTTCCCAGAAAAAGATCTTAATCTAAACATGGAATGCATATGGGATGCGTTTTCCTCACTTCTGACAATATGCTCGATAACCATTCGTTGAACCTCAGGAGGGTTCATGTTCTCGGCTGTAATAGTAGGAGAATGTGTCACTCGTGCAGTGGACTGACTGTCAATCAGTGTTTTTTTCGCTTTCAATTCTCTGTTTTGGTTAGGGTTTAGCGGCTCATCCACCAAAACTGGTGATTGAGATTTAGGGGACAAGGCCTCTTGACTGCTCATCATTAGATTGGGGACTAAGTAGTCAGTTTCAACTGTTACTACTTCTTGACATCTGGTGAGCTCCTCTTCCAAAAGATCTACAAAAGACTTTCCACTGAGCTTAGCTATCCGTCGCAATTCCTCCAGGTATCCTTTGGTGGTGCTACCAGTAATGGTGGGAACATAAGCACTGGACAGGGCTTTAATGTCATAGACCACACCAGGTTGGCGGGAATGCTCAAGTCTGTAAGGAAGTTGTGCCTCTAAAGCTTTAACTGCCAGGCCGCTCTCAAATTCAATAATGACTGCTCTATGATAATTAGAAGCAGGTTCATCTATCCGGATGAACCTATTAATACGACCGTATTTACTCAAATGGTCACTTAACTCATCATCCAACTCAGTATTGGTAGTACCGCTTATAAGCAGTGCATCTGGTACTTTAATTCTCTCAGACTCAACTATTTCCATGCTGTTTAAGATCTGCTCTTCTACCTATTCAGAATGTACTTATTCTCTAATGTTTTTTTGTGAAATGCTAGTTAACTATTTTTAACTACTCCTGGCTGGCTCGCCAAGAAATTGCCATGTAACCCTCCTTCCGGTGTGACTGAGAAAGGGATGTAAAGGTTTAGTGGGTTACGGACCAGTGCTCTAGGTTCTAGGAGTAGTTGTCGCTTAACCAGTAAAAATAAAGAACTGTACACCTGAATATAATTCAAGAGCTTTCTGTACTGTATTGGAATGTCAAAGAAATTAAAGGCCTTCACAGTTCACAATTTACAAAATAAACACAACATAAAACCACAGCGAAATAGAAAAACAAAACATAACAAAAAAATAAATTCCTTTTTGAATCCCTACTTTTGGGTTTCCCTGAACTTATGTATTTCTTATGTAAGGTTTGCTTTAATTATCAACAATGTAATTTACTAGGTTTAAAGTTTCCTATTTGAAATATTTTACTCCTGAGTTGGATCTGTGCTTAGGTTAAGCCTTTATTGGTATAATGATTCTATGCAAATAGTTCTTTCAGTTTTAAGGTATTAAGTTCGCTGTTTTTGTTACATTAAGTGTCTAAATGAAGCTCAAATAGTGGGGTTTTACCACCAAAATAATACCAAATGATTATTTCCTTCAGCAAATAAATGTAACTTCCCAAAACAGAGGTCAAGAAATCAATCACAGAAATTCTCAACAAAAGTAATGAGCAAAATCTCACTTCACTTCCAATTCACAAGGTTTTTTATGTAGTCTTTGACGCTGTTAATAGTTCGTTGCGATAGCAAAAAACGGGGAAAAAATGCTGTCCTCAAAACGGGTGGGAAAAAAAAGAAAAAGCGCTGCGTTTATCGCCCGTTCTTTAGGCTCTTGTTTAAAGCTGTGTTCTTGGATCAAAGTCTGTCCTATCGTATCGGTCTGACCTCAAAAGTGCTCTTTCACAGAAACTCAACGAATCCACAGTCATCTGACGCCGAAGACTCAATTTCCAGGGTGGCTCGCCATCTTGGCTCCCTCATGTAGCGACGCAACGTCCATGTGGCCAAGAAAATGGGGGGGCAAAAAAAAACCTGACCTGTGTTAAACAGTTTCGTGTTAGAAAATAAATTCTGAAAATATCCCCAGTTATATTCTCTACAACAGCTTTCTGTCTTATACACAACCAACAACACACAACATAGCTCTGCGCATATGTTTTACACACATTTAGAACGGCTGGTTCGTTACACAAAAGCACCTTCAGTTTCAGCTAGCATTAGCTTAACACTCAAGTAAAACCACAGAGAACTCAACACTTACAACAATGTTTTTTAAACAAAAAATTATCAACTTTTATACACACAGTTTAACCTTTACAATGGGTAGTCTAATTTTTACAGAACATGCTCAATTTTAAGCTTGTAAAAACCATGTTTTTTTTTACTGAAAAGGTTGTTTAACTCACCAAGTCCTCTTTTTAACTATTTTTCAGCACCCTTGGTTCTCCGGATAAGATACTGATGCTTTAAATTGAAATTCCCTCGATTAGCGAAGTTTATTCACTAATAAATCGATTTTTAATCTATTTTTCGGTCTCCGTCTTGCTCGCAGCAGCTCTCCACCAGCTTCGCTCCGTAGTGCCTACGTGACAAAGGGTGGGGCTATGCTAATAGCTTATAACTTTCATTGGCTCTGTACGCTTAAAGAAACATTTACCTACTTTTCTTCGTAGGTTAAAATAACCACTGGGTTACACATACATTAAACATTCACAGTGCTGGTGGAAAAAGTAAGTGTGCCCTTATGCTAATGACTTCAACAAAAGCTAATTAGAGTCAGGAGTTAGCAAACCTAGGAGTCCAATCAATGAAACGAGATTGGAATGAGGTGTAGAGCTACTTTGAGTTTGCTATTCATAAGAAGCATCTGCTGATGTGAACCATGCCTCGCAAAAAGAGATCTCCGAAGACCTACGACCAAGAATTGCTGATTGCATAAAACTGGAAAGGGTTACAAAGTAATCTCCAAGACTTTAGATATCAACCCGTCCACAGTTAGACACACTTTCTACAAATGGAGACAATTTAGTACTGGGGCTACTCTCCCTAGAAGTGGGCACCCGGCCAACTCCAAAGGGACAACGCAGAATGCTCAGAGAGGTAAATAAGAAGCCTAGAGTAACAGCTAGAGGCTTGATCCTTAAGATAGAAATCACCAAAGAAGTTGCTAAGTGACTTTGCTGGAAGACTGAAACAACATGGACGTTTTCTATTTTAACTTACTTGATAAGCTGGTTGGCTGCCAAATGTAAGAAAACACTGAGGAATTTACTGGCACAATGAGGCAAACAAAAGAAGGATCTGGTGAGCTTGCAATTACGCCCTTGGAACTATCTTCATCTTATCTAAAGAATGCACATTTCCTAAGCCTAACCCAAAATAAGCACCAAAATGTTTTGGTTAGAAGTCTTAGAGATGAGTGACAAATCCTGCTAAACAGATCCTCTTTTTTAGAGGAGACAGAGGTGCTTCTCATCCTTCTCCACCACCAAAGCGGTCTTACTGAGCGGTGGCCTACAGCTGACAGCTCACTGTGAAATACTTGGAGTGTGCAGCTCATGAGTCATGGGGTCGTAAGCAAAGGTGGTTACACTTCAGTGTAGGGTACTGTTCATAAGGCTACGTAACACTTACACAAGCATGTCATGGCAGCTGGCATAACCCTACATACCTTTCTGGTCATTTTGAGCCGGTCAGCAAGCCATCAACTGCTGATGCTTCAGATACTAAACTAACCTAGAATGTTGTTCTTCCTTTTATGCTCACTTATTAGTAGAATGTTTTTCAGCTGTGCAACACAATTGAGCAAGAGTTTCCTAGCAACCAATTAGCCCAACAACATCCTTAACTTGGATTGGCAGCCATACCATGAGATTTAGGCAGAGAATTGCTGATAATAGGACTCTATCTATCTATCTGCAAAATAAGCCTCTATACAAAAATAGGCTTTAATACAAACATTTTTATTCTTTAAAAATCATCTAATACACTTACATTAATTGTAAAATGTACAATATTGTTTGTGAATTGCATGAAAATTGCATGAAATGAAATTCTAAAGTGATCCTAAACTTTTGAACGGTAGTGTACATGTTCATAAAAACTCTAGCAGTTGTTATAAAGGTTATATTTGCCGATTTTGATTAGATTTTTTATTTAACTGTTATTCAACCAGGTTAATCCCACTGAGATCACAGATCTCTTCTACAAGAGAGACCCGGCCAAGAATAGCAACAGCATAAGAGTTCCAACTGACGAATTCACACACTTATATTGCAAAATATCTACACATAGACAATCTGGACTGAATGAACGTCACCATAGCCTTACAACTGTTTAACAGTTGAATGTTTTGAATCTTAAATTCACTTTGTAAGTCATGCCAGAAAGAGGTTTAGAGGAAAGTTAGGTGCTGTAGCCTTTACAACAGATGCTGCTTAATGTATTAAGCATTTATAAACACATACTGTGGGGTTATGTGGGTTTTCATGATCACTTTATGTAGGTGTCATGTAGCCCTATAGTGGAGTGTTACCACAAATGTTAACCTAAGTTTTACACAATCAGATGGCTCCTTGTGGCGTTGGATGCCATATTTAACTTTGGTATAGTGTGGCTGACTTTTCCAGATGCCATAATGTTAATAATATAAATCAATCATTTGAAAATAGTTGGCGTTGAGGTGAATCCACTTTCTAGAAGAGAGCATTTCAGACCAAACCATGACAAATTCTTTGTCATTTTTAGAGAACACACAGAATTGACTAGAGAAGATACTTGTGTCTTATCTGCTGAGTTCCCATCATGGCCTCATGTTAGTGTGCTACACTGCAAGATAAGTACTTTGCTCTGAGCCCATATCACCCTGTGTGGTTGTTCACATTATGGTTTGCAATCCCTAATGTCTTCTCCAGGTGTTCCTAAACAATGTGAGCAATCAGTAGCAGACTGTGAGAGACAGTGTCTGGGCAGACTTCCTCCAGCGCCAAGTTCTCTGGTATAGCAGTGAATGACTAAAGAAAAACAAACAAACAATGCATTTCCGTCTGCAGCCTCTTTTGCAGGATGGAGCTTTAATCCTCAGTAAGTGGTGCCGCATGCCTCGCCCCTGTCCTAAAGTACTAATCACTGTTCCTGTATGATGTTGCCAGATGTTTTTTTTTTCCTGATGTCTGAAGAGATGATTCTGATACATAGCAAAGAATTCAATCTATGATCAGTAAATTTGAGTACCCATTTTCACTATTGGTTTTAATAATTTTAGAATAACTTTTAAAAATAAAACAAAAACTTTTTCACTCTAAAACTGCAAATGTTTCTGAGGTTAAGGTTAGATTTAAGTTTAAATTTAGGCTGATATGAGGCTTTTCCTTTGGCCCTGGAAAAAATACTATAATCCAGTTTCCACTGCGCATCAGCCCATCTGAGATGCGTGCAAGCCAACAGCATTTCTGGATGTTGTTGAATTCCGTTGGGCAGAGTAGAGTCTTGGTTTTCTGAATACAACGAAGAACAGAGGTTTTTATAGTATTCCAAAGCCCATGTAGTGACATCCGTCACAGAAGCAAGCTGTTTTTTATTTTTTATTTTATTTAGTTTGCTTTTAAACATGACACAAACACAACAAATAAATAAATAAATAAATAAATAAAAAGAGAAATAGATACATTAATTTAAAAAAACTAAAAGGATTATGGTAATATAACATAGAATCTAAAAAGTGTAATGAGCCTGTTGTACAATCAACAATTATCGATACATGTGAAATTCAAAAAGTCAGTCAATCTGGTCAAAATATTCTCTTTCAATATAGTCAAAGAAGTGCTGCCACACCTTATAAAACTTTTCCAATTTTTTTCTCAAAAAGTATGTAATCTTTTCTAGGGGTATACACTGGTTAATTTCCAGATTTGAAAAGAAATATTGGTCTCACGTTTACAGTTACGAGCAACACACATTTTAGCTAATGGGCAAACCTCTGGATCTAATGGAAAAGGGACACCATGAATCTCAGATAATGTGTTGCAAATTCATATACTCATATACTTTAGGGCATGACCTCGTACAGTGTAGAAAAGTACCATCTGTGAGGCCACATCTATAACAAACAAAGTGGGAAAATATTTGAATTAAAATGATGCAGTTTAGTTGGAGTATAATAAAGTTGGTGTAAGCAAGATGGTTTTTAATGCGGGGTTGTCGGAGGCGTCAGAGTTCTCATGAATTCAGTTGTGGTTTTTGGCCTTGCTCTTTATGCGCAGAGATTTCATCAGAATTCCAGAATCTTTTGATGATATTATCCACTGCAAGTCCAATAGCTCAGATGCTTCAATGAGAAATATTATTCTTGAAGCGTTTGTTAACAGAACGGTGAATCCTTATCATTCTAGCTCTTTAAGGACTAGGCTTTTCCCAAGGAAAAAACAGACCCTGCTCCAACTAATTTAGAGCATGTTTTAGAACGAGGATATATTCCCAAAAAACTCGGTTCAAATGGAAATGGTTCTGGACTAGTAAAACCTAATGTGTGGGCATGTTGATAGTCATATTTTTTAAAAGCCAGAAATATATTCAGGGCTTGATCTGTACATGAATGATGAGAGCAGAGCTAATGATACTGGCTTAAATTAATATATGAGATAAAAAAATAAAAATGTTGCATGTGCCTTGAAAATTTCAATAACCCTTAATTACTTTAGCATTTCGTTAAATTTAGCAACTCCTTTCCGTGAAAAACTTTAATACAACATTAACTCAAAGCTGACAAAAGTACCTAAACACAAACTGATACTATAATACTTAAAAGTGGAAACATGAATATATAATATAAAAATAAAATAATAATAATAATAATAATAATAATAATAATAATAATAATAATAATAATAATAATTAATAATTATTATTATTATTATTATTATTATTATTATTATTAATAAAATAAAATGAAAATAATAATATTATTAGGAAATTACAATATAAGCCAATCAGAAATAAGCAAGGACATATCTCCATACTGCACAGCAAAATGCATTTTTGTGATTGGTTCAGAGATAATAGCCATGGCGTGTATAGTGATTGGGGGGACAAAGACAAAATTTGGGGGAAATGCCCCCCTCAGACCCTCTACTAGCGCCAGCCCTGAATGGAATATATTATTACATATAAAATCACTGCTGTTGGTATAAAGCGTGTAACCCAACAATGATAACTTTACTGGAGAAGAAATAATAAAGATTTTTTGGGCCATTTTGTGCACATTTCTCAGCCAAACCTGTGTTAAAGTACAAATCTAGTTTAAATCTAGTTCAAATCTAGTTCAAGCTTTAAATGATAATTAATTGATTGGATCCGCTTGCGCCAAATGCTCACACGCTCCAGGCAGCATTCGTGCCTGAATGTAAACATGAAAGTGTGAAAGTAATCTGGATGCAAAAAAGCACCATTTCCTCTTTTTGTGGAAGAGGGGAAATGGCTAAAGTGCTGAGTTTCTCTGTAGTTGGCCTCGGCTCACGCAGCTTCCAGTTTATCTTCAAAGCTAATCACATTTTATTTCTGAAGAAGCACTTTTATCCAGAGCTCAGGCCAATCAACGAATCACCTGATATCTACAGTAAAAAAACAGAGGAGGGTCTGCAAACACTAGAAGAAGCACGTCTGATTTTACCAAGAGCTTCTCAACAGGTTCTTATGTTGTTTGTTCTTAAATGATGTTTCTGTGGTTTTCATGTACTGAAAAACAGCCACAGGTCAGGTTCACATGACCAAATTACAACTTCGTTTGACTGGTAGTGATCTAAAACGTTTGGTTGGTAGTGTATCTAAAAGGTTTGACTGGTAGTGTATTAAAACGTTTGTCTGGTAGTGTACTAAAACGTTTGGTTGGTAGTGTACTAAAATGTTTGACTGGTAGTGATCTAAAACGTTTGACTGGTAGTGTACTAAAATGTTTGACTGGTAGTGTACTAAAACGTTTGGCTGGTAGTGTATCTAAAACGTTTGTCTGGTAGTGTATCTAAAAGGTTTGACTGGTAGTGTACTAAAACGTTTGTCTGGTGGTGAACTAAAACGTTTGGCTGGTAGTGATCTAAAACGTTTGGCTGGTAGTGTTACTAAAACGTTTGTCTGGTAGTGTATCTAAAACGTTTGTCTGGTAGTGATCTAAAACGTTTGACTGGTAGTGTATCTAAAACGTTTGACTGGTAGTGTATCTAAAATGTTTGACTGGTAGTGTTCCTAAAACGTTTGTCTGGTAGTGTACTAAAACGTTTGGCTGGTAGTGATCTAAAACGTTTGGCTGGTAGTGTACTAAAACGTTTGGCTGGTAGTGATCTAAAACGTTTGGCTGGTAGTGTATCTAAAACGTTTGACTGGTAGTGTATTAAAATGTTTGACTGGTAGTGTATTAAAACGTTTGACTGGTAGTGTATCTAAAACGTTTGACTGGTAGTGATCTAAAACGTTTGACTGGTAGTGTATTAAAATGTTTGGCTGGTAGTGTATCGAAAACGTTTGACTGGTAGTGTATTAAAATGTTTGACTGGTAGTGTATCTAAAACGTTTGACTGGTAGTGTTCTAAAATGTTTGACTGGTAGTGTACTAAAACGTTTGACTGGTAGTGTATCTAAAACGTTTGACTGGTAGTGATACTAAAATGTTTGTCTGGTAGTGAACTAAAACGTTTGGCTGGTAGTGTACTAAAACGTTTGTCTGGTAGTGTACTAAAACGTTTGGCTGGTAGTGATCTAAAACGTTTGGCTGGTAGTGTATCTAAAACGTTTGACTGGTAGTGTATTAAAATATTTGACTGGTAGTGTATTAAAACGTTTGACTGGTAGTGTATCTAAAACGTTTGACTGGTAGTGATCTAAAACGTTTGACTGGTAGTGTATTAAAATGTTTGGCTGGTAGTGTATCGAAAACGTTTGACTGGTAGTGTATTAAAATGTTTGACTGGTAGTGTATCTAAAACGTTTGACTAGTAGTGTATCTAAAATGTTTGACTGGTAGTGTTCTAAAACGTTTGACTGGTAGTGTATTAAAATGTTTGACTGGTAGTGTATCTAAAACGTTTGACTGGTAGTGTATCTAAAATGTTTGACTGGTAGTGTTCTAAAACGTTTGACTGGTAGTGTATCTAAAACGTTTGACTGGTAGTGATACTAAAATGTTTGTCTGGTAGTGAACTAAAACGTTTGACTGGTAGTGTATTAAAACGTTTGACTGGTAGTGTACTAAAACGTTTGTCTGGTAGTGAACTAAAACGTTTGACTGGTAGTGTATTAAAACGTTTGACTGGTAATGTATTAAAATGTTTGACTGGTAGTGTATCTAAAACGTTTGACTGGTAGTGATCTAAAACGTTTGACTGGTAGTGTATTAAAATGTTTGGCTGGTAGTGTATCAAAAACGTTTGACTGGTAGTGTATTAAAATGTTTGACTGGTAGTGTATCTAAAACGTTTGACTGGTAGTGTTCTAAAATGTTTGACTGGTAGTGTATCTAAAACGTTTGACTGGTAGTGTACTAAAACGTTTGACTGGTAGTGTATCTAAAACGTTTGACTGGTAGTGTATCTAAAACGTTTGACTGGTAGTGATACTAAAATGTTTGTCTGGTAGTGTACTAAAACGTTTGACTGGTAGTGTACTAAAATGTTTGACTGGTAGTGATACTAAAATGTTTGACTGGTAGTGTACTAAAATGTTTGACTGGTAGTGATACTAAAATGTTTGACTGGTAGTGTACTAAAATGTTTGACTGGTAGTGATACTAAAATGTTTGACTGGTAGTGATACTAAAATGTTTGACTGGTAGTGTACTAAAATGTTTGACTGGTAGTGATACTAAAATGTTTGACTGGTAGTGTACTAAAATGTTTGACTGGTAGTGTACTAAAATGTTTGACTGGTAGTGATACTAAAATGTTTGACTGGTAGTGATACTAAAATGTTTGGCTGGTAGTGATACTAAAATGTTTGGCTGGTAGTGTACTAAAATGTTTGGCTGGTAGTGTATCTAAAACGTTTGACTGGTAGTGATAATAAAATGTTTGACTGGTAGTGTATCTAAAACGTTTTACTGGTAGTGATACTAAAATGTTTGACTGGTAGTGATAATAAAATGTTTGACTGGTAGTGTACTAAAACGTTTTACTGGTAGTGATACTAAAATGTTTGACTGGTAGTGTATGTAAATAACTTTTGCTCTGATTAGTTATCCTGCATTATACTTCACTCAGAATGCCAATACCTCAGCCTCAATCACTCCTCATAGGTTCAATTTGAATGGGTGGCTCTTAACTGCTGGAGGTTGAATGGGCTATTATACAGTTGCATGCAAAAGCTTGAACACCTCCAGTCAGAGTACATGTTTTGTTCACTTTGCATAATATACAGTAGTGTATTAAAATGTTTTAGGCACTTGGGGCATTATTATATTTATATTTCTCCAGACAAGAAGCTTTTATTTGCTGAATAAAACACTTTATTTTTTAAATATTCAAATAATATTAATACAGTAAGTAGTGCTTTTACATACATCAGTGTTTATTTAACGCTTTCCAAGCTTTATATATATTGTATTTATGATTATTTACATCTGTTCTAATGATATCTGGTGTTCTTACTGGTTAAAATACACTTATTGGTAAGATAAAGGCTTTTAAACAGATTAGGTGCCTTAGACTTCTATGACTTTTTTATGACATCACATAATCAGCAAATTGAAAATGGATTGGGGACATTTTGAAATACCTACATACTACATCAAACTTTTGTATCTAAAAAATATGGATTTTTATTCCATGCGCCTTTTATAATACTATTTTTTTTTGTAAATAAAAGTGAAGAGCTTCTTAAGTTTGAAGACAATATGTAAAGCAATGTGTTTACTAGACCTCTACATCGATGCTTTATTGTAGAGCTTCAGCCTTTCCTTCAGAGAGGGTCACCATCTTTTGAAAAGGTTCAGCTGTTGGTTGAAATGCAGATGTGCCTCTGAAAGGGTTTACTCCTCCTTCCCTTCACTTCAGATCAGATCAGGGCGAAGAGGGCAATCATGAGGAGCAGCGCATATTGTGTGGCGGAGATAAGCTTGTCTTTGTATTCATGCATGAGCTGATCTAATTCAGCCTTTAGCATATAGACACAAATCATCTGGAGGTAAACTTCTCTTTGATGGCCCATTGGGCTTCTATTCTTAGACCTACTTGAAGACACTTTGCCACTGAGCTTCTAAACAGCTCATCCGCGCCACAGAGTCCAGAGTTCTTTGAGTGATCTTGCAAGGCACTGTTGTGCTCCTCAACTCACAAAGAAGCCAGGAGAAACGTTCAGGAGGAGAGGAAGTTTTAGTGATTGCATCCACAAACAGAGGTGGGTAAAAGCTAGCTGCATTTACTCACACATCGTCACTGTCCAAAGAAAAATATGTATCTACACACAAGTTTTTAGTTTTTCTATGTTATTTCAACACGACAGCAGCTCTTTATATCCTGTGAAAGTTTGAAAACGAATAGACCAATAGAAATGCTGCAGTATCACTTGGGGTAAAACCATTTTATAAGAAAGAATGTAAGAAAGAATGTTTTTAGTCACTCCTGTAAAGATATACTTGTTTTTCTTTGGATAGTGATGATATACCACAAGGGAAGTATAGATGATTTAAAAAAAACCTCCTATTATGTTAAAAAAACTAATTACATTCATAGTGTTATAGGTCAAATTCACCCATACAGTATAAATACACTCAAAAACGGGGTCAAATAAGAACAGTAAAACTTAATTTAATATTCTAAGGAGATTCAGATGGATGAATCTTGCAATCATATGGTATATATACCATTTTAACAACTATTTAATAAATATTTCTAACCAGTATTTGAGACATCTCAAAGATGAAATGGATCAAATTGAACTGTAACATAATAGGAGAGTAGGAACAGGTACTGACAGGAACTGGGAGTAGTGAGATCTACTTTCTATGGTTTTCTATGGAATGTTGCTGATGATATACATAAATAAATATAAGGGTTTGGGGGTCCTTTGTCTCAACACTAAATGAATTAGAATAAAAAAACAAAAGAAAAGTCTTTTTGTGTCCGTCCAATGAGCGTTGGGATAGGCTCCAGCATTCCACTGTGACCCAGAAGGCCCATTACCAGTTTAGAAGATAAGTGAGATCTTTTCCATAAAGCAACCTCTGAAAAGATGCCTGGTTGCTATTATCATATCTAATTATCTGCATATAATTATGCAGACAGCAGAATTATCTGTTGTTTTTGTGTATATTTGTGAGGAAAGGAATCCCCTTTCTACTAAACTCCACTTCAAACCTTTAGGCAACACTTTTTTTTGATGGTCCGCTGTAGATGCTTTGCAGACAAACAGTCCATCTTTAACTACTATTCCACTAAACATCTTGTAAAGGCAACTGAACGTAAAGCTGACTATGATGGATTATTAAATCCAGGGTGCCAAAAACAGGGGGTTTCTGGGGGCTTGGATTCCCGAAATGCTTAAAAATGTAAAGGGTTTAGACTGTTTAGGCTGTTCACACACAATCACAGAGCTTCTGTCTTTCTTTACTAACTAGCAAGGCAACCTAGGACTCGCCAAATATCTGGGGGTATTTTGCACACTGATGATTAAATCCAACCCCAACCCTAAGGCAGAAGCTACACCTACTTCTAGACCTAAACCTAAGTGTTAGTTAGTGTTGTTGATAATCGACTGAGTATCACCAGACAGGTTTTTTTTAATAACCTGAGTATTAAGTATTAAGACATTTTAGTTCCTCTGCTAGATACTGGATGGACAAATGAGTTCTACTCCAGTTCTTTAAGGAAGTGCTCGAGAAGGTTTTGGCTTTGATTGTTTGCAAGGGAGCGCTAACTTGTATGTCTTGTATGTAATCCCATTAGGATGCCACTGTCCTTGTTGCACTGTGATGATGTCATGTGGTTGCACTGGAATAAAAAAAAAACTGCAAAGTTGTTTTTCTCTTGTAACGTAGCTCTAGCTGAATAACCCATTCAGTCAGAGAGAGAGAGAGAGAGAGAGAGAGAGAGAGAGAGAGAGAGAGAGAGAGAGAGAGAGAGAACATTTAATGTAGAAACAAAAATGGCAGCCTACTAGTAAATGCATAAACTAGTATATATATTTTCTAATAATAAACAAAGTATTTTTTCTAATGATTACATTTTTGAATAGCATTGGACATGTACACCATATTGAGACTTATATGTCTTAACTTATATGAGGGTTCCTTTTAAGGGCAGTTGTGACTTTTGCTGCTGCTTGAGTCATAATTCTTTTGAAGTTGTGACACTTTTGGGTTAAGCTTGCTCTGCTCCATCTGTCCACAACCTCAGTGTTCCATCAAAGGCCTTTTCTTAGAGAGATGCCTTGTTTTTAAGAGACTCGGTGATAGCGAGGCAGCAGTTAATGGTGGGCTCATAGCGATGCTAGCTGCATGTGAATAGGGTGCAAGCCCTGAGATAGAGCGGGTTTCCACTATCAGTCTCAGAAATGTGCAGCCCCTCACCCGTCACACTGCAGGGAGGGAGGAGTCAGCAGCTGGGTTCCTAGAACACATGCTGATTGCAACTTTATAAATTGTGTGGTTTGGCAGCTGAGACACATGACAGTACGATCTAAGGGGGCACGTGGATATATAAACTCAGTGTGTCCGGTGGACTGATAGTGAGTATTTTGTTTCATATCTACTGCTTGTGCATGTTGTGTGTATAATTTTTATCTGAAAATTTATGTTTTGGTAACGTGTATATATACATGCAAGTTTACTTTTAGAAATGAAGATGCCACAGAAGAGCCACTAAAGATAAAAATAAATAAATAAATTATATATATATATGTATATATATATATATATATATATATATATATATATATATATATATATATATATATATATATATATATATATATATATTTATATTGTAAGAATCAAACAACATTACAATGTTTGATTCTCTGTATTTAAAATAAAGGGCTTACTAAAACATGAATAAAGTATATTGCGGCCTTGTAAAATGTAAAAGGTCTTGATTGTTGATATTTATATTATATCACTGCTGTCAGAACAAAACGTTGTATCTCTAAAATGATAATTACAGCGGAAGGAAAAACTTTATAACTTTGAATGGAAGTTAATGGAAAAAAATTATAATAATAATAGAAAAAATTCCAAGTAATTTTGGAGCTTTTCTATTTGTCCATTCATTATGAAATGTTGGTATGCACTTAAAGTCTGCTGGCCTTTTTTTTTAATTCTATAAAAAAATGGAGAACAATTTTTTTCCTTTCCTGTAGCAGTGATGTGGTTCTCCACTGGCTCTATTAAAACCACTAAGTTAATAAGTGGTTTGTCTCTGGCATCTCTCCAAAGAAACCTTTTTGGCATCTTTTATTATGACTATGGTTCATCTCAGTAATACTGACTACTGATATGTATTTGATGGTATAAAAAGGATAGCTACTCAATATATTTCATATAGATCAATATATTTGGGATTATCTACAGATTTATAAAACTCAGAATTTGATATGATATGATACATGGTGTCTCAATTTGATGTGTGTTAATGCTTTCATTTTTTAATTTTAAGAGCAACAAAAAGTTTAACGAAAGTACTATATCTCAAAACATTGATTATTTGTGCTTCACTGTGTCCCAATATAATGCTCTGTTCACAAATTAATATGTTACCTCCAAGTGAAATGTCCTGGCCTCAAGCTAAGATGGCATAATATAATGATACACAGAAACGATGTGATAAAATACCACACGTTGCAATACAGTGCTATGTAGTAGAGTTAATTGTATTGTTACATATTTAACAATTATTATTGTAAAATATATTGACATTGTACAGCAGCCTCTTATAGCTGCTGTACAGTGTCAATATAGTTTACAATATATTTTTTTCTTATAACAAATTATAATAACTTTCTCTGCATTTTTCACATTTTCAAAACAAACTATCAAACTACATGGAAAAAACAGTTTCATGTTCTGCCTGATTTACTCTGAATTAACCATAGAGCATTGAAATAAGAGGCAGAAATTCTGTCCAGTGGTTTTGCGTTTTTAATTACACCAATTTCTGGACTGAAAAAGAAGCATGGACTCAACCTTTGGGACCCCACATTGTTGTATTTATTTATGTTTTTGCCTGAAGAACTGTTCCTGGACTAAGTCTCTGTTCTTCTCGTAACCTCCAGGTTTTGGTGAGAACCCGGAAGAACCAAAACCGTTCCAGAACCATTTCACCAAAATGGCCACGCAGGAACCCGTCGACAAGTCAGTAAAGTGAAATATCTCAAAAGGATGTGGTTTCTGAACTCCATTGAGAATTGGCTGTTCATTTCTTGTTTCCTCTTCTCAGATACAATGGCGTTTGGCTGATTTTCTTCATGCTTGGATTAGGAACTCTGCTACCATGGAACTTCTTCATGACTGCAACAGTGGTACTGACTTGTTTATTAGAGACACTCCAGTTGCCTCCACGAAGAGTTTTTGTATCCAATCAAATCTTTTCCCCTCTCATCTGCAGTATTTCACCAGCCGCCTGGCAGACAACACAACCACTGAAGCTGAGGGAGATAGTCGGAGTGTCTTACAAGCCAAGTTCAATAATGTGATGACGCTGTGTGCCATGATCCCTTTGTTGGTCTTCACCTGTCTCAACTCCTTTCTACACCAAAGGTACAGCAAAGGAACAGCTTACATTGTTTAATTTATAATTACCAGGTATGGACAGAGTGATGGAAGGACGGATGGATTGTGGAATAGAATGATAGATGAATGAATAACATCTGATAAATGTTAAATGTTAAATAAAAAATGAACAATATTTTAATAGTGGCCAAAGAAAAATACTGTATATGCCAAACTTTGTAGTCAACTGAGTTTCTTCTGAAATCAAAAGTATTTATTAGGAGTTTGCTCCCTTTGCTGCAGTTACAGCCTCTACTCCTCTAGGGAAGCTTTACACTGTTGGAACACTGCTACAGAGCAGTAGCGAGGTCAGGGACTGAGTATGGTGATTAATTCTTGATCTTAAACATCAAACCCCACTCTACGGCATGGAGAGCAGTGGTATAGCCCATTACCTTATACATAGAAAGGCAAAGATAATGTTAGGAGTCTTGCCCAAGGACTCTTACTGGTATAGTGTAGGGGGGTTCCCTAAGTGGGGAATCAAACTCCAGTCTACAGCATAGAGGGCATCATTGTATCCCATTCCATTATACCAACCACACCACATAGCTTCCCAGTCAATACTCGTCTGTGGACGTTATACATACTGTGTGTGACCAACTGAATGGATGTGTCAGCAATTGGTGCACATAAAAGTACTACTAATTAGTAGGGCTGTCTGATACATTTGAACAGATGGTGTATTATGATCAGTAGATAGTAGGTAGTATTGTAGGTAGTGTTCATTGGGTAGATAAATGAGAATATATGAGCAGTGTGCATCTTCTCTCATACTGTTTTATCCTTTGACCTTTCTCTAACAACAGAATCCCTCAGAAGCTAAGGATTACGGGCAGTTTGACTGCCATCCTGTTGGTATTTTTGGTCACCGCAGTCCTGGTCAAAGTATCTATGGAGCCCTTGCCCTTTTTCGTGACCACTATGGTGAAAATCAGCATCATTAATGGTGAGTACTGCTTCACATCAATAACGGCATAGAAGCAACAATTTGCGATTTGAACTAAAATTGTGTCTAGGGATGTGAAATGTGGCAATGAGCTATAGAGGTTCCCTGAAGCATGACTGTTAAATCATAAGTCTGTTAATGTCAAAGCTCAGTTAAAAATGCTGAAAAATATCTTTGATAACTCTAAATATTTGATAGCACAATTGTGGGATTTCTAGCAGTAAGTCCAGTAGTATGTAGCAAACCTCCAGCTTGAGGTATAAATGTGCAAATTTTTTTCTAGCACTCATATTGGATTTCTAATAGTATTTTATGCCAAGTTACTGCTTATTCATGCTAATATTCTTGAGTATTATAGATTCAACACAGACATTAACATCTATTTTACTTACCATTGCAGTTTTACTAACGTCTTCAACAAAGAACCCTAGCAAATAGCTGCCACCACTGTTTTCCATTCCTAATAAACTGTAACTAATAAGACTTATGCTTACTTTCATAGTTAGTGATGTATCTTAAGGTTCAAGAGTGACATTTCTTCTTACAAGATTAGTTATAAATGTAATTGGTTGAGCCCACTGTCAGTTCATAATTTTGGTAGTAAATCTAACATGTAAGGCTGTCAGTTTAGCTCCTGAAGTCCTAACCAGTGAAAGAGATAGCTTGGTTGTATCTACTTAGATTTCCATTTCCAAGACTTTAGGCACTGATTTGCATAACAATAAAATACGAGCATTTCAACACAAGCATGATGATTGCAGTAAATAAAAAAATAATTAAAAACTATGAGCATGTATCCGAAATCGTCAAGCCTCCTCTGTAGGCCTGGAAGGCCCACGTTTGTCTCCAGCTATCTCAAAAAACATCTCATAATATGCCAAGCACTTGCACATGTGTATAGTTAACAAAGCATATATGTGTGTCTGCACCTTTTTGTTTAGCGTTTGGAGCTATTCTGCAGGGTAGTCTCTTCGGCATGGCTGGTACATTTCCTGCCTCCTACACTTCGCCAATCATGAGTGGCCAAGGGCTGGCAGGCACCTTCGCCGCCTTCGCCATGATCTGCGCCATCGCAAGTAAGATTACATGAGAAATTACAGCTGTATATTTGAGGAGCAACAACAACAACAAAAAAAACACTAATTCTAAAACTTCTCCTTTTAAAACCTCTGAATGAAGTAGGTTCTTTATCTACTCCTCCCTCTGTTGTCTCTTTCTTCCTTAGGCGGCTCCGCTCTAACAGACAGTGCTTTTGGCTACTTCATCACAGCCTGTGCTGTGATAGGCCTCACCATCCTGTCTTACATTGTTCTCCCACGGCTGGTGAGTGTAAAACCAGACCCTGCCATTACAATAGTCATTTTAGGCATGTGTAAGGTAACACCATGTTTCCTCTTGCAGGAGTTTTACCAGTACTATCATGAACAAGGCCAAAGCAGTCTTAAACAAGATGAGGAGAACAAAATGGACCTGTTGAAAAAAGGTAGACCTCTTTATTTGGGTTGCATAATTTGGGTGTGATTTATGCAGCAATTCAGTAGTTTTAAATCTAATATGAGATGTTTTGAACTTGCTTCAGAGGAGAACAGGCAAGGGGCAAGCACCAGTGAGGAAGTTCAGACGAATCCTTCCATGTTAGACATCTTTAAGAAGGTACAGTCCTGCATTTCTCTTTGATAAGGTAGTGTGAAAGCCCACTTCTGACACCAAATGACACCAACCTGCCAACACTCCCTCCATTGCTCCAGCTGTGTTTCTGATTCATGATTTCTCCATTAATCCAACCCAAAGGCAGAGGCAGGCATGCACACACAACCTTGCCTAAATTGTGCCAGAGACATTATAAAATGTGGAGATGGGTCAGTGGTTGAAACATGAATGGAAAGCTTGAAATGCTTGTAACATGATGTCCATATATAGTTACACCCTTCAAGAAGACAATCAGGGAGGGTCAATGACACTGTGGTGTTAAACAGAACAAGCCAACTTATAGCGTAGGCCATTTGCTGATAACCCAAAAAATCTAATGTTGGTAGGTTAGCAGGAGTGAATGTGAAGAGAAACACACAGTTACTGCAAAATATGTTGTGATATTTTAACATTAATTAGCCACAGCTATGCTATACACAAACATAATTAAAGCTAAAAGCTACATCTAGCAATACTGCACCACCTTTGCATCCAAGCTCACACTGGCTAGTATTTCCTGTTGCACAAACATAGAGTCCTTCTCAGAATAACCCAGAACACCTAACCCAGAATTTAACATATAGAACGCATTAAAGAACATACAAACCTAGACAGATACAGATAGGTGTGATAATGTGTACTTACTAAAAGCATCCAAAACTTTCAGTCATGAAGGCTTGAACTAGAGACTTACTTATTAAAAGTACCCACGTTTATTTTAAATGTTTATATACAGCTAGTTCTCAACATTCATGTACCATTGCTTTATAAACAAAAGATGATAACGAACCACTTGTTCTTTCTCTGTAGATCTGGGTGATGGCCTTCTCTGTGTGCTTTTGCTTCACAATAACTATTGGCACATTCCCTGCTGTCACTGCAGACGTTAAGTCCACTATTGCTAATGGAGGAGCATGGGGTAAGCTGCAGGGTATATGTACTTGTGTTTTATATGTCTTTGCTGTCCAAAGAAAAACATATATCTTTTTTTTCCTTCATTTGAACAAAAGCTGCCTTTTACATTGTGTGAAAATGATGAATGGACCAATGGAAGTGTCCCAAAGTAACTTGGAATAAATTCTGGTTCCATTGACATACATTAAAAGCAAAGCAAGTTGTTGCCTTTTAGTGATAATTGTTTTTTTGGACAGCAATGATATGTAAACTAATATGAACATGCATGTGGGTTATGTAAAATTACTAAAACAAACAACTCAGGTTGGCTTAATACTTATGTCAACTGATGGAGTTTGGCTTGTATTTTATTTGGTTTCTGGGATATAAAGGCATAGGTGCTATAAAAGGCAAGTCATCAGTTTTAAAGTATTATTGCTGAACACACTAAATTTTCAGTAGTGGTTTGGTTTAAGGACCATATTACCACATACATGAGAAAAGTAGGTATTTTTTCTCGTAACTCAGCACTCTTCAACAAAGCATTAATCTTTAAATAGCAGTGACTTCTGATTTATGAGTTTAAAAAAAATACATAAAATAATTTATTCAATTGGAAAGAGTGCTGTTCATTATCTAAGACAATTTTGTGACTCAAGCTTTGCTAAATCTAGCAGTTTTGGTTTGATATTTGGTAGGTATGTTAACTGAAATGTGCTCATTTAGTTGTATAAACTGATTAAGGGTCAGTGCTTGGCAGGCATAATCAATATACATTTGAAATGTAGGTGTGATGTGATTTTTTCCATTTTCATCGATTCCTAAATTAAAAATATAGACCAAAGAGCTAGCCGCTAAAAGAGCCTTGCAGTATTATAAACTAAAATTTGAAAGATCGTGGACTATTTGAAGAAAGGTTTATTAAGATCATTAAAAGCTCCATGTTTTGCCATTTTGGCTGGGAACATACACTCATTGGATAGTTTTGGATGGTGAACTATTCTCAGTCCAGCAGTGACACTGAGGTGTCTGGTCCAGCACAACACACACTAACACACCACCAACACATCAGTGCCCCTGCAGTGTTGAGAATGATCCACCACCTGAAGAACACAGTAAAAGGGGGCAAACAAAGTATCAGAGAAACAGATTGAGTACAGTCTATAATTATAGAACTCGTTGAATTGTAGAATAAAGTGTCGATAAAGGATAATGTGGGTAATGAATGCAGAAAGGTAAAGTGCTCTGTGAGTGTATAGGTGTAGGTCCTAGTGAACAAAATATTTATCCCGGATTTCATAATACAAACCGTGTCTACCTAATATTGACCCAGTGCAGTATTGTTGACTGTCTTCTCTCTCCTTTCAGAGCAGTACTTCATCCCTGTGTCCTGCTTTCTGCTCTTTAATGTGTGTGACTGGGCAGGGCGGAGCTTGACTGCTGTGTGTATGTGGGTAAGTTACTTGCTCAATACATAGATACACACACAAAATGTTAAAGTTTGCTTACTATAACTTCAGCAATTAATCATTTGACTCGTATAGATCAGGACTTTCTTATAGGATCAACTCAAAATTCATCCAATTCACTACAAAAAAAAAACAAAAAACAACACCTCCATTGCATGCAGTTCATTCAAATTTACACACAGCAGAATTTAAAGCAAACAGTACTTTAAATTTAAACACAAAGCATCATTCAGTATCAACTTGCCTCAGTGCATCCAACTATTCAGTTATATTTTGTATTTAGTTCTACTAGCTTCAGGGAGATACTTCCAGCATGATTCCTCTATGCCCAGTACGATGAACTGAGGATGGGCAATTTGACCAGACCTTCTGCTCATATCTCCCCTTAATACCACAGCTTACACTGAACTGCCTCTAAAAGTAGTTGCAAAGTGTGTGTTAATCAATTAACCAATTAATCATTTGTCTCATAAATTGCAACAAAAACAGCCTGCATAGAAGACATAATGATTTCTGTGAAAGTATTACTTATTAATATATACAAGCTTCACCATGTAATTACAGTACAAGTACTGTAGTAATACTCATATATATCACTGATGTTTTTGTTGGGGAAAAAAAGGGTTAAGTTGTTAACCTGCGCACCAGAAAATGATCCAGTCAGGATTTTTTTTCCCTCTGTGTTATTTTGAGCACATTTTTTCCAGCACCCATATTGGATTTCTAAAAGTATTTTATGCTAAGCTACCGCTTATTCATGCTAATACTCGTGAGTATTATAGATTAAACACATACATTAACATCTGTTTTACCTAACATTGCAGATTTAGTAACGTTTTCCATTTCTAACTAACTGTAACTGATTAGACTACTGCTCACTTTCATAGTTATTGATGTATCCAAAAGTCCAAGAGTGACATTTCTTTTTACAAAATTGTTTATAAATGTAATTGTTTGAGCCCACTGTCAGTTCATAATTTTGGTAGTAAATCTAACATGTAAGGCCTAACCAGTGAAAGAGATAGCTTGGTTGTATCTACATAGATTTCCATTTCCAAGACTTTAGGCACTGATTTGCATAACAATGAAATAAGCGCATTTTAACACAAGCATTATGATTGAAGTAATTAAAAAATAAATTGAAAATTATGGGCATGTATCCAAAATGCGCACAAGAAAATGATCCACTCAGGATTTTTTTTCCCTCTGTGTTATTTTGATAGACAGTTGTTTCCCTACTGGTTAGGACTTTAGGACCGGACCTGAAGGATAAACATGTCAGATAAACCACTAACATATTTAGGAACTGACAATAAACCAACCAGCCAAAGATTGAATTAGTAATAGGTGAGACCAACCATAAATCACCTGATGGTGGCAGCAGTACATAACTATATAGTAAACTTCACCGCTGTGTCAGCAATCGAAGTTATCTAAATTTAAGATACATTGGGTGCGTCTGAAAACGCCTACTAGTCAGTAGGTAGTAGATTAGAGCCAGTACGTACTGCTCTAGCAGCAGACTAGTAGGTAATTTCAGTAGGCGAGTTTTATAATCCACATGATCTTGAAAGTACTACGTCCTCCATATTACCAACATCCTGTAACGCGAGACATCAGACCACCACCGTAAACGTCCCGCTATTCATTTAAAAGTCCCGTTTACTGACAGATTTAGTTAATTTTGTGACATGGATCTGTGTTTTTGTCTGAATATGTACTCAGACTGTGTCAAGCTGTAGCTCTGAGAAGACGAGTGAGGAGGAATTGAATATATATATATATTCTCAGAAGTAGCGCTAACTTCTGTAGCGTCAGTTCACTAGTTGTAGCTGCGTACACAGAGCCCACATACAACTTTCCATCGTTTTTTTCTTCCGCTTTGAATTCATCCGCAGCTCCAGGTAAATCATGGAGTAGGCAATTTTGGACGCACCCATTATTTTTCTGACTAGTCTTCCTGAATTTACGGAACGACGTCCAGTGATGGCTAGGTCAGAAAAGCGAAAAGTCGACAGCAAGAGATAGATGGACGTCACAATATTTTTCCGTCGAGAGACGCTGTAAATGCGTGTCTCTTATGCCAAGAGACTATTGCGGCAATAAAGGAATTAAATATGAAGAGACATTATGAAAAAAGCATGGACGTTATTATTCAGGGGATGAAAGGACTGAGAAACTTAAGCTTCTGGAATCTTCGCTGGTCTTACAGCAGCAGTTTTTCTTCAGGGCATGTGAGGGCACAGGAGAACGTAACCTATGATATACTAATCAATTAGCAGTGACACTGAGGTGTTTTAAAACTTCAGCGGCACTGCTGTGTCTAATCCACTCACACCAGCACAACACACACACTAACATACCACCACCACGTCAGTGTCACAGCAGAGAAACTCACCATCAGAGAATGGTTTTCCATACCTTCTCTGATGGTGAAAGACTGCTTCACTAAAGAGGTTGATGTTATGTCCCTTAAAAAAAGCAGGATTTTATGCCCATCAGTCAATGAAAAATGTAAAAAATGGAGATGTAAGGTTTTGTTCAGACAGCAGCAATATATATATTAAGAAATATAATGCTTGCTGTTATTGAGTTCCATAAGTTCGGTAATGCATGTGAAACACTGAAGATGTTGTTCAGCACATGTTTAGACAAAATTTGTAGTCCTGCTGCTACAAAAAATGCAAGTTCATTAGTTAAATAATTATTTGTTATTCTTAATATTTTCTGTATATTTTGAATATTTTGAGTACAGTGGTATACATAATTTATGAATAATACTTTTGGAAAGAGAGACCGGCCCTTAGGTATTTTGATATTGTCTAATCTGGACCACTTTTCGAAAACGTTTACATAACCCTGCTCTAGGCAATTTGCAAGTTCTAGATACTTTATGCTAGGGCTATTTGCTGAAAGAGTCACTGCCACAAGATAAAATTAATGTTTCTTGTGCCTGTTACAAGCTTTCAATAAAACTCGAAATGTCATTTGAAAGCTTCATATGTGCATATTTAAACTAGAACAGCCAAAACTTTCATTGGAATCCCCAACAGCTTAGAGCTATTATACTACTAAAGAATTACCATGGAGGTGATTTTTCTTAATTGTTGATCACGTTTTTATACTTCTGGTCTGAGCTGAAGGCCTAGCTGTGTCGCAGTTTGCAGCTGATGCAATATCTCTTGTAATCTTCTGAACAGGGTGTGTTAAACTTTTACAGAAGAATTGTTTAATATGTATTTTAAAGTATGTTTAACTAACTCTGTCTCTCTGTTTCTCACTCAGCCTGGAAAAGACAGCAAGCTCTTGCCGATCTTGCTGCTGGCCCGCGTAGTCTTCGTGCCCCTCTTTATGCTGTGTAATGTTCAGCCACGCTTCAACATTCCCATATTCTTCTTTCATGATGCTTGGTTCATCATCTTCATGATCCTCTTTGCCTTCTCCAACGGATACCTGGCCAGCCTGTGCATGTGCTTCGGTCCCAAGTGAGTCCAACTGCTGTTTAATGTGTATATTTGATTTTTAAGTGAAGCATGAGTTTAAAGTTGGTAAGAACCTGGTGATACGATATGTATCATGATACAAGGGGTACGATTCGATATGTTGTGATACTGTAAGCAAGCAAATATGTATATACATATGTATATAAGTAAAACAAGTTAGCAGTGTTAGCAGTGCACCCTTATGCTACTTGTTTATATTGGAGTGGAAGTCTAATAATAGAGGATAACACTGCCATCTAGTGTCAGGGGTTTTAACACAACACAAAATGAACCACTATCTTCCCTAAATCTTTGATGGTTAACTATTGATTAAAATATGTATATTATGATTTTAAGAATCAATGTCGTGTCACTAAACATAATATTGTGGTACTTTCGTACACCCCTAATTTAAAGGTGACACAAAGTCCACCCAGACGCAGGAGCCAACATCACATCACATCACAAAATGTTTTTGCTGACACTTCTTTCCTCTTTTGTGTTTCCAGGAAGGTGGCTGCGAATGAGTCGGAGACAGCCGGAGCAATCATGGCCTTCTTTCTGTCTCTCGGTCTCGCTTTGGGGGCAGCCCTCTCCTTCCTGTTCCGAGGGTTCATTTGAGGCTGCCTTACCTCACAGCACATTAACAGAAGACCATCGGGAACACCAGTCTATCCTAATAGCCAGCTTTTGCACAGTTTTACGGTCTAGATTTTTCAAAAATGTTCAAAAGGAAACAGCATCACTTTTCCACAAATCAGGTCTTCTGATGGTGAACTGTAAAGACCGTGCGATTCAGGACGAGGCTGAACATTGCGGGCTGGTTTAAGCTTAGGCGTTATTTGGGTTTGAGGAAGTGGTCCTGAAGAGTTCACAAGTTGAAAACCGTGCACATTAGCCAAAAAAGGACAAGTCAAGCTTGCGGGACGATGACCTACATATCAACTATATACTGAAGAAAGGGCTCAACACTCTGTGAACACTGTGAATCTCAATAAGACTGCCTCATGTACACCGTAAGCCACCATCAAACATCAGTTAATTAAACATATTTTATATACATGTAACGTTTTTTAGGTTGATCGTCCACTGTGACTGCGTTGAATGTGTATTACAGATGAAGCAAGCACAACATAGACAATGTTTTATATTTACCCATTAGCCTGTAGCATAATGTGTGTGATGTACATTTACTGTTAAGAGAACACACTTTCTATGAAGGTGTGCCGTTTATGTGAAGTACTATTCTATCATATTAAAGCATTTGTAAACACTGATCAAAACATTCAGGTCACTTAACATTTTTTGTATCTACACTTAAAAAAAAGGGTTTCAATGCAGTTTTTGTCACCTCACCATGTTTTCACCATGATTATGTTTTCTCAGCGTTCAGTGTAGGGCTGCAGCTATCAATTATTTTAGTAATCAAGTATTCTATCGATTATTCCATCAATTGATCGAGTAATCAGATACATTTTTTTAAAGAGCATTAGTAAATATATAAGATAAAATAAGCAAGGTTTCTTAAGATTTTATTGCTCAAATTGCATATAGTACAGCTTTAAAGAAAACATTTAAATAATTACTATTATTGAAATGTATTACTAGACCTATATATCATACCATAAGTTCACAGGACTGGCCACTATACACTTGCTGACCCGCTTACTGTAAACAAACTAAACTCAATATTCTGTATTAGATTTGGTGCATTTTAGGCTCCAAATTGCTACAAACACTACCTGATATTTAGTTTACTGTGTATTTTATGCATCACTGTGAGGAAAGAGGGTGTGTGAGGGGTGTATGTTATTGCGAGTGTGTGTAACTATATCATACATGCTTTACTAGCCTTCATCTTAACTCACCGTCACACAGACTTAAGCTAAATGTTATGGTTACTGTGTGTTGCTCCGCTCTGAGGACTGGACGTGCTGAAACACAGATGTGGAGCTCGGCTAGGGCTTACCGTAAAACTCACTATCCGTTTGCTGGGAAAGCTCAGTTGCTTGCTTTTTGAAGTTAGCTTCTTATTTGAATTCCTCGTTCCACCTTAAATGGTATAGAAGTTACATTCCGGCGTCTGTAACTGCTGCGTCATTTAAGGTGGAAAGACGGAATTCACGTAAGAAGCTAACTTCAGTCCTTTTTCAGGTTGGCGCTCAGTAACGGCTCTCTCGGCTAATTCGGGTTTACAGTAGACTTTTCTCTGGTCGTCTCTCCTTATTCTCTCTCTCTTTATTCTCTCCTTATTCTCTTTCTCCTTATTCTCTCTCCTTATTCTCTCTCTCTTTATTCTCTCTCCTTATTCTCTCTCTCTTTATTCTCTCTCCTTATTCTCTCTCTCCTTATTCTCTCTCTCCTTATTATCTCCTTATTCTCTCCTTATTCTCTCTCCCCTTATTCTCTCTCTCTCTTTATTCTCTCTCTCCTTATTCTCTCTCTCCTTATTCTCTCCCTCTCTTTATTCTCTCTCTCTTTATTCTCTCTCCCCTTATTCTCTCTCTCTCTTTATTCTCTCTCTCTTTATTCTCTCTCCCCTTATTCTCTCTCTCTCTTTATTCTCTCTCTCTTTATTCTCTCTCTCCTTATTCTCTCTCTCTTTATTCTCTCTCCTTATTCTCTCTCTCTTTATTCTCTCTCCTTATTCTCTCTCTCCTTATTCTCTCTCTCCTTATTATCTCCTTATTCTCTCCTTATTCTCTCTCCCCTTATTCTCTCTCTCTCTTTATTCTCTCTCTCCTTATTCTCTCTCTCCTTATTCTCTCCCTCTCTTTATTCTCTCTCTCCTTATTCTCTCTCCCCTTATTCTCTCTCTCTCTTTATTCTCTCTCTCTTTATTCTCTCTCTCCTTATTCTCTCTCTCCTTATTCTCTCCCTCTCTTTATTCTCTCTCTCTTTATTCTCTATCTCCTTATTCTCTCTCTCTTTATTCTCTCTCTCTTTATTCTCTCTCTCCTTATTCTCTCTCTCTTTATTCTCTCTCTCTTCTTATTCTCTCTCTCTTTCTCTATTTTACAATCCGCTGTTTCGCACGGATGACTTTTACTGTTGCACAGCGCGCGCTTATCTGTTTGTATGGACTAAACGAATCTTCGAGGCAAAGAATTTGCTTCGATGATTTTTTGTAATCGAGTCACTCGAATTCCTCGAGGAATCGTTTCAGCCCTAGTTCAGTGATTTTACAGTAAAATCTAAACTTGGCTTGTGTTTTTGTATGTCAGTTTATAAATGATAGACTTTGCAGATGAGTCAGTTTGGGGGGTTTATATAGCTCAGATGTAAAAGTTATTCAGATTGGTTTAATGTGAAACTTTACGAAGACACCTTTGTTTGCAATGGTTGTGATGGTAACCAGACGTCCTGAGAGTTGCTAGATGACACATTTGGACGTTGGTGTTATCCTTTAATTTGTGTACATCGGTCCATAAAAGGGGGCTTAAATGTACTCTACATGTGTCAGGTAGACCCCAGGAGCAAAATATAGCATGTCTCGCATAACACTTTGTCCAGCCTCAGGAAAAATCACAAAGAAGCTTCCACCACTAGGTTTATTATTTGTTCTCTAGTAGTTTGTGTGTTTATATTAATGACTTTCAGTTTATGAAAGAAATCTACAGAAATATTTTTTCACATTTAGTGATGTGGTCTGGACTCTGGGGCGGCCAGTCTGTTGTTCTTTCATTAAACCATTATTATTATTTTTTAAATCTATTTTATTTTGTTAGTAAGAAGCTTCTCAACAGCTGCACATCCTTTCAGACCCAACTGGCTTCTCACAGTAGAAGGATGGACAGAAACACCTGTTGGTGGATGTTTTTCTTTTTGGGCTGGAATTTAAGGAGAACTGAAAGCACAGACACTACAAGCTGTTGAACAGCATCATCTCTGGCTTATATTGCCATCTGCTGGCCATGTAAAAGTGGACACGCTGCGACTCCACAGGATGAATGCCAAGTTTTATTGATCAAGGAACTGAAGGTGTGACAAATGCTTCACCACAGAGATGACTTTCCGACAAAAAAAGAAGGTAAAAATAAATACCCAAATACCACAGCCAAACAAACTCTACAGGCTTAAATCAGACCTCTGGCTGGCTTGATTTTGTACTTATATCAGTGGTAGAAACTAGTATGGACAGCGCGGACGGGAACGAACAAAAAGGGAAAAATAAAAAGCCAAAAAAAAAAGACATTATTTTACATATTCAGCTTAGCCCCTCCCCTTATTCAAGACTTATACAAACTGTACATATGTGCTTTGGAACACCATCACAATGACAGTGCCATAACTGAAGGGTATTATACATAATTCATATTCACATCCATTCATTTCTCGAGTAGCTAAAGGCCATCCAATAAATTTCTCAGCATTTTTCTTTTAACTCAGTTTTTTCTCCCTTCGGTCTAAAAGACATTCTTCATTTTATAACTTAAACTGGTTTTGTTACAATGATTAAAAAAAAAAAGAAGTCAAGTGATGATTAAAAATTCATGAAACAGCGTTAGTTACAGCTAGTAATCCACATACCTTTTAATACACAATTGGTATCAAATACTTCAAAGCTTCAACAGGCTTTTTTGTGTCACCAAACAGTGTCTTCAACAATTTACAAAACACAAAAAAAAGAAAAACGGAATTTTAATAATAAATACATACTCTCGGGCCTTTTCGTTTCATGGTCGCGGCTTAAGCTTGCACCCCTCCCCCTTTATTAACTAGTCTAGCTACAAAAGAGAGGCCGAACACAAGGTGGAACACACCAGGAACTAGAAATGACCTTCATACGAGTCACCTTTAAGTGTTAGCGAGAATTACAATGTACAAGCCTGAAGGACTGCATGTGAGCTCTCACCCTCTCAGACCTGATCAAAGACAGACACAAATTTGCATCAGTATCTCCAGCGTGTAGCTACGGCACCCGGACACGCGCTAAAGCTAGGCGAGAGAGCGAGTCTGGTCACGGCGACCAATCGGATTTCTACACTACAGGGTTCAGATGGGCTATGTAGCTACAGCTTTCACAGGTTACTTTTGTGCCCACCAATGAGAAGCCTGGACAACGAGGGTCACACGGGAAGGAAAAATAACAAGCAACAAACAACAACAACAACAAGGACACACAGATGTAAACTGTTTTTTTTTTTCCTTCTGAAAATAAAGAACACCTGAGACGTGTCGACCTTTCCTCAAGTCACTGCACTAAAGTAGTACCGTAGTTATTTGCAAGATCCAGTTCTGCTTGGAACACTGTGTGATAGAAACCGGTTTTGGAGAGAAGTAGAGGGAAACAACTCCAGAAGAAAAAAAAAAAGAAGAACATGGTCATAAAAATATGATAATAATAATAGCAATAATAATAATGACGATAATAGTCATAAATAAAGCAGTAACTCAGCACAAAAATAAAAGATATATTGGCAAGTTCAATAACCTTATCTAGTCAACGTATCGCTGTTGTCAGAACTAAATCTGGCATCTCCTTTTTTTTTATTCCATTTTAAATTTAATATAATATAATAACACATGGTGTTCTTTACACTGTGTGTACGTTTCATGATGAATGGACCAAAAGAAGTGGCCTAAAAGTGGTTCCTTTGACTTGCATTAAAATATGAAGGTATGTTTCATTTTGGAGATGCAGGCTTTCGTTCAGGCAGCAGCGATATGAAAGATTTCTTATTTTAAGACTGCTGCAACGATATTTATAATAATGATGATCACTCACTTCTGCAATAAGCACCTGTCTTTAAGTCATCTGCATTCTGAGTACGACCATCTGCATTACGAATAAGAATTTTTTCAAGATTACTTTATGAGATTGAGTGTGAATTTGTATATATAGCTATAAGATCGACTAGATTTAAGATGCTTTCACTTGCCAAGATGTCAGTTTTTGCAAGGAGTAATCAGACCTCTAGGAGACCTTCCATAACAGTGCAAACCTCATCACAGGAGCTCCTTTCTTTTCTTTTTTTTCCTTTTCTCTTTTTATGCACAGAGCTTGTGCATTCCAGTTCATAATGGACAACATTATGGCCGCTGGGAAGTGATTCTTTTTTCAGCTCGGCGTGACTGCCCCACTTCATCCACTGACAAATCAAAATGTAGGCTCACGGAAGGTGCCAGAAAGCAAGAAAGCACTCTCACAATGCATTTTCACACAACCCATGATTACATGCATAATTGAGTGTTACAAAAGTCACCCAAACAAAAACAAAAAAAACCAACAACAACAAAAAAACACAACTCAGCTGGTTGTATTGTAGCTGGCACGAAGTGACCTGAAGCAACGCTAATTTACTGGAACTGTGGAGTGATGACTGCAACCCCTATTGGATCTCTTTAGAGGCTACGTTATCTTTACAGGACTAACACAGTACTACTTCTACCAAAATCTTTTAGAGAAGGAATCGTTTTGTCGAGCTTTGCTCGTTCTTAATGCATATCTGCGGTCATCAAGTGGGATTGGAGGCTTTTCAGAGGCCCAACATCGGTGAGGTGGACCCAACGCTCTCAGCTTGCTACGTATGATTCATCTGGTTCGTCGCAACAGCAACATCTTACACAAAACAGGCACCGGCTGTCACAAAGCATGGTCAGACGTAGAGCAGTCATCATGTGCGCTCTCTATCGTGTTGGCTTCATCCTCAAGAACTGAAAACCAGTTTGATGAAGGCTCCCGACTGGTGGTTTTGAATGGAAGGTCCAACTGACCCACATGATCCAAGTCAGACTTTCCGCTACTGATCAAATCAATGGGGAAGTTAGGATTTTTCAGAGTCTGTGATATGACACATGAACATATCTACTCACCGTCATACGTTTGGATGTCACGACCACCACGCTAGCCTTTAAACTAAAAACACAGTTCAATTTGTTCTGGAACTGTGGTTCCACAACATCCTACAACTAAACCCAACCAGCTTGGTGTTTCCTAGTCCGCTACAAGTATGAGAACTTTAGTGTTTCTTTACGAAACATAGAAAAACAGACGTCCGTTAAGGTAGTTAGGGTGAAATAAGAATAAAACGAAACCAACCAAACCACGGTGGGCTATCAACATCAGGTCATAGAGATGCCAGTGGAACCTTTTGGTGTGATCCAGAACTTTGACATCTCTTTTGCTCCATCTGATGGACACACCGAGCACATTACATCAGTAATAAATAATCTTCCATGTCTACAGGAGCACGACTGGGACTGTGCGTGTGGGTCAGGCCTGTGGTCAGCAAGACCCAGCAGAACTGAGCATCTTCTGTACATGAAGGTGAAAGGAATTGTGTAAAAGTCTTGAGTGGTCACACACTGTCTTATGTGGAGGCTGGCAAGCTCTTCTCTATTGCACATGTGCTTTGGAATGCCAGGTGTAGCACTAAATCTGTTCGTTTAGGCAAAGAAAGACAGACCGAGCAAGCAAACGAACAAAGTCAGTTGCGCAACAGCTAATACAAGTTAAGGATTAGCGAGTGAGATGAAAATGCCTCAAGAGTTTCCACACGGAGATATCCCGGAGCTGGCAGAGCGTCTTTCTGAAGCGCCTCTGGAATTCCCAGGATTTCGTCTGCACTGTTCGCTTCCAAAGGATTCTAGCTATTGGAGTCTCTGGCAGAGAGTGGCAGACAAGTCCAGTCTCCAAATATTCCTACGTGTGAAATCTTTCATCTACGCTTGGCCACGTTATGGAGCACTGCAGACCTACTCTAACACATTTGAGGCTAGTTGTGAATTTCCCACACGAGTTTCCGAAGCTGCAGCAGCAGCAGCAGGCCTCCCATTCCACGGCAAGAGTTCGAAAACAATAAATAGAAAAAAGAACAAAAGAAAAGAAAACTCTTTATAAATACACATCACCTGATGACGATCACACAAACACTTGCACCCACACCACAGCGGTCACCATTAGGGGTCCCCATTGTTCTCTTGCTGCACAGAACCAGTCTGTAGCACAAAGTGGGCCGTGAAAGTGCAAGTGTCTGTGCGAGTGTCTGTGTAAACCTGTTCTACTATCTACTTGTATGCGTATTGACATGTCTGATGTGTGTGTCTGCACGGATGGGCTGCGTGCGGATGTATAGCTATGTGCAGTTTGTGCTTGAACGTGTTGGTGTGAAGTTTTTGGCAACGCTCCTCATAAACCAACACACTTAAGTCTCCTCGTGAGGAAAAAAGATGCAGTTCACACGAATGTGCGGAAAGCTCCAGAAGGTGACAGCTCTGTGATGGGTCGGAGAAGTCCAAACACGGCCCTCTCTTCCTCTTCCGCTCTCTCCTCTCTCCGGCTCTCCCCTCTCCATCAGCGCTGTTCTTACTGGTGGACTTCGTTGGCGATGAGGCTGTCCTCCCCGGACTGGAAGTCGGCCTCGTTGAGGCTGTTTCCGGCGTTGATCATTTCCTCGTCCTGCGAGGACCCCTGGCCGTCATCCTCTCCGCTGCCCCCGCCCGCTTCGTCGCAGTTGGGGTCCTGCAAGACCTGGGCGATGTACATCTGCTGCTGCACAACAGAGGAGGAAGGAAAGATCTGTTCATCGCAAAGCGCGGTGCAAAAGATTATATCAACAGCATGAAACTACATGATGATCATTAAAGTACCTACAACTCAGAGGTTCAGATATTATTCAGAGAGGAGCTACTGAATTTCCCCAAATGGAGACAAGAGCGGTGCACTTAAACTACAAGGTTAATGTAAAAAGTAACTTAGAACTAACAGAAATTACCTTTTGAAGGGTTGCGTATAATGTTTGACACTGTATGACATGTGGTGTCAGAAGGTACTTCAGTTTACTACACATACCCCAGAACAACCAAAAGACCAGAACCACCAGAACCACCAGTATACATCAAACAAACAAACCAGAAAAATGCAGATTTTGGCATTTCTGTCTTTAGACCCTTCAAGTTTCTTTGACCACAAATACCACTTTTATAAGTTATGTGTTGTTATGTAGGGTTATGTTATGTCTCATGTAATCACCCAGGTGTCAAGTGCATTGTAAATATTATTATTTAAATGAAGAACTATACAGCCTATACTATATTATACAAGATTATACTAAATTACATTATACTATAATATTCCTTTCTATAGGACTTTTAGAAGAATAAAAGAATGAAAGAATAATAAATAAGTGTACTATTGACTTTTACACTGATGTAAAAATTTCCTTTACACACACTGTGTTGTGGGTTATGTTACTGTCCCTGGAGTCTGCTTTAGATACAGTGCATCAGCAAACTGGACTACACAAAAATAAACTTAAGCTCAGCTCGCTGGTGTCATTTTATACTCTTTAACCAACTCCAATCACACTCCAACTGCTACATCTGATGTTCTTTTACTGTTCTATTTTATTTAAGATTTTTTTTGTCTATCATTTCTTGTTTTTTTTAAATATTGTCTATTATCTTAATTGGTTCTTTTACTATTCAGTTTCAGTTTTTATTCCATATCTTAATGCTATTTAATGATAATTTCTCATTTGAGTCTTCAGATGTCCTGTTCATTCTGGTTTGCTGATTTTGTTTTAGGTAATACATTTGAACTTTTTCAGTCCATGCTTGACTTGCTTGGCACCATGTAAAGGTGTGTCAGTGCTCAAAGAACCTCTGAATGGAAATAAAGACTGATTGTTAAATCATTTAGCGAATATGTGAGTCTGCAAACAAGGCAATTCAATATTTCTGATGTTCATATCCAAGCATAAATCATTTATTCCCCTCAGTTTGTTTGAGAATGCTCACCAGTATGTTGCATGTAACATAATGATGGTGACGTACTACACAAAGCTAAACTAACCCAAACTTGTGAGACTGTAGGTCGTAGAATGCTCTCTAACATGCACTCTTGGCCACTCAGATAGCTGTCTTTACAGTGTCCAAAAGAACTAGCTATGGTTGGTATCTCTTCCTTGTGTTCTGCATCAGCCTATCCAAGGCTTACTGGTAGGGCCTTGGATAGGCTGATGTAATGTAGGTTTGTAGTGATATTGTTTACAAAAAAGAAAATTCATTCATTTCAATGATACTGAAGTCAAATATAAATATAATATATAAATCAACAAAAGCATAGAGTTCTGAAATCTAAAAGGCATTTCGAAGTCAGCATTATTTCCATATTAGGAAACTTAATTTCTCTACAAGAAAAACAAAGAGGATTTCCAAAAAACACTGCCATTGTGGCCTGTGGTGAAGAGAAGCCTCAGAAAATAATGGATTTTGTTGTATATGTATAGTCTGAATTTCACTAGATCCTCTGAATTCCAAGGCTGTTATAATATAAAATTTGCTATATCAAGGCTAGAAGCAAACTCCCACTTGCTATCACATAACACCAGTGACTTCAAAGCAACTTTAATACCACTTGACATAATGGCAGCAATGACCAATAACCCCATTCATTTCCCTCATAGAGAAATCCAGCTCCTTCACCCTCAGAGTGCCTAATATCATACAGTCACACTGAAATCTGAATGTTGTCCTCGTTCGTGTCCATTGTGTCTGTTTTTATAGAGTCAGACTCTCAAAGAAACACACTTTGGACACCAAACATGTATGACTGATCAACCCCATTCAGGTTAAGGGGGCGCATCTGTGGTAAAGGACAAACTGTGTAAATGAGATTTGGGCCCATTAAGTAAATGAGACAGGAGTCACCTGTGACTTGTTGGAGGGGGATGAACGCGCCGGCCGTCCATTCTCCATGCCGTCCACTTCTGTGTCCTTGGTGTCGATCTGAAGAAGAGAAGGACAGACAGACAGAGAGGAGAGAGGAAGGAATCAGTGTCTCAGTTCCAGCAGGGGTCAGGACCTAGCGTGGCTAGCTGCTCCAGCTGAGCTGGACTCCTAATCTAGGGCCAGTGAGGGCCTACCTTGAGCGGCGCAACCCGTACCTTGTAGTTGTGAGCGCTGAGGTACTTGAAGTGACCGAAACAGACGTGAGACAGGCAAACCACGATGGTGATGATGAGCACCACGAAAGTGAACATGGACGTCGGCGTCACAAAGCCTGCCGGGGAGAAGACGGAGGGGCACACGTGAATGAGAGGACAACAGATTACTATATGTACATTTATGTAGGTATCTGACTGATAGAGGTAAAGGACCAGCTCCATAAACAGTACTGATTAAGGTGTGCTGATAAAATTTAATTCTAATAATATTCTTCCTCCTCACACACCCTCCGTCTCACCTGTGCGTACAGTGGAGAAGAACAGTAGCCAGAAAAGGCATAGGATTGGTGCGGCTACCACTTGATTGACAGCTCCAGAGTGGATTTTCTTGTCCAGTTTGGAGGGCAGGTAGGCGTAGTACATATTATATCTGTCCACCAGATGCTTCAGGAGCATATACATCAGACCTGCAAACACCATTTCGTCAACATGAAGGATAAAACAACGAGGGCAGAGCGTCAGTGCTGCCTCGCGCTCCCAAACTTCTCCAGGATCACAGCAGCCCCCAACTCCCAGCCCCCAACCCACCCCACACTGACTACTTCTGCATGACATGTGAGATGCAGCAGTGACAGCCATTTATACACAGCACCTGCGCTGTGAGGCCACCCACATACAGCAGACCTACATACTGGAAATTCTCACTAATTGCAATACTGATATAACACAGTTAGTCTTGTGTCGTCTGTCGTTCTTAAACGTGCAGACGTTTACTATGTTTTCTAGCTGACTGGGTCGTTGCTTTAAACCTAAATTTGGTAATGTTTAGTTTCTCATTTATTATTGCTGTGAATTACATGATTCATGAAAGTAAGTGTGTAGTGTACACGCATTAAACACATAAACTAAGCATCATATAATATATAGCATTTTTATTTTATAACAAAAATAAATATGATATAAATTAATTAGAGGGAGGATGTGTCTCTGACATGTGATTTTTTAAATACTACTATTAAAACACACCACTATGTGAACAGGTTTGTCAGTGCTGACAATAGCATTGCACCCTTGTGCTGCTTGTTAATGTTGGAGCTGAAAATGTATTACAATGCTGCCATCCAGTGGTCAGAGGTGCCAGGAATCTGTGTATCGATACTGTGTTTTTGAGAATCGATACAGTATCACTAAAAATAATATCCCGATATTCGATATTTCAATATTTTCTTACACCCCTAGTGCACGGTGATGTACTTACAAATCTGAAAGGCCTATAAAGAGGTGGGTGAAAGTCATTATCCTTTGATGTAGACGGACAGGGGAAAAAAAAAACGATTTTATTGTTTAAAGGACACAGCTTTTTTTTTGGAGTTGTCTTTCTGGAGGTCTACATGTGTGTATATACCAAAGACATGAGCTGTGTTCTGTCCTCATCCCTAACTTGTCCCTCTGACCGCCTGTCTCATTCTGTTCTGTGTCACATTCAAAAAGCAGTGCAGGCTAAAACCTGGCTTTATAACTGAATGGGTGGAGCTACACTGTTAAAGGCTGAACAGATGGATATAAATGTGTATGTTTTACTGACATCACTTAATAAATGAATAATAAATTCAGCCGTGAACAGTATGTTTTCATATACTAGATCAAAATGAGTTTCTTCCATTATTCTGACCCCTTAAATTATATTATGTTATGATAAATATGAACTGTAGTAGAAAGTTAAAAGATAAAAATGTCAATTTTGATGTCAGGTTTCAAAACACAGTAAGTATCAGTCACTAGAAAATTGATGCTAAAAAAGTATTTTTTTCTCTGTTCCTTTTACATTTGGAACATCTCAAAGTTGTGTAAGTTTTTTCCTCCTCAGGACGGTGATGACATGCCGACAGCTCCTGCACAACACTCTGCTGCTGTTTCATTCTTCTGCGGAGCAAAACCCTCAACAACCCGATGAGTCATACTGCCTCACTGCCAGCAGGCGGATGAGAGAGAGAGCACTAGATGGAGGGAGAGGGTTAGAGAGCGAGAAAGAAAGAGACAGAGAAAGAGAGAGTGAGAGAGCGAGCGAGAGAGAAGAAAGAGAGAGAGAGAGAAAGTGACAGAAAAAAGCGCAAGAGAGAGAGCAAGAGAGAGCGAGAAAGAGAAAGAGAGAGAGAGAGAGAGAGAGACTGTCTCCCGGTTTGTGTGAATGAATATGCACCAAAAAGGAGCTATATTTAAAACAGGCGGTGTTTTTGCCTGCTTGTGTGCGTGTGCGAGGCTTGATGCTGCTATTAATCATTGCAGCAGCCCACCAGCAGGGGGCTGTCACCTCACAAACAGCCCATCCTCTCACGGCTGTTTTTTCTTTATTCATTCAGCACCATTTCTTTCTCTCCATCATCAGCTGTGTTGCTCTCTTCCCACTGGCATCTTCTGTTTAACTCATTTTCTGATGTTTCTCATATACTCTGGTTCTTCAGTCTAACGGAATGGCGTAATCACCTCTCCTCAACCTCCTCTCCTTCGCTTTTCCTGCCTCCCTTTTGTCTTGAATCTGATTGGCTCCTTTACTCACTCCACCTTGCATCTCTCTCTCTGGCTGCTCAGGTTTTGTGAATGGGTCTGGGAGGTGGGTCTAACTCACCGAAGGGCACGATGATTGGGCAGGTGATGCTGTACGTCATGACGACGGTGAAGACGCACATCATCCAGGCGTAGGCAGCACCGAACTGAAACTCGTAGGCCTGGTGCTGCATGGAGACAAACACATTTCACAACCACTAAAATACTGAACAACTGAAAAACAAAGCTTAAACAGAATTTAAAACAATAACAGCACTTCAGTGCATAGTTTTTAAAAGATGTGTCCTTTGTGTTGAAGAGGTGTGTCTTTCAAATAGACGCAGCTCAAACATCTAAAGATGGTTCTTCAAAGCGCGTTATATAAGGCTGTTGAATATGGTTCTATATAGCACCAATAAGAGTTCTAATACTGTCTACATAGAATTTGTCTATATAGCACCAATGGGTTCTACTATTGTCTACATAGCACCAATACGGGTTCTACTATTGTCTACACAGCACCAATAAAGGTTCTACTATTGTCTACACAGAATTTGTCTATATAGCACCAATAAGAGTTCTACTATTGTTTGCATAGCACCAATAAGGATTCTACTGTTGTCTACATGGAATTTGTCTATATAGCACCAATAAGGGTTCTACTATTGTCTACATAGCACCAATAAGGGTTCTACTCTTGTCTACATAGAATTTGTCTATATGGCACCAATAAGAGTTGTACTATTGTTTGCATAGCACCAATAAGGATTCTACTGCTGTCTACATAGAATTTGTCTATATAGCACCAATAAGGGTTCTACAATTGTCAACATAGCACAAATAAGGGTTCTACTATTGTCTACACAGAATTTGTCTATATAGCACCAATAAAGGTTCTACTATTGTCTACACAGAATTTGTCTATATAGCACCAATAAGGGTTCTACTATTGTCTACGTAGCACCAATAAGGGTTCTACTCTTGTCTACATAGAATTTGTCTATATAGCACCAATAAGAGTTCTAATATTGTTTGCATAGCACCAATAAGGATTCTACTGTTGTCTACATAGAATTTGTCTATATAGCACCAATAAGGGTTCTACTATTGTCTACATAGCACCAATAAGGGTTCTACTATTGTCTACACAGAATTTGTCTATATAGCACCAATAAGGGTTCTACTATTGTCTACATAGAATTTGTCTATATAGCACCAATAAGTGTTCTACTATTCTCTACAAAGCACCAATAAGGGTTCTACTTTTGTCTACATAGAATTTGTCTATATAGCACCAATAAGGGTTCTACTATTCTCTACAAAGCACCAATAAGGGTTCTACTTTTGTCTACATAGAATTTGTCTATATAGCACCAATAAGAGTTCTACTATTGTCTACATAGCACCAATAAGGGTTCTACTATTGTCTACATAGCACCAATAAGGGTTCTACTTTTGTCTACATAGAATTTGTCTATATAGCACCAATAAGAGTTCTACTATTGTCTGCATAGCACCAATAAGGATTTTACTGTTGTCTACATAGAATTTGTCTATATAGCACCAATAAGGGTTCTACTATTCTCTACATAGCACCAATAAGGGTTCTACTGTTGTCTACATAGAATTTGTCTATATAGTACCAATAAGGGTTCTACTATTCTCTACATAGCACCAATAAGGGTTCTACAATTGTCTACATAGAGTTTGTCTATATAGAACCAATAAGGGTTCTACTGTTGTCTACATAGCACCAATAAGGGTTCTACAATTGTCAACATAGCACAAATAAGGGTTCTACTATTGTCTACACAGAATTTGTCTATATAGCACCAATAAAGGTTCTACTATTGTCTACACAGAATTTGTCTATATAGTACCAATAAGGGTTCTACTATTCTCTACATAGCACCAATAAGGGTTCTACTATTGTCTACATAGAGTTTGTCTATATAGAACCAATAAGGGTTCTACTGTTGTCTACATAGCACCAATAAGGGTTCTCCTACTGTCTACATAGAATTTGGTGGTGGGGCAACAACAAAGACAAACAGACATACAGTAGGAAACTACATTAAAAGGCTTGTGCATGTGGGTGTTACCCGCTTGACGTTGCGTCTCTCGGCGGCAGAGCGAGCGAGGCACAGGCGGATCATGTACATGAGAAGGCCAGGAATTCGCAGCAGATCCATGGCGTTTCCGATGAACGCAGACGCTATGACGTAATTCACGAAAAAGGCTCCGTTATCAGGAAGAAATACACACCTGAAAGAGGAGAAAACTTGTTTAACCAGGAACACAGGTTCAAAGCTAAGATAACCTCTGGAGAACACCAGCTCGTTTTCTTCCCCTGCCTATTTCCCAGTTCAACTTTTGTGGCTACATGTTGCTATCTTCACTTTAGTACTATGGACGCATGAGGCAAAGTGTGTTAAAGATATATTGGCCAGTCATCTTTGTTAGCTCTGCTGACTATACTGGGTTGAGTGATGTTCTCGAACTTTGTCCAAGTTTCTGCTTAGTGGTGCTAAAGTTCTTTACTTTGCTTCCCCCATGACACGTTACCGAGGCACACACATAGCGAAGCTTGCAAAGGGCCATGTGTCCAAGCGGCCTTGCACTGGGCTGCAGCAACCTTTAACTTGCAAAACTGAAAAAAATTGAAAAACTGGCTGGTTGCATACTTGGGCTAAAAATTGGCTGACACCGATACACAGCCATTCTCTTCTTCCATCTCTATTTTAGAAATGCTGTATTAGTATTGAGCGGTATGAGTATCAGGCTGGATCAAATATCAGTGGAACGAAGACGGAATGTGATCCAGTCCCGTAACAAATGTATCCTGAAATAGCCTTTAATCACACTGTGTGAGGTGATGTTAGCCGTGTAGTCCGTCTTGTGGTACAGTACCAACTTTCACTATCAGATGAGTGTTTCACTATCAGATGAGTGTTTCACTATCAGATGAGTAGATTTCAATACATCTGTATAGCTAATAGAATGCAGCTGGAAATCTCTTTCCACGAACAAACAAACATAGACGACTCCTATAATGTGCTAACTCACCTGTGCGGAGACAAAGAGCATTTCACTTACTCGAATCTGACGGCGGCCACAGCCAGGAACTGTGTGTCGAACAGCCAGCGGAAGAAAACATCCAGACTGCGGACGACAAACACCACAATTAGTTTCCCGGAATTTTATCCTTCAATTTAAACCACATGATCCGTCAGAATGTCTGCAGCACCGTGATAGCTTTATTACATTACCATAACTACATTATATTCATGTAAAAGAGAACAGTACTAAATACTGAAAATAATGGATTGGTCTTCACTAGACAGAAACTCATACAGGCTATGAAGGGCGTTCAGTTGAGCTGTTCACAGGCTGCCTTACTCTTCTGAGGTCATGCAGGTTGATGGTCTGTTTAAGGAGCCTTTTCCCACCAACTTTAGCTCAGCCTGATTTACTAAAGCAATTACAATGAGCTAAATCTCTTCTGCAAAGGAACTAACCTGGTCAGTGATTGGCCAGAGAGTGTCAAGATCCAATCAATGACTAAAATTGCAAAATCTGCTGATTATATGAAACAGCTTCCTGTCTTAATGAATCTGGTGGCCAGAGTGCTACAAAATTCCAACACACAATAGATATATTTTTATTGTTAGGAAGCACAGGAGAAAGAGAAAGAGAGAAGTGGGGAAATAAAAAAAGGAGAGAGAGAGAGAGAAAGGGAAAGTGAGAGTGAGACAGAAACAAAAAGAGAGAATGAACGAGAAAGAAAAGATAGAGAGAAAAAGAAGGAGGGAGAGAAAGAAACAGGGTAAGTAGGAGAGATTGAGGGAGGACAGAAAAAAGGAAAAAAGAGGTAAGTGAATGAGGGAGAGAGAGAAAGAGAAAGAAAGAAAAGAGAGGGAGGGAGAGGGAGAGAAGAAGAGAGAAAGACAGGGAGAGAGAGAGAGTAAGGGAGAGAAAGAAAGAAAGAAAGAGAGGGAGGAAGAGAGAACAAGAAAGAGAAAGAGAGGGAGGGAGAGAGAAAAAGAAAGAGAGAAAGAGAGGGAGGAGGAGAGAGAGAGAGAGAGAGAAAGAGAGGGAGGGAGCGAGAAAAAGAAAGAGAGAGAGAAAGGGAGAGAGAGAGAAAAAGAGGGAGGGAGAGAGAAAAAAAAAGAGAGAAAGAGAGGGAGGGCGAGAGAGAGAGAGAGAGAGAGAGAGAGAGAGAGAGAGAGAGAGAGAGAGAGAGAGAGAGAGAGATACCTGCTAAGGCCCAATGATGGCAGCAGAAGAACCATGAAGATGAGAAATGTATAGCATTTGTGCATGGTGGTCCTGTTTTCACCCGACCTGACAGACAGACAGACAGACATCAGTATCTTCTGCAAAACGGCAACAGAGCCTCGCTAAATCCCTCTACGCCTCATTCGAGCTGCAACAGTGCTCAGCTCCTAGCACGGTTCGGGTAGCACTAGCAGAGAGGCGGATTACGGCAGTGCACACTCTGCTGCTCTGAAAGAGGAGTGAGAGCAGCGTGTAGGCCTAACGCTGCATTTACACTGATCCAGCGCAGCTCCCAGCCATTTACAATAGGAGGCAGTGTGCTCGTCGGATGAGGCTGTGCAGTGCATGATGGGACCAGTGGGCCAAATCTGGGGAATGAGCTGCATCAAAAAAGTTAAGCAGTGGCACAATCCACCAACAAGAAGATATACAGGATAGTAAAAAACATTTGTTCCACTCATGAAATGATCCCACGTGACACCTAAATGATAAAAAGAGGCTCATAAAAACATCACACATCAGCGTTTACAATATGAGGTTATAAGCATGAGGATGAACTATGCTGCGAATAACTGGTAAACAAATATAGGTTCCTAACCCTGGTTCTAAAACTGGGGTATTTAATTAGAATTTTATAGGGTCCAGTTAGAGGAGATCTCCTCAGGCCAAGGTCCGGACCGTCATCATTTCTAACTTGTCTTATGATTCAGTGGTGTATCCTGTTTACTGAAGCAGCCTAGTATCAGCATCTTATACCATCAGCAACTGAAACACCAACACATCACACATACCATTTAGTATATTTCAGTATATTTACTGTTTAAATGCTGAACTTCAAATAAATGCTTTTTTCACCAATTTAAGTAAAAACAAGGGCTACAATTAAAATGCTTTAAAAAAAAAGTTAATAAAATATGTATTTAAAAAACAAATAAATAAATAAAAAGTAAATACATTTTTTATTTATTTATAAATAAAATAAAAAAATTATAAAATTTATTTCTTGGTAACTGAGTTAACACTTTATTTCCCTCTTGTATTCCTCCAAACTTTCTCTAGTTTAGTGAGAGAAGTGAGCTCCTAGTTGTCCAGCCAGGACTTTAAATCTGGGCTGAAATTGTGTTAGGACCATTCTCACACACGTATGGTCTGCCTATTAGTGACCTCTGTTCTAGAATAACCTGCATAATGAAGTGTTTTCCCTGCTCCCACCCAGAGGGCAAACCTCAGCAGTGGTTACTCTTTGTACTAATGTATTTCATGTTTTGACCAAGCTTGGACATTTATGGCCCAATCTGAAGGCCTATCTTTAACAACCACGCGTCGCCACTGCTTCCAGCGTGCCCAGCTTCGCTGTCTCGGCTTGTTAATGAGCTGATGAGGTGGATCAGGGAAAAACCAAAATGTGTAGGGCAGGGGGAAATCAAAGACTGGCACCACAGTCCTACAGCATGACTCAAACTCTAACCCTCTCCATCCACATACAAGTTATGACATTTGAATTAGTGATCATAGTCATAATGCCTGATAACAGGCGGCTTATGATTCATAATCACTAGTGCATTAGGGTTAATATGATATTATGGACCATTAGGTTTAGCTGATTAACCCTTAGCCTACAACCCTAGTGTTATTTACAGCTAATCAATTTGCAAAGTGTTGGAGTCAGCAGAAAGCAGAAGGAGGGGAGGTGGAGTGAAGGGTGGGGAGGTTTCCTGTACCTGGTCCAGTGGGCTTCGAAGAATGCAGAGTAGTAGACGATGGTTGGCAACAGAGCGGAAAAGGCCCACAGCAGAAGAGTGGGGAAGAACTGGGTGATGATGGGATTCTGAGAGGGAGAGAGAATGGAGAGAGTGCAGTGTGTGACAATGCTTGTTTTCACTCTCAGAGCTCACCTCTCCTCCTTTCTCATACTTTACCATTTCTGTCAGGTTTTATCTAACATACAGAATATCACTGCTCAATAACACTACTTCTATACTCAACATTAAAACATAACAACTCACACAGATTTAATCCAGTATTTTCAGGGCAACAATATGAGTCCAGATATTTATTTCATATATATCTATATGTACTACCACTCAGAAGTTTAGGATCACTTTAGAATTTCATTTCATGCAATTTTCATCTAATTTTCATGCAATTCACAAACAATATGAGGGCAAAGCTGTAACTTGTTAGGAACAGATTTGATGATTCGTTGTTGTAAGTCTTTGTGTAATCACTTTCACACTACTTTGATTTATGATCGTATATCTGTCAGTGTGGTCCAATGCAGGATCTGTATATGAAGATTGCTGCCATGTAGTACTATATTTAGGAAAATCTCATTCACAGACTGTTTTCATTAAAGCACCAAAACCAGTGGACAGTAACATGGATTCCCTGTTGATTTTCACTGAGAGACACTTATGACTCAATCCACAGCCCAGAGGGTCCTCGAGTTCTCCCTGCTGGTGATCTTAAAGTGTTTAGTTTTGACAGTTAAATACTTTGGGTCATGTTGTTAAATGTTCCAGAGCTAAGTGTCTGATGGATCACAAGGAGTGGCATTGCAGTGGGCCATCATGGCATGGATAAAACTAAGGCCACATTAGAAAATTCTAGTTGAAGTGTTAGTTTCCAAACACACAATCAGTACACCTCCATTTTATTCTTTCTGTCAGAACTACCAGAACTATCATTGGTGCAGGCAGCATGCAGTCGCATAAAAACCTTATATCTTCAATTTCTGAAGCTCTGTCAGAGTGACCCTTGGGTTCCTGGTCACTTCCCTGACTAAGGCTCTTCTACCCCGATCACTCAGATTTGCCAAGCTCTAGAAAGAGTCCTGGTGGTTCCAAACTTCTTCTATCTATGAATCATGGAGTCCACTGTGCTTATTGGCTTCAATAGTGCACTTCACCGGATCTGTGCATACCATCCTGTTTTGGAGGTCTACAGACAATTCCTTGGACTTCACGGCTTGCTTTGTGCTCTGCAATGTACTGTCAACTATGGGACCTTATACAGACAGGTGTGTGCCTTTCCAAATCATGACCAATCAACTGGATTTACCTCAGGTGGGCTCCAATCAAGTTGTGGAAAAAACTGAAGGATGATCAGTGGAAACAGGAGCACCTGAGCTCAATTTTGATTGTCATGGCAAAGGCTGTGAACACTTATGTACATGTGAGTTTTTTATTTTAAATAAATGTGCAAAAAATTTTTTTTTTTTGTCCGGATGCACTGTAACTGTATAAATTAGCTATACAAATCAAAAAACATGTTTGTATTTAATAAGAAAATAAGAAGATATTTCTTACTTCCAATAATTTTGTTAACATTCCTTTTCCATTGTGTTCTATGCAGCGTTCACATGAACCTGACATCACGTGATTAGGTAAGAAGATCAAGTAGAATCAGCTTACATTGAGGTACTCCACTGGCTTGGTAACGTTAAACTTGTCCATGGTGGAAATGATGATGGCAGGGGTGGTGAGGAAGAAGAGCAGGAGGAAGAGGATACAGTTGATGATGAAGCAGCGGATCCACCAGGAAACGCCTCCCAAAGACAAGTGCTCCCTGACAAAGCATGACAACCTTTCAGAATACACAATGCAGTACAAAACAGGCATGTCCAGGCAGTGTGGGCTTGCTGGTCTCACCAGCGCACGTTCTGGGGGTCCGGGGCGTAGGTGACGCTCCAGTTGTAGACATGGAGGCCCTCACTGAACTGAGAGGAGCGAGGCTCCTGACGACACTTACAGCCCTGGCACTGACACGCATTAAAGTCCTTCAGAATTCTACAGAGAGAAAGAGAGATAGAAAGAAAAAGAGCTTAAAATAGATGGACAGATGATCTTTCTTTATTTAGATTATACTAAATCATCCTCTCTGCCCCCTCATGCACTCACGCGTGCACTATAGTCACTCACATTGCTGTCATGGCCTCGTTTTGGAAGGTGACGAAAGCCATGCCCAGGGGTTTGGTGTTGACCTTCTCCTTCTCCTTCCTGTACTCCTCCTTCAGTTTGGCCTCTAGCTTTGTGTAGTAGCTCACTGCTTCCTCCTGGAACAGAAGCAGAACACATCCTCCATCAGCCCAGCCTACACAACATGCTGCATGCTGTAATACAAGCTGCTATTACACAGTGCAGTTCTGTTTATGCTGGTGGAATCGTCACATTCACTTCAGTGTTTACACGGGTACGTACAGCTCACTCTTGTGTGAGTGTATATAAAGCAGAAATGAGTAACTAGTTTAGATTATTTATTTCATTTTTAATATACAGTACTGTGAAAAAGGGTTATACACTTGTGGACTTCATATTTAAGTACTATTTTAATGTATTATCTACAGATCTCATCTAATACCTGCTTTGGCTGCTCAGTACTTCATTAAGCTAAATCAAGATTGCTGCTGAAGGAACTGAATACATTCATTCAATGTCTGGGGCGTCCAGGAGAAATCTAGAACTGAACTCAAGATATGATCTACTTCTTTCAGGATAAGATATTTATGTTACTGTAATTTGTATTTATAAATATTTACATCTGTTCTAATGATATCTGATGTTCTTACTGATGCACATACACTTATTGCTAAGATAAATGCTTTTATATAATCAGCTTGGGTGCTTTTGAACAGTAGTGTGTATTAATTAAACATAGGTAATAACCAGCATTGGCTAGTTACCAAAGACAGAATACAGATATTTTTTGGTAGAGAAGATTGTTTAAAGTCAGCGAGTGAGTTTAGTTTTCACATGTAATTTCTTTCTTATCTACCATTTTGATTGACTGGTACAAAATGTAAACACGTGTACATTATCTATTTTTATAACTTTATTGGGTCCCACTTAGTAGGGGTGGGCGATATGGCCCTACAATAATATCATGATATTTTATAATATTTTTGGGATAACGATACTCTTGGCGATATGACAAAACACTGAATAATAAAAAAAAATTCAAGAATACACTACTGCAACAAAACAAAACAAAAATTAAATTGTATTGTTGCATACGATATGATATGGCACACCCCTAACTGAGATATTAAAAAATACAAGAATTTTCATTAGATTGTAACAGAAGTCAATGATCCAGAGTGTCACATTATTAAATAATGCACTCTAAATATCTCCATATATCCAGGACTGAAGTAAAATGATATGATACTGGACAGAGAAAATCTGTCTCTAGTAGATATATAATAGGAAATGAGAAACGTGTGAATTTTTCTTTTGCTAAAAACAATAAAAAGTAGTACCCTGATGTGATAATTAGGGATGGGTGATATGGCACGATATTTCAGGATATAATATCTTGAAATTAATGCATTTTAAACTTCTGTGAGCTGCTAAAACAGCCAATATGTCACACCAGTATGAAGGCTTATGACGCAGTGATGTCTTTTTGCAGATACAACACACATAACTGGCAGTCACTATATGATTTCTACCAGACAGATATTTTAACTTGGTCACGATAAACAAAAGATTTTCAACTAATAACGCAAATAAGAAAAGGTCCCAGGAGAGTAGGATAGGTTTTGGCCAGCCAGTAAACTGGATCATTCCACAGAGAGTGATCTTCCCCTGCCACAAATTTGTTATCTTTATACTAATACTAGTACTAGTATGATATCTGTAATGCAATACAGTTTTAAAGTAACCCTCCCAAACCTAGGCCAAACCACAGGGGGCAGTAAGTTGTTGGTACCCATGAACTAAAGCCAGTGCAACTGGTACAAGGCTCTATGTAAACTGATGTCAGTACATGGCACTGTTGCACTATGAATATTTCAGATGATCTGATCGAAGACGTATCCAGTTCCAGTCTCGTTACAGTCAGTCTTCACATTCTCAGAGCACTCAACAGGGCAACAGCACAGGCAGGTGACCACAAGGTTTGAGGGTTGATCATAGTGGGCATGTGTTCTTTCGCCATCAGATCGGTAGAACAGCTTTAAACAGTTCTGCAGCAGTTGCGAAACTATTTTAAACATGCATTTTCTATTTTTGCTCCCATAAAACTAGTTACATGTAGGCAACTATGGGGACCACTGAATTTTCCGGTTAGGGAGTGAAGGGCTTGTATTTGGTTATGTGCAGCAGCTGAACCACTATTTTTTAGCCGATTAATTCCGCATGTACATACTCAACACGCAAGAGCATGAGGTCCATCTGACTTAATGTGGTTTTTGTTTTTTAAATTTTATCATTACAGTCACACTTCACCTTCTCACAGCCCTTGATAGGGCAGCAGCACAGGTGACCGCAGGGTTTGGGGTTGATCATAGTGGGCATGTGTTCCTTCGCCATCAGATCCGTAAAAAACTTCTTACTTCGCTCCGTCTTCTTCCTGTTAATTTTATATACACACACACAAACGTGCGCACACACACACACACATTTCATTAAGTTAAGCAGAGGCCTGCCAAATTAGACTCACCGATCATGGAGCATCAGTATCAATAACAAGTTCTCTCTCACATAGTCATATTTCCTACACACACTGCCAAACCCTCTCATATTGATGTGAGAGCTCTTTTAGCATTCAGATGGCTCTTGCATAATGTTTAAAAATCAATATATCGCACTCCTCTGTGGTCGGATGGGGGTACTGAGGCATTTGTGATGTATCTGTTGATGTTCTACATGGCTGGTGCAGCCAAAAGACACACCATGAGGATGAGACGGAATTTGACCCACCATACATTAAATTACTAGGGCAAAGTTAAAAAAAAAAAAAAATGCTTTTTTTTCTAAACACCATAATAAATCTCCTCTTTCCCTAAACTGCTGACGGGCACAAACAGACACAGAGTAAACCTCAGAGACAGGACCAATCAAAGTCTCAATTTCAGACAGGAGTGCTCTTTTAGCCTTCAGATAGCTCTTGCATGATGTTTAAAAATCAATGTATCTCAGTCCTCTGTGGTCAGATGGATGGTAGTGAGGCATCTGTGATGTACCTGCTGAGGTTATATGCTTTCCCTAAACTGCACAGAAACCTCAGCTTGACCTCTGCAGAGTCTCCATTTCTGCTAAGAGACAGGGCATTTCCCAAACAGTGGAGCCTTAGTGAGCTTGCACAGTGAGTGGAGCTGCAGCTAATGACTAATTCAAATCATGAAAAAGCAGATCAGATGTGATACATGTTGATGATAATATCTCTATGTACAGAGCACTAGCTTGCCTTCCTGTTGCAGACTTTAGAAAGTGGACTGGGTTAAATTAAAAAAAGCCTTTAGAGATGCTTTGATATCTCATGCTGATCCTGGTGGCGTGCAGATCAAAACAAACAAACTCTTCTTGCTCAGATTTATTTTTATATATTTTTTGATCTAACACACTTTTTTTTCTGGAAACAATACATTTGGTCCCACCACATATATAGGTGTGGCACAACGAAACCTGATGGTAGGGGGTTGTTACCACTGCCTTGGTGAAGAAAAATATAACACAATACATATTTTTTAGCTTTCCTGATGCACAGAACTGCAATTTTAGAGTTTAATTCAGAATTATTAAAGTTCTTTATTCCACCTTGTTCATGAACTGTATCTAATTGTGTGGCTCATAGAGTAAATCCAGTTGTTAGCCATTTTTACATGACCACTCCCTGTAAAACAGGTCATTTTTGTTACTGTGTCTTTAAGACATAAACAAGCTCTGTCCTGATTGGCTGCCCTGCATTGTGTCCTTTTAACACTCCTTATAACTTCTGCGGTAATGGATGGGGCTGAATGAGCAGATAAATGAAAATGTGCTGCTTTTTGTGACATCACACAAACACAGAACTCAGAACAGATCAGCTTAGCATCCATAAAGGGCCACACTGATACAACTATAATAGATAATTCAACATTCCATGATAAGGGCCCTTTAAGAGTGCAGTGAATACACAAATGAAAACAGAGTAAAGAACTCTTTACCTTTCAGCATTGAGGGACATGAGTTTGGCCACGTTGTAGCAGATCCGGGCCTCCAGCACCACGCAGTTCTCATAGGCTTGCCTGTGTGTCCGAAACCCCAGACATTAGAGAGGTATGCACTCAACACAAACACTGGAGTGGAACACTGGATTAACCAATTAGCCTAAACACTGAGCCGAGCAAGCCACAAGGCCTTACAGACCGCCACCTACATACACTTCTTAAACACATTAAGGATGTAGTTTATTCTATAGATTAGTCGATACAGAATTGAGTTGAATTGGACAAACCAACTGCATTATCCTCCTGCGTTACAGCCGACAAGCCTTGCTCAGGTAGGAGCAGACGTTCAGGACTATTCTCAGCTTCTTCACAGCCTGTCGCTGCGCCTATTTTTGGCGTCTGAAGCTTTGGCACACCAGTCGCATGACTTGAATTTAAGGCGCTAATCTGGTTCTCGCACAATTAAGTCAGACCAGGGCTGCTGGTTTTAACCGCAGCGGTTCTTCTCTTAGGTGGGCGTGGAACACCAGATCGGTATCTGCTCGATGGTGCAGGAGGACAGTTGGCTGCTGAGTTTGGATGAACTGCACGATGCATTTTTGTTTCTATAGACATCGTACATAAGAATATAAAGACAACACCATGGGACTGATGGTAGAGCACAGGCTGCACAATATGGATTTCAGTTTTACTAAATACACTATTATTAGTATCAATATAATTTAGCAATATTTTTAAAAATGCACTGAACTCTTAATGAGACGCGGTCCAGGACATAATTATTTTGATCAAAATTGTGTGTTTATGGCATCATTCGAATGTCCTAATACATAAAAAAATTAGGGGTGCAATCAAATATCGGGATATTAAGTTTAGTGATACTGTATCGATTCTCAAAAACACAGTATCGATACACAGATTCCTGGCAGACAGTAAATCATTGTGTGTTGTGTTTAAACCTTTGACCACTAGATGTCAGTGTTGTGATACATTTTCAGCTCCACTCTAACATTAACAAGTAGCACAAGGGCGCAATGCTATTGTAAGCATTGGCAAACCTGTTCATACAGTTTTAATAATGGGATTTGAAAAATCACAATATATCACTTTGCTTGCTCGCCAGGTTCTTGCCAATAAAGGGCTTTTCCAGCCCTAAAAAAAGTAGGCCAGAATGCTCATAGGAGAAATAACTAAGCTTGGCTCATATTAAAATATTTCAAGTCAAAAACATGGGGAAGACATACTAGGGGGAAAAAATGTGGCCTAACTTGTGCAAGGGCCACTTGCTAGGTTGTATCCACCACCCCAATGTGACTGCGCCCAGGCACCCATCGCCTACCAATCTGGGCTCTCATTGGTGCCCTTCACTCAAGCACCAGGCACAGAGATTAATTCAGTAAATAAAGCAGTAATGATGCCTTAAAATGTGCAGAATTGTGTCGTTTTCACTTAACAAATCAACAACATTTGCAAATTAATCAGGTGGCACAAGCGTTTGCACACAACCGTACATATTACAAGCATCAGTGATGTCAGTATTGCAAACGCAAATATTATGATCATTAATAAACAATAATTTAATGGACAACTTACTCAAAGTGCTGCTTTATCTGGACCTCCTCTGCATATTTAGAAATGCCATTAATAAATAAAGTGCGTTTCACCTGAGAAGAAAGAAGCAAAAGAAATCAACAAATATCTCTGTGTACTTTTCCCCCCACAGCAAAATGACCAAATCCCCTCCACAATAACATCCATTTCCCATCATTCTTTTCCTTCTAACGCAGTACATTTACAGCTACATTGTCCAGAATGCAGCTCCCTAATCCTGCCATTCAGCACGTCTGCTCATGTGAGAGGTGAGAAGCTCGCAGGAGAATGTAGGTCAGGGCTATAGACGGCCTTCATCCATATTTCATGAGATGGGCTCTGTGTAGACACAGCAGTCTGGAGCGAAGGCTTCATCAGGGACACGCGGGACGTGCTATGTGAAGGCCGCAACAGGCTCTTCCTACTGCAGCCCATGCAGAGATACTGGAACTGTTTTGTTTATAGAAATGCGGGAAAGTAACACTAGAGGAGCTATAGGCTTCAATGCCAGTTATACTGGGACTTGTATTCTACACTCTTTAACAATAAAGGCTGCTAAACGGTGATGTTTACGTCATGTGGAGGTTCTTTACACTTTAAAAATAGAGATGGAGCGATCAGCGTTTTTGAGGCCGATTCTGATCACCGATCACCTTTCAGCACGATCGGCCAATAGCGATACCGATCGAGGGCGGGGCTATATGCATGTAGTTACTAGCGCAAGCAAGTCATCTATATCTAGAACTATAAACTCAATCACTTTGGCTGTGGTTCCTTTAGCTCTCTGGCTGTTGCTGCTGCTGTACTGTTCATACCGGTCAGATCTGGTCTGGATGGGTTTCTGGGTTGTTTGTTTAGTGCTAGCTGTGCGTGCTAGCTCTGCTGTTTGCTGATGCTCACTGTATTCAGCCGCGTGGTGTACTTTTAAGTGCCGTATCAGATTATTAGTGTTAATGTCTTTGTTTTGGTTCTCCCAGACTTGATGTTACAGATGTTACAGAATGTCCTGGATGAGTCTGTCACATACGGTAACAAGCTGCCAGACGGACGATGTTTTCTATCCGCACACGCAGTGAACACCATAAACTGTTCTAGCGAGGTTGCTGCTTTAGTCAGTCAGACGAATATGAAACCGTATGTTTTTTCCACCTAGTGGTTCAGATAGGAATTGCAGGGAGCTGGCTGGAGGGGTCCCCAGAGGGCTCCTCTTCCTGGAGGAAACACCAGCTGGAAATACAAATTAGGCTCATTTGTTTAAGGCCATCGATCGGCTCTCAGGATCGGCTAAATTTGAGAAATATCGGATCGGCGATTGTATATTAAAAATCAGCCAATACATAGCCAATGAATCCTTCCATCTCTATTTTAAAAAAAAAATAAATAGAGTTAATTTTTAAAAATGGCTGTATAAAGAACTGCAGTGGTGTTTTTGTTTGAATAATACCAGGTCGTCCTCTTTGTAGTGCATCTTGGAGGTGTGGCGCCTCATGCTGTAGACCGTCAGGAGGAGGTACATGAAGGCAAACGACGTGTGCAGCCACAACAAGTTATTCCTGCAGGACGGCAAGAGATGAGACTCAACGACAGACTTTAAACAGCAAACTCCTTTCAGACACAAACTGAAGGGAACAAAGCTCTTTGTCAAATGTCACTACACATTCAAGCAAGAACAATTAGTCGACTCGTTGACTTCACTGCCTTTAAATGTCGCCTAGTACAAACAACATGGGCCCCCAAGAGAAGACAACAGGTGAAGATCTGGTAAGGTCAGGGTCTGTAGCTCTGACTTCCCCCAAATAATACTATAAAGAGTTATGGGTTGATGGAGAGGCCTACAAGCCTATAATCCTGTAAGGATTGATGTGCAGTGTTCTTATTTTCGCTGAGTTGTAGTGCTCTACATTTCTCTGGCTCTCTGGAACTTTGCCACAGGGGAGCGTCTGGGCAAGGCCGCCCAGGATATGCATGAGACTGACACAAATTTGTGAGATTCTGGGGTCTCCAGTTCCCTGAAGGCAATATTATGCAAATCGTGGGCTGGTTGGAAAGGACACGGCATGCTCTTGTGGACTTTGGTTTCATAGTGGATTTTAAATCCCTTTTTGCAAAGCATCTGTGGCTTTATTCACGACGACATCATCATCAGGCTTTCTTTCGTCACATAACTGTCTACTTTAGAACATTCATAGCTGGGTACCCTTTAGTGACATTGACAAAAAATGATATCTGGATATTTTCTGTAATTTTGTGGATAACGATAATAAATGATATTTCACATTATTTAAAAATGTGCTTGTACAAGTCTTATATTTTACTAGTTTGCACTTCATAGAGGATATTAATATCCATCCATCCATCCATTATCTTCCTCTTTATCCCGCCAGTCAGTGTCAAGGGGGGTTGGAGCCAATCCCAGTGAAGACTCTTCCTTAGTGAATGACTCGCTGAAGTTTGCTGAGTGTGTGTTTTGCCAGACACCTTAGCTGGTTTAGGTCTGGACTCCCAAAGCCCTTCATACTCCCTTCATACTTCCTTCATACTCCCTACATACTCCCTACATACTCCCTACATACTCCCTACATACTCTATTTATACTCCCCTCATATTCTCTTCATACTCTCCTCATACTCGCCTCATACTCTATTTATACTCCCCTCATACTCTCTTCATACTCTCCTCATACTCTCTTTATACTCCCCTCATACTCTCTTTATACTCCCCTCATACTCTCTTTATACTCCCCTTATACTCTCTTTATACTCCCCTCATACTCTCTTCATACTCCCCTCATACTCTCTTCATACTCCCCTCATACTCTCTTTATACTCCCTTCATACTCCCTTTATAGTCCCCTCATACTCTCCTCATGCTCTCTTTATACTCCCCTCATACTCTCTTTATACTCCCCTCATACTCTCCTCATACTCCCCTCATACTCTCTTTATACTCCCCTCATACTCTCCTCATACTCTCTTTATACTCCCCTCATACTCTCTTTATACTCCCCTTATACTCTCTTTATACTCCCCTCATACTCTCTTCATACTCCCCTCATACTCTCTTTATACTCCCTTCATACTCCCCTCATACTCTCTTTATACTCCCTTCATACTCTCTTTATACTCCCTTCATACTCCCTTCATACTCTCCTCATACTCTCCTCATACTCCCCTCATACTCTCTTTATACTCCCCTCATACTCCCTTCATACTCTCCTCATACTCTCTTTATACTCCCCTCATACTCTCTTTATACTCCCCTCATACTCTCTTCATACTCCCTTCATACTCCCCTCATACTCTCCTCATACTCCCCTCATACTCTCTTTATACTCCCTTCATACTCCCTTCATACTCTCCTCATACTCTCTTTATACTCCCCTCATACTCTCTTTATACTCCCCTCATACTCTCTTTATACTCCCCTCATACTCTCTTTATACTCCCTTCATACTCCCTTCATACTCCCCTCATACTCTCTTTATACTCCCCTCATACTCTCTTTATACTCCCCTCATACTCTCTTTATACTCCCCTCATACTCTCTTTATACTCCCTTCATACTCCCCTCATACTCTCCTCATACTCCCCTCATACTCTCTTTATACTCCCTTCATACTCCCTTCATACTCTCCTCATACTCTCTTTATACTCCCCTCATACTCTCTTTATACTCCCCTCATACTCTCTTTATACTCCCCTCATACTCTCTTTATACTCCCTTCAAACTCCCTTCATACTCTCCTCATACTCTCTTTATACTCCCCTCATACTCTCTTTATACTCCCCTCATACTCTCTTTATACTCCCCTCATACTCTCTTTACACTCCCCTCATACTCTCTTTATACTCCCCTCATACTCTCCTCATACTCTCTTTATACTCCCCTCATGCTCCCTTCATACTCCCCTCATGCTCCCTTCATACTCCCCTCATACTCTCTTTATACTCCCCTCATACTCTCTTCATACTCCCTTCATACTCCCCTCATACTCTCTTTATACTCCCTTCATACTCTCTTCATACTCCCCTCATACTCTCCTCATACTCCCCTCATACTCTCTTTATACTCCCCTCATACTCTCCTCATACTCTCCTCATACTCTCTTTATACTCCCCTCATACTCTCTTCATACTCCCCTCATACTCTCTTTATACTCCCCTCATACTCTCTTCATACTCCCCTCATACTCTCTTCATACTCCCCTCATACTCTCTTTATACTCCCCTCATAATCTCTTTATACTCCCCTCATACTCTCTTTATACTTCCCTCATACTCCCTTCATACTCTCTTCATACTCCCCTCATACTCTCCTCATACTCTCTTCATACTCCCTTCATACTCCCCTCATACTCTCTTTATACTCCCCTCATAATCTCTTTATACTCCCCTCATACTCTCTTTATACTCCCCTCATACTCTCCTCATACTCCCCTTATACTCCCCTCATACCATCTTCATACTCCCCTTATACTCTCCTCATACTCTCTTTACACTCCCCTCATACTCTCTTTATACTCCCCTCATACTCTCTTTATACTCCCCTCATACTCTCTTCATACTCTCCTCATACTCTCTTTATACTCCCCTCATACTCTCTTCATACTCCCCTCATACTCCCCTCATACTCTCTTTATACTCCCCTCATACTCTCTTCATACTGCCCTCATACTCTCTTTATACTCCCCTCATACTCCCGTCATACTCCCCTCATACTCTCTTCATACTCCCCTCATACTCTCTTTATACTCCCCTCATAATCTCTTTATACTCTCCTCATACTCCCTTCATACTCTCTTCATACTCCCCTCATACTCTCTTTATACTCCCCTCATACTCCCCTCATACTCCCCTCATACTCCCTTCATACTCCCTTCATACTCCCCTCATACTCCCTTCATACTCCCTTCATACTCCCTTCATACTCCCTTCATACTCCCCTCATACTCCCTTCATACTCCCTTCATACTCCCTTCATACTCCCTTCATACTCCCCTCATACTCCCTTCATACTCCCCTTAAAGTCTGTAAACTGCCGTCTTTTGAGCAGCGTCAGTCTTTTCAGATCCAGACCAGCTCCACGCGAGTGAAGATGATCCTCGTCTAGGAGTTAAATCTAAGGTGGCAGACTGCGAGGCTGGCGATGTCTGAGTTTCTTCTCCTGGAGCAGGGCGTTCACTCATTTTCAGCTTTAGGTGTGTTGCTTAGGAAGCTATGCTAGCTTTAGCCTATGCTAGCACACAGTATGCACACTCAATGCGTACACGCAGCAGCCTGTACTAAAGCATGAAGTAGTGAATGTGTGGAGTCGAGGCGTTTTGATTGTTAGTCTGTAGCATACTCGATAACGTCAGCTCACGCATCAGTAACAGAGCAAATTTATATATATATACACACTACCGCTCAAAAGTTTCATGCAATTCACAAACAATATTGTTAATTTCACAATTAATGTAAGTGTATCAGATGATTTTTAAAGAATAAAAATGTTTGTATTAAAGTCTATTTTTGTATAGAGGCTTATTTTGCATTCAGTCCTATTATCAGCAATTCTCAGTCCTCTGTCTAAATCTCCTGGTACGGCCGTCAATCCAAGTTAAGGATGTTGTTGGGCTAATTGGTTATTAGGACACCCTTGCTCAATTGTGATGCACAGCTGAAAAACATTCTACTAATATACTTTTTGTGCATAAAAGGGAGCACAAAATTTCACTTTTGAACGGTAGTGTATATATATATATATTTTTTTTTTTTATTTTTTTTTTTTTTTGAAGAACGTGAACAAGAACAAGTGATGTGTTTAAAAACGACCTTTAAATTTAAACTGTCTGTAATTACATGATCACACATATCGCTGCCGTCCAAAGAAAAAAAAACATGCCTCTCCAGATTTATCTATTTTTCTGAATCATTTCAATTTTCATTGCAGCATTGAAGCTGTCTGCATTGTGTAAAAAGGTCAAGATGAATGGACCAACAGAAAGACTTTAGAATAGTCTGGAATAAAATTGCTTTGCACTAACTTGCACCCAAACGTTAAGAACGTCCCCTTTAACTATCATCATGTTAACTGCTAGGTCATTTTCAAAATATCACTTGTTTTGATCAAGTAACACTGTAATCCAAGTAATCAGAGCATTACTCCACTAAAAAAAATAATAAAATAACTCCTTACCCTGAATTCAGGTTCGCTATTGTGGTGCGCCCGAAGCTGTATGCATTGTTTTCTGAGAAAAAAAACCAAAAAACATAGAATGAAACAAAAATTCAATCGTGAGCATGATCAGCATTAAGATCAATATAGAGACAACAAAAAAGTGAACAGAAAGTAAAGGAACCGCAAAGGAATAGCATCACAACATACACTGAGAAAGGACAGCATGACAGAGAGAAGGATAGAGGCAGATGTGTGTGTGTGAAAAGGAGATAAAAGAGTGATCAGGTGGGACAGTCTATGTAGACAAATAAAGAAATACCAAAAGAGATGAGAGAGGGGGGACGGATAAACAGAGGTAAATAGCAAGAGAGAGATAAAACAGGAGATGGAGACAGATAAAAGAAAGACAGATGGAACAGACCAAGTGAGATGGGAAGGGAGTGACAGACCATAAGGCCGGATTTATAGTATAGGGTTTAAATTGATGGGTGAACTCTACAGGGAGCTGTACTGACACCACATATTGCTTGTATATTGTGTTCTAGGACACATACACACAATCACACAGATCGCCTACGCACAGAACGCAGCACGCTTAATTTCTCCTTCACCATCATTCCTTTGCGTTCCCTGTCCTGCACTCCTTTTTGATTCCCCTCACTTGTTACATCTTGTTTGTCTTGTTCATCTTGTCTATCTGTCCCTCTCCCTCTCTCTCCTACATCCATCTCTCATTCCTCGCTCTGTTTTCTCCCCTCTCTCCTTAGTTGCCTGCGACAGGCACCCAATTACCCCACTCGCAGACAGAGTTCAATCCCATTACTGAGACGGATCGCAGCGGCTAAGCCCTCACTCATAATCATCTGCTGCTAGCTGCACTGGAGGACGGAGCACAGAACAGAGCGGGGACACTGCCGGGGCAAGCACCAACGCTAACGCTAGCTCATTAGCGGACAGCAGCAGAGGCTCACATTCTCCCTCTGTTGAGTTCTTTCAGCATTTTTGTTCATTCCTCAGTCAAATGAGGTAGACTTGTTAACCCTTATGCTAGCATAGCGTTTATAAGGGTAGTTTATACAGTGCTGTGAAAAAGTCTCTCTGTCTATATATATATATATATATATTAGAGATGGACTGATCAGCGTTTTTGAGGCCAATTCCGATCGCCGATCACCTTTCAACGCAATCAGCTGATAGTCGATACCGATAGAGGGCGGGGATATATGCCACGGCAGGGCTACATGTAATTATTAGAGTAAGCAAGTCATAAAACATGATCTAAACTGGTTTATTAGCATTTTTAACGAGCTCATATGAAACAGTATAATATTTTTAAGTAAATTAACAGTAAATAAACAAAGTAAATCAAACAAATATCCCCAATACTGCAATCATTACATTTAGACCCTTAATTTAAAACTAAAAAAGCTAATTAAATAAATGCAGTCAGAACTGCAGTCCTTAATCACAGACTCTGATTATTTTAAATAAAAAACTGCAATCATTAAATGTAGATCTTGAATTGTGGCTGCTGTTCTGTTTGTACCGGTCAGATCTGGTCTGTAGGTGTTCTGGGTTGTTTGTTTTGTGCTAGCTGCGTGTGCTAGCTCTGATGTTTGCCGATACTCACTGTATTCAGTCGCGGGTGTACTCTAAAAACCGTATCAGATTAGTAGTGTTAAATGTCTTTGTCTTGGTTCCCCAACAAGACATGGTTAATTTTACAGATTTTAAAAACGCTCTGGATGAGTCTGTGTCAGATACAGCAACAAACTGCCAAACGGACGCAACGCAACACAAAGCAAAACTGTCCTCGTGAGGGGCGGTGCTTTAGTAAAAGTGTTAGAGTTGAAAATGAAAGGCTATGTGTTTCCACCAAGGAATTGCCTGATAGGAATTGCAAGGACCTGGCCGAAGGAGGTTTCAACGAAACGCTAGCTGGAAATACAGAAATTAAGCTTATTTGTTTAACACCATTGATTGGCTCTCGGAATCGGCTAAATTGGAGAAATATCGGCCGATCACTGATCACATATTTTAATTAAAAATCGGTCGATACCGATACATAGCCGATCGATCTTTCCATCTCTAATACATATGGCTCCTCAAGAAGCTGCTAGCCAGAACGCATCAATGAAAATGAAGCTAATTTCTAAAAGAGACATTTAACCACAATCAGATGCTTTATTCTGGTCCAGGAATAATTTCATACGTGTTATATGTTATATGCTATACGACTTTATAATTACTCTGTAATATTATCACCTGGGTTGGTGTGTCCAAACTTTTGACTGATAGCGTATGTCTCTACTAAGACAATTTCCCCCCGAATGTCACAGGATCCTCTGAATTACGAGGCTGGTAAGTGAGCAAAAACTGCTACACGCATGCTACAAGAAAGCTAATACACATGTGCGTTCAACTACTGTTGCATGAAACACCTGCTAGTCAAATTATGGCCTACCAATGCTAAGGCTTCTTAGCTCCATCTTAAAATATAGTTTATCAAAAAATCTAATTTACTCATTTTTGGCCCAGATGTGGTCAATCAGACAAGACGTATCTGGAGTGTAAATTTTAGCTTCTATAGTTTAGAACAGGAGCTATACGGCTAACGTTGCTTGCCTTGGCAAACAAACACTAAAATTTAATAGCCCCCCAAACAGCTTCTGTGAAAATACATAAACAAAACCTCAACCTGCTTAAACAGCATCCACAACCAGACCTGCTGATGTTGCTTACAGCACAGTGTGGTTTACTGGGAGTTGAATGAAAACGACAGCTGCCACACTCAAAGCAAGACAGATCTTGGATCAGATTCCTCTGTATTGATGATGGTCACTGTTACAAATACTGACTGTAGATCAGCACTCCTACTGGCTGCGAACAGCATTCACTTCAACAGCGAACTTTTGGTCATTTTTATAGTTTCATAGAAATTCATAGTAGGTTTTAAACCACATCAGCAACTCTATAAGTCCTAAGTGAAGGCCTGGATTTGGTGTAAGCGGCTGGAGGAGTTTGGAGGATGTAATGTTACAGAAATGATTCTAGCTATGTGTGTGGCTACTGAGCTGTAGTGTTTGTTAGTACCACTAGCCTCAGTGCTTGCAGATTTGCAGAAGGTTTATTTTTTTGGGTTGCCAGTATTACGATTGCACTTTAATAATATGTAGGAATGTTTGCATGAAGTTAAAGACTAATTTTGACTTCACAACAGCCCCACAGTTCAGAGGACGCTGTGACACTAATTGGAAAAAACTTATGTCAGACAAAATGCATTGACTTTGTTACATTCTGGTTCACTACACGGCAAGAAAGCACCGTTTCTTATCAAGAAAACTAGCTCAGACCCCAGAATGATACAAGACCACAGAGGCCTATTTCACAGAATGTTCATTTCAGGGCATCATTAGAAGAGATCGTCACTGTAGCGCTGTCTGCTCTTTAGAGAGCTGTATCTCACACTTACCCAGCAGGTCCCCAGAGAAGTTCACAGGAAGGACGATGCCCACCGACAACACTCCCACCACCACCAGCAGCCCGATGATGTGCCGCTGGAAGGAGAGATAGTGCACAGCATCTTCTCCGCACTTCTCCCGGATCTCCTCATCCCTACACACATACACACACAACAGTGCCACAGTACTCCTTCATAATAAGCTACATGCACTCATACATAACTACACATAACTCGCTGCATCCACCAGATTAGTTAAACTGGGCAGAGTGCCTCCAATCAACTGAGTCAGAGAGGCTATTATTGCAGTAGGCATTTCTCTGCAGTAGGCACGTCTCTCAGAATGACCTAGCTTAGGCCAGCAATGCATGTTAACTGTGGGGGTGAAGTTTGCATTCACCTTCAATTTCCTTCTTTCATTATTTTCATCAAGTGTTTACACACACACATGTGGCAGTAGTGATTATTCAATAGTTAAACATCACCGGGCACGAAACAGTTACCATCCAGAAAAGTAAACACATGCTGCTAATCACACAGCTCGTTTGCTGGAATTAAAGAGCCACTTACTTTATTCTGAATATGGCCGTCAGCCAAGAGCAGAAACCCTGCAGGAACAGCAGATACAATTATCACTTATGCACATGTAAGTGTTCAATCTATTACACAGATTAAATCAGAGTAAACTAAACCTGGCTCTAAAAGGTATTTCCCTATGTTTTATGGAAACAGATATTCAGAAAACTAATTTAATCGACTAAAAAGGTCATCTAGGACATGTTTAGAATTTAAAAATCACATTAACAGCTTCTTTTAATTGGCCATCTACAGGCAGTGCTCAAGTTTTGTAAGCTAAATTTCCACACTTAAAAAACACTGTTATTGTAGACTATTATTAAAAATGCAGGCCCTAATATTTAATGTTTAATCTAATGTTTATTAAATTATTTCCTATATGAAAAAAATTAATAATCTTGCTGCCGTAACACTAGCATATTATCTGTACTATAATGAATAGGGGTGTAAGAAAATATTGAAATATCGAATATCGTGATACGGTCTTTAGTGATACTGTATTGATTCTCAAAAACACAGTATCGTTGCACAGATTCCTGGCAGACAGTGAATCATTGTGTGTTGTGTTCAAACCTATGACCACTAGATGGCAGTGCTGTAATCCATTTTTCAGCTCCACTCCAACATTAACAAGCAGCACTAGGGCGCAATGCTACTATAAGCTTTGACAAACCTGTTCATATAGTGGTGTGTTTTAATAATAGGATGTGAAAAATCTCAATACATCACTTTGCTTGCAGTATCGCAATATATTGCAATATATACGTAATGGATCGCCAGGTTCCTGCCAATACGCAACCCTAGTGATGAGACCATGAGTTTTTACATCAGTGCCCTGAGCTTCAGCTAAAACTTCTAGCCTAACCTAACTGGCCTAACCTACTGTAAATCCAGTCACCCTTACTTCTGCAGCAAGATTATAAGAAAACCAAAGAGCAGCACAATAAAAATCAGCTAAAATAGTCAACAATAACTAGTTAAAGCTGTAAGATTAATAAAAAGGTAGCATGTACAGAAAAACAAACAATTAAATAAAAAAAGCAATAAAACAAATAATAGAATAAAATAGGAGAGATACTGATAGCAAAACGAAACAGATTATGAACACACTCTTTAAAAGGATGGCTAAGAGAATAAACAGGTTTTTAAACTGGACTCAAAAAATATCTATTTTGGGGAATTTTCTTTAAAAGCAGAGTCCCGGGTCAGAAAAAGGCCTGGTCTGAAAGCGCCGAAAGGCTAAGAGCCACTGGTTGGAAGACCGTAGGGGTTAAAACAGAGGAGGGCAGAGGAGGCCAGAGATACAGCTCGACACAAGCAATCGGCGAGAAGGAGAGGACATTTCTGAGCCAGGATTAACTCCTGTAGGTGGAGACTGCATCCTGAAGTGTGTAGGAGACCTGTGCTGACCACCTAAGGCCTTGCCCCAGAAGCAGGATTAGCTGACCTCATGACGGGCCTTAACGTCGTCACCGTTCTTCCCTGATACGCCACACCGAGCTTCATCCACTTGCAATCTGTGCTACAGTCGCTCAGCACTTTCAGCTGCAGCTGTAACTGGAGGTTTATGCTTTGGAAACTAAAAGTGCATATTCAGGTTTGAACAGCGAGAAAGTCTGTTTCTCTTTCGTCTCTCTGCAGTGCCGAGAGACTTTGCGGCACAAGGTCACCAACAGCAAAGAAAGTGCCTGATCATCATCATCTGTGTAGTTTATGCAGGGAGCTGAAGGAGAGGCCAGGAGACTGGGCCCAATAAGAGCGCTACATCATATATAAAGCTCAAGTGTGGCCAGTGTACCGTGGAAGAATCAATAGATAGCAGAGGACTGAGAGAGGGTGAGTGAGTGAGAGTGCTGAGCTAGAACAGCTAGTCTAATGAAAACCCGTTGCACAGGAGCAAGAGAGTGCAGCATGATGTATTTGTCTGAAACTGACTACATTCAGGGTTCAGTCCCAGTTTTCAGGCCCAATTAAACAAGTTTCACCACTGATGCAAAACTGCTGCACGAGTCAATCATCGAGAACTGAGAACCTTACAGGCTGATTTTTACACTGGCGGTAACAGGAACCACAGGTCTTCTGAGCTTATATTTGTAATGCTGATAATAATAAATAGTGTGAATTTCTACATAAAGGTCATCTAAAATGTGAGCAGGACCTAATGTGAGATAAAAGGGATTACAGATTATTATATAATATATTATATTATATATTATTTTTGCATTTTACGTCATAGTATGACTTATTTAGACCTGATTTTAAGGAAGCATCGAACGCTTCCTCAGCCGCTAAGGCAATCCAATGATGCAACGCAGGCAAATCTACGAGCAGTGAAGTCGTTTTAAAATGTGAGTTATTTTGATTCTCTCTGGTGTTTTAATGTGTTTCTTGTCATATAATCACACAAAACAGTATTTTATTATCAACTCTGTAACGAGTCCTTCATGATTTTGCAGTTTTATACTCGAGCCATTAGCATTTATGCTAGCGTATTTTTAAGCCTCGGGTTATTGTTTTGGATGCCGGCCGGTAGCTTAGCAACCAGCTAAACCACCGGTCGCGTGCTGCAGTGGGCGGGAAGAAGCCGTGACGCAGCTGCTCTGTAACTAGATCGTCTCAGTAATCTGTTTATGAGGAGAGATGTCAGACAAAACGCTGCTACTTAAACAGCTGCCTACATAGTCAGTGATTATTACTTAGACAGCTCACTAGGTTTTGAGACAGACCCAATATGGCATTAAAGCATATGAACCCCTGTTTTCAGTAACTGGTGTGACCCCCTTGAGCATCAACGACATTAGCCAAACAGTTCCTATAACTGTTGATCAGTCCTGCACACTGACTTGAAGAAATCCGAGTCCAGTCCTCCTCACTGAACAACTTTAACTCTTGTGTTGGTGGGACTTTCTCTGTCAACACAATCTGTCTTTCAGATTCTGGTGTTGACTTTCACTCCAAAGGAATTTCCTATAATGCAACCCATCTTTGTTGGAAGTTCAGTTCATGGATAACGGAATAATAGAAATAATAACAAAGGATTCCCAATATATGACACTGCCACCACCATGTTTCAAAGCTGGGATAAGGTTCCTATGCACGAATACAGTGATCAGGGTTTTTGCCAAACGCAATAATTCCCATTGAGGCCATAAAGGACGATCATTGCCATGTCTGCATAACAGTGTTTACATACTCGTCTGGCTTATCCAGGTAGTTTTAAGAAACTTTAAAGAAGCAGAAATGTTCTTCCTGGAGAGTGTTTTTTTTATTTTTTATTCCTTACATACTGTTTTTATGCTAATTATTCCTGTTTGCCTGACTGTGAATTGACGAATACTGACATTAGCCACCGTAGTAGAGGCCTGCAGATCCTTAGATGCTACCCTGGGGTTCTTTGTGATCTTCCTGAATATTCTATGCCTTGGAGTTGTGTTTTTGTCGGATGAGCACTCCGGGGAAGAGTAACAACGGTGCTGGATTTCCTATAATTGTACACCATCTGCCTGACAGTGGATTAATGAAGTCCAAACTTGTGAGACATAGTTTTGGAAGCTCGTTCAGCCTAATAAGCACTGGCAACTAATTTTCGGAGGTCCTCAGAAATCTCCACTGACTGAGACAGCATTTTCACTAATAGGGTAGTGCATATTCTGTGTCAGAACAGTTAGTCACACTCACACCCAATTGTCATCCGGTTGATAGAACCTCCTGAAACTAATTATCCTCTATATGGCACTGATCACTCTAGAGGTTTACATACTAAATATGTAATGTTGGACCACTTTGTTCAATACAGGAATAAAAATACTATGACTGTTTATGTTACTTGATTTATTCCAATCTCTTTATTTATTGCTATTATTGAATCTTATTTTAAGGTACGATAAATAGAAATTCACATAATGTTCAAGGATTCGCAAACGTTTAAGCAACACTGTACTGTTCTCTAGGATGTCCTGCCTGTTAGGTCCAAGCTGGAACACCTGTAGAAGAAAGTCAGGAAAACAAAACTATGCAGCTCTACTTGATCTACTTGGTCTTTGATGTTTGTCTGGGTTTCACAGAGGAAAAATTCAAAGACGGACTGCATTGGTGTGGTGTGACTGTGACTGCTGGTGACTGAACCCATTCAATTTCAGGGGGCCTGGGGGGGCATGTAGTGCACTGAAACCACCTATTTTTATCTGCTTTGGGCTGCTGCCCTTCAGTCTCTTTCATTAAGCCACTGCAAAGCACAAAATCTTCATGTTCTGCTATCGTAATTGCATTCGAACACAATCTGTGAACAGAGAAAGTCTCTGTTTGGATTGCTTGTTAAACTGTTCTTGCTATTAGCAAACATAAAAACCTGTTTGGGTAATGAACAGAGGAAAATACTAAACACTAAAACAATACACTTTAATTCAAACCCATTGTAATGCAATGTAGACAACCTACCCATCAACTTTTTATTTTTCGTCAGTTAATTCTGCTAAGAAATAATAAACTCCAATACACATAAACACAAGTTGCATGAGGCGAGGTGAGGTAAGGCTAGGTGGGTGTACTTAAGTACAGATAATAAATGATGGTCTAAATGATGATGGAGATGAAGTGCCTTACGTTGTCGCGTTGTTCAAAATCCACCGAGCTGGAGACGGAAGTGAGACGCTCATAGCGATCCGGAGTTTCAGAATGCAATGCTGAAGCCACACTGAGGGGGAAGAAAGAGAAACAAAAAGAATAAAATAATAAAAAAGGAAAATTTACAGGAACAAACAAAAAATAAAAAAAAACAAAGAAACAAAAAAGACAGGAAGAAAGAAACAAAAGAAAGAAATCAAGAGCAAAGAAACAGAAAAAAAGCAGTCAAGAGAGAAACCAAGCAAGCATAAAAGAAAAAGAAAGAAAAACAGAAAAAAAGGAAAGAATCATAAAAAGAGAAAGAAACAGAAAAGAAAGCAGTCAAGACAGAAAACATAAAAAGAAAGTAAGAAAAAGAAAGTAAGAAAGAAAGAAACAGGACAGTCACTCACTGTATCTAGTCAGTAGTATGACAGTAGTATGATTCACAGATGTGAGAGATCTTAAGTGACACTGTGGTCTCTAGGCTGTTGCTGAGCTCTGAAATGGACTGAGGAGACTGTTCAGAGCTTTAACACTCAGTAATGCAAATCTGGGTCGATCTGAAGAAGGACATTAGCTTGTATATCTAAGAATTCCTTAAGTCTTTAAAAAGCCTTACAGAGTCCACAGTCAACATTTCATGCAGTTTACAGCTTAGACAAAACACGAAAACACAGACAAGACACGCACAGTCTCTCTCTGAAGGTTCCTTCTATTCTGTCAGGCTGACACATTAGCTTCATTGACCACATCAAGACCAGTCCTGTGCAGGTCCATCTGCTTGAGTGACAGGCCTATTAGTCCAGCTGCAGTGCAGGCAGCTCCACTCTGAGAGTAATCAGTGCGTCGCGGTCGGGAAACGACACACGCATGTTTTCTCCCATCTCTGCTTTCTCTAATGTGGAGTGCTGATGTGTTTCAAGCGAATGTTAACCTTCCCTTCATTAATGGAGTGTTGTTTTTTTTGCACTAACACCGAGAGGGGCACCAGGCATGACTTTTTAATGGATGATTAAGATTTACATCATAAATTTGCAAGACAGATGGGACAACAAAAAAAAAAAACTGATTGGCTGGTTGGTTGCATGAGGCAAAATTTGTCCATTAACAACCATGCACTTAGAAACTGGCATGTACTGTACATCTGCCCTTTATGTAACTAATGTAATAAAACACCCATAAGGCATGATAGAAGGCTGCTACACAATTTCCCCCTGTGTCCCCAGAGGCAGTTCAAGTTCAATAAACACATGTTTGGTCTTCAGTTTTGCTCTGGAGTCTAATGAATAGGCTAATGTAGCTAAAAAGCAATGGAGGTTTATAGTCACCAATAAGCAATCGTGCAATATGGCCTTTAACACTGTACGGCATACAAAATAGACTAAGGTCCAACAAATACCTACATTTACCATCACCTACCTGTATACATGTACACTGCAAGTCATTCTGGATAAGAGCATCTGCCAAATACTATAAATGTAGAGTTCGGAGTCTTGCCCAAAGACTAAATCAGACTAAAGATCGACCGATATATCGGCCCATGTTTGCCAGTGTTTCGCAGCGCCGATTTAAAGTCAAGGAACATCCATGGGCAGCCCCATGTTATTGGTGCATTGGAACGTGCTGCTGCTGCATGTAAAGGACCCCAAGCCCAAACCTTTGGAACTGTTCGGCCAAAGAAGTGAAAATTTATAATTTATAATGACGATTTTAATGAGGCGGTTAGGTGTTTCTAGTTCCAGCCGTAGACGTGAACCAGAGCGGATGTTTTACTGCTTAGCTCCGGGGCTAAAGCTAACTGCTCTAGTGTAAAACACACATTAACACGTTACTGTTACACAGAGAGTCTCTCCAGAGCAGCCAGAGCTTCCCAGATATTACTCCGCTTCCAGCACTCGAGACAAACAGAACTAAAGAAATAGTAAAGAGAGTCAGTATAGCATATCAGCGTCTCTCTGTCTATCATGTCGCGAGCGCTGTTTTTCCTCTCTCTCTCTCTCTCTCTCTCTCTCTCTCTATCTCTCTCTCGCTCTCTTTCTCTCTCCGAGCGCCTCATCCTCCTTAAAGAACTGCAATTGTACTGTAAAGTGATAAAAACCATAGTGTGAAGTGAGGCTCTCTCTGTAACGGCAGTAAACATGTCAGCTGTGTGGAAGTATTTATCAATGAACTTCTTAATATCTTGTTAGTTTTGGGTATGAAGAGATGTATGTTACACTCTGTCAGCAGTAATGTGGTCACACTGTATTTTTTATGAGGCACATAAAAATATAGCTTTTTTTCTTGTTAAGTCAGTATTCAGTAAATAATGTTAAGTTCAGAAATTTTGCGTTCTTGTTATTACTAGTGTGACACTTTAGAAGCAAATAAAGTAGAAAACTTCTAGATAAGGCCCTAAAAATTGGTGGTACATATCGGTCATCGGCTGACCCTAACCTCCAAACACTGGCATCGTCTATAGAAAAATCCATATCGGTCGATCTCTAAATCAGACCCCAGTCTTTAGCATGGAGGCCAGCAGTGTAACCAACTATACTATAGTATACCAATATATCTAAAGACAGTAGCAACCAGTGTTTTTTTTAACCACGGGTGGCAATGGAATGGGGGAGTTTCAGCAAGTGTGAGCTTGAGGGACTCTGAGAGACTGGACAGTCCTATCAGTCAATCGCTGATTCACTCTCCCCTTAAAGGTCAGCCCCCATCTCTTTAAAACCACAAGGTAGTAGCCTCATCTTGAGGCTTGGATTCGTTCTCGATTTCATTACTACCCCCCATTCATCTGGTGGAATGTAAGCTTCTATTGCTTGTTAGCTACATCAGCATCAAAGCTCCAGTAGAACATGCCTCTGCTGATGAACTACATTTGGGGTAAGGACGGAAAACTGCAGGAATGAGATCTTTAATGAGTTTCTCAGCGCTTAACGACTGCTGCTGAGATCCTGTCAGGCTTCATAGCGAGAATCAGTCTGGAACAACTCTCTGACCTGGGGGGAGCATCTGAAATATTTGAATAGTCCTTCTATTAAGCACGCTGAGCTGGTGTCATGGACAGCATGCCTCGTGGACTGCTTTTAATATGACAATCCAATTTGGTCTGATGGAGAGGACAATGGAGACAGTATCTGACTCCTAAATGCACTATAACCAGAACCGCACTCTTCTTGGTGTACGTGCATATACGAGTGTGAGTGTGAGTGCGGGAGGGGCCGGTTGAGTTTGTATGTATGGAGGGAAGTCATGTTCACTGTCTACAGGGGACAATTTTCAAATGTGGACTGCACTACCCCATGACAGGCTAACAATTCACATGATGGGAAGAAATCACAGAATAAACACCAAATAGGGTAAATACATCAATGTAGCGCTAGTTGGGAGGAATCATTTGGGGAACGCATGGGGCTCACAGAGGCTCTAGCTGGTGGTTTACCTGTGCACAGGCTCATAGTTACCCCTTTCTTTTCTCCTACTGTAGTCATTTAGGACAGACATCACACACATAGACAAGCAGGACAAAAGACACACAAGTTAGGAGGCCCTTTGTGAAGCAGAGGGTCAGGCCAGCATACATTTGTCCCAATTTATTCCCAGTCAAAATCTGATTTATGCACATATGCATATGATTAGAAGCGGAAGAGGCAGCGATGCAAGGTTCAACCCAAAGACACACACACACACATATATGTGTATATATGCACAAACCAGCAAAATGAGGCACCAGTGGTGTGTTAGGAAAGGTCAAGAGGTGAAGCGTTCAGAGAATCTGCAGCAGATAATAACACTGTGCTCCAGAATCCACTCACACACTCACATACACACACATAAAGCCTATAGGAGGAAAAAATGTGTTACTTCATCAGTCAGCAGAGGAAACGCAGCCCAGGAGAAAGAGATTAGAAAACAGAACCCGTTAGATCAGCACAAACAACATAAAAAAAACAGAAAACATACTATTCCCGCTCCTCCAAGCCGAGCAGTCGCTTCTTCTGTCTTGGGAGAAACAAAACAAAACAAAAATGAGCTTTACAATGAATTCACACTGACTGGATCTCCACAAACGCAGCACCTGAGGAGGAAGCTGGGTTAGATTAGCAGATACATACATGCATACATACATACATACATACATACATACATGTGCTGCTGATACGCTCCTGTGTCAGAAAGTGTGGTGTATGTAGAGCTGTACATATCAGCATGAGCTCCCATGATCAAGTTACATGTTTTGTTGATATCCTAAGTGAAAATGAGTTAATGTGCCCTTTGTGGAGAATAACCTTCCACATGTTACTGCACAGTCACTGCTTATTAACATCGAGGAAAGAAAGAAAAGGAGGAAACAGCAATAAGGGGCCTGTGGAAAAGCTAGGGGCTATTTTATATTTTATATTTTTCCAACATATCATCGCTGTCCAATGAAAAACCAATATCTCCAAAATAGCAGCTTTACAGTAGAGACCAAAAACTGTCTTCACTTTCAATGTAAGTCAATAGAACCAGAATTATTTCTGAGCTATTTTGGAGCATTTCTATTGGTCATGAAATTTACACACAATGGAAATGGCAGTTGATGCATGTAATTCATGTAGAAAAATAAAAATCAAGAAAAATGGAGCTACATGTTTTTCATTGGTCAGCGACAATATGTTAAACGTTTTTTTAATTGCAGAAAAATGCCATTTAAGTAGGTTTTTCACGTATTCTTACTAATAAAAAGAATATCATTCGAAAAGCAGTGTGCAAACCTTTGCATCTGAACTGCACATTTGCATCTAGGATGACTGACGTGTGATATAAGCAATACAAATTATACAACTTTTATTACTTTTTTGGGCTATTTCTCAATGTAAACATACCCCCAAACAACAAAAGTTTGTTTTACTGTCTATATTGTACTTCCAGTCATATAATCAAATCAAAACACAGTGAGTTTTTCCAATATAACAATGTCCTGAATCATTTCCTAAAGGACCACAAATCTTATATATAGAGGTTTTCATTGCCACTCGACACTACCCATCATCATTACTGAACTGGACCACATACAGTCATTTTTATAAATAACAGAGGGAGCTCTTAGGAGGCACCGCAGATATGTGGTAGTAGCTATGCTGCATATTTTATTTTGAGTAAAGAAATATGGAAAGTGAATACAGATACAGCCCTTTTGCTTAAATACGATCTACAGATACACACATTTCAGAACGTCACACCTCTTAAGCCTTGCTTTGATCTGATCATAGCCATGTTTTGGGTTCCTGCATTTTTGGGCTCCCCAGTTTGCTTTCATATGAGCTAAACAAAGGATAAGCAGGGGGTGTGCACTCCCGCAACATGACAAAAACATGCCTCATACATCCTGTGCCCTTCATGTACAGCACACAGGATGGCTGCAGCTGTAAAGATTACTTGCACAGAAAACAGGAAACCGACACAACAACGATCCCAATCACAACAGGGCCTAACGTCTCTGAGGGGCATCAGCAGAGAACAGAAAGTGGGGTCTGATTGATAAAACTGGTTAAACGTACAGCCCCACAGATTTATTGCTTATGCATCGATATTGCTTTGAAGTTGCCTGTCGTATATTATAATGAACACATAACTGCAACATGCTCATTTCTGAGGATTGTAATAGATTCTTACACTAAGCTGCTAAGCTGGCAGTCTCCAGCCGCTCAGCTTATTACAGCATTAGAAAGTGTTTGAAACATTCAAGTCACATTTAAAGCCGCTGTGAAATACTGAACCAAGACACACATGATTTCACATATCAATCGAAATTCTGTATTAATGCACCAAGACATGATATTCAAAAAGCATTGAGATATTCACAGAATAATCACTGACCGTAGCCTACTAGGTACTATGTATGTTAGAATACGAATTACACAGGAAACAGAGTAACACGTCATTACTGATCATAAATTAACAAAAACAAACAAAAAAAAGATCAATATTCTTTTAAACATGCAACAGTCCTTTTACAATTCAGTTCTAAACAAAGCAAAGCGTCTACTTCATAAGCTAAATAATGCCAATAGCCACCAACATGTTCTTGAATGAGGTAATGTTGCTGCACAGTGTGGAATATTTACACAGATGGCCATAATTATGTGGACACCTGACCATCATGTCATTGTTAGACACTCCATTCCAAAACAATGGGCAACAGCTTTTGCACTGTGAGTACATATACATTGTGAGTCTATGAGGATTCTTTATGTTGGTTAACAGAATATTAAAGATAATTTTTTTAAAAATTAGTTTTTCAAACATATGTGTATGTCATTACTTTATTGTTATTCGTTTGTTGCTTTTTGTCAAGTCTTTGCAGCGTAACTCGTCCCACAGCTTTTAAAATATCTACAGTTCCAGCTCCAGAGTGTCTGGTCTGATTGTGTGATTCGGGCTTGTATGCAGCTTTTTTATTCGAATGCATAGATTCCAGATTTTTTCCCATAGGGAATGAATAGGATGGAAAAGTGCACGCCAATCTACTGAACTTCTGCTCAACTGACAGACATCATTTTACATACACTGATTCAGTGCAGACCCCCGACCACAACTGTAGTGTTGGTTTGACCCGCACTTTGCTATTTGTCTTTTTTTTCCATCCCTGTTTTTCCCCCCATAGAGTCCTATTCATTTTCAGTCACACCCAAACTTCATTTAATCAACAGCCTCCAAAAGTCAGGACAGATTGCTAAACTCTAGTCCACAGATATACCCACCCCCCACTCCTCTATTGGTTGTTTATGCGGATCAGGAAATGCACTTTTCTAGTTATAATGTATTATACTATATCGTGCCTAACAAACAGCCCTAGCTAAGAGTGCACCGTGACGAAAAGGTTAGGAAAGTCAGAAAACACACAGCTTAACCTCTCAGATTTCTTTTTTGCAAAATAAACTTGCTCACAAAATAGCAAACCATGTAAAATGTATCCAAACCAACCCTCACCATGATGCATTTGGCAAAGTGGCTTTTGTAGCAGATGCTGAGCATGGAGACAAGACCCTGTATCAGCAACAGCCTGTCAGCAATCATCAGTAAGCACAGAGCCGCACTGATGAAAGATTTCTAGATTCCTGGGACATACACACTCCAATCAGCATCCATCACCAGCCCACATACATCTCTAATTTGCACCGGTTAGGCTGTTTATAGTCCTTGGAGTGCAGATACTGCAGGGCATTCCCTGCATGAGGTAAAATATGGAGGAACATGTCGAAGGCAGAAGGAAATGCAGACTATGGGACACTTTACAGATTCATGAGACTCCTCAACTCCGCTCTACATAATATACAGAGGCACACGGGGCAAACTAGTTAGATCTGCTCCGTTAAACCCAATAGAGTTCTATTGATATTTCGCAGTGCATTTAATTTCCATTAGGCAGACAAATGATTAAAGATAAAAAATAAAACGTTAAAAATAAAAGAGCACAAATCACATTATTCTAACTAGAAAAAAATATATTATTCATTTTAAAAAAGGGCATTTTGTGGACAGGCCTTTCGAGTGGACAAAACAAGTTTCTTGTTACTTTTCATAATCTAATAAATCCAGCTGAATATACAGTAAACACAGCTCTGATTTTCAGTGACAGAAACAGTAGCTGCATGTTCCAACCAATGAATGTGTATATATCAGAGTTTGCACTGATATATATAAAAAAAAATAATACCCAGTTAAAATACCCAAAGAGCCTTCATGTTCAGTTAGAACAAATAAAAGAGAGAGAAACCAATATGACAAGATACTCAACTATGAATTGTTTGTCTTATTTATCTATTTATTTTTCTTTTGTATACATTTGAATATACATAGAGTATGTTCTTTTTTTCTTTTTTCTTGTATATGAATAATGTATATTCTTCTTTTGTATATTTTTGGAATATACATACAGTATGTTCTTCTTCTCTTTTTTCTTGTATATGTATAATGTTTGTGTGTTTATGTCTTATGGACCCCAGAAAGAATAGCTGCTATCATTATAGGAGTTAATGGGGACCCAAAAATTAAACAGGTTTAGGTTAGATAACGTTTATATTAACTTTAGTTAGAAAGTGCTCTGAAATGTAAAGTTACATTACTCTCTGGCCACCTCCCAAACTGCAGACCAGGGGCGTAGCTAGCCCTAGTTTAGATTTAAATTGAGTCCCAGCACCCCTAAAGATTATAAGTAAAAACTTTTTTTTTCTTTATAATCTTTAAAACTTTAATTTGTCTCTGACAAGCTGGAAATGTTAAAACCATAGACAGTATATGGTTAAACCTATTATATTAACAACAAAAAGACAGAAAACCCGCTCCTACGCCCTTGAGGATAACAATACCTATGACACTTCAAAGTAATTCCACACTGACAAGCGCTAAAAGACTAAAAGCTGTCAGAGGTTTAGGAGGACAAGCAGCAGTAAAAATGCTCATGGCTAAACAGGCTACGACAGCATTTCATATGAAACACGCTACTTAGAGGCATTTACCTGAATAAGCTGTAACACTTAGTAGTACCTTCTTCATCGTTTTTGCTGAGCCACAGAATTTACAGAGTGGTTACAGGTTTACCTATAAATTTTTAGTCCTTTTTTTAATTATTTTGCACAGTAAAGATATTTTATTATTATTATATATTTTTGTTATCAATTATCAAACAGAAAACATTGAAAATATAAAGTAAATAAACAAAAATACATAAAAAACAAATATATATCGTCGCTGGCCGATGAAAAACAAGTATCTCCTTTATGGCAACTTTACAGAAGAGACCAAAATCATTCTTTACTTTTAATGTAAATTAATGTAAAGAAGTTTTTTTTCAACCTATTTTGGAGCATTTTTATTGGTCCATTCATCATGAAATTTTTACATCATGTAAACAGCAACTGAAAAGTAAATGCCAATGTTTTAATTGTGACACATAATACAGATTTAGGCAAAATTAAATGTATTTTAAATAAAATTGTATATGTATTACGAGTTAAAAGTTAGCTAATTTAGGTAGAGGTATACTATATTTAGTATAATATTATTTAATCTATACTTAGAGATGAGGTGGTCTCATATTCAAAAGGAGAAAGTGGTATTTGTGCATCCTGAGTGTGTGTGTGTATATATATATATATATATATATATATATATATATATATATATATATATATATATATATATATATATATATATCATACAGCTCAAAGATTTTTATTACAGTGCAGACTCTTTAAGGTAAATTTCTACATTGCTGGTGTTTTTGTTAATTAAATGTTCGCTGATTTAACCACGGTTCTCTTGTGAGCAGTGTCCCGCACAATCTGCTGAAGGTGCAGAGCTTTTAAAAGCCATTTTAAAGATGTATTTGAACTTCAGCCTGGGGTAAACTAGGGAACCATGTTAATGGGATTACTTACTTTACTTTATTACGTTAATGTGTTACTACCATTCACTTTGACAGGCCTATTCATTTTCAACCTAATTACTCAGGAAACTAATTTATTTACATTCAATGTACATTCAGTATTACCACAAGTTGACTCTGTACTTCTAAAAGCTGAACACACTGAGGGTCCAAGCCAACTGATCTGACTCACTTAACCGAGCAGACTGTGCGGGTTGAGTTCCAGTAATTGAGTTCCAGCCACCTATTCTGCTGTTCTGTTTTCTTTAGTGTGCTGTAGCTTTTTGTGCATGTAAACAGTCTGTTAAAAAAGTTGCAAGCAAGTAAAAAAAACCCTGAAGTACACGCCAGAAAGCCTCGCCCACAGAAACCACTTTTCTCTGATGCTTCATTGTAATTACAGCCCTTTTCTTTGATGTCTGGTGATGTCATCTCGAAACACAGTCCTTACTGTCTGCCTTGGCACACTCTCACAATGCACAGAGAGCTTAAAAAAAAGGTAAAACCCGACCGCTATGAAAGATACTGATGCAGTCCAGTCTGTGAAGGTGGGTTCAACAGCTTGTTCTAGCACGATTGGACTCTGGCTCTAATTAATACAGCAGAGCACAGCTAGCTAGCTCAGCATGCTACTGTTCAGTCTTTACAGTTTGAGCTAGAACACATTTCTGACATCAGCGGCGACATCACACACCACGTTAGTGTAAATGGTGAACAGAGAGGGTGGAGGAGAGAGTGGACACAGTGCTGGAGTGGTTGTGAAACTGTGTGTTTGTGTTGACGGAGAAGGAGAGTGTCTGTTAAAGGAGCTCCGCTTTCTAGCAGGAAACATTCACGCTCAGTAAACAGCTACATACACTGAACGGGAGTGTCTCTGAGCTTCACACTCCTTTATTAGTGACGTACTATGTTCACTACTAAGGCTGTACTTTCACCTTCAGGATCCACAAACGAGGAGAAGCAGCTGCCCTAACATTGTTGGTGGGACGCCAGGAGAGAATCCAGCGCATGTTCACTTTTACGTTTCTGGTTCTCGCTCCATAATCTGGAGCTTGTGGACTTCCTGTGTGGGGAAACTGTGGCACTGCATTGTGTTTTAGTCTACACTTAAAACCAACAGCCTCCGTCAAGTCTCTCACCAGTGGTGGTCTACTGAACCACTCAAACTCATCCAGACTGAAGTGAGGAGAGCAGAGCGGGGGTCTTTGGGTAGCTGTGTTGGTCCACACGCTGCTTCACTAACTATTCTTCTTGTTTATGTTTGTGAAGCTGTTATATCAGTCTTCACACTGCCTTTCACTGAAATAACATCCAACACCAACACAATGTACATGGTTTTCTTTAATCTAGGTTAGTAACTAACACTCACTCCTTCCAACCGCAGTCAAGTTTAGTGCACTGCAACTATTCGATGTCATCTACCCAACAGGCATTGCGCATCAGATATAATGGCTGTGTCCATATGTTAAATATTAAGATTAAAATCACTAATTTATAAATAAATCTGCTACTTTTTGGATTTTTTTGCAACATGTCTTAACAATTTGGAGTCATTACACCATATTAAGGCTTATAAGTGTTACCAGCGGGGGTTCCCTTTAAGTTCTCAATGCAAATTATTGTTTGATGGCTAAAAACACTCTGCCATGCATTGCAAACCCCTATCTGAGCCTGCTTTATGTATCTGTGATGACTTTGTTTGGTGAGAGTATGGAACGCTGAGCTATTCACTGCTGTAAGACCACAGCCACCGAGCCTCAAACTAGCAGTTCTAAACTAAACTGTGAGACCAGCAAGTTATGCCAGCTATGCAAGCTTGTTAGTTGGCTGGTTTGGCAGGTTCTTTATTTGGACGTCTCAGTTTCTCTTCATGTTCTTTCAAATCTAGGGACGTCGCCGATCACAAAACTTCCGTTTCAGATCCAGTCAATCAGGGATTGAATTATGTTTTGGATCACCAGGGAAAAGAAAGACTAAGGGCGTTTTCACACCAGCACTAGTTAGTACAGTTAAAACAGACTGGTTCGTTTGGTGCGGTTTGTTTGGCAGGTGTGAAAACAGTAATCACACTCAGGTGCGGACCAAAACAACCGCACCGAGACCCTCGAGAGGAGGTGGTCTTGTTCCGGCTCCTAACAAACTCTGGAGCGGTTCGTTTGTGGTGAGAACGTGATCCGACCTCGATCCAATCCAAGTATTAGGTGTACTCCACAAGTTTGATCTAAACATCTCCTGCAGCCAGGTGTGCTTTGCATTATGGGATGCGGCAGATGGCGTAAACAGAGAACTGGAGAACTGGAGCAGCTAACAGGGCGAGGACAATGAAGCGAGGTCTCTCTTGGACTAGCAGTGAGGGACGTTGTCTACTTGATGTTTGGAGTGAGCTGGGTGGTCTGCAGGTGGACTGTAGTTTGGTATATAATCAGATTATTATTACAGCTATGAACAGATGCTGTCTCTGCCGCTGCTCTGTGTTACGCTCTACAAGAAATGTGCAATAGTTTAGGAAAACCGGATCTTCTCCCTGTGTTCACTTTCTTGCTCGCACGCCAGATAGCTCTGACCAATCAGAGGAGAGAACGTGCTCACGTGGTTTGTTGGGGCGCATTTTGGTGTGTTTCGAATTTTGCCTGTGTGAAAACAAACTTAACTGAGGAAGAAACGCTCCAAGTAAACAAACTCATTAACTGATCCGGATCAGTGAAACCAACTACAGGTGTAAAGACGCCCTAACATAACTTTCTTTTCCATTTATCATTAAAAACACTAAATGACCTTAAAGAAAGAATATTTGGAACATAGTCTTAAATGCATTAATGTTTAAAGTTTGAATACGATCGTTTAAAACAAACAGACAATACTCAATTGTTAAAGTAAAGTGAAATATGGAGGCACCATGATACCTTCTAACCTTACCAACAGCGAAAGAAAAAAAACCTTTATACAGACACAAAGCAAAAAGGTAATAAAACAGAGCAGACCTGAGCTTAGGGCTTCAAATCCTTTCTTAAAACAACAATAAAGAGTCTACAATATCTGCGGAGGGGGTAGACCTCTTGTCAGTCACCACATCTCCTGCTGAGGAGAAGAAACTCTTGCTAGGAACTCAAGTGCCAGGCACAGCCAGGGAGCATCTTGCAGTTGAAGCAAATGGAAAAAAACATTCTTTACAACATGAGTTGTCCTTCGGACCCCCACCAGGAGAGATATTTGATGATTTAATGATGCAGTGTGTTGAAAACTTGGCAAAGGACTGGAGTCATTTGAGGAAGTGAGTGAAATGTTTACTATTGTCATCATCATCAGTATAAAGGTGATTTTGTCTTCGAGACCTAAACATAAAGCTGGATCTTCTAATATTCAAGGCTTTACACACCGTATTTAGTTTGTATGTTCTCACGACTCCATAGGGCTACTTCTTCCAAATTGCTTCAACTGCTTTGAAAACGTTCTGTACATATGACACAACTGCTTTGTTGAGATTTAAGGAATTGTTACTACTTTCCCAGCTACATGAAATGCCTCATTGGAACTGCAGCCATTTTCTCTGCTACCAGGTGATGTCATCTCATAACACAAACTTTATTGCCCACCCTCCAGCTAGCTTAGCACACCCTCACACAACGATAAAGCTTTTAACTGCCCCATTAGTAGACTAATTCTAACCCAAATTTCCAATGTTGGAATTTCCTAGAGTAGGAGGTGGTCACGACTGCAGGTTTAGATCTTGTCTAGTTCTCATCCTAGCAATCCGATAAAATCAATCGTGTTTAATATTATCGTTAGTCTTAAGTCTTGGCTCATGCAAATAGTTACGTAAGCATCATCGACAACCAATAGGAGAGCTCTATTCACCACCAAACAAGGAGGCCACGAGCCAAGTACAGGAATGTTTGGCGGGTAAAGGCGTTAGACATGGAGGGTGCGGACATGGAGTGCCTCTTTGACGTGTCTTCACATTTATACCACGACAGAGTGGAAAAGGAAAGAAGGTGGGCAGAAATTGCTGAAGCCCTCAAAATCCCAGCTAAACGGGGCTACAGTGTTTACAATTAGCCCATAAGCAAACCGTATATATATCAGCTGAATATTGCTAACTTCAATCATCTACATGGGAAATAATCTCAAAAGGAATCGAGTTGCAGTCTTGTAGTGACTGTGAAAGACCACCAGTCTCTGTAAAATCATAGTCTGTAACTAAAAGTCTGTGACTAAAAGTCTGTGACTAGTCTTTATATGTGAGAGGGTGTCAGACTTTAGTCTATTAAACGTCTTATCAGAGTCTTTTAAAGGTCTTCTAGTGTATGGTCAGCAAAATAAGAGCAGAGTGGGTGAGCTGGCCAATTAAAGACACACTGATTCATTTACAGGTGGGGCTTAAAACAACAGAGCTGTCAATACCAATGTACAATAAAAAAATATATATAATAAAATAAAATTATATATATGTGTTTTATGAAATTTGAAGCATGTAAATCTATTTTATTAGACCCCAGAATAAAATTATGATCAATAAAAGTAAGCAAAACAGGGTCCAAAACTGTATAGATCACAGATCAACAACTGTCCATTACATCAAGTTGAAAGAGTATATATTTTTTTTCTCTTGATGGCAAGGAAAGGAATTCCTGTGTGTTAAAAAAGTGGGAGGTGAATAATCTGTTCTCGCACTTAAAATTCTGTTCACCTAGAACTGCAGAACCCTTCATTGTGGAACCCTACATTTTAATGTATTCCATTTACTTTTCTATGCGCCCACTGATCATGAAACGTTTGCCCAAAAGGCAGCTGCTGTTCGTCAACGACAACTAAAATAAATAATAATAATACAAACTGTAAATAAAGAGTTACAGTCTGATGACATGCAGAAACTGACCTGAAACATCAAAAACAACCCGCCCAATTAACAGTGAACGTTCGGCGAAGGCCTGAAAGCCACTACCCACCTATGAAGGAGCTCCGTTTTAAAAATATGTGGCGGTTATGTAACGGTGTGCAGCTCGGGCTCGGCTGTATTTCAGGGCGTATCAATAAGCAATGAGCCAAAAGCAGTCGACGCGCCGCAAAACGATATGATGCGGAAAGCAGGGGTGGATATTCCTGGCACTGTTCCCTCACATGAGAGAGAGAAAGAAGGGGGGGAGAGAGAGGGAGAGAGAGAGGGAGAGAGAGAGAGAGAGAGAGAGAGAGAGAGAGAGATTGCGTGGGTTCTAGAAATAGTCGTGCACAGTCACACTGTGCAGGACAGGCAGGAATTCTGGGAGAGCAGTAAATATGCACACAGCATCATGAAACAGATTGCTTTATGGAACAGATGGCATTTATGATTGCGGCTTAATTCGATGCCCCTCCTTGCCAAATTGGTGTCAGGGAAGCGCACTGGAGCTTCTTCAGAGCGGTTATATCTGTCTGGAGAATTAGGATGGCAGGGCAAAAGGGGAAGGACAGTGAAATCTCAGGCCTTGGCATGGAAAGAAGCAGGGAAAAAAAGTGTGTGTTGGGGGGAAAGGAGACGGAGGCGCAACACGTCAGTCTGAGAGGCTATTTTGGCCCATCAAACAACTTTGCATGGGCCTCAGAGGCTAATGCAGAACATGACTGTTGTTAAACAGCAATTTCCACTTTCAGCCTGGAGGCTCCAGCATTAGTTTTCCATTAAACTGAAAGTGATCATCGCCTTTGTTTTGACAACCATGAAAGAGGCGGCGAATGAGGCTCTACATTCTTAACTGAAGAGCAGATCAGCCCACACAAGCTAAGACGGCCCAACATATGAGTCCTCTGTGACAGTCCGACAGCGTGTCATAGTACAAGAATCATGGAGCAGTGTTTCCGGATTCATACTCTTTTTAAGACTTGAGCCTGACACCTCATAAAAGAGGCATAGAAATAGTTTCCAACTTTCATCAGATACTTTTACAGAGTCGGGATCTTTCTTTACCCACAAAGTCATTTGTTTCGTATCTATGGTATTAAGATTGGAAAAGTTTTCGCAAGCCTCTACACAAATCCAATTCATCGAGAAACTGTAGAAATATTAATTCAAGCTTTTTACTCCAGTAAAGGTGTAAAAGTACTGCTTTCAAAACTACTTAAAGTATAAAAGTAAAAGTAATGTACGGGAAAAAATGACATTAAGGACAAAAGCTTAGGCTGCACCACAGGGGTCTATAGTGCACTAGCCCACCTATACCCCACAGTGAAGAAAAATCAATAATTAAGGTATAAAAGTATTCCATTTAAACCAATTTTTTTAAAACTACACAATACAACCAATTTGACTAAACAAATTCTCTATAGGCAATATATTTCCCATAGTGCTCTTTTCTTACACCTTCTTTGAAAATTAGACTGCATGACTATACAAATACAAAGTGTGCTCTACAGTCTGCTCTATCACTTATGATTGGCAAGGAATATATTTATACACAAACACACACATACATATACACATATATATACATATATATATATATATATATATATATATATATATATATACATATATACATATATACATATATATATATATATATATACATATATATATACATATATAGATATATATATATATATATATATATATATATATATATATATATATATATATATATACACATATATATATATATATATACATATATATACACGCATGCACATACACATATCACATTCTGATGCTGATCACTACTAGAGCGAGTATGTAAATTCTCCATACAGAAAACTGCCTTAAGACACATTCTACCCATCTGTACACATATCAGAATATTAATGTGATTCCATCATCATCATCATCATCACGGCCGTTGGAGGAAGCCCTGCATTGTCAGACAGATGACTTCTAAGGAAGCAGATTTCCAGTTATGTCTAAAGGTGTTTTAAACTAGTTTTACTGGTCTCATGGCCTTCGATGAGACACCCGGGCGCCACAACACAATGAAGAAAAAAAAAAAAAAAAAGTTGACAGAGGCATGATTTCCTTTCTCACCTCAGCTTCCTCGCCCATCTCACACACGACACATCAGTAACACCACAATTCAGCACTGCCCTACCACAAACAAGCAGAGAGTAAAAAAGAACACATACAATAAACTATAAAGAGCGTGGATTAAGCATAGGCTTGGCAACGTCACTGATGATTCAGCACTGAAAATCCTTTTTACAGTAGGCTTCAACTGGGTCTGAGAAGTCGGCTCAAAAAGAATGAGGTCAGTGGGATGTACAGCCATATGCAAAGGTCTGAGCTCTCCTGATCAAAAGGCATGAAAATAAACTGGCACGTTCCTCTAAAGAGAACAAACGTCTTCACATGCATTTATATTGCTAGTGTTACATACTGAAGAAAACTGGTAACGCTTTACTCTCGGCTACTATTCATAAGGCTACTTAACACCTATATAGGGGTGTCATGACAAGTACCATAACACTGCATAAATGTTTATGAATGTATTTCTGGTAGGCCTCATCTGTCATTAAAGATACTTAAGTTAACTTTGAACTTTTTAGCAGATAAGGTTGGATATAATAATCAGAATAAACATTTATAAACACCTATGTAGAGTTATGTCAGTCATTTAGCCTTATAAACAATGAACTTAAGAGAGAAACACAAAATGCGGCCTATGAAGAACGTTTTGGCAGATTTTAAGGATAGTCTGGGCCCCTGGGCAACTCTTTAACCCGCACAACCCACCCCCCCAAACACAACCCACACCACTCATAACCAAGGCCCTCTAAAATTAAGCCCCCCTCTTTCCTAGGACCCTTAATAGCCAGAAGTTGAAGTCAGAGCAGGGCCACAACGCCTCGTCCATTTTCATAAGGGGCCCAAAAGCATGGCTAGGGCCCCAAAAAGCATGGCTAGGGCCCCCAAGAAGCATGGCTAATGCCCAAAAGCATGGCTAGGGGCCCCAAAATCATGGCTAGGTCCCTAAAAGCATGGCTAGGGCCCCCAAGAGGCTCTGGGGTCAAAGTTCCTAAAAGTCAGAGGATCCCTAAAACGGCCCTCGGAAATAAAAATATATTGTATCATAAATGTTGATGGGCATAGCAAAAGTTTTGGAACAGGGCCCCTAGGTGCTGGCCCCACTGGCCCGGTCAGTAATCCAGCCATGAGAAAACCAACTCCGCGAACAAAGAAATTGTGCACTAAATTTCCCAAAAAGGACCATATTTAATAAGCATGTGTAGAAAGTTGGAGGATGGATACGTATTTTCAAATCGATACTCAACAAAACATGTAACCGACAACATGTTCCCATGACTGTAGATGAGTAAAGTAAATCTGTAGTGTGAGCGCTAAAGCTGACAGATGAGAAAAGTTGGAAAAGTTGGTCATGTAAAAATGTATATTGTTGCTGTCCAATGGAAACAGGTATCTTCAAAATGACAACTTTACAAGAGAGGCCAAAAACACTTCCACTTTTAATGAACGTCAATGGAACCAGATTTTTTCCCAAGCTAATTTAGAGCATTTCTATTGGTCCATTCATCATAAAATCTTCCCACAATATAAAGGCCAGCAGCTTCATTTAATTGATGTAGACAAATAGAAATCAACAAGAATGTAAATACATGTTTTTTATTGGACAGCGACGGTATATAATACAAGAAAATGGAAGAAATGAGGCATTAAATTGGTTTATATTATTAAAGCAACAAAACATGTCATCTGACCAGAGTATTCAAACTGCAAATCCAGAAAAGTTAGACCCCTGAAACAGCACATCTAAGTATAGGTACAAGGACACATGGGGACTTTCCTGTTTGACAACAAACCTAACAAGAAGGGGCCAAAGCAAATGTGAGCAGTACCCTTCCTCTAGTTATGAAATCTGACCATGTGGTCACTGGAGACCCTCTGAAACAGATGGAAATGGCAGGTGTAAACAGCTATGGGCACCCCGTGTCTCACTGTCCACTAGACTGGATCACAACAGATGTTGCTCTTCTAGCCGAACAAATGTTTGAATATGAATGTGGGACTGTGGTGGGTCAGGAGCTGCCACACTGCATAAAAAGCTTTAAATAACCAAAAGCATTATTATTATCAGATACTGTACTTTAATATTAATTAATTAATTAATATAAATGACACTTTCTTTCCTCCTTTTGAAAACTCTTGAAGGACTCAAGGTTCTTTGTTGCACGTCCAAGAAAACCTATACCTTGTTTTAGCCCCCCCCCCAAAAATTAATGATATAATAACATTGACAGCATTAGACGTGGTTTAGTTCAGAACAGATTGGACGAGCAGATTGCCAGCATCCAGAGCAGGAGCGCTGTAGAAATCTCTGCCAGGGCAGGAAACGGTTGGGTTAGAGGCACAGAATGACCAGTCCTGCATGTGAGACAAGGACGTGTCCTTACCTGTCAGCATCTGTCACCAGAGCCAGCCGGCCATAATCCCACGCCACCTTCCTCAAGATGGAAAAGACAAACAGGAGTACCTGAGAGAGAGGAGACACAAGGAGACGACCTGAGGTGTGAAATCAACTCTACGCTAAGCATCCCCGTCTAAAACAATGGACTTGCGTGTGTGTGAGTGTGTGTATGCAGCTTGGAAAACTGAGAGGCCTATGAGGGCCTCGTATTCATATGCGCGTTCTGCTGCACGGTAGGGGTGGGCGATATGGCCCTACAATAGTATCACGATATTTTATGGTATTTTTGCGATAACGATACTCTTGGTGATATGACAAAACCTTGAATTAAAGAAAATATTTCAAGAATACACTACTGCAACAAAATGAAAATTTAATTTTATTATTGCATATGATATGATATGGCACACCCCTAACTGAGATATTAAAAAATACAAGAATTTTCATCAGATTGTAACAGAAGTCAATGATCCAAAATGACACGATACTAAATAATGCACTCCAAATATCTCCATATATCCAGGACTGAAGTAGAGTTAATGATACTGGACAGATTAAATCTGTCTCTAGTAGATATATGATGGGAAATGAGAAAAGTGTGAATTTTTCTTTTGCTAAAAACAGTAAAAGTAGTACCTGGTGTGATAATTAGGGATGGGTGATATGGCACGATATTTCTGGGTATAATATCGCTCACCATATTCAAAATCGTTGGTGATATTATTGTGTACGATACGATATGGGACACCCCTACTACACGATACAAGTGCAACAGCGCTGAGCAAGACAGATGCTGTCCTGTAAAAATTTACACTGACAACAAACCCCAAGCAGTACTCATCAGCGGGAATATGGGTCAATAGGACAGCACAGCACACAGCTGAGTGTTAGTAGGTTAGACTTCTCCCCCCCATCACCCTCTGTTATAGCATTAGTCCCTGAAACATCCATGTACTCGTTTCACCCTACTGCAACTGTGGATATCGATATGATAAGAGACAACACATCTGGGTCAATCAATTGCTTTTGCACACAGGGTCTTTAATCATCCCCCCTCTTCTGCCCTTCATCCTCCACATCAGGCATGTAAAAATCCTGCTGGTACTGCAAAGCAGGAATTAAGAATTCTCTCAGTATTCGTGACCAAGAATCTAAAGTCTGGCCAGCCTTGGTACTTATATTTCCAGGCTTGAGCAGAAATCTTCATAAAATTTTAAAAATGAATATACATTTTTAAAAACTACAAGCAAATCATTGCTGTCCAATTAAAAACTAGATTCTAGATTTGGAGTTTTCTACATCATTTGAACACACCAATGGTTGTTTTCATTGTGTGAAAATTTAATGATGAATGAACCAAAACAGCTTGGAAAAGATTCTGGTTCCATTGACCTACATTGAAAGTAAAGTATGTTGCAATTTTGGAGATATCTGTTTTTCTTTGGACAGCAATGATATACATCATCAGCATTCATAAGAAAACCTTGTATACTGACAATTGCTGCTGGTCATGAGAAAACTGTTCTTTGTTGTCATTTTGTACAATATATGTTACAATTTCCTCATGAATAGACCAATAAAAAAGACCCAAATTACTTACTAAATACTTTATCAAACTACTTACTAAAAAAACAAACATCTAGACACAGTATATGATTTCAATCCATTATACTTCTAGGCAAATTCATGGACTAAATGTGGGGGCGCACAGGAGATGGGGAAGGGGGTGCCTATTTGCTGAACTCTCATCGTCAAGAAGGAGAGATGGCTGAGAAACGGCCAAAGATGAGAAGACTTAAGGAACAAAGATTGAGAAAGAAGTTCTTAGATAAGGCAGGGGTGAAGTTCTGTGCTAACAGGGAAGTTAATCAGTAAAGTGGTTCACTTCCTGTTCACCAGCTTCTTGTGAGAATTTCCACCTTAAATGGTGCTTGTGGTGACATCAGCTTCATGGAGAGTTGAAAGGCCTGCAAAACTCTGGGCAGGTGGGTAACATTAACTTCCATACTGCTTTGTCTAATTTGCTGATGTTTGTGAAAGCAACTGGTTAACATAGCAAACTGTAGCTACAGTTGCTGTTGCAAACCCACAACCTAAATAGTGTTAGATACATAATTTTCTGTGTAGGGGTGTAAGAAAAAATCTAAATATCGAATATCGGGATATTATGTTTAGTGATACTGTATCGATTCTCAAAAACACAGTATTGATACACAGATTCCTGACAGATAGTGAATCATTGTGTGTTGTGTTTAAACCTTGGACCATTAGATGGCAGTCATTTTCAGCTCCACTCCAAAATTAACAAGCAGCACAAGGGTGCAATGCTATTGCAAGCATTGACAAATCTGTTGATATAGTGGTGTGTTTTAAAAGTAATATTTAAAAAATTGCAATATATCACTCTGCTTGCAAATATCACAATATATTGCGATATATTGAATTGTGACCGCTGTATTATGATATGTATTGTATCGCCAGGTTCCTGCTAATACACAGCCACACTGCTGTGTCACTGTACAGACAAATACCATAAGGTTAGCATGAACAATGTCCACAGCTGTCATTTAAAAAAAATCTAACCCACAGTCTTGGGCCACCACAGAACCCCATATGAGTCACCCTCCGATTACCCATGTGACCAATTAAATAGTTATGATGTAAACAGTCGTTCAGAGTGATTTGATGTGAAGTGCTGCAGAGCTGTTCACAGTGGAGGTGATAAACAGGACGTCAGAGGAGTTTAATGCAGCTAAAATCTCCTTCACAGAAAGTTATCTGAGGAAGTGGTTATGATTACTCATAAGTCCCGAGTATGGTTTAAATAATTCTCATCATATGTACTTTATGTACCTTATATTTGTGGAGACTTACCAAATGGACTTTGATGACCATCTCATACTACCCTCTATCTGCAGAGAGTTGATGACCCCCCATCCTTTGTTTGTATTGAAAAGACCCTTTGTCTCCTGCCATTAAGGTGATACAAATCACCCCCCAAGGTGGCAACATATTAACCCCACTTAATGTTGACACCCCAACACTCCCGCCCCTTCCTTTTTGGCCCTCTTCTTCTACTTAAAACCATGATAGACTGGACTAGACTGAGTCAGTTAGACTGAGACAGAGATAGACTGAGCTGTACCCATACATTCCTATGTGTGTCAATAAACTTGAATCAATGCTAAGGCGGTCTCCTGACTTCTGATTCCTAAAGGCTGAATGTCTAACAGCTTAATGATAAGATTTTGGAAACATATTTTAATTTAAAACCACTTTATTTTAAACTAATCATTGTGGAGCAACACATGAAGGGTGTTCCGAGGCAAATTGCTAGTATCTTGCCATCAACAACACTCCCACATCTTACAAGGCACATGTAGGTTCCCTGGCGGCTCTGGATAGTAAATAAGTCTGTTATATTTGTGTTGGCGATACTCGGTTCCCATCACCACCACAGTTAAGAAAGCAGAGTCTGTATGTTTCTTTACAATGAACCATTTCACATTAAACCACTCTAATCACTGAATTATGCAAAGCTTTGAAAATTTTGGAGGAATTCCCCTTTAACATATAGCATGGCAATAGCACTTCATGAACTAGGAAAAATATAATAACTTAAATAATAATTTACAGTATTGATTAAGCGAGTTAGAAGATAGAGGTATGATATGGGTCTTGGAGACTAAAGCACAGGTAAAAAATAAAGCAAAGCTATTTACGCCCCGAACAGGAAGCTGAGAGGAGTGAAGCGCTCACCAGGAAGCACATGAAGTCCAGGGCTAGGACAGTGGGCACTCCTCCGAAGGGCAGACCCTGGAGCACGGTGCTGCGGATGCGCGCAGAGTAGCAGTAGTCTTTGGAGTTGTTTCCGAAGCAGTTGGCCTGGCCCGCACAGGCCAGGGGCCCAAATATCCCCATGATCACAAGCAGCACTCTGCACGTTCACTGTCGCATCCTGGTGAAGAACCTAGAGGCAGAAAACCAGGAGAAGGACAGTGAGAGGCAGGCTCCCTAAACCCTAATTCTGTAAATCAGATGTTAAGAAAACAGACATGTAAGCCACAAATCAGCCGAGAGAAAGTCCCTGAAAGGAACATTTGCCTGTGCAGAGACCACCACCAGTGATTCTGGCTCTCTGACGCTGCACTGAGGCAAGTTTAAAAGATAAAAGACTCAAATCTAAGCGAGTGGTGTCGGAGTGACAGAATTTTTCTGATTTCTCAAGTTACAGTAAGAGCCTTGTTTCTGCTCAGCCTCAGTTTCTGGCCATGTTTCCCACCCGGCCCTTAAAGCCCCCACCCAGATGGTTCACATTTTTTCTTCATCCATGTGTGGAGGGTTAGGTTGGAACAGAAATCTGGACTCTTTAGGACTTGTTCAGCTTATTCTTAATAGTATAAAAGCATGGGAATTCAACATGTATAGATACTATGTAAGTATCAACTCAAGCTGTTTACTCCAGTAAAAGTGTAAAAGTACTGCTTTTAAAACTACTTAAAGTATAAAAGTAATGTAAGGGGAAAAAATGCCATTAAGGACAAAAGCTGAGCCCACACCACAGGGGTCTATAGTGACCTAGCCCACCTCCCCAAAAAACCCATTCTTCTAGACGCCATACTGACTATAATATTATATTAAAATGTTGACGTTGATAAATTTGGGATGCACTAGGCTTCCTGTTTCAGCCCCATATACGCCCATTGAACATGAATGTAGTTTAGTACAATGTAAATATATTAAAGAAGCATATCTGTGTACTACTGAGCATTAACATGTGTTTCATGGAGCAGAAGATATGATGACTAGTTGTCTATAAGTATTGTAATGGAGCAAAAGGTCAAACTTCAAAGGCATGTCAAGGAACCACATGTGCAGGGCTGCAGCAATACTAAACTCAGCAAACAGGGCTCATATGTTTTACCTTACTGATCAGCTCACAGGAGCAGCCAAGTTAGCAGCTAACAGATATGAGCAGATCGATTCTTCCGCCTTGAATAAAAACCTTCAACGAATATAATTTTTGGGTCTCTTTTAAAGAGCCTCCACATCAAAAGACAGCCTGCCTCCTCTTCAGGAGTGCATGTACTTCAGTAGTGGTAATAAACAAACTGAACAGATAGAGATTAACAAAGCTGTCATGCCACACCACAAAGCAAGGTTAGATGCAAAGTCCTTGAAAGTCCATAACCAATGCAAAGCCCTTTTTCAGAGCAGCCGAGTGCTGCAGAGACTGCCGTCATCCGAGCTTCATCCGAAAGTCAGAGATACCCAGTATCCTAGCAGCAGCTAGAAGTGCTATTTCTGATATCTGCAGAGACATGCCGCTTCTGCACTTCCCTCAACACAGCCCAATTAGTGGCTCTGAAAATCACATCATCACACGTTTCACATCTGAACTGCAGGCTCTCTAAAGGAGCAATTACATAAGAGCAACTGACGCAATGGAACAGCACACGCCCATCTGACTAAGATGCTGCTGCTCCTCCTCCTCCTCCTCCTCCTTCTTCTTCTCCTCTTATTCCTCCTCCCCCTGAGCCTTCTCACCTATTCTGTGAGCTCCAGCCAGCTCAAACGTCTTTCAGCCAGACACGGCTCCCTGCAGCGGGGCATGGCCAAAGGCCCCTGGCTGGACTGCACTCAGCTCTACACATCCTGTTCCATGGTTCAGTGCTAAAGAGACCTAGAGGGTCCCTAGAGTTTTAATCAGCCTTCAATTTTGAATCGAACTGCCAACCCAACCCACAGAATCCAACTGTAAACAAAAATCCCGTCCAACACTGAATACAGCCAGACTGAAGTACGGCTGCAGTACTCACCACTACACACTGCAACTATATAGCAAGTAGGGCTGCGCACTGACAAAAACCTGCAGTATGTTATGTATCATAATATCACGAGCGGTCACGATTCAGTATATTGTGATATATTGCAATACTTTATCAAGTTTTAGGAAAACTGTTATAGTATGAAAAGCACATCACTATATGCATACGTTTGCTAATCTCTGCATGTACAGTACAAACTGGAAAAAAATCGATACTTGATATATTTTAAAATAATGCGATAGTCAATATTTTCAATACTTTCTCATATGACCACTAGCAACTGTGGGTGTATACACATCAGTGCTATAACTGTATGTATATACATGCAACTTTTTTTTGTATGTATTGCAACTTTACAGGAGAGACTGAAACATACTTTACTTTCAATGTAAGTCAATGTAACCAGAATTTTTCCGAGCTATTTTGGAGCACTTCTATTGGTTCATTCATCATGAAATTTTCACACAATGTAAATGAATATTGGCATGTTCAAATGTTGTAGAAAACTCAAAATCTAGACAGCGACAACATATATATACACATATACACATATACACACACACACATATATATATATATATATATATATATATATATATATATATATATATATACATATATATATATATATATATATATATATATATATATACACACACACACACACGATCGCCGATCACCTTTAAGCACGATGGGCCGATGGCCGATACCGATAGAGGGCGGGGCTATATGCCACGGCAGTGCTACATGTAGTTATTAGTGCAAGCCAGTCATGAAACATGGTCTAAACTGGTTTATTACCATTTTTAACGAGCTCATATGAAACAGCATAATATTTTTAACAAAATTAACAGTAAATAAACAAAGTAAATCAAACAAATATCCCCAAAACTGCAATCATTATATTTAGACCCTTAATTAAAACGAAAAAAGCTAATTAAATAAATGTAGTAAAAACTGCAGTCATTAAACGCAGAAATTGGAGAAATATCGGCCGATCACCGATCATATGTTTAGATTAAAATTTGGCAAAAAAAAAAATTGGCCGATACATAACCGATCGATCCTTCCATCTCTAATTATATATATATACACACCATAAACGCAGTGATTTTTATATAACAATTTAACATCAAGTACAATTAACAGTTCTTCTCTTTGTACTGCAGAGTTCAGCTTTAGTCCTGGACAGCTAACTTCAAAAAAGCCAGGCCCCAACCACAACTTACTAGGCCTGCTTCAGCTCATCAACCTCTTCCCAAATCCCTGGTACTAAACAGAGTTTAGTACACAGGTACTAAACTCTGCAGGAAAGAAGCTCTCTAGGACTTGGGCTGAAGTCCAGTGATGTAATGAAACATGTAGTCGGTCAGTACTTGAGTACTAAATGATATCCACAATACTGATTCTCTTAAAATCTTTTGTGAAGCCTTGATCACGAAAATAGACATGGTCATGTTTCCCAACCCTGGCTTTGAGCTTACTTGTTGTTGCTTGTTGTGATGCAATCTGCAAGTCTGTTCACTCGGCGTTCGTATTCGTATTTCCTATGCCTACAAAAACACTCAAAACTCAAGGTCAAATCGTTGACCTTACTGACCTATTGGCTCAGTTTTAGCTTCCTCAGGCATCTTGGGAGGGGGGGGTTCCCCTCTAGCGCCACAATACAATCAATGCTTCTCCTTCCATTGTTTAGTGTTACAAGCTTCCCCATTCAGATTTCAACCAGTGACTGGTTTGGTAATACACACCATGCAGTAGGTCAGCCCAAGGCAAATACTCTAGAGGCTTTCTTATTTATCTACATGCTAGTACACAGTGAAATGAAACCATGTTCCTCCAGGACCATGATGCAACACAAAAGGCAAGTGCAAAACAATATATACACAGTGCAGACAAAACAGTGTAGATATACCAAAGACATACAATAAATACAAAACAGAACACAGAGCAGTACTGAGAATTAGGGGTGTGCCATATCGTATCGTAATAATATCACCAGCAATTTTGAATATGGTGAACGATATTATACCCTGAAATATCGTGCCATATCACCCATTACTAATTATCACACCAGGTTACTACTTTTCCTGTTTTTAGCAAAAGAAAAAAATCACACTTCTCTCATTTCCCATTATATATCTACTAGAGACAGATTTTATCTGTCCAGTATCATTAACTCTACTTCAGTCCTGGATATATTGAGATATTTGGAGTGCATTATTTAGTATCGTGACATTCTGGATCATTGACTCCTGTTACAATCTGATGAATTCTTGTATTTTTTTATATCTCAGTTAGGGGTGTGCCATATCATATCATATCGTATGCAATAATAATATTTCATTTTCATTTTGTTGCAGTAGTGTATTCTTGAAATATTTTTTTTTTATTTAATGATTTGTCATATCACCAAGAGAATCATTATCGCAAAAATACTATAATATTGTGATATTATTGTAGGGCCAAGTTGTGCAAAGAAGGATGTAACATACTATGACATATAAAGAGATAACCTAGCATATATAAATATCGGTTGATACGGTTTTCTTAGACAAATACAGCTGGACAGATACTTATACATATATACACTATATATGGACAAAAGTATTGGGACACCTACATGACATCCCATTCTAAATCCAGTAGATTTAGTTGGAATTAATATGGAGTTGGTCCCCCTTTACAGATATAACAGCTTGTACTCTTCTAGCAAGTATCCACAAGATTGCTGGGTGTCTGAAGGAATTTTTGGCCATTTATCCACAAGACCATTTGTGAGATCAGACACTGATGTTGGACGAGAGGGCCTGGCTCGCAATCTCTGTTCCAGTACATACCAAAGATGTTTAAAGGGTTTGAGGTCAGGGCTCTGTGCGGGCCAGTCAAGTCCTTCCACAACAAACTCAACTAAACAAAAGAAAGAAAAAAAGAAGAAGATACCTAACACACTGTTTGGTGGCAACAACGTGACTCCAGTTCTGCACACCTTACAATCGTTACAGGTAACATCGGTTAAGTACAGGAAACACACCATGAGCTATCCAAAACAGGAAATCTGAAATATTTGAAAAAAACCATACCCAAATTCAACTTGGAGTCCTAACTAGGATCCCACGCTCAATGCGTCTGTCAAACTGACTTACGGTCAGTGCCACAGTTTTTGGCAGCGCCGCGTTGCAGAACTAACTCTCAGTGGATTTGCACACCACCGACACATCCTGGCTCAGTCACATGTGCTCTACATTTCATCTCTGTCTAAAAAGGTCTGTTCCCAGGTCAGTGGCTGAGATTTTTCTTTAGTGTAGGCAATGGCCAAGGATTAGTGTCAGTGCCACAGAGGCTGGGCTACATGACGCTCCCTGTGCCAAAGTTGGCTGTACGGCGTACTGAGCTCATGTCAGGGCAGTCGTTGCTGTGCCAACATGCGCACTGGGAAAATATAAGCCACCCACTGGCATGGAAGCACTGGCTTTGTTTGAACTGCAGCGACACCAACAACAACTCCTCTCTTTGACACACAAACAGGACCTCCACTGACTTCTGTACTGATATACCTACATGTAGGCCTAATCTACACCTCAGCAACCAACCAAGGTGGGTCTAGTATTTCCCCCAAAAAGGTTCTTACTTTACATAGACGTGTGTTATCACTGTACATGTGAGGACTTCCACTGACTTCTGTATTACTGTGGCCAAATAATGCTACACATATGTATTAACTTAACCCTGGCCTTAAACTTGGTGCTCAAAATGAAATCTTTCTGGCCTTCTAGTTTTTCTATAAAGAGAATGTCTGATTTAGCAGAGCACATAAAGTGTTTGAAACCGTTCTGATGTCCTTCAGAAGAGCACAATGTTTTAAGCAATGAGGGGTTACTGTTAGGCCTGTCATGCGTTAATATCGATATTTTTGTTGTTTTCACAGACGTATCCTTCATATAGTGCTATATAAACACATTTATTGTATTTGTTATTATTAGGAATATTATATTTTTTTATACCCAAGATGATACAGTTGTAGGACAAAGTAAACAGTCTCTTACTCTTTCATGGAAAATAGTCTAGCTTGTAGCCGAGGATTGATATATACGCTGTGAAAAGAGAATAAATAAAATAAATGTTAAGGCAAATATAAAACCTCATCTTGCCATGAGACTCGTATTGCTTGTTGAATTTCTTAAGCAATGACTTGAATGCCAGTTTCTTGAACGTGCTAAATGGAACAAGCTACAGACTAGTAAGTAGGGCTGGGCTATATAGGAAAAAATGATCACAATAATTTTTTCATATCAGTCAATATCTATCAAATCACTATTGCCTTTTTACTTTAGATGAGAAGTGAAGATATCAAAATTTAAAATAGCTGGTAAAATTGTAATCCTCTGAAGATAGAAGACAGACAAATACTATAGATTATTACACAACAGCATTTCAAATAAATTAAACAGACACACACACACTCTAGTATGAACAGTATTCACACACAGACACTGTGTTAAGCAGGCTGTTGCTGGCCCTTTAATTTCAGGCAAGGACTCTGTTTAGGTTCACTCATAGCAGGGAGTCGACTCTCTGTCGGCTCGAATGGAGAGTTGGTTTAGTGATTTTGTTTTTAGTAGAAAAGTTTCCCCTTCTTGGAATTTTTGGTTATAAATAGAGATGGAAAGATCCCGAGAGACGATTGATTGCGTTAAACAAATGAGTCTAATTTCTGTATTTCGTTGAAACCCCCTCGGGCCAGCTTCCTGCAATTCCTATCTGAACCGCTAGGTGGAAACACATACAGTTTCATTTTCCACAGACTGACTAAAGCGGCAGCCTCGCGAGAACAGTTTGCGTTGCGTTCATCTGGCAGCTTGTTGTCGTACGTGACACAGACACATCCAGAGCGTTTTTAAAATCTGTAAAATTAACCGTGTCTCGTTGGGAAACCAAGACAAAGACATTAAACACTTTTAATCTGATACGGTTTTTAGAGTACACAACGCGGAATATCTGTAAACAGCAGAGCTAGCACGCACAGCTAACACAAAAGAGATAACCCAGAACACCATACAGACCAGATCTGACCGGTACTAACGGAACAGCAGTAACAATTCAAGATCTACATTTAATGATTACAGTTTTTTGTTTAATATAAAGTCTGCGTTTAATGACTGCAGTTTTTACTGCATTTATTTAATTAGCTTTTTTAGTTTTAAATTAAGGGGCTAAATGTAATGATTGCAGTTTTGGGGATATTTGTTTGATTTATTTTGTTTATTTACTGTTAATTTAGTTAAAAATATGATGCTGTTTTTCCAACATGAAATGGCTGGAACTCTAGTTCAGCCACTTGATTGGTTTGGGGCGGCGCTATTCACATTCTCATTGGCTATTCGAGTTGTCTCTCAAAACATGGAGGGAACTTACCTCTATCGACTTTCTATTGACTACGTCTTATAGATCTATTGAGGAAACAATTATCATTATCATTTTATCGCCCAGCCCTACTAGCAAGACACCGCGTTATGGCAGACGTCAGGCATTTATGTCTGTTACTTTCACGACTGTATTTGGAAGCTCACCCAAAGCAGCCCCTCTTAACTGTGGGCCGGAACCAGCCTGAGCTGTTGCTGTTGAGGTTGCTCCACGGCTTGGTGCTTCGATAGCTGAATGATAGGTAGCTAGGTGGGATCTCAAGTTCGATGTATTTCTCGATTCCCAATCTGGCGAAGGCGCATTTGGTTTTGCGACCAGAGTAGCTTCTATTCCAGGTCACTAGCCGGTGTTAGAGTATGGCGGTTACTACGACAGCCCTAGTTACTGTGTTAAAACACACTTCCTGATTGGCTACCTAGTATCCATGTTCGCTTTATCAGCTCTACTTACCACATAGGAGCCCTCTGTACTTCTACTATAACAGACTGTAGTCCATCTGGTTCTCTAACCCTCGTCTTCAATACTATCTGGGTGGTGGATCATTTTCATCACTATAGTGACACTGACATGGTGGTGGTGGTGGTGTGTTATTGTGTGTTGTGCTGGTGTGAGTGGATCAGACGCAGCAGTCCTGTTAAAGTTTCGAAACACCTCAGTGTCACTGATGGACTGAGAACAGTCCGTTAACCAGCAACATTCAGCCTGCGGGCGGCGTCCTGATGAAGGACGAGAGGATGACTAACACAAACTGTGCAGCAACAGATGACTTCACAAAATCTACCAACAAGGTGGACCAACAAGGTGGGGGTGTCTAATCGAGTGGACAGTGAGTGGACACAGTCCAACTCCAGCCACACTGCTGGGTCTGATCTACTCTCGCCAGCACCACGTCAGTGTCACTGCAGTGCTGAGAATGATCCCTGCTCAGTGGTGGTCCTGTGAAGAACCTGACGATTGATGAATGGGGTAAAGGTGGGCTACTTACAGCTACAGTCTGTAAATGCAGAACTACGAGGTGTATGGAAAGTGGAGCTGATAGAATTTGACAGAAAGCTGGCTCGCTGTATTTTGAGAGTAGTTTAGGGAGGCAGAGAGAAAACAACAGTGACGGTGACTGCAGGGAAGACTAAGTAAGAGAGGGAGAGTGAGACGGAGAAAGATACGGGTGGGTGGTGTTGTATGTGGGGGGGTGGTTGGCTGCAGCAGCACTGCAGCAGATGGCTCTGCTAGACTGGCCTCCAAACTCCCACAGCCCCAGTGACAGAGCGGACAGCCTTTTCCCTTTCCTCTGCCTCCTCTCTCTCTCTCTCTCTCTCTCTCTTCCTTTGTCTCGCTCACTCTATCTCTCTCTCTACCTCTCTGCCTCTCCCTCCCTCTCTCTCTCTCTCTCTCTCTCTCTTCCTTTGTCTCGCTCACTCTATTTCTCTCTCTACCTCTCTGCCTCTCTCTCTCTCTCTCTCAGGCTCCCAGAGACAAACAGAAGGAAAAAGACACGCAGCTGCATGCCCACTCAACTTAACAGCACATCCCCCAAAACTCCCCCAGCCAGGGAGTCTAACGATACACAGGTTTCCAGAAGAGAAAATCAATTGTGGGATCAAGATAAAAAATAGGCTGTTTATTTTACACAACATACGTTTAATTTAGGTTTTAAATATCCAAACATAAGAAAAAACAATCAAAACATGGACTTTTGTTTTGATAGTTTTGATCACTGACAGTAGACAGGGTAAACGGTAGGCCCTAGAAAATAAGCGTTTTGCATTTTTCAATGTTCTATTGAAATAATTAACCCCAATTTTCTTCTAAATATGTGTAAAATTAAACATTTGCGATGTAAACAATGTAATTTAGGGTGGTTCACAGCAAAGAAACTTACTGGCTCAGATTTGTTTACAGTGGGTCGCAACTAGGGCTGTGTATTGGCAAGAACCTGGTGATGCAATGCGTATCATGATGCCTCGGACACGATTCAATATATCAGGATGTATTGCGATATTGCAGACAAAGTGATATATTGTGATTTTTATTTTTTTATCATATTATTAAAACACACCACTATATGAACAGGTTTACCAGTGCTGACAATAGCACTGCGCCCTTGTGCTGCATGTTATTGTTGGAGTGGAGCTGAAAATGGATTACAACACTGCCATCTAGTGGTCAGAGGTTTAAACACAACACACAATGAGTCTCTGTCTGCCAATTTTTCAAATCCTACTATTATAACACACCACTGTATGAACAGGTTTGCCAATGTCTACAATAGCATTGCGCCCTTGTGCTGCGTGTTAATGTTGGAGTGGCGCTGAAAATGGATCTAGTGCCATCAGAGGTTTAAACACAACACACACTGATTCACTACCTGCCAGGAATCTGTGTATCGATACTGTGTTTTTCAGAATTGATACGGTATCACCAAACATAATATCCCGATATTCAATATTATGATATTTTCTTACACCTCTAGTCACAGCTATGTTTTTTACAATCTAAACTGATCAGTGAACCTCTGTGTTCTGTGTTTCATAAACATTAATACTGATTAAAATCTATTCTCTTGGCCTCACAACTCCTTCCACCACCATCAGTCAGGGAGACAAAAACAAAAATTAAATTGTTGGTCAGATTTTTTGCTGGAAAATGATTACAAAACGCAAAAAAGTGCGTCAGGCCTTTACCATTGTAAGGACCCTCTGTGCAGTAGCTTTTAGAGGTCGTCTGGCTCCCACCGCCACTGAACTTATAAACCAAGATGATTTCATGTATAAATATAGATGATTCTTTGAGTGACTTGATTTATGTCTCAGGGATCCAAAATCTGTGCTTCAGTCACTTGCGCAACTGTTGCCATGGCAAAGTGCCATCATCTTAAAGAAAAAAAAAGAAGAAGAAGAGAAATACCGGGACTCTAAACAACTCTCCCACCTTGAACACTGCATTCCTCCCTGTTATTAGAGAAACAGAAAGATGCAACTGAATCATCGCTTCACTGTTCAGCATGAATCATACGTCTACAATGACTCAGGACTTTCCGAGTTAGTCAGTTCTCTGTCCTAATGTGGGGAAACCCCTCCGCATCGGTGCTTCCCTGCTTTATCTCACCTCACTGGTCATCCAGCCCCGAGCTGGATCGAGTGTCAGAGGGGGAAAACAAAAACTACTAATGTGATTAGATTCTGGAACAAATCTACGAAGTATCACACAATGTATAGCAAAAATGAAGCAGTTCACAGGAATCTACACTGATATAGAATTGTGAGCTGATGACCAGTATTGTACATGGAGATGAACGCTGACGCAATACAGATACATTAAAATAGAGATCAAGACCAAATCCACTCAGTTTAGCTTCACTATGCACCTTCTGGTGATAACAGTAACTGGATATAGTTAACATTACAGATGGACCGATCAGCGTTTTTGAGGCCAATTCCGATCGCTGATCACCTGTTAACGCGATCGGCCGATAGCCGATACTGATCGAGGGCGGAGCTATATGCCACAGCAGGGCTACATGTAGTCATTAGGGCAAGCAAGTCATGAAACATGGTCTAAACTGGTTTATTACCATTTTTAACGAGCTCATGTGAAACAGCATAATATTTTTAACTAAATTAACAGTAAATAAACAAAGTAAATCAAACAAATATCACCAATACTGTAATCATTAAATTTAGACCCTTAATTTAAACCAAAAAAACTAATTAAATAAATGCAGTAAAAACTGCAGTCATTAAATGCAGACTCTGTTATTTTAAACAACAATCTGTAATCATTAAATGTAGATCTTGAATTGTTGCTGCTGTTCTGTTAGTACCAGTCAGATCTGGTCTGTAATTTAAAAACGTCCTGGATGAGTCTGTCATGTACGGTGAACACTGCTGATAGATAGATAGATAGATAGATAGATAGATAGATAGATAGATAGATAGATAGATAGATAGATAGATAGATAGATAGATAGATAGATAGATAGATAGATAGATAGATAGATAGATAGATAGATAGATAGATAGATAGATAGATAGATAGATAGATAGATAGATAGATTTAATTTTATTTCCAACATTATATAACCACAGGTGGGTGCTACAGGTGGGTGACTGAGCTGGACATACTAACCCAGCTAGCAGGCCGCTGTGCTAGCTAAGGGTAAATTAAGAATCATGGCTAAATCATTATAGCGAAGCTCTGGTTGCTTCTGCAGCCTCATTAACAATATGTACTAACAGTAACTCGGCTACACAGCAACAGATGAGTGATTACTGAAAGAAATCTGGCTCAGATATTCCGGGTTGGGGCTCCTGTTGGCAAGTTTTTCCTCAAAACTATTTAGCCATGAGCATTTTTACTGCTGCTTGTCCTCCAGCACCGCCAGCATGTTCTGTCTGCTGACCTGTATACAGCTCACAGATTGCTGTGTGTTGTCAGACATAGGTATGTTCTCCCCTCGCCAATACTGACACTGTTTAAGTGCCATTGTCAGAGCTGATACCGATACTCTAGTAATATCAGAGTGACAATCAAACCATTGACTTTTGTTTCAGGAGGTGTCACCACATCTGATACTGAATCTTGAGTATTGGCTGATATTGATAGCTGTTTTTTTTCTTTCAATGCTGTCTTTTAAATCTACCATAAAAGACTACGTTACTTGTGCCTCTTATGATAATGTTAACTAGAGATGAAAGGATCGATCGGCTATGTATCAGTATTTTTAATATGTGATCGGCCGATATTTCTCCAATTTGGACGATCCCGAGAGTCGAACGAGGGCGTTAAACAAATGAGCCTAATTTCTGTATTTCCAGCTAGCGTTTCATCCAGGAAGAGGAGACCTCCGGCCAGCTCCCTGCTATTCCTATCTGAACCACTAGGTGGAAATACACACTCTTTCATTTTCCACAGACTGACTAAAGCAGCGGCCTCGCGAGAAAAGCATGTGCTGATAGAAAGCAAGTCGTCCGTCTGGCAGTGTTTACCGTATGTAACAGACTCATCCAGGGCGTTTTTAAATGTGTAAAATCAGCGTGTCTCGTGGGAACCAAGACAAAGACGTTTAACTCTACTAATCTGATACGACACTGAACGCAACTGAACACAGTGAGTATCAGTAAACAGCAGAGCTAGCACGCACAGCCAGCACAAAACAAACAACCCAGAACACCATACAGACCAGATCTGACCGGTACGAACAGTAGAGCAGCAATTTAAAATAACAGAGCCTGCGTCCATCTCTAAAAAATCCAACATGATTGTAAAAAGATGCCATTCAGCTAAGTATGTTTTATTTGTGATACTAAACAGATATTTAACCAAAAATTTAATATTTTTAAATGCAATAATATAAATATCAGCGCATACAGGTCAGTTAGGTTAGCCAGTACTGGTACTAAGTACTTATGGATCAGGTATTGGCATCAGAAGGGAAGTGGTGGTATTATTGTATCTCTAATGATTTTCTAGACCAGCAGAGAGCCAGCCCCGAATAGTAAATGTCCTTAAGTGACCCACTCACTCCTTATTGTTGAACAGCCCAGCGGCTGGTGCAACAATCAGAAAGGACACAGCAGGTTAATATTTTATTTAATAAACGACCTGCTGCCGTACAAACCACCGTTCTCTCTCTAATCACTCGATCATACATTCATTAATTACAGCCAGTGTTGACACAGTCCTCTCCAGGCAGCAAACTAGATTTAATTAGGGGGACGGATTTAGAGCTACCTTTGTTAACGAGACCGCTGGCAAATTGTAAAGAATGCGGGCCTTCTGACTGAACGAGGCTTGCCTTGTCTTGTTTCGATGGATACCGTGCATGGTGGTGACCTAGACTTCCATTTACATTAACGTTTACAGTATTTGACAGACGCCCTTGTTCAGAACTCGTTTGTTATCTCCTTGGAAAATGTATCCTCATGCTAGTGCAAACAGTCTAGAGATACCAACAAGCAAAGGCACTGCCGAAAACATGAGTCATGATTCTGACTGGCGCTGAATGCTGTTCATAATGTAGAAACTCACAATGTCCCCTTCACAGACAAACTCAGCGCCCAGGTGAATTACCTGCCAGTATGACTGTCAATCTTCCAAGTGCAATAACAAGAACAGAGGCTTTACCTTTAGCCTCGCTGCCTTTCCTTACAGGGAGGCAACATGTGTTTGTTTTGCAACTGAATGCCTTAAGGCTTCCTGAGTGACAGCGTTCCATTCAAGTTCTTCTGCTTCTCTAAAGCTGGTTTTAAACCCTGCACAGCCGACACACCTCAGTGTTCCCACAGCTGAGACCTGCACCACCACTTTAGCTCTTCAGAGACTAGATAGAGCAATTTCCTGGCCTAGTATATTCTCTGAAACAAGGATTTCCCAACAAAAGTGGTGCCTTCTTTATCAGGTCTGCCTCTTTCAACTAACATGCTATCCACGAGATAAGTATTAGGACTAAACTGAACTTACAATACCTTTAAAACACATTAATTAACTATTGATATGACATATATTTACTTATATACAGTAAATAAACATACACACATGCATGTAAGTAAATTACGAGTTTGAAATATCCCCCTGTTGTAAATATTTCGAAAATATAGAATATCGGGATATTATGTTTTATGATACGGTATCGATTCTCAAAAACACAGTATCGATACACAGATGCCCGGCAGACAGTGAATTATGTGCTGTGTTTTAACCTCAAACCACTAGATGTCAGTGTTGTAATCCATTTTCACCTCCACTCCAACATTAACAAGCAGCACAAGGGCGCAAAGCTATTGTAAGCATTGAAACCTGTTCATATAGTGGTGTGTTTTAATAGTAGGATTTGAATAATCACAGTACATCTATTTGCCTAAAATATCACAATATATCATGATATATTGAATCGTTACCGCTGTTCAGTTTAATTAACTTTGTATTGATGTCATGATCAAAATTGAGAAGCTAGTACAGTATAGTAACGTTAGATACTATCAAGCTCCAAGTAACTAACAACTAATTACACAAGAGGTTCATTTTACTGTCTTGTCTGTGTCAACACGTGTGATCAGCGTCTCACTGTAAACCAGCCAAACAGGACAGACCTTCTTAGATTATTCAGGGACTGTTGCATTGTACGACCAAATCATAGAGAGTAACTGGGAATCTTAAACCGCATTTGGGAATTGTTTCCCAAAAAGTCCCACATCTTGTACATATTAGGGGTGTGTTTAACTTCATTTGAATAATCCGATATCGCACAAGTGAAGGCGCCCAGAACTTGAAAGCAGATGTCTGGCTACATTTTGGATTCAGAAACCATGACGGTATATAAACACTAATGTTTTTAGTAATGTAAAACACATTATTGTAACTGAAATATCCCTTAATGAATCCATATTGAATTGAATCGAATCGAATCGGAAATCGAATTGAATGGGGACCTTGTGAATCGGGATCGAATCGATCCGGGAAATCAGTGGCGATACCCAGCCCTAGTACATAGACATCAGAAAATAATTTAACTTCTGAATAAATGCATTCTATGGGATATTAATCACCTATTTTACTTTATAGAAAGCTCCAGGTGAAAGGAGGAGAAAAATATGAGGCTTACAATATAGATTAATTACAACAACTGCTTTTGGAGCAGTTCAGAGATTTTGGCTGACCAGCTGCATATAAAAAATTAATTACTAAGAAGCTTGAATAAGCGCTGTGATTTTTTTATGCCCTTCAGTCATAACAGGATTACGACAATAACTGTAATAACAGTATTTGTATTTTTTTTAATGCAACCCTACTGCGTTTTTTTGTTCAAATAAATATGTAACTGCACACATAACTTTTTTTTTTTTTCTTTAACTATAAAAATACTTTAATTTACTTCAACTTATATTATTATACTTTGCATGCTTTTGTATATATTTTTTATTATTTCTTTTATTTGTTATCTTTATCTATTGGTGAATGGAGGAGCAGCAAAGTAAGAATTTCATTGTACAGTGTAACTGTCTGTTCTGCTGTACACATGACAATAAAACTCTTGATTCTCTTGAATCTTGAAATAATCACACATACTGTGATTTGTGAAAATGTTAATAAGTTCAGCGATCTTATATTTTTGCCCCCCGCCCCGACACCCCCACGCTTATTTAAAAGAAGTATTAATAAAGACAGAAATATTCTTTTTTCCTCGTGCGTGTGCACTGGAGCTCTCAATCCAGCCGAGTAGCCTCCGCAAACTCACTCCACTGCGTTCCCACAGGACTACAGCGGGGTGTTTCTAACCTATATTGTTCTTACAACTCATTGCCCCACTTTCACTCATCAGAAGTGAAGGAGGGCCTCTTTCCCGCTCTAGCTAGATATCAAACGGGGAAGATCACAGAGAGCGAGAGAGCAAGAGAGAGAGAGAGATATGAAGGACCGAGTAAGAGGACCGGAGCTATAATTCTTTTTTTCAGTTTTACAGCCAAACAAATGTGTTTAAATTCAGTGGAGGAAGAGCAAACAATTAGAAACACAGCTGCACATTTCACTGTCTCTCCATATTCCACTTATCACTACAGTCAAATTTCAACATATGTACAGATTCTTAAGAACGTTCACTATAAAGGAAGGTTTGTCAGCAATTTTGTTTTCTTTAACTCGACTTTTTGAAAAAAAAAAAGAATAGAAAGAATTAGTGATGTAACGATGCATTGCTACAAAGTTAACAATCAATGCAAATGTGCCACGACTGAAATCGATCAGATGTAAAATGAATTGAAAGCGTTCGGAAACAGCAGAGGGCGCTGTCGTGGTCTACCTCGCTTGTTTGACGGCATTACGTCACATTAGTTTAATGTACGGCGTCACATCAGGGTCAAAACTAGGGCATCTAAAAACTCGAGGTGAAAAATATAACATCTTGACAGTTTAGGGGCGGGCCATGGGCCAAACGCTATTGGCTCTCTCCAAACAGCCTCTCAAATTACATCGAACATGGTGGAAGAGGAGGACCAACAGGAGAGATAGATTAAAAAAATTGCTTTATTTCACTTAAAAATGTTTTAATAGTCGTATCACGTTTTTATGAGCCCGTATTTAATTCAGTTTACTTTGATAAAGATACGAATAATAAAAGGAAGCATCGTGAGTAGAGTGTATCGTTACATCCCTAGAAAGTATAGATCAGCTGTACCTATAGTTAGCCAATATTTTACTTGGCCAACCTTAAATCTGCCCACCATTTCTATACATTGAGAGGGGGAAAAAAAGCTTACGATGAGCTAACAGTGGTGTTGCATTCAAAACTATTAAAAAATAAATAAATAAATAAATCAGTTTATTCATAATGTACACACTGACTGCACTGCACTGAATTAAATGGCTAATTATGCTGTCTATGAAAGGAAACATGCAGTGGATTAGGGTTCTTTTAAGCACTTACACTATTTAGGATATGCTCAGAAATGCATATTATGACTTCTCACAACAATAATCAAATATCATTACATTGCCCGCCCCTACATTGACTGTTTATTATTTTTTATAACTTCAATTTCAAGTCCTTTTTCCCCACCTAAACACAAACAGTCCAGTACAGTTTACCGCCCAAAGCTACAACATATATAACATTATTACTCACTTCTGCATAGCATTTTCTCTTGAAATGTACCTTTCAGTCTGTTTTACATCAAGGTAGGGGTAATAAAAACCTATACAGCATAATATAACAATGTTTTGGGGGCAATACTGAATCGATACATAGACCCCAAGCACCAATATTATATAAATATTACATAATTACAAATATAAATTAAACTGTTTAGTACTAGAACAATAAAATCTAATTCAATCCCTTTTTGTTGCAATAAAAATGATTAAAATGAGAAGAACAGAATGAAGAATTTTGTTTTTTTAGATAAAAGAGATACTGAGAAACCTTTTCTTTGGGGACATAATTTGTATTTAAGAAAAGCAATATATATATATATATATATATATATATATATATATATATATATATATATATATATATATATATATATATATATATATATATATATATATATATATATATAATTGCAAAATGCTTGATATCATGTCATACCCTAACCTTCCTAACTAGTATTACTGTGATTTAGCTTACAGGGGATGTCTCACATTGGGATCCTCAACCATATAAGGTTTTGCCCGGTCATTAGGATATCAACAGTCATCCATGTTGGCAGGAACTTTCCAATTGGTTTCCAATAAATCAGCTGAGTTATAACAAAAGATGAGAACTGAGAAACTGTGTGACTGTCCAGTATCTACAGAAAGCACTGCTGGAACTTCTGGATCTAACAAAAACAACTGCAATTAAATCCCCAGCGCAGCACTGGTCAGAAAAATTCATATATTTTTTAAATGGTTTAGCCCTACCTAATAATTTGGGGTTGAGAAAGGTGATAAATCACAACATATATTACTTTAAAATGTTTAAAATCACAATAACATCGTATCTTGACACTGGTGGTTATACCCACCTCTAGCATTACAGTGATTTAGCTAACAGGGGATGTCCTACATTGAGATCCACCAGCCTTCCAAGGTTCTGCCTGGTCATTAGGATATTAAGGGTCATCCATGTTGGCAGGCACTTTCCAATAGTTGGTAATAAATCGACTGGGCTATAATAAATGATCTGAGAAACTGAGTGACTGTCCAGTAACTGGCTGGAGCTATGGGATCTCGTTCAGCCCAACCTAATACTATACCTTCCCTAATACTATCCCAGAATTCCAATCCTAAAGTCTTCCAATTGGTAATTCCCTGCAAGATCACAGTTAAAGAAAAATGTCTATGAAAGAAATGGTCTGTCTTCTGAGCGCAAACTTAATTACTGTGCATTCTGCTGTTTTCCACGTGACTCTGGACTCCCAGGCACATGGACACACGTCCACAAGCGCACACACTACAATGCTACATTTTTCCACAGTTGATGGCACTCGTGCACAGAATTTACAGTGCGAGGTTGTCTGGGGTATTCCTATAAGCGGCTATTATACGGTACAATATACTTTCCCCATATGTTTGCGCTGCTGTGTTGAAGTTTATGAGTGCTCTCCGCCCTGAGTGAACGAGTGAGTCGATATAGATTTCCCTATGGAAATATGTGGAGGACGAACGAATGCCTAAAAAGCCTACAAGCTTCGAGCTAAACTGGGATGCTGGGCTTTTCATTTGACAGTAAAAGGCAATCAGGCCTACTTGCCGCAAGCTTTTGTCAGTTATTGATTGGAGTTCATAATTTATACAAAAGGGCTGTTGCTGTGGACAGTGTACTGTAACAGTCCCTGTGTATTGTTTCTGTAGTCTGCTCATACTTTACAGCGGGGTGAAAGCAGGGCTGTAAACAGGGCCTGATGAGCCTATTCATGGGCAGAAATATGAACCTTCCTGTGCGCTCATAAACCCGCATTACTTTCGGTTTAGCATGTCGCATTTCAGCGCATGCAAAAGTCCCAGATACGTGAGATACAGCGTTTAGTTCCCTTTATCTTCAGACTTTCAGAAAGCATTCATAGCCATTAGCACCGTCACTGTCTTTTCAGAAATGCATTTGATTGCACGCTGTATGTCTGTTTATATGCAAACTGCACTTCAGTTTATGAACTTTACTGTATATGTTTACTAAACAACTCCATTGCTCTTACTGAGCCAATGAAGAGAAGACTAATGCTCAGTAATGGAATTTTAATGAGCACGGATGAAGAAGAAACCAAACTGTCAACAGTAATGATTGATGTTGATCTTTAAGCGAGGCTGAAATTGACTTCCTATTCTCCAGCGTTTTATTGAAATATTCTGCCCCACCTCCAAAACAAAAAGCCGACCAACAGAAGCCCACATATCTAGTAGGGGTGTAAGAAAATATTGAAATACCGAATATCAGGATATTATGTTTAGTGATACTGTATCGATTCTCAAAAACACAGTATTAATACACAGATTCCTGGCAGACAGTGAATCATTGTGTGTTGTGTTTAAACCTTGGACCACTAGATGGCAGAGTTGTAATCCATTTTCAGCTCCACTCCAACATTAACAAGTAGCACTAGGGCGCAATGCTATTGTAAGCATTGATAAACCTGTTCATACAGTGGTGTGTTTTAATAGTAGGTTTTGAAAAATCACAGTATATCACTTTGCTTTATTGAAGTATATCTCGATACATTGAATCGTGGTCGCTGTATCACAATATTGTATCGCCAGGTTCTTGCCAATACACAGCCCTAACTACAAGTTGTGTGTTTGCTTTGAACATTCCCCTCTGGAATAACAATATCGAGCAGCTTGGAGTTTAACACTGAAGAGACTGAAGAGATGAGAAGTTCCACCTTTATTAGCATCACAATCCCAACCTATAAGTAGCAACCATGCTGTGTGAGTTTATTATGTTTGCTGGTTGAAGCAGATGATCTTAAACTGAAAGTTTCACAGTGAGTAACAACTTTCATTTACTTAGTGTTGATGTTGAGATCCAAAGTAGGTAGTTAGTATGGCTAACGTTAGATACTAACAAGCTCCAATAATAATGCTAGCAGGAAAAACTCAATACTAAGAAGGTGGAGCTTATTTACACTGAAGTTCATGTGATTTTCTTATCCATGTGTCATCAAATTATTCATGAGCTCACCAAAAGAAGGGAAGACAGCTAATTGAACTATAGGACCAAATTATAGAGTGTAAATGGGTGTGTAAATCCCCCTCTGGGTATTTTTTTAGGGCTGTGTGTTGGCAAGAACTCAATTCTGGTCACGATTCAATATATCGTGATATACTGCGATACTGCAAACAAAGTGATATACTGTGATTTTTCAAATCCTACTATTAAAACACACCACTATATGAACAGGTTTGCCAATTTATACAGTAGCATTGCGCCCTTGTGCTACTTGTTAATGTTGGAGTGGAGCTGAAACTGGATTCCAATACTGCCATCTAGTGGTCACAGGTTTAAACACAACACACAATGATTCACTGTCTGCCAGGAATCTGTGTATCGATACTGTTTTTTTGAGAATCGATACAGTATCACTAAACATAATATCTTGATATTCGATATTTTCGATATTTTCTTACACCCCTAGTATTTTTCACTTCCCCCAAAATGACATACGTTCTATGTAGACATTAGAGGACAATTGACAATGCTGAATAAATGTTTTCTATCTAATCTTTAAGATGGACATCTAAAAGATAGAAACTACTCATATACAGCACTACATCACATTACTAGCTATTTAGGGACAGCCCAACAGAAACATTCATCCTCCCCCCGACACCCGATCCAGCATTTTCTGCTGATACTGGCCCAAAATCAATACCTGGTATCAGAGCGGTGCCACCTCTAATAACAAAGGATAGTTTATGGGATCCGATCACAATTATTACAGAAAACTGATCCAAATTGTTGGAGCTGATCTGCTTGCAGTTGTAAGGATTGACAAAATTTAGCCACGTAGTAAAGAACGGATTTGAGGAAAATTCATATAAAAAAAAACAAAAAAAACACCACCACATTGAGTGAGTCATCACGGGTCTTGGCAAAACAATCTCTTATTTGGTGCTCTAACACATTTGGAGGGCAGTGGTGAGTGCAGTGGGTGCAATTTTCAAATCACAAGAGCTGCAATTTAAATGTTTTCCCAGATTATTCAACACTGCAACACTTGTTTTAAGGCGGGGGAGGGGTTAACCTGGAAACACAGAGCATGAACACTGTTTTCAGTCTTCAAGCCTCAAGTCTGAAACAATGGGTGTGCTCATCTGGACCTTAAACTGCATTTAAAATCACGGTGCTGGTCACCAACAATGCAATTGCATATTTTGCCCCAAATTGTTTAGTCCTAGGAAAAGCTAGGAGTAAACAAGAAAAGCTACTGTGGCCACTTTATGACTGTAAATAGTTGCATACAAAAAACAATGACCTACATAATCATAATCATAATCAGATACAAATATTTAAACCTTTAAATACTGAAAGTATTAAAAAAATTGCAGCACATTATACATTTAAAAAGATTATTTAACCATTTCCAAGCTTCTCCTTCTGAAAACAACCCAGTATTATTTACAGTTTTCATCTAATACCTGCTTTGACTGCTCAGTACTTCATTAAGCTAAATCAAGATTTGCTGCTGAAGGAACTGAATACATTCATACAATGTCTGGGGCGTCCAGGAGAAATCTGGAACTACACTTCTTCAAACTGGAGCTCAAGATATGATCTACTTCTCTCACAATAAGATATTTATATTACTTTGTATTGTATTTATGTTTATTTACATCTGTTCTAATCATATCTGGTGTTCTTACTGGTACACTTACTAATAATACAAGGGCTTTAAAACAATGAGCTTGGGTGCATCCATAGCAATAAATAAATAAATAAATAAATAAATAAATAAATATTAATAAAAATAAAAAAAATCACAAAAGCAGGTGTATCATTGAAGCCTTAAACGAAACGATATATTGTGCAGCCCTAGTTGCACGTCAGGCACAATAAAAAACATGAAATTAGCCAAACAGGTGCACCAGTTTACCAGATTTGCTGCACACTGACAGCACACAGTTCCCACCATTGCACAGAAACAAATCTGCCTACATTCCCGATTACTGTGGGTGGGAAAGCATAAGCCCAGTGTAGACGTGCCAGCCTGTTTTCCTTCAGTCAACAATCGTACTGAACCACATTACCACAAAACAACTCATTAGCAACATTTACACTACTGAGCTTTTAACTAATCAGATACATCCACCACCAACACACATTACTGTACTGCAGATCCTACAGCTGCTGGATGTCCTGGTGGATGTTTTTGATCATGTAATATGGACTTAATGTGAAATTTTCCTTTAATTGCCATTAGAAGCTTTCAATATCTTCAGAACTTCAAACGCTGAACACTGTAATTTCCAGCCATCTACAGAGAGCTGACGTTCCTGCTAAGCTGCCTCAAAGCTCAAGAGCCTCTAAATTAGAAATCATGGCTTTTTGAAGACAGTCATTCATCAAAAAGGCACAGAGCAGACAGAGACCACAGTAAATATCTCTCTATGAGGATGTCGAGTGCTCACGCAGCATGACATATGGAAGGGCGGCCATAAATACTGTCCAGGCCCTCTGACCATTATATTACTATACACAGAGAGAGAAACTAATGTATATGTCGTTGCTGTCCAATGAAAAACAAGTATCACCAAAATTGCAACTTCACAGGGGAGACCAAAAACATACTTTACTTTTAATGTAAGTCAATAGAACCAGAATTATTTTTGAGCTATTTTTGAGCACATCTATTGGTCCATTCATCATGAAATTTTCACACAATGTAAACGACCACTGGTGTGCCCAAATGATGTAGAAAACTTAAAATCAACAAAAATGGAGATTCATTTCATTTCAATTTTTATGCAATTCACAAACAATATTGTCCATTTCACAATTAATGTAAGTGTATCAGATGATTTTTAAAGAATAAAAATGTTTGTATTAAAGTCTATTTTTGTATAGAGGCTTATTTTACATATAGTCTATTATCAGCAATTCTCAGTCCTCTGTCTAAATCTCCTGGTACGGCCGCCAATCCAAGTTAAGGATGTTATTAGGCTAATTGGTTGTTAGGACACTCTTGATCAATTGTGATGCACAGCTGAAAAACATTCTACTAATAAGTGAGTATAAAAGGGAGAACAACATTCTAGGTTAGTTTAGTATCTGAAGATCAGCAGTTAATGGCTTGCTGACCGACTCAAAATGACCAGAAAGAAACAACTTTCTTTAGAGACCCGTCAGTCCATTGTTGTGTTAAGGAAGGAAGATACTCCATTAAAAACAAGAACATTTCACTGTGATCCCAAACTTTTGAGCGGAAAGAAAGAATAAATAAGAACAAAAGGAACAACAAAAATAAAAAAGAAAGAACAAACTGAAACAAGAAAAAAGAAAGTACATAAAAAAACACAAGAAAGAAAAAGGAAAAAGAAAGAACAAAGTAAAGCAAGAAAAAAGAAAGCATTAAGTGAAGGAGGAAAGAATGAAACAAACAATGAACAAGAGGAAGAAAACAAGAAAAACCAACACAAGAATAAAGAAAGAGAAAGTAAATAAGAACAGAAGCAGAGAAAACAAGCAGAACAAGAACAGTAACAAGAAAAAAGAAGGAGTATCAATAAACGATGGTCTCCTTTTCAGATGTGAAGTGTTCCACGTTGTAAGGCCCTACTTAAGATACTGAACAACCACAGCACCTTGTTTAGTGTTCTAAAGGAGAACGCTACTGGAAAGTCTATATTAGACCTCTGTCTCTCTCTCTCTCTCTTTCTCTCTCTATGATAAGAGCATGTAAAACGAGGAGGTGAATCACCTCAATAGCAATAAACTATGTGGGCAGGGACACGTGGAATTTCTCCTTTGTATGTCAACATTAGAATGACTGACATGAAGAGCCAATAAGAGCTGCAGCTTTAAAACATACCACGTGAAAGCCGCTGAGAACCTTATCATCGGACTTGACCTGATGTGTGTGTAGTGAACCTACGTATATTACCAGGCCCTGAATGAGCCTCAGTGTAGTATATTACAGTATACGCAGTATGACAGCCTAGTATAACGGTCCACATCCTACATTTGTATTCCTTATTTTTCAATCTCCTAGATTCTATAATAATATAACAATACTAAATATATAATAACATTCCATAAAAGTCATTAACTTTTGTGTAGCTCTTATATAGTATATATATCGTCGCTGTCTAATGAAAAACATCTCCATCTGCATCTTCATTTTTGTTAATTTTTTTTTCTTCTATATCATTTAAATACGACACATGTTCTTTATACTGTGTGAAATTTTTATGATGAATGGACCAATAGAAATGCTCCAAAATAGCTTGGAAAATTTTCCGGCTCCATTGACTTTGAGGTTTGTGACCTCTTGACATTCTGGGGATTCTTAGTCCTCCATTCAAATGACCATCTCAACTCCCCCCAAAAAAAAACAAAAAAACGGTTACTGTGCCTTTAAGACCAATAAAGGCAAATGACCTCTGCTCCGATTGGTTGTCCTGTGTCTTTGTTAGAAGTGGTTCAGGCTGCAACACTCCTTATAACTTCTATATTAATAATGCGGTAAAGCCTGCTGTAAGTTATACAATAGCTGGAGATATATATATATATATATATATATATATATATATATATATATATATATATATATATATATATATATATATATATGTATTCAGTTCCTTCAGCATATATATATATATATATATCACAAAAACAAAAGTGTTCAATTTCAACGCATGTGTACTTTGGTATTCCATGATACGGGCTCTTTAAAATATACACAACTCAACGCCGCTCATGAAAACTAACGGACACTGCTGAGCACAGGCCCTGCCCGCCATGTTGGGTATCGCACGCACCCCTGCTGTTGTGCTTGGTGAGGAGGAGCTGCTGGTTATCTCGGTCTTACGGAAGCACCACTTGACTCTGATGTGAAACTAGTTTCACCGTATCACTTAAACAGTTAAGATTAGGAGCTGGCTAGGACACAGCTGATCCCCAATCAGTCTGAAAGGCCAACGTCGCGCCAGTTCAGTTATCTCAGCCAAACAGACCTTCTGCAGACTGTCAGGGTCAGGAAGAGCAACAGGCCAGAACAAGAAAGACACAAGCTGCTCTAGTTCTCGCCGGAAGCCCTGAAACCTGGGTCTAGAAGCAATTAAGAAGCAAGACATCAAACATGGGCATGTTTTTTCTCATGGTTGTGGATGACTCGGCACAATAGAGGGGAATCAGTGTAATGCAATGCAGTGACATGAATATGAACACAAAAACAAATTGTAATCCATCTATAATAATATTAATTATAAAATAACATTCAATAAAATTAATTACCGTTTGTGTAGCGCTTATATAGTATATATATCGTCGGTGTCCAATGGAAAAACAAGTATTTTAATTCTTGTCAATTTGTATTTTTCTATACCATTTAAACACGAAACCTGTTCTTCATACTGTCTGGACCAATAGAAATGCTCCAAAATAGCTTGGAAACTTTTCTGGTTCCATTGAATTACATTAAAAGTGAAGAAGGTTTTTGAGCTCTTCTGAAAAGTTGCCATTCTGGGGATCCATGTTTTTAATATATATATAAAATATAATATTTTTTAATAATAATACATAATATATATAAAAGCAGTATCACCCCAGACATTGTATGAATGTATTCATTTCCTTCAGCAGCAATCTTGATTTAGCTTAATGAAGTACTGAGCAGTCAAAGCAGGTATTAGATGAGAACTGTAAATAATACTGGGTTGTTTATAGAAGGAGAAGCTTGGAAAGGGTTAAATGAGCACACTGAAGTATATCACACACACATCATACACATACATAAATAATAGAAATAAAACTTATCATGACATCATGATAGTTGAGTTTTAGTAGGAACACCTCACTGGCCAGTTTATTAGGTCCACACCATACAGGAGTACTTTGTAGTTCTACAATTACAGACTATGCTCCATCTGTTTCTCTGCATACTTTGTAAGACCCCTTTCACCCTGTTTTTTAAGGGTCAGGACCCTTCCAGGACCACAGCAGAGCAGGAATTAGCCAGGCTAGACTCTGAGCTTAAGTTATCTAGCTAAACTGAGAACTCCTGCTTTGTGTAATAGCAACAACGGTCACAGAGAACTCTGGCGTCACCATCTTCTGGGACACGCTTATCAATAAATTCAGAGACATCATAGTCATCAGGCCTGATGCTGTTAAGGACATAGCATGCTTGATTCCAGAAAACATCCACAAAGACCACCCTCCTTAGGACAGCTCCCATAATTCATAACATACTTATTCATCATTTGGCAAAACCTCCTTCTCCAGCCCGCTAGGTCCATGTTTCAGTCCCACCTGCACAATTTGACAAGCCCTATCAGAGTCCTGTTTAAGCCCAAACTGCTGAGGAACCCTATACCACAGTGATTCTAAACCCTGCTCCTGGCAACCCATAACACAGCACCATTTACACTACTCTCCGACCCAGCGCACCTGCTCCAGCTCCAGCTCACCGAGGGCTCCAAATTTAATAAATGGGCTGAATCAGGTGTGTTGAGTCAAGGAATATATTTGAAAGCCTGCAGTGCTCTGAGTCACCAGCAGCAGGATGAAGAAACACAGCTCTATGGCAGTGAAAGGCATCGTGTTGCTCTGAACAGCTGCCGGGATGGGCCCTGCCCCAGGTCCTGACCCTTTACACTGACCCCAAGTTTCACTTTCCTTATTTGCTATCCCTGAAACAGATGCCCCGCTTTGACTTGCCCTGTGGTAAATCACTCAACTGGACTGAAATATGAGCAAGGCAGAAGGCACGTAGCTAATATTCCTCATTTTCATTACTGCTATTACTCTAATTATTATAATTAGCAGTAGTAGTAGTATTAACATTGTATTACAAGACAGCCTAACACACCAAGGCGTTTTCCTCAGAGCACTGCCTCACTTAGCAGGCTTCGGTTCAAAGAGACCCACGATCGTATCAGCACGTGTTGCATTTCCTTTGAGTGGACCATTCAAATGAAAGCTGATGGAATCTGATGGAAATGAAGTGAAACCTCACCCATTCAAATCGGCCCTCTGCATAAAGTCAATCTTCAGTCATAACGTGCATCCGTGCGTGTGAGCAGCTCACATTTATCAGGTACACCATCCTATCAGCTCCACTTGTAGATGCATGTTGTAGCTCTACAATAGCAAACTCTAGTCAATCTGTTTCTCTTTATATTTTGTGGTCAGGACCCCAATAGAGAAGGTATGATTAGTGTGACGGATCGTTCCCAGCCCTGCTGGTGACGTGTTACGTGTGTACGTTGTGCTGGTTCGAGCAGAGTTTTTAAGCATTGTGTCCACTCACTGTCCACTCCATTAGAAACGTTTTCCTTGAAGCTACACCTTGTTGCTGCAGTTTATGTAGGTCACCCTCTCGTCCTTTAACAGGACGCTGTCCACAGGGCCCTGTTGGCTGGATAGTTTTGGTTGGTGGGCTATTCATAGTCCAGCAGTGACACTGAGGTGTTTAAACACTCCAGCAGCACTGATCCACTCCCACCAGCACAACACACAGTAACACAACACCAGCACGTCAATGTCACTGCAGTGCTGAGAATGACCTAACTCCCTAATAGTACTGTGGTGGCCCTGGGGGTTAGAGGTGTGCCATATCATATCAAACACAACAATATCGCCAACGTTTCTGAATATGGTGAACGATATTATACCCTGAAATATCATACCATATCACCCATCACTAATTATCACACCAGGTACTACTTTTACTGTTTTTAGCAAAAAAAAAATTCACACTTTTCTCATTTCTCAATATATATCTACTAGAGACAGATTTTATCTGTCCAGTATCATTAACTCTACTTCAGTCCTGGATATATGGAGATATTTGGATTGCATTATTTAGTATCGTGACATTCTGGATCAGTGACTTCTGTTACAATCTGATGAAAATTCTTGTATTTTTTAATATCTCAGTTAGGGGTGTGCCATATCATATTGTATGCAATAACAAAATCTAATTTTCATTTTGTTGCAGTGGTGCATTCTTGAAATATATATTTTTTATTTAATGTTTTGTCATATCGCCAAGAGTATCATTATCACAAAAATACTATCAAATATTGTGATACTATTGTAGGGCCATATCGCCCAACCCTAACTGTGGGGTCCTGTCCATTGAAGAATTGGGTGAAATAAAGTGCTCAGTGAGTGTATATAAGTAGTATAAACACCAGCACAGTGAAATATCAGCAGTAGGTCAAGCTAATATAATACTCTAATGACCATTTCAGTTACAGCGAAACCTGCCAGTGACCCCAGTGACCTCCCAGTTAGTAATTTCAACCAAATAAGGCCAACATGGGTAACACTGAATATCATACCTCCTGATTAAAACAGGCTTTTATTCAGTATTATCCATAAAACCATTGCTTTCCATATGTTGTCCACATGGTAAACCTTAGACAGGACTCCTCTACATGGGATAACACACTGAATGTTTTTAATACAACCAACCAAAACAAATGCATGTCAGCTAAGAGCCTCCAAACTAAGCACTTACTGCTAAAGGCCAACCATAAACAAAAAAAAGAAGAAGAAGGTCTTGAAAATGATTTACGGAGAACAGTAAAGTAATAGAGAAGAAGCTATCCAGCGGAGTGCTTTCTGCAGTACAGCCAGTATTCAGTCATGGCAATTTGATGGAGCCATAATGAAGTGAGTCTGCAGTAGACCCATAAAAGCTTTCCTCAGTCTGAATAAAAAGACGACCACTAAATGATCGATATGAATAGATTTTCAATGCATGTACAGTTTATTGCGGTTCAAGTCAATAACTTTAAATCCGCTAAATTGAAAACTGCCTTGAAAGGCTTCATTATTAATCTTTTGTGGCAATATTCACCTGATTTTTGGTATTAAGTAATAAAAAAAAAACAGAAAATCTCTCTCATATGCACAGGCAGTGTGAGTCAAACAAAATCAAATGACGGAAAGAATACTGTAAAAACCTCCAGCAAAGGCCTGAAGGTCGAAATTGTTCACGGCGGTGGAGACAGGAACCAAATTTTTTAAGAAGATATTAATGACTATAAACGCTACCTCACACAAAACTATGAATTCGATCCCTACAACACTGTTTCGAAGATAAGGTGTTCCACTTTTCATGGAAAAGTACATGCAGTTCTAAGTCACAAATATATATATATATATATATATATATATATATATATATATATATATATATATATATATATATATATATATATATATATATATATATATTCCAAACTGGCTCCCTTCATCCCCCAGTTTGCAAGTGTACCATTTCACATTAAACCACTCCAAATTCCATTTACATTTTAAAGGAGCAATCTGTAAGATGGTGCAGCCTGTCAAATTCATACTCCACACAATAAGGGGGCAACATGCCACCAGAAAAAGACAGTGCTTCCACCTTTCCCCTCAATGCTTAACAATCTAGAAGAAACATAGCTTGTTCTGGATCAACATTCATTAATTAATTTATTTATTTACTTGCCAAGAGCACCTTTTCTTTGCTGCTGAATGGGGTTTCTTGCACAAACAGGCTGTAGCAGTTGCTTGACAAGGGTTTTAGCAATTGTTGCGTTTATGCCTCCATTAATTGGAGCAGCTCAACATCTTTAACCTCTCTTGTTGAGCTGATTAAGAGGTATAAAAGTAAAGAATGCCTGAAAAGCTACACTGACAGCTACTCTAAATATTTAATGTGACAGTATTTACCTTCTTTTTGGGTTTAAATTAAAAGCAGCAAACAAAACAGAAAATCTCTCTCATATGCACATACTGGGTGGTAATACACTTCAGTAGATATCTCCGTAACATGATACATAGCTGTCTTCGATATACGGTCATACTTGTTAGTTCTTTATATTCTGTTGTTAAGTTTAATTAATTACAGAAGATTTTAAACAAACATTTTACATATTGCTCCTTTAATACATGGATTACGCAGAATTGTTGACAAATGGGTGGAGTTCCCCTTTAATAAAAGGCTTGGGGCGTCAGCACCTTAGGTCTATCCTATGCATTGGCATCATGTCAGTCAGTCAGAGCCATCGACAACACTTCTGCTCAGACCCCATTCGTTTTAAAGAAGGTCTAACAGAAATAATTTATAATAACTGCTTAACAGACAGATGCATGGCCGACGAAGTCGTTTCCAACGTTTGACCTCATTCCTTCAGTCGCATGACAACAGGACACTGACAGCAGGAGCAGGACGTTTACAGCATTAGGATAGATAAATAAATAAATAAATAAATATTTTATTTAAGGACGTCCTCGCTCTTTCAGTGCAACCTGATGATAGACTTACAGTATCCTTTCCCCACCCACCACCACATCACACCTCTGTTATGAGGCGGTGTGAGGAAGTGTGGGTTTTCTGAGATTGACTGTGATTTCCATACATAAGAGAGACAGAAAGACAGAGAGAAAGAGATAGAGAGAGAGAGAGAGAGAGAGAGAGAGAGAGAGAGAGAGAGACCACATCCACTCTCTATACTAAGCCCAACTCCTGAGGTCTGTCCAGCAGCCTGGAGACATGAGGGTTCCTCTCAGCGACCCTAATTATATACATTGTTATGTGAGGGGTAGTGTGGAGGGGGGGTGTACACAGTCTAGTATAGGACACAGCCAACATTAGATCATACAAATCCTGCATGGTCTAGAGGGTCTGGAGAGGGGGATGGGAGAATTTCCCTCAAAGCATTTAAATTCAGGTTAGTAAATATTAAAAATGGAGTAAAATATAAAAAGAAATGCCCTCCAATAGCCTTTCTAGGCGTGACAGGCCCACACACAATAGAACAGACTCAGCTCTGCAATGATGGCAAGGCTGCTGCGCCAAATTCCCAACAAAACATTACGAAGCAAACCTCGCGTTAAAAACAACATTCTCCAGTTTTACCTGACAGTCCGACTGCGTTTTGCTCTTCGGCTTTATTCCTCGGCTCCAGTGGCAATATCCCAAGCGAGATAAATCCCTTTACAAATCCACCGCGGCAGCGCTGAGCTCTGGAAGCCGTCTCACCATCCCCGTCAGAAAATGCGCTCTCTCGCCCTCACACTGCGCTTTACGCACCGGGCTCTCTCTCTCTCTCTCTCTCTCTCTCTCTCTCTCTCTCTCTCTCTCTCTCTCTCTCTCCCCTCCTGACCAGCTCACACGGAGCAGGGTGATCTGCAAGTCAGGGTAAAAAAATGGTGTCCCGTTTTCAGTGAGGAGTAAGAGCGCTGGGGTAAAACACACAAGGACGCGCACGGAATATAAATACCGGCTACTGGAGGCTTAATAGATTCACGTCTGTGAAGCAAGTGCCGACGACAGGGTTTCAAAATGGCTGCCCCCTTGTTTACACGCCAATATAAGAGTCCGAGTCCCGGGATTTTCAAACTAATCTGTTGCGCAAAACGGGTCAAAACATCTGCGACAGTGAATAAAACGTAAAGAAACCAGAAATGTGAATTGTTGGTGTGTGTACATTTAGCTACAGTGAGCTTTCACCAGTGTCCCAGGCCTGACCCCCTGTTTTCCAAACCAGCCAGGCTTGTATTTCGTGTATGCACGTGTTTTAATTAAAAAAGAAGGAAAGCAGCATAAAAATTATGCTGCATAAAAGTCAAATTATTTGCTAATTCTAAAGGAATGTGAATAAATTTAGGTTATATGGACGAAAATATATGGAGCACACTGTAGCATCCTGCTATTGGCTCTTGGGAAGCCCTGCACTCCCAATAAAAGGAACCTTAATATTGGAAAATAATTGTTACTGACTTACTGACTTCAGATTGTGATCTCTTTGGAGATTACTGTCCACACTGCTATTCACAGGCCATCAGACTGACTATTTATGGTTCCACACATGAACCAAACTATGGGTTGCCGTGCTTATAGGTGTCAGTAACTACATAGCAAATCCCACCACACTGGATTTGACACCTTGTTGTTTTGCAAAAGACGGAGCGTCCCCAGCCTCCAGACAGAGACACATCTCTAAAAATCTGATTGGAATTTCATATGCCCGCAACCAAATGTGCAGTTCACTAAAATCAGGTTTTATTAGGTTTCATTTGCTGTTCATACTTGATAAATCAGTCTGGAACAAATCTAGATGTGCCTAAAGCTGGATTTGGACTGGCAGTCTGAACAAGGCCTATGTACAGTGTTGGATGTGATATTCCATGCTGGGTTGTGGAGAAGAAAAGAGTGTCTGGGTATCTACCAGTAACAGAATGTGTGTGGTTAGAACTGGTATCTGAATGCTCAGGTCAGGTTCAGGTTCTCTACAGCTGTTGGTGGTTTCTTCTAAAGCTATTAGTTTCATGCATCTTCTCTCTTTATACCGAGGCTGCATTTGGTATTAGAAGAAGGGTGGTGTTTTTAGTGGAGCGCATGATTCATACCAAGCTTCCTGACCTGCAGACCATCTAGTACAAGCAGTGCTGGACCAAGGCCAGGAAGATTGTGAAAGACCCCAGCCATCCAAACAATGGACTCTTCTCTCTGTTGATGTCAGGGAAGCACTGACCGGGCTCAGAACCAAAGCAGCAACTAGAACCACCTCACACACACAGTGTACACAGGACTCCTGCTCAGCTGCACAGCAATTAGTCTTCTATTTCTATGTTGTATATTTGGGTATATTCATTTATTTATCAAATATCATATTTTTTTATATTATTATCTCTGAATAAATATGTTTTATCTTATTTTTTGTTAATGTTTCTTTCATCTAACTCTTATTTTATTGTTTTATTGTGAGAAATACACTTTAATATGATTTGGTCTATGAAATATTAGTTCTTTGTCTTCAAAAAATGTATTTGCTCCAGCAAAGAAAAATAACTAATAACTAATTACAATACAAAACAAAACTACAGAGCAAAGAACTACAACAGTGGAGCTACCTTAAGGAATACAGTTGTGAGTGTACTACAAATGATAAAGCGTTTCGGCTGTAGGAACACAAGCAGCTCTGGTTCTGGACTGCTTTGTGTGTGTGGGGGGGGGGGGGGGGCAGTAAAACATAATGCATGGGCATGTTGATAGTGATATTTTTAAAAGCCAGAAATATATTCAGGGCTTGATTTGTGCATGAATGATGACAGCAAAGCTAACAATACTGTCTTAAATTGATATATGATAAATAAAATATAAAAATGTTGCATGTGTCTTCAAACTTTAACTTAGAACCTAATGATTAAAAAGTACACTTTGCTTAAGTAAATAAAAAAATATGATCTAATTGTGATTAATTTGATTAATTTAGCATTACACTGATCAAACAACTCTTTTTCATGAAAAGCTTTAGTACAACTTTAAATCAAAGACACAGGCTGAGACTATAATACTCAGAAGTGGAGACAGGAATGCGTGAGAAATTATTATATAAGCCAATCAGAAATAAGCAAGGACATATCTCCACACTGCACAGCCTATTTGTGATTGGTTCAGAGATAATAGCCATGGCTTGCATTGTTATTGGGGGGGCAAAGACAAAATTTGGAGGAAAATGCCCTCCTCAGCCCCCCCACCTACCGCCAGCCCTGAACACCAGTGTTTATGCTTTGATGGAATGCATTTATGTGTGTCTGTAGTGCTTTTAGAGCTTTTTAATGCATTTAGGGAATAAAATGAACAGCTGTGCTGAGCTGCATGTTTTTGCAGGGTGCCATGCAGGCGCATCTTCTGTAACTAAATAACGCTGAGTAACAGGTCGATGCCTAAGGAGCCTGAAAATTGTAGGAGCTATCATCACCCACTGCCTGGGTTTCCAGCGTGAGATCGCCTGTCTCAGTCTTCTGCTTGCGTCATGCCTACAGATGATGAAAGCTGATGAAAGAACTGCAGAACTGTCCCTCCAGTCCTTCCACTATAGAAATCTGAGGGTCCTGCGGCTTCTGGTCTTCACCACTTGGCTCCATACCCAGGGCAGTCTTTACAGACAGCATTTTTCATTCTTATTTACCGGCAAACTTCTTGCACACCCAAGATGTAAATAGGATCATATGTGCTTTACCAGTATTTGCAGATACCTGACGAGTGGGGCTTATAGCTGTGAAGGCAATTCAGATTTCCTGCCTGGAAGCCATTCGGCACAGGCTACACATTTACATACTGAGATTTTGAAACAATTTTTGGTTGCAGATTCTAAACCAATCGTTCCTTCAAGGAGTATCTTGATGCAACATGTCATAATTCATTGTTCAATATGAGTTTCCCAATTCAGTTCACACATTCAGCAGACTAATATACTCAGTTAATATTGATGTAACATTTGCATACTTACATAAAGGCACTCCTTATGTTTGCTGTCTCCTCCACTGCATTGACGCTGCTGTATTAAATGGAACTGAATAATAAATTTACTTTTATATATATATATATATATATATATATATATATATATATATATATATATATATATATATATATATATATATATATATATATATATATATATATATATATATAAATAAATATGAGGTGTATGTAGTATAAAGTGGCAGTGCCGCTGTCCGACCGTTAGGTCATGGATGGTGTGTGATACGCTGTCCAGTATAGCAGTGAGTTTATTAATAGGCCTCCTTCTTTCCACCACCACCTCAGAACCTCCAAGTGAGCATCGCAAAACTGAACCAGCCTTCTTGATTAGTGTGTTGAGCTTGTTTGTGTCTTCACCTCTGTTGCTGCTGCCTCCCCAACAGACTGCTGCGAAGAAGAGGGCACTTGCAATAACAGACTGGTAGAAGATCTCCAACATCCAACACAGCCGGACATAAGACACCCCAAGACACCCAGGTATTTATAGGTTTCCACGTCTTGTATCTACATATTCATTTTATCAGCACCACTTACCATACAATACTATTTGGGTGGTGGGTCATTCTAAGCACTGCAGAAATACTGTCGTGGTGGTGTGTTGGTGTGTGTTGTGCTGGTGTAAGTGGATCAGACACAACAGTGTTGATGGAGTTTTTAAACACTGGGTCTACTTACTGTCCACTGTGTGACACTCCTGCCTGGCGGGTCCACCTTGTAGATGTCAGTCAAATGATAGCTCATCTGTTACAGCACAGTTTCTGTTCTTTAGTCCCTCATCAGTGGCCGCAGGACTCTGCCCACAGCACACTGTTGGCTGAGTTTCAAAGCAGTGCTGAGAATGATCCACCACCCAAATAATATCTGCTCAGTAGTGGTCCTGTGGGGGTCCTGACCACTGAAGTACAGGGTAACAAATTATACAGAGAAGCAGATGGACTGCAGTCTGTAACTACATGGTGCTCCTATATGGAAAGTGGAGCTGATTAAATAGACAACGAGTGTAGATACAAGGAGGTGGCTTTAATGTTATGGCTGATGGGTTCATGTGTATATATTTAGTGCACTATGACCATCCTGTCGTAGTCCAGCCTGTTAGTACACTTAGTACAGCCTGTTTCCAGACTTTTCAGTCAAGTTTTACTGAAAACAAAAGATTTACCTGTTTGTTTGGCTTTTTTTCACAGTCTATTAGTTGCATTGCTAATAGACATTTAAACTGTTACTAAACTAAGTTACTTTTTTGGATGTAGCTTATCCACAGTTTCTCGTTGCTTTAAGAACTGGTGTTGACTCATGTGTTTAACCTTGCTTATTCAAATCTGAAGAACTGTGGGTGGTCCTTGTAAGGTTGAATCAGATAATATGTTGGTCGTCCAGAGCCTGCTGAAGGTTCCATAACTGTTGGTTTGACAAATGCCAGAAAGTCAGGTTCACTGAGGTTCATTGATGGTAAACATTGATGGTGCAGTATTGGAAACAATAAGGATCAGAGAAGAAGGTATGGCTAAACTGCTGTGCTTTAATAGGTTTAAATATGTTATTTTTTATTCCTTCTAAACTCTTAAACTCTTACTGCTGTATACAGTATGTCTGTACTTATTATTATAGCCACAGTCACTTTACAATTTATTCTTCAATTTATTATAAGACTTTATATATGTGTACATATTGCAATTTTTTTTTTTTTTTGCAAATTATTATTGGAGTGTTTATTCTTCCACATAACCGGTTGCTACTATTATAACTGCAATTTCCCCCTGGGATCAATAAAGTAATTCTCATTCTGATTTATGTGATATCACAAAAACAGCTAATTCAAATAAAGTGTTTCTGCAGCATTGTTTACATGTACGGACGAGGGATGGGGAAAGAATCGGTATAGCATATTATCATAACGTTTTGCTTGGTAATGACATATAGATTCACAAATACCAAATATTGATACTTTATTAAAGTACTTGCAAATACAAATTAAACTTTTGTTACTCAAACAATAAAACCAACTGAGTAAAGCAGAAAGGACGGCGTTAACATGCCTTGTTTGGGTGTCAAGGGCAGTCGATTTCGATGTGACTATAAAAGTGAAAGGTTTTCCTTTGGGGATACAATTTGAAGTTTAAATAAAGGTAATAAATCACATTATATCACAGTATGTGTTATTACAATACTGTATAGCAAACATATACATACATATGGCAAAATTATACTGTATCATGGCTTCCCATGATTATCACAATAGTGTTATCACAATAGTTTGAATGACTACCAGTATTGATTGGGAAGGAAGCAGCATGTTTACACACTACATACAATTACAAATAAAAAAGTTTTCCTATGATATGGGCCCTTTAAGTATGATTTTTATGTAATTAATCTATTGTAACAAGAGTACAATGGACAAAGACTACTTTTAATCAAACTCCTGCAAACGCCCCTGTGTTAGACAGCCATTTTCACTGTGCAACCCTGTGCATCACTCCATAGTGAGCCAGAATAATGATAGACACAAAAGTTTTTGTCTAAGCATAGTCTAAGACACATACTAGCAAATAAACAAACCTACGCTGCATACAGTTTCACCAGCTTAAGCTAAAATGTATTATTTAATATGGCCAGAGAAATTCCAATCAACCAAAACATGTAACTACTCACATGAAAAGCTTTGATGCACAGAGTGCGCCATCTAGTGGCAATTTTGGGCATCCACCACTCGTGCATTTCACTAGGCCATTGATTCAGATATAAATATTTGTAATTTTTTCTAATCCAACAAAGCTAGTTCCATACAGTGGCAAACAACAGTTAGACAACTGTTAGAGTACAGGCATCACTTACACTCTCACAATCTCAGATCATCTATTTGTAAGGACAGAGCTACACTCTGAAATGCTTCTCATCCTCTGTACTAACACAAACCAGAACTAAGAACACAGACCAGTCTCTTTTCTCTATCTGACGTAATAACCGCCCACCTGTCCCGCCAAACACTGTTAAAGGACTGACCGCCAGGGCCCCTCTGTCTACTGGCACCAACCTGTTCTCCTCTCCATTCGTGACTGCATCACTGTATCATCCTGATGTAGCACCTGTACAGCTTCTAAACTCAGCTACCTTCAGACTCAGCTTTAGTTTAATACTCTGTATATACTGTGTGACCAGAGGAGGATGGGTCTCTGCTTGTAAGTCTGGTTCCTCCCAAGGTTTCTTCCTCCAGTTGAGGGAGTTGTTCTCACCACCGTTGCCTCTGGCTTACTTACAGTAGATAAAGTGTTGTAACTTCATGTTTTCATACTTTTAAGCTCCTGTAAAGCTGCTTTGTGACACATTGTTGTAAAAAGCGCTATACCAATAAACTTGACTTGACTTGACTAAAACTTTTACCCCATGCAGTAGGTCTTTTATGTGCAATCACATTCATTGGTTCAGAGTTAGAGACACCGATGTCTCCCACATAGACCTGCTACTTTGCTTTAGCAGTAATGGGTTTATTGGGGGGGGCTTAATAGAACAAAACGGAGCTGCATAAAAATCTCTGACACCAGGAGGCATCACTAGAATCCATAGGTGTGAAAAGTTTTCTTGTGTGTGAAAAGCTGATGTTTTTAATGTTACCTGGAGACACGTCTAACACAGTGATGATCAGTGTGAGTTTAGGTTCTACAGAGCTGTTTTATCTTATTAACAATGTTTTTTGTTTTGTGATCTATTATTACATTTTTATATAGCCTTTATCTTTAGACTTATATAAGATCTGACCCACGTCTTCATGGTTTAAGTGGTTGTTTTTATGCCTTTTATGCTAAACTTAATGTGATGCAATGTGTTGAAAAATTGTACAGAAAATTTTACAGAAAATTAGTGCAGTTTAACACTAGGGGGCACTCTGAGAGTGAAATCTCTGATCAATCAGATCAGATACGATTCAATAAATAAAATCAAATGTATGGGTTGACTGTGCGTCTTCTGTAATGACTGAACTATGTATAATATGAATTCATGCACATCATTGAGGGCATTTTTTGGGGGCTAAAGCTAAAACAGAGGAGAAGGACCAAAAAAAAAAAACAGCAACCGCATTTCTTTCCATAAAGGCCTCCCATAAACACTCCATAACACAACCTTATTTTCAAGCAAAGCACAGTACACCATAGCTAGGGGTGGGCGATATGGCCCTACAATAATATCACAATATTTTATGGTATTTTGGCGACAACGATACTCTTGGCGATATGACAAAATTGAATTAAAAATAAATATTTCAAAAATACTCTACAGCAACAAAATTAAATAATTTTATAATATTATTGCATACGATATAATATGGCACACCCCTAACTGAGATATAAAAAAAATACAAGAATTTATCAGATTGTAACAGACGTCAATGATCCAGAATGTCACGATACTAAATAATGCACTTCAGATATCTCCATATATCCAGGACTGAAGTAAAATGAATGATACTAAACGATACTAAACACTCATATACCAAGCGTTGGTTTTTGCTGTCCTTTTCTGGGGTACATATTTTAATTGATTTGTGAACATGGAAGCTGTGCTAACTTATGAGTGCCTCCTGCAAACAGAGAGAATTTACTATAATTACTGGAACTCAGGAATGCACTGATGCTACATTGCCCACCCACATTTAAGAATGGTGACCCTGCTGGTTACCAGAACCACCAGACGAAGACTGTATCTTAGGTTCCCAAGAACGTGGCTTTCGTGGCAATCTGCTCTTTGCATGAAAACAGAGTCTCTGCCAAATTCTCTCAGAACAAATCCAATAGAGAACCTCTGATGTCCAGCGACCCAGGTGGGACTCGAACCCACAATCCCCAGCTCCGGAGGCTGATGCCTTATCCATTAGGCCACTGGGCCACACAGCATGCTGCCACAGCTCGATGAATTTGACTATTGGATGCTGCTTTAATATTTCCAGCAACACAGATCTTTTATTTTATTAAAGAATAATAAATATGACTCTTCTAAAAAAAAGGTTTACGAAGAAAGAACTTTGTTCTTTTTCAGGTTTAAAGTCTCATTAGATATCAACTCTGAATCCAATTAGAAAATGAGCAGTGGTCCAGTTTGTGTAACAGCAGATTTTTGCTGCACATCTGGTGTTACTGGATTTTCTCTGGCTTGAATCATTTACTACTGACCCCCCCGCACAGCACAAGGAACCTGCCAGCATCTTTGGGTCAGGCGGTTTTGTTTGAAGGGATCTAGTTTGGACTCTTTTCTTTTCATATGTTAGCAGTTTATTTTCTACTTTCAAATCAGAATCAGAATCAGAATCGGACTTTATTTGCCAAGTATGCTCACACATACAAGGAATTTGTGTTTGGTAACAGAAGCTCACAGTGCATGATAACTGACATTACAGAAGTAGCACATCCAATCTACACACACACACACACACACACAGTGACATACACGCACAGACACACCTGTAAACTTAACATGTGCAGAGTTGTATGTTAATAGTAAAGTGCTAAGTGCAGCAGTAAAGAACAGTACAGGCTGAATTAAATAGATATAAATATGGAGAACAGAAGAGACACTGGTTGAGACGGTAGTACAGAGTGTTCTGAGACTCTATCAGATAAATAAAAAGTGCAGAACAAGAAGAAGAGTGAGAGAACATCTGGATATGGATGTATGTATGTAGTAGACTGTACACATAAAGAAGAGTGAGAGAACATCTGGATATGCATGTATGTATGTGGTAGACTGTACAGAGAAGGAAGAGTGAGAGAACATCTGGATATGGATGTATGTATGTAGTAGACTGTACAGAGAAAGAAGAGTGAGAGAACATCTTGATATGGATGTATGTATGTAGTTGACTGTATCCAGAATGTAGTGTTGTGATGTTCAGCTGTTCATGAGTGTGATGGCGTGTGGGAAGAAGCTTCTCTGAAGTCTGGAGGTATTGGTCCTCAACTGACTGAAATGCTGACCTGAGGGAAGATACCGGAACAGGTGATGTCCAGGGTGTGATGGATCACATCCTATGTTTTATGACAGCTCAAACTGGGTTTCGAATTGATCCCAATGCACTGTGTGAACAGTAAAGTTTGGTGGAGGAGGGAAAATGGTCTGGGGTTGTTTTTCAGGGTTTGGGCTTCTTAGTTCCAGTGAAGAGTGATGTTAATGCTCCAGCACACGAAGACATTTACACAATTATATGCGTCCCACTTTGTGCAGCAGTTTGGAGAAGAACTCTTTCCGGTTCCAGCATGATTGTGGTCCTGTGTACAAAACGAGCTTCACAGAAACATGGTCTGATGAGTTTGGTGTGGAGGAACTCCAGTGGTCTGTGCAGAGCCCGGGCCTCAACCCCATTTTACACTTCACATGTGAAACAGGCCTTCTCGTCTAACATCAGTGCCTGAACTCACAAATGACTGAATAGGCACAAGTATCCTCAGACCCACCCTGAATCTGATTTTGGTATGGGGTATTATCGGGAATAATCAATCAATCAATCAATCAATCAACCTTTATTTTCCCTCAGTAATACATTGAGGGTAACCCTCATTTACAATGCATCCGAGCATTTACAACTTAAAGGGACAGAAAATACATAAAAATTTGAATCAAGAAAGCTAAAATAAATAACTTCATGAGTAAAACATAGGAATTATATGATAAAAATATTTTTAAAAAACAGGCAAACAATATAAGAATTTAATTAAGAAATAAATAATTCAAAATAAAAGTTTAAGTGGACAAGCTAAAATGATAAAACAATAAAATAAAAAGATTTTTAAAAATGAAGTAAATTAAATACCAATAAATTAAATATAAATTAATAATTATAAAGAAAGTAAATGATGAAAATAAAACAAAATGTAAAACCGAAATAGGATAGATAAAAGGACAGAAAAAATAAAGTTAAGAGTCAAAAGAAAAACTCAATTAAAACAGGTACAGGCTGTCTGAATAAGAAATTGCAAGCTCATTTTGGTGCTATTATCAAATGTCCACATACTTTTGGCTGTGTGGAATACTTGCTATTGTTAATATTCCAAAAGCAAATTCAAGATTTCAAATTCAACATATTTCTTGAACTCTTTGACTGTTTTGTGTGGGTGAAGCAAGAGATGTCAGCCTTTTGATTGGTCAGAGGAAATGCTTACCAAAGCATTACCCCACCCAGGTTACATGGAGAAGAGAAAATATGGTAAGATAAGTATTTGTTCATATAACTTTGAATTGCTTTCATATACTAAAGGTCTTCTAAGGGGTTACAAATTTTCAACATTTGAGCTGCAAATGATTTAATTGGCATTAACGTCTGAGCTCCTCCTAGGGCACTGTACACTAGACTACTGAGCCTCAAAGAAAACTGTTCTCATAGTTTGATGAAGGCTGTAAATAAGACTATAACATGAGCTGGTCTTATTGTAGTTATTAAGAATTGTTAAGAGGAGTTTTCCAAAAACTAATACAAAATTTCTAGTCATCATCAACATTAAAGGTACCTTTATAGATTTTGTTTCACGTTAAGAACCATTATTTTTTAATTGTTTCACTACTTGCTGATGTAGTTATTCACAGAGTGGTAAACTTCTCCTGATCTTTGCTTCTTAGAGTCCCAACTGTAGACATTGTTTGAAGTGGTTTCATGTGAACGACCAAACTGCATTAAACCTTCATACAAGACAACTAGTTTATCAATAACCTTCTGCTCACGTTCATATGGTTATTATATGTCTTCCACAAGTAAGTACCTCAATTTTCATTTGAGGGTATATCTCACATTGTTTAGGAGGCTGAGAAATTTCCTGGAAACTGTACTAACAAAGAGAGTTCCTAACAATAACACAACCCAGGTGGGACTTGAACCCACAATCCCCAGCTCTGGAGGCTGATGCCTTATCCATTAGTCCACTGGGCCAAACAAAGCTACGCATTTTTAATTTTTGAAGGCTGTAAAGAAGACATGCACTGGTCTTATAGTAGTTTTTTGGAATAGTTAAGAAGTGGTTTTACAAAGTTAATAAAATTAATTTCTGTAGGCCCACTTCACTTGAAATACTCATTTCCAGGTTTTTGTGTGAACAAAACTTAGTTAAGTTCAGTAAACTTAACAGGTTATGTCTTTACAACTTAACTGAGTCAAAGCAAAAAGAAGACTTGACTGAGTTAACTTGAGTCAACAAATGTTTTTTTTCACAGTGTGTAGTTCAGCCTGAGTGATACAGTGTAACCCAGACTTTTCCAGTGTATATATATAACCTTGAAACTTCTTCCGAGGATTTCATATAGCTTAATCTTCGCATCCTTATCACAGCTTACAAACAGTATGCAGCTGCTAACACTACTCAAGGCCAAAGTTTTTTGCAATATTTTGTGGGGAATATTGTCAAAGTCATTCAAGATGAACTGTTCTTGCAAAGAGAGAACAACCCTCACGTACACCGACCCAGGTGGGACTCGAACCCACAATCCCCAGCTCCGGAGGCTGATGCCTTATCCATTAGGCCACTGGGCCACACAAATCAATAGCTTCTGAGTTTGATGGAGGCTGTAAGTAAGGCTAAGATGTGAGCCGGTCATATAGTAGTTAGAATTGTTTAGAGAAGTTTTTCAAACACTAATACAAAATTTCTAGTTTTTATCATCTCTCATCACCAACACGCAGCTCTGTGTATTTATCAAAGTAGAATGAGGTTATCCAGCAAACCTGGAGAGGTATTTTCACATACCACACTGTGCAAGTCCACCAAATGTACCACTTTTAGTATAAACAGCAAGCTTTAAAATTGTGGTTACCATATTTTTGCACATGTGAGTAGATGCTGTAGATCAGCCTCAGTGATACAGTGTAACCCAGACGATTCCATTGTACATATATAACCTTAAAACGTTTCCTGAGGATTTTATACAACTTAAGATTCTCATCCTTATTACAGCTTTACAAACAACACACAGCTGATAGCACCACTCTAGATCTTTGTAAAGGTCTAGGGGTCAACATTTTTAGCAATACGCTGCAATGAATATGGTTGAAATCATTGAAGAACAACTGTTCTTGTAAAGAGAGAACAACGACCCAGGTGGGACTCGAACCCACAATCCCCAGCTCCGGAGGCTGATGCCTTATCCATTAGGCCACTGGGCCACTCAGAAAACAGGGTTATTAGTTTGATGAAGGCTGTAAAGAAGGATTGAATTCTTAAGAGAAGTTTTTCAAACACTAATACAAAATTTCTAGTTTTTATCATCTCTCAGCACCAACACGCAGCTCTGTGTATTTAACTTGTGGATGATGCTGAATGTCTGTGGAACTACAGAAAGTTAAAGATGTGTAGGATATAAAATAGTTTCAGTTTAAAAGTCTGGCTTCCACTAAATGTCTGTACACGAGTCTGACGCTACATCAGTTGTGTGTCATGGTTAAATCTGTAGAGTGTAAAAGTCTGGGTCACACTGTATCACTCAGGCTGAACCACAGCATCTACTCACAGGTGCGACCCCCACTTCTGATCAGCACGGGGGCTTTGACATGCTCCGTTTCCGGCCTGAGCCGGTTCACCCCTCCTTAGACGACCTGCTAGTCCCGAGCTCCCACAGGACCACCATATCGATACTGAACTTAGTGCGGACACCCGATCAGCACAGACCACTGTAGTCCAGAACCCTGAACTCACGCGCTCCACCAGCCTCAGCCTCCCAGTGACTTGGATTACAGGCACCACACCCAGCAAGCACTGGGTACATCCAACTGAATTTTTAGGATCTGTTCGCCCCTACTGGCCGTGCTGTGTACATAATACACTTTTTCATAATCTGCCAACAACCACCTAGAACTTTACCTCATGTTATCAGGATTTCTTTGTAGAGCTTTTCTGCTATATTAGCTAATTAGACTAACTGCCCAAATACCACCTGAGAGAGCTCGAGACTAGCAGGTCAGTGGAGGTTTGAACTGGCTCAGGCTAGAAACAGAGCAGGTCAAAGCCCCAAGATTTCTATCAGATTGTTGAATGAATCTCAGAAACAATTAAATAAACAAAATGTATTTAAAACTCAGAGTAAATATATTTACAGTTAATTTATATACAGGACACCATCACACACAGATCTTCATTCCTGTAAATCATCAGCTGAATGAATATTTCTGAATAAAATTGATGGATCAGGAGAAACACAGATTAAAGAAACAATGACATTATAAACTAAAACTAATTGTAGAACACAAGAAACATAATACAGTTTAGAGTGATTTAATAATTTTATTTCATGTTTTCTGGTGAACTGCAATGTTGGCTTCATGCATAAAAAGCCAAATAAATAATAATCTTACAGAGAGACGATGGTGGAAACCAGTCACTTCAGCTCAGTCAAAGCGCTGCTGTCTGGTACTGGATCGACAGGTGGATGGACGGATGGATGGAGGAAGAAACTGATAAACAGATGAATAGATATCGTCACTCATTCCAGTGATGCTGCAAGCCCATTGAGAGTTTGTTGCATTGTGAAGGATGCCGAAGACACTTTAAGCAGCCAGATAGTCTGGACACATCTGTAAATATCTGATTGGAATCTAATTGGCAAAAATTGGATTTCATTGGTGGAGGTTTGCTTTCCCAACTTTTACAAATCAATCTTGTTACAATTTGAATGTGCAAAAAAGGAATATGGGCTGGCAATCAGAACAAAACCTGAGTGAGGTCACGGACTGATGCTTGTTGATTAGTTCTGGATTCCAAACTCATCTCATGTTTTATTTGTATTTGTTATAGTTATACAAGCTGTGCTTGCAGAATAGAACACCTGTATCAGTAACAGTCACACATTAAACTAGCTGAATGGATTAATTAGAAGGTCTGTAGATGCTTTTGGACATATAGTGTCTCAGTCCTGTAGCACAGAGATCAATGTGTTGTGGTTGAGTGAGAGAGCATCACTGAACACACTCTTAAAACTAGGGTTCTTTCTGGAATGCTGGCTTATCGTAATGACAAATGCCAAACGTGTAGGATGTCCAATAGAAGAAGAAATTATGTACATTATAATTAGACGAAGTAGAATGAGGTTATCCAGTGAAACTGCAGAGGTATTTTCACATACCACACTGTGCAAGTCCACCAAATGTACCACTTTTAGTATAAACAGCAAGCTTTAAAATTGTGGTTACCATATTTTTGCACATGTGAGTAGATGCTGTAGATCAGCCTCAGTGATACAGTGTAACCCAGACGATTCCACTGTACATACATAACCTTAAAACTTTCCCTGAGGATTTCACACAACTTAAGATTCTCATCCTTATCACAGCTTTACAAACAACATACAGCTGTTAGCACCACTCTAGATCTTGGTAAAGGTCTAGAGGGCAACATTTTTATCAATATTCTGCAGTGAATATGGTTGAAATCATTGAAGAACAACTGTTCTTGCAAAGACAGAACAACGACCCAGGTGGGACTCGAACCCACAATCCCCAGCTCCGGAGGCTGATGCCTTATCCATTAGGCCACTGGGCCACACAGAAAACAGGGTTATTAGTTTGATGAAGGCTGTAAAGAAGTATTGAAAACACTAATACAAAATTTCTAGTTTTCATCATCTCTCAGCGCCAACAGGCAGCTCTGTGTATTTAACTTGTGGATGATGCTGAATGTCTGTGGAACTACAGAAAGTTAAATGTGTGTAGGATATAAAACGTTTCAGTTTAAAAGTCTGGCTTCCACTAAATGTCTGTACACGAGTCTGACGCTACATCAGTTGTGTGTCATGGTTAAATCTGTACAGTGTAAAAGTCTGGGTCACACAGTATCACTCAGGCTGAACCACAGCATCTACTCACAGGTGCGACCCCCACTTCTGATCAGCACGGGGGCTTTGACCTGCTCCGTTTCCGGCCTGAGCCGGTTCACCCCTCCTTAGACGACCTGCTAGTCCCGAGCTCCCACAGGACCACCATATCGATACTGAACTTAGTGCGGACACCCGATCAGCACAGACCACTGCAGTCCAGAACCCTGAACTCACGCGCTCCACCAGCCTCAGCCTCCCAGTGACTTGGATTACAGGCGCGCGCCACTGCAACCGGCGAGCTGTGAGCACATCTGATCAGATTTTCACTTTTAAAGCGTCTCGTAGCTTTAGACTGTTTCTCACAAGAACAAGACTGTCCTGCACTTCATACCAGAAACTGTCCAGTCCAAGAGCAATATCCACCAATTAAAATCCACGCGGGCCGGTGTCCACACAGTTTGGACATTTCAAACTAAACCTATCCATAAACAGAAGATAACACCATTTAAAGAAGTCCCTGCAGTACAGTTACTGAAACTAAAATGAATGACCATAGCTGGGGGCAGTTTAAGATTAGACGGAAATGAATTTGACTGAATGGTCTAATAAAGGTGTGAGGAAAACTCGACTGATTAACAAGAGAATCTCCTGCGTTCAGAGTATCTATACGTTTTTCTTAGTAATGTATGTGTGAGTGGACATATATTAAATTCAAGCTTGTATTAACGCTGTAAACACAATAAAACGTTATAAAAACAAAGTTACTGGATTAGTTTAAATGTGTGCGCAGGCGCAGTAGAACTAACTGTTAGAACAGCTGAACAGTTCCAGTTCTGTTTCCATGGAGTTCGAGTGTAAACAAGTTTTCATTGAAACACTGGATTTTCACTGTGACGCAGCAGAAATTTAAAAAGTTGAACAAAAATAGATTGAGTTGTGTTGATCTGTGTTTATCATATTTACATTTGTATTCATGCAGCGTTTCTCTTTTCTCCATCTTCCAGCTTCCATCGAGTGGCGCCCCCTGCTGTGCGTGGCCGGAGCTGCCGCCGCCGCTGGATGTGTTTATTATCTGTACAGCCGGAGAATCAGCAGCAGAGGAGCAGAGAGGAGGCAGAAGTGCTGACTGTCATCGAAGTTACACACAGACACAAGAACAGTCTAGAACAGTTACTAATGAACACTGTTTACAGGAACAGAACCACTCAAACAGTACAATTTGTTTTATCGCTGCAGTAACTACTTCACCATGAAGAGGAGTTCCAACTTTCCTCTCAGGCTCTCAGCACTGCATCAGGCTTTCACTGTACGTCCACTGGATGAAACTTCATTCTCAGTTCTCAGCTACTCTGTTGTTATACACCAATAACTGTTCAGTTGTTATTCTCTGAAAACTATTTGCTTGTTTTCATTCTATAGATTGTTTTGAGCAACAGCCACCATGCAAAATATGTGTGCATAGCACGCAGGGTCCTGCTCGGAATGCTAGGGTAACAAAACACTTGAATCTATAGCAAACTTTGTCATTTGAATGATCTCATGAATAATTAACACATATACTTCTTTCTTCTGCAGGAGATTCCAGTCTTCCATTAGGCATATGCTCACCTGGTAGCCTTTGCTCAGGACCCTTTACATCGTGAAGCTATTTGCAGTGAGCTGGTGCAAGTTGGGGTAAGTTCATGCTCTCCTGGCCTCAGTCCACAGCATAATTATTGTTTTACTGCAGTGAGTGAGACTGTAACACTAATGTTTCTTATCCTCTTAGATTCAGCACTTCAACCTCTTGGACATTGTCTATGAGCTGGTGCTGCTGGGATTGCTGCAGGGAGCGAGGCCTCTGATCTTTCTGGTAAGAACCTCCACTCTGTCTAACAGTCATGTGACTTTGTGTCCTCCATTAGATTCATTAGGGAGCATCTCAAAGCTTTGATGACCAGCTTTCCACATAAATATAATCATATATCTAAATGTGTCTGATCAGGTTTTCTTTCTCTGTTCCAGACACCAGGTGTGTTCCTCGGACACCTGATGGACGTGATATTTTCTTTCAGTCCTGTCAGCGTGCAGATGAGACTCAGGGCTGAACAGTACTTGTTCCTCCTCCAGGTAAGAAGCACATCAGTAGAATAACTGACTTGCTGTTTCAATGTACACATAATAAATAATATTCATTACTAACATTAGTCTTGTTCTCTCTCAGGATGAGGCTATGCTCTTCTTAGATAACATCTTTAGTGGAGAGGAACATGTGTACAAGGAGCCTAGATCCCTGGTCCCGCTCTGTGAGAGTGTCGGGAGAAACATGTCCAGTAGCTGTTGGTGAAATTGGAGGGCGTTTACATCCTGGCCAGCCTATACAAAAGCGCCAACAGGCAGCTCTGTGTATTTAACTTGTGGATGATGCTGAATGTCTGTGGAACTACAGAAAGTTAAATGTGTGTAGGATATAAAACGTTTCAGTTTAAAAGTCTGGCTTCAACTAAATGTCTGTACACGAGTCTGACGCTACATCAGTTGTGTTTCATGGTTAAATCTGTACAGTGTAAAAGTCTGGGTCACACAGTATCACTCAGGCTGAACCACAGCATCTACTCACAGGTGCGACTCCCACTTCTGATCAGCACGGGGGCTTTGACCTGCTCCGTTTCCGGCCTGAGCCGGTTCACCCCTCCTTAGACGACCTGCTAGTCCCGAGCTCCCACAGGACCACCATATCGATACTAAACTTAGTGCGGACACCCGGTCAGCACAGACCACTGTAGTCTAGAACCCTGAACTCACTCGCTCCACCAGCCTCAGCCTCCCAGTGACTTGGATTACAGGCACCACACCCAGCAAGCACTGGGTACATCCAACTGAATTTTTAGGATCTGTTCGCCCCTACTGGCCGTGCTGTGTACATAATACACTTTTTCATAATCTGCCAACAACCACCTAGAACTTTACCTCATGTTATCAGGATTTCTTTGTAGAGCTTCTTTGCTATATTAGCTAATTAGACTAACTGCCCAAATACCACCTGAGAGAGCTCGAGACTAGCAGGTCAGTGGAGGTTTGAACTGGCTCAAGCCAGAAACAGAGCAGGTCAAAGCCCCAAGATTTCTATCAGATTGTTGAATGAATCTCAGAAACAATTAAATAAACAAAATGTATTTAAAACTCAGAGTAAATATATTTACAGTTAATTTATATACAGGACACCATCACACACAGATCTTCATTCCTGTAAATCATCAGCTGAATGAATATTTCTGAATAAAATTGATGGATCAGGAGAAACACAGATTAAAGAAACAATGACATTATAAACTAAAACTAATTGTAGAACACAAGAAACATAATACAGTTTAGAGTGATTTAATAATTTTATTTCATGTTTTCTGGTGAACTGCAATGTTGGTTTAATGCATAAAAAGCCAAATAAATAATAATCTTACAGAGAGACGATGGTGGAAACCAGTCACTTCAGCTCAGTCAAAGCGCTGCTGTCTGGTACTGGATCGACAGGTGGATGGACGGATGGATGGAGGAAGAAACTGATAAACAGATGAATAGATATCGTCACTCATTCCAGTGATGCTGCAAGCCCATTGAGAGTTTGTTGCATTGTGAAGGATGCCGAAGACACTTTAAGCAGTCAGATAGTCTGGACACATCTGTAAATATCTGATTGGAATCTAATTGGCAAAAATTGGATTTCATTGGTGGAGGTTTGCTTTCCCAACTTTTACAAATCAATCTTGTTACAATTTGAATATGCAAAAAAGGAATATGGGCTGGCTATCAGAACAAAACCTGAGTGAGGTCACGGACTGATGCTTGTTGATTAGTTCTGGATTCCAAACTCATCTCATGTTTTATTTGTATTTTTTATAGTTATACAAGCTGTGCTTGCAGAATAGAACACCTGTATCAGTAACAGTCACACATTAAACTAGCTGAATGGATTAATTAGAAGGTCTGTAGATGCTTTTGGACATATAGTGTCTCAGTCCTGTAGCACAGAGATCAATGTGTTGTGGTTGAGTGAGAGAGCATCACTGAACACACTCTTAAAACTAGGGTTCTTTCTGGAATGCTGGCTTATCGTAATGACAAATGCCAAACGTGTAGGATGTCCAATAGAAGAAGAAATTATGTACATTATAATTAGACGAAGTAGAATGAGGTTATCCAGTGAAACTGCAGAGGTATTTTCACATACCACACTGTGCAAGTCCACCAAATGTACCACTTTTAGTATAAACAACAAGCTTTAAAATTGTGGTTACCATATTTTTGCACATGTGAGTAGATGCTGTAGATCAGCCTCAGTGATACAGTGTAACCCAGACGATTCCACTGTACATACATAACCGTAAAACTTTCCCTGAGGATTTCACACAACTTAAGATTCTCATCCTTATCACAGCTTTACAAACAACATACAGCTGTTAGCACCACTCTAGATCTTGGTAAAGGTCTAGAGGGCAACATTTTTATCAATATTCTGCAGTGAATATGGTTGAAATCATTGAAGAACAACTGTTCTTGCAAAGAGAGAACAACGACCCAGGTGGGACTCGAACCCACAATCCCCAGCTCCGGAGGCTGATGCCTTATCCATTAGGCCACTGGGCCACACAGAACAAAAACTTCTTAGTTTGATGAAGGCTGTAAAGAAGGATTGAATTATTAAAAGGAGTTTTTCAAGTTTCAAGTTTCAAGTATATTTGTCATTTGCACATCATGTCAGGACATAACATGCATTGAAATGCTTGGGGTGAGGCGCAGATAAAACTCTACAGCAGGGCAGCATTATATATATAAAACAGTACAAACATACAATAAATAGACAATATTAAAGTAAAAATAAGCTAAAAATATACATATAGTTATAACTGAAATATATAAAAGGACTATACAATACACAAGATATAAACATAGGATATACAGGGGGACATCTGTGAAAAATGTTGCATATGCAGGTTCTAAGTAGATATATCTATATCTATTTAAAGTGACTTAGTGATATGATGATATTGTCCATAGCAGCGATATCAGAATAAATAATATAAAGTGTACAATGTGCAGTGGTCGAGTGAACGGTATTGGGGTCTTTCAGCCTCACAGTTTGTTCAGGAGCCTGACAGCCTGTGGGTAGAAGCTGTTCAGTAGGCGTGTTGTTTTGGCCTGGATGCTGCGGAATCTCCTGCCTAATGGCAGTATGGTGAACAGGCCGTGTGCTGGGTGACAGCTGTCTGACCTGATCTTCTGGATTTTCCTCAGGCAGCGGGACTGGTAGATGTCCTGTAAGGCTGGTAGTTTGTTGCCTATGATGTATTCTGCTGTCCTCACCACTCCTTTTAGGGCCTTGCGGTCGCAGGCAGTGCAGCTGCCGTACCAGACAGTGATGCAGCCCGTTAGGATGCTCTCTATAGTGCATCTGTAGAAGCTGGTGAGGATATCAGAAGGCAGTCCAAACTTCCTGAGCCTGCGCAGGAAGAAGAGACGCTGACGGGCAGATCTCACAATCACAAACACTAATACAAAATTTCTATTAAGTTCAAAAAAAGTTTTCATCATCTCTCAGCACCAACAGGCAGCTCTGTGTATTTAACTTGTGGATGATGCTGAATGTCTGTGGAACTACAGAAAGTTAAAGATGTGTAGGATATAAAACGTTTCAGTTTAAAAGTCTGGCTTCCACTAAATGTCTGTACACGAGTCTGACGCTACATCAGTTGTGTGTCATGGTTAAATCTGTACAGTGTAAAAGTCTGGGTCACACAGTATCACTCAGGCTGAACCACAGCATCTACTCACAGGTGCGACCCCCACTTCTGATCAGCACGGGGGCTTTGACCTGCTCCGTTTCCGGCCTGAGTCGGTTCACCCCTCCTTAGACGACCTGCTAGTCCCGAGCTCCCACAGGACCACCATATCGATACTGAACTTAGTGCGGACACCCGATCAGCACAGACCACTGTAGTCTAGAACCCTGAACTCACGCGCTCCACCAGCCTCAGCCTCCCAGTGACTTGGATTACAGGCGCGCGCCACCGCACCCGGCGAGCTGTGAGCACATCTGATCAGATTTTCACTTTTAAAGCGTCTCGTAGCTTTAGACTGTTTCTCACAAGAACAAGACTGTCCTGCACTTCATACCAGTCACTGTCCAGTCCAAGAGCAATATCCACCAATTAAAATCCACGCGGGCCGGTGTCCACACAGTTTGGACATTTCAAACTAAACCTATCCATAAACAGAAGATAACACCATTTAAAGAAGCCCCTGCAGTACAGTTACTGAAACTAAAATGAATGACCATAGCTGGGGGCAGTTTAAGATTAGACGGAAATGAATTTGACTGAATGGTCTAATAAAGGTGTGAGGAAAACTCGACTGATTAACAAGAGAATCTCCTGCGTTCAGAGTATCTATAGGTTTTTCTTAGTAATGTATGTGTGAGTGGACATATATTAAATTCAAGCTTGTATTAACGCTGTAAACACAATAAAACGTTATAAAAACAAAGTTACTGGATTAGTTTAAATGTGTGCGCAGGCGCAGTAGAACTAACTGTTAGAACAGCTGAACAGTTCCAGTTCTGTTTCCATGGAGTTCGAGTGTAAACAAGTTTTCATTGAAACACTGGATTTTCACTGTGACGCAGCAGAAATTTAAAAAGTTGAACAAAAATAGATTGAGTTGTGTTGATCTGTGTTTATCATATTTACATTTGTATTCATGCAGCGTTTCTCTTTTCTCCATCTTCCAGCTTCCATCGAGTGGCGCCCCCTGCTGTGCGTGGCCGGAGCTGCCGCCGCCGCTGGATGTGTTTATTATCTGTACAGCCGGAGAATCAGCAGCAGAGGAGCAGAGAGGAGGCAGAAGGGCTGACTGTCATCGAAGTTACACACAGACACAAGAACAGTCTAGAACAGTTACTAATGAACACTGTTTACAGGAACAGAACCACTCAAACAGTACAATTATTCCAGCTAGCTACAATGCTAATATCTGAGATGTTACGTTTCTTTTGATGTAGTTTAATAAGATCTGAGTCACAAATACTGAAGTGACTTATTATATTAACATTAACTCTGAAACTAGCAGTTTAACTAGATACATACCTTTGCAAGTTTAATGCTATTGAAGCAAAGCCGTCACATCTTCATCTTACGTTCCTGCATATCTACATAATTCAAATGTAAATAAGATTTATTTTCAGTGTTCTGAATTCAAATGTGCCATTAGACAATGTAGTTCAGCCTGAGTGATACAATACAATCCAGACTCTAGCACTGTACATATTTAAACAAGAAACTTCTCTCAAAGACCTACTACGACTTAAGGTTCCCAACATTAACACGGTTTTATTTATAAGTTGACACAGCACGTAACTGGTAGCGCTACTCTAGTTCTCTGTAGAGACTTAGGCCTTTAAGATGAACTGTTCTTGCAAAGAGAGGACAACCCTGATATGTAACGACCCAGGTGGGACTCGAACCCACAATCCCCAGCTCCGGAGGCTGATGCCTTATCCATTAGGCCACTGGGCCACACAGAAAACAGGGTTATTAGTTTGATGAAGGCTGTAAAGAAGGATTGAAAACACTAATACAAAATTTCTAGTTTTCATCATCTCTCAGCACCAACACGCAGCTCTGTGTATTTAACTTGTGGATGATGCTGAATGTCTTTGGAACTACAGAAAGTTAAAGATGTGTAGGATATAAAATAGTTTCAGTTTAAAAGTCTGGCTTCCACTAAATGTCTGTACACGAGTCTGACGCTACATCAGTTGTGTTTCATGGTTAAATTTGTACAGTGTAAAAGTCTGGGTCACACAGTATCACTCAGGCTGAACCACAGCATCTACTCACAGGTGCGACCCCCACTTCTGATCAGCATGGGGTCTTTGACTTGCTCCGTTTACGGCCTGAGCCGGTTCACGCCTCCTTAGTCGACCTACTAGTCCCGAGCTCCCACAGGACCACCATATCGATACTGAACTTAGTGTGGACACCCGATCAGCACAGACCACTGCAGTCCAGAACCGTAAATTCACGCGCTCCACCAGCCTCAGCCTCCCAGTGACTTGGATTGTAGGCATGTGTCACCGCATCCAGCAGGCTCCAATCACAGCATCCCATAGTGTTAAACCGTGTACAAGTTTTGTGCCAATAAATAAACAGGTTTTATGATTCTATTTGCATTTTTCCATTGATATCAGAATCAGAAAATCTTTCATGGGATCCAGGCTAAATCACAAATATCATGTTTGGAAATCTCAATAAGAGTCCTTCAATAAGAAACAGTCACCAGATATTCTACATAGTTTATATTTACATTAAAGAAAATGTTGTGGTTCCACATTAACCCAAAACCTGGACTCACTCAGTACAAAGTAGTTCGGGCTCTGAGAATGAAAATCTGAGAATGAGAATGAACTTGCTGGGCTTGGTGGCACTTGCCTGTAATCCAAGTGTATGAGTGACTGAGGCTGGTTGGACATGGCCACACTATGTTCAGTACTGATATGGTGGTTCCCTAAGGGAGCTTGGAACTAGCAGATCCTCTAAGGAGGAGTGAACTGGCTCAGGCTGGAAAAGAACCTGGTTAAGGTTAAAGCCCCTGTGCTGATCAGCAGTGGGGGTCCAGTCTGTGAGTAGACGCTTTAGTTTTAACCTGAATAATGCAGCCTAACTCAGACTTTTACTCTGTACATTTGTAACCATGACACACTGATGTAAATAAGATTCATGCACAGACATGTAGGGGCGACAGAGTGGAACCCAACTATTACATTACATTTACATTTATGGCATTTAGCAGACGCTCTTGTCCAGGGCGACTTACATAGGTGCTTTCTTATTGGGTCAGAGTATGTATCTCAAGCTAGTACAGACAGGTTTTAGTCTAAACTACCCTTGAGCTCAAACACTGCCAGAAACACGGGCCAGTGCTGATACTTATTAAGAAGACAACAAAGTACAAGGTTAGATACAGTACAAGTGCAATACCTAGTAATACCTAGTAAGACAGAAATACCTATAAAGAAAAGAGTAAAATACAAGGTCAGTACGTAGGAATACCCAGCCAGTGTTTATACATGGAAGTATGATTCATTTGAATAATACAGTAAATTTAGTGCTTATAAGTGCTTCACAAAGAGACGGTGGTCTTCAATCTTCGTTTTGTCGCTTGTCCTCCATACATTCTGAGGGATTGTGTGTCAAGCCTAGCTGTACTTGAAGCTCGAAGGGCTCTAGGTACAGTTCAACTTTTTGACCTTTGCCATAAGGTAAGGAGGAGCTGGTCCATGCTTGGCTTTGTGGCAAGCACCAGAGTGGTGAATCTAATGCTAGCAGCTACAGGAAGCCAGTGAAGGGAGAGCAGCAGTGGAGTGACATGAGTGAAATTCGGAAGATTGAAGACGAGCTGTACTGCTGCATTTTGGATCAGTTGCAAGGACCTGATGGCCTGCAGAGGAAGTCCAGCCAGAAGGGAGTTGGTAGAGCCTTGACCGAGTCAGGTTCACTATATGGGCTGAGAACGACAACTGGTCTTACAGAATCACACCAAGGCTTCTTGCATTTTCCGATAGAACAATCAACAGGCTTCTTGACTTCTAGACTTTTTTTTTATATCCTACACACATCTCTACACACATCTGTAGTTGCACAGACATTTAGCATCATCCACAAATCAAACTCAGCATGTGAAGACAAAAAATTCTGACCCAGTGGCCTAATGGATAAGGCATCAGCCTCCGGAGCTGGGGATTGTGGGTTCGAGTCCCACCTGGGTCGGTTCCTGTTTGCAGAAGGAGCAACCTCTGTATTTACAGAGCTAAGAGGAGTGGGTGTACTGAGAGCAGGGGGTGACATATTAATTATATGCTAATAAAGCATATTCACAAACTAATATATAGAGGCCACAAAGAACTCAAAGAAGAATATAGAAATGTATGTCCTTAATATAGAATTTCCTGGCCTCAGTATATTAATATTGTTATCATACTTAATATTACCTTAAGGGCTCTAAATACTTGTATAGAATAAATGTGTAACATTTGTAAAAGCCAGAGTTACTAATTCAATCTTAAACTTATTCAATCTACCAAGTTATAGAGCAGTTAATTGGCAGGAACGTGGTCATATGATACATATCATGATACAAAGTCATTCCACTATATGCATATATTTGCTAATGCTAATGTGAGCAGTACACCCCTATGCTGCCTGTTTCTACTAGTATGTAAGTGTCTTAATTGCTGAAGACAACACTGTTATCTGGAGGTCAGGTGTTTAAACACAACAGTAAATGATCCACTGTCTGCCAAAAACCTTTGACTGCAAACTACTGATTTAAAATCAACATTGTGTTTTGGAAAACAGTATCAAAAACATAATATTTAATTTAAATTTCAATATTTTCTTCCACTCCTACTCGGTTATATGTACTAACAAAAACATTTAAATTAATCTGCACTAACAACTCTAAATGCAATTACCTTGAAAAGTATATAATTCAGAACAAACTGGCTACAGACATCACACACTCTGACTAAATAACACAAAGATACACTTTATTTGGTCTGTCATCAACAGGTATTCATACAAAAAGTGGTTGAATTACAAAAATACCGTAACCACAATTTTACAACCTGTGGTTTATACTAAAAGCAATACATCTGGTGGACTTGCATAGTGAGATCTGTGAAACTACTACAACAGGTTTGGGCAGTATCACACAAAAGTATAGGTCCTTTGCAGGTTTGCTGGATAACTTCATTCTACATCATCTATTTGTAATGTAAATATGTTTTTTTGTCTATTGGACATCTTTGACGTTTGGCTTTTGTCATAAAAGATAAGCCAGCATCCCAGAAGGAATCCTAGTGTTAAGATTGGGTTCAGTGATGCGGTCCCACTCAAACTCAACGCATGGATCTCTGTTCTATGAGACTAAGACTATATGTCCAAAAGCATCTAGACAGCCATTCTAATAAATGCATTCAGCTAATTTCAGGTGTTACTGATACAGGAGTTCTACAGTGTAAGCATAGCTTGTATAACTACTATAAAAGTATTGCCAATACCATGAGATGGAGAGTTGGAATGATGTTTGTAATCCAGATTAGACATCAGCCCTGGTTCTTATTAAGGCCTTGTTCCGACAGCACATTCTGATTATATCCAGATTGATTTGTGAAAGTTGGGACAGCAAATCAGATCCAAATCTGATTGAAATGTGATCCCTATCAGATATTTACAGATGCATTTAGATGCTCTGGCCACTCAAATGAGAACTCAAAGTGTCTTCGACATCCTTAACAATTGGACCAAACAATGACAGTCATATCCAGAGTGCTGGGATTTACTGTATAGTTACTGACATGCATATCACTACCACAGCAGCCCATGTAGATAGGTTAGTCATGTCTGATTATTTAGAAATAACAGAGTGGACAGTCATCAAAAGATCTGATTTAAGGAATCTGGTTTGCCTGCAGTCTGTACACAGCTTAATACTCTTATGGCTGTATACAATCAAATCAATTCAAAACATCTAGTGTAAAGCCTTCCCAGAAGAGTAGAACCTGTTACTGCAGCAAAGGAGATAATCTCCCTATAGATACCCCCAACTTCAGAAGGTGTCTACAAACTTTTGGACATACCACGATTGTTTTTCTAAAGGTTCTGTAGCACTTATTAAGATTAACTATCTATTAAACTAGAGATTAAACTATCTAATCAAAACATGTGTAACAAAATATGGCTTAATACTAAACCATGTATGGCTCATTTATATAAAATGTGAGATTTATCTTAAAGGTGATTGTATGGAGAGCTTATACAGAATATGAAATACTAAAGAATTAATGCACTGCTGACAAACGACAGAGAACTGAAGGACAATCACTGCAACATAAAGAGTTTTTTTCTCATGTGTTTAAGTGTACATGCTAGCACTGGAAGCTATCATCCATTTCTAAACTCGATTGTGGAATGCAAGTCATTAGGATATAATCCTTTGGGGTAAAATGCCCGGATAACAGTTGCCCTCCAGGTTTCTTCTATGGTACCAATTCGATGGCAGAAAAAGGGGAAGAAAACAAAAAAAAAACATGGATAAAGTATCAAATGCACTTGAGAAATTCTAAACTGCTTTAACAGATGCGAGTTAAATGCTGAGTACAGCAAAGAAGGCATCCATCCACAGCTGATTCACAGTTTTCATGTATGATTGAGTTTGGCGAAGTTAACCACAGCAGTGGAAGCACAGCTTTCAGGTTTTTCTGTGTCCATCGGAGGGCTCCACCTTGTGGCTCAAAGCAGCGTGCAGCGCTCCTTCAGGCTTCTCTTCTTCTTGCCACTTTTCCCATTTTTCTCCTTGTTCTCAGCCATCTTTTTAGCTCGCACCTCCCTCATCAGGTCAAAGAAGACCTGGAATCAGCAAACAGCATTGACATCATTAAGTTAAGGTTGCACTCAAAAAGATTACCCTTGAGCAAAACGATACTTACTGACGTGAAGAGTTACAGGTTACAGTAATTGTAAAGTATCGAATCTCTAGTGGTTGGCTTCTGTATTGCAACATACTAACAAAGACAACATTTTCAGATATGGGCAGCTTTGGCAGCTACTTGTTTGAATTTACCTTATAATTTTACCTTAAATGGTCTTGTGGTTACATTCTGATGTCTGAACTCTTATAATAACCGTGGCAACTGGGGACTGTGTCTTCGGCATCTTAACAATTGGACCAAAAAATGACAGTCATATCCAGAGTGCTGGGATTTACTGTATAGTTACTGGCATGTATATCACTACCACAGCAGCCCACATAGATAGGTTAGTGATGTGTGATTATTAAGAAATAACAGAGTGGACAGTCCTCAATAGATCTGATTTAAGAAACAAATCTGAGTTGCTTGCAGTCTGTACACAGCTTAATACTCTTATGGATGTATGCAATCAAATCAATTCAAACATCTAGTGTAAAGCCTTTCCAGAAGAGTAGAACCTGACGTGAAGAGTTACAGTTTACTTGTAACTTTACTTGTAATTGTAAAGTATTGAATCTCTAGTGGTTGGCTTCCGTATTGCAACATACTAACAAAGACAACATTTTCAGATATGGGCGGCTTTGGCAGTTACTTGTTTGAATTTACCTTATAATTTTACCTTAAATGGTCTTGTGGTTACATTCTGATGCCTTAACCATTATAATAACTGTGGCAACTGTGGAGCAAGAAAATTTCAAACAAGAAGCTGGTGAGTGCCAGCACCAGAATGTAACTGCTACACCACTTCAGGTAAAACGGAAAAATCTGAAAAAGCGGTTGCCGAACAAGACGATAAGCTTATGCCTAGTTCACACTACATGATTTTAGCCTGATTTTTTTTAGTTGCCGGATGTTTTTTGTCGATTTTTTGTAGAGTCAACCACAACGGTCGAGAAGGAGTATACAAACAGTGAACAATGGCTGAAAGAGGTTCTCGCTCTACTTGGACTCAAAAAGTTGTGTAGTGAGCATCCCACTTTCTCCCACCATTGCTCTGCTTGGTGACCTTTCCTCTCTATCAAGACCAAACCATCTGCAAACATTCATTCTCATTTCTACAGTGGCTAAAAAAATCAGGTTACTTCACTAGAAAGACCAAACAAAATTATCAATAAATCACTGGTACAATTTGTTAACTGAATATTCAATTTTCGAAAAACTTACATTTACCATAAAAGATAATATTAATTCCAACAACAATATCTGGTCTTGCAATTTATCCAGAGCTGATCCCTCCATTCATTACTTGTTTATCCATTTTTTATTTTTTTTGCTCTACTATTACAATAACACCCCCTGTTCGTTGTTCTGCCTTGACGTACGTTTGTTTATTTGTCTATTCTGTAACAGCCCCTTTATCTCAAATATTTTCTGTATTCGTGATTCTGTTTTTTTTTTACAAAAAAAAAAAAAAAAAAAAAGTTGTGTAGTGTGAACCAGGCATTAGCTGCATAGTTTTAAAGGTAATACATTTGTTTGGAGTAATAATTAGAGATTCAAGTGCTGATTCTAATTTTAGCTAATTCTGAATTTAGGTTAAAAGGACAAACTCTTTCTTCTTATAAACCAACTAAAAACAAAAGTGCAGAAATGGTACAGCTGCAACAGGCGATAAAAGAATAGCCCATAACAAAGTACCTTCAGAGTATAATATACAAAACTATACAAAACTAATGACCTTAGAACGCACTTTATATATCCTTCATATCTGCCAGTCTTGAGTCTGACTGATCAGTGGGTAGAGGAAGCTTTCCAATTACACCATATTTTTATATGAGAACCTAAAGGTGCCTTGTTACAGGCTGTTCTTCTATCACCTGTTACACCTCTCTTTCATTTGTGTTGGTCAATTTTAACTCATGCATGTCGTACAGCAGTGCAGAGAAAGCCACATGCACGTATCCTTAGCATGAAAGTTCTTCACAGTGAGTGAAAACTCAACAAGCTCACAGACCACCCTCAGAAACATTCTGATTGATAATTTTGATAAGATACTTAAAGCACCTGCTGACTAACGACTAAAGCAAAAGCTAGCAAGAGCACAAAACCAGCCACAGGCCAGCAGCTGCTACAAGCCAATTCCAACCAGCAGTCATGTCGTGTCCTGGTGTTCATGGAAGGCTCTGTATGTCAGATATTTAGCTAGTGAATACGTTTTCACTCCGTTCAGGTTCTCACATAAAATTTGGATGTAAATCTTCGTCCGCCCACCGAGCAGTCAGGCTCCACACTGACATCTAGCTTACCTCAGATGTCCAAAGTTGTATTTACAGCTAGTAAACTCTGGATTTTAGACGATACAAGGAGTTTCTGAGAGACATATAGACCTTTAACCTTATACACAAGTTAAAAGCTCTAAACAGGCAGTGAATGTGAGAAATATGTACATGCTGTGCTTGTGTTACACCAGTGTGCTTTTTTTTTTTAACTAAAAGTTATTTTTTCCCATAAATGATGCATAAATGAGCCTCTGTCTGGAGTGAAGTCATGAATATCTGGTATTCGCAACCTTCCAATGAGCACCTGAACACAGCATATCTGTTATTTGGAATCCACTTGTAGCAGCTGCCATGAGATTAAACAGTTATGGTAACATGGGGTGGTCAATCCATTGTTCTGAGAACAGGGGCAGTGTCTATCTCCTTTACTCAGTAAGAGCCTTTCAGATCTGTAGTGTTAAGATGAAGAGAAACACATGTGGGTGTCTTCAGTCCGGAAGCTAGAGTGCCGATCTTGATCTTCTGCTGTCTCTCAAACATATGGCATTCTCTTAATATCTTTTCCAACTTCCTGTTGTTTTTCTTCCTTATTTAAATACTTTTTTTAATCTAATCTCCACAGAAAAATCTCCTAAAACTAGAACTTGTCCTTAATGGCCTTGAAATTAGATTAATGAATGGCCTCTGACATTTGCACAGCACTCCATATAAAGCAATAACATTTATTAACATTTATTAATTTATGAACTGCAAAGCAGTGTGCAAGCACAGACATGATCGGGAAATAAACAGAGTCTGGTACCTTGTCGACGTTGGCGCGTGTTTTGGCCGAGGTTTCTACGTACTGTACGCCCCACTCCTCAGCTTTTTCCCGAGCTCCAGCCACAGGTACCTGCCTCCTGTCCTCCAAATCAGACTTGTTTCCAACCAACAACAGGGGAATCTTATCCTCCTCTGACTTCACACGCAGAATCTGCTCTCTGTCTCACACACACACACACACACACACACACACACACAATATATGACAACAGTGTTTGTTTTACAGCCTGTTGTTTATGTGTCTACAACCTGCAACTGCACAAGACTGGACATGTGTTAGACACTAATCAGCTGTTTGTACAGCTTTCTGTGGGTAGTGTGATATCATGGTTTTTTATCTAACCAACAGTCAAAGCTTCAGAACTGAGAAATAAACAACACAAGTAAGAGTTTTTTTTACTGTAAATGTCGCAAACACAGCGACAGATCATGTTCCACTCAGTCTAGAAGTCTTTATTTTAGAGATGGAGGGATTGATCGGCTATGTATCGGTATTGGACGATTTTTAATCAAAATATGTGATCGGTGATGAGCCGATATGTCTCCAATTTAGCCGATCCCGAGAGCCGATCGATGGTGTTAAACAAATGAGCAGTTAGCGTAAAATCAACGTGCCTCGCAGGGGAACCAAAACAAAGACATTTAACACTACTAATCTGATATGACACTTCAGAGACACCACGCAGCTGAATACAGTGAGTATCAGTAAACAGCAGAGCTAGCACGCATAGCTAGCACAAAACAAACAACCCAGAACACCTACAGACCAGATCTGACCGGTACAGCGGCAGCAATAGCCAGAGAGTTAAACGAATAACAGCCAAAGTGATTACATTTAAAGCGCTAGATAACCATGTTTCATGACTTGCGCTAATAACTACATGTAATAACTTTGTGGTATGTATCAATTTAAAATGTTTTGTTACTTATTAGTTTTATATAGCTCTATTAAAATGTGAGTCTAAGTCATGTCCAGTCATGAATAAAGTATAGGTTATTTGGGGGGTAGAGGGCTGTGCAGGCTGTTTTTCATTCTGTGTACATTTCTGAGTGAAGCACTGGGTGTATAATTTTTAACAAATCCATTCCAAGCAAAGACACATGCCTGAACTCCGAGGTGGCACTGAAAGACTCTTGCTCTGTGATGGAGAACACCAGTAGGAAGCCCTCTCCACTGCGAAAGTAGTTATCCCTGATGGCAGCATAGTCCTCCTGTCCTGCTGTGTCCAGGATGTCGATTTGAACCTCATCTCCATCCAAAACTACCTTCTTCCTATAGCTGTCTGCTTTCGTGGGCTCGTAGTCCTCTACAAACTGGGGGAGGGAACAGAAGGAATCAAGTTCTTTGGTGTAAAGACAGAGAGGAAACATATTTGGTTATCTAAACAAACCTTTCTGTGGAAGGTACTTCAATGAACTGTTGTTATTTGTGCTTTTTTTATGCTTATGTTTTTAAGTTTAAAGAGCCTCCAATGTATATGTTTCATACCAATTAATGATTTTTTTAACCTAGAATTGTACATCCAAGAAACACTTAGAAACCTAATTAATACAGTGTATTATACATTGTTGGACATGTAGGGACAGGCGTGTATCAGAATTGGGCTACATAAGTGTTGGGGCCATTAAGAGTAGGGCTGGGTATTGCCACTGATTTCCCGGATTGATTCGATCCCGATTCACAAGGTCCCAATTCAATTCGATTTCTGATTCGATTCGATTCAATTCAACATGGATTCATTTAGGGATATTTCAGTTACAATAATATGTTTTGTTTGAATATGAAAAGAAATTTTCAGAGAACTAATGTGGTAAATGTACAAGGAACACTCAACCTACCATTACTAAAAACATTAGTGTTTCTATGAATATATTCACTGTATTTGGCCACACCCACTTTCAAGAGTGTGTTTCTTCCGCCTTTGTGTTAGAACTTCCGCTCAGCTAACCAAAATGAATACAGTTACATGGGAGGAGACCAGAGAAGCAATAAGAAGTTTGAATATGAAAACACGGTTTTATCCGAGGTTAATAACACAGTGGGTGGATGATATGAAAAGGTGGTCTGAGGTTACCTACGGCAACGTTTTTAATTATTTTGTACTCTCGGAAGGTGTAGACGGTTCAGCAATGAAAAACTATAAAAGTACTGAAGCGTACCAGTACCTGCACAGTGGGAAGGTGGGCCGTGTACTCCTACACACAGACGGTGAGTTTATATTTCTGAAAGCCGGTTAAACCCAAGTCAAGCCAGCTGCCCGAGCCACTCTGCGTGGGTGTTAGTTACAGCCCAGATAGCCTAGCGCGGTGGACACTGATCAGAAAACAGTTACTTAACTCGCAAACACCCGACGCATCTGCTTCCTCTGAGCTTCATAAGCGAGACATTTCTCTGGATAAGGATGCTCTGATGCTGGTTCCCCTCCACAGAATGGTAAGAACAGACATACGCAGGGGGGGACTGGAATGCTAATTTTAAAATTCGATCTCTGGTTTATACTAATCGATATCGGATTATTCAAATGAAGATCGGCTTGAATCGAAAAAACTATTTTTTAAACACACCCCTAGTTAAGAGGTTGAGAGTTGGACTCCCAGTGATGTTAGCACTATGTGACTGGATGGAAACGGTGTGCTATTTACTATATCATGCTCACACCAATTTGTAGTGGCATCTGAAATATTGAACTACCATCACAAATTGTGTTGCTCTATACAGATGGTGAGTAGCTCTGCGGGCAGAGCATGAGAGGCTGAGTAACAAGTCAAAAGTTTCCTTCTCTTAAAAAAAAATCAATTAATTAATAAAGTTGCCGTGAGCTACTTTTGTACCTCTGCTTTTGAATGCTGTGAATCTCACCTCGTCATACATGAACTGCAGCGTGAGGGCCGATTTTCCCACACCTCCACTGCCCACCATGATGACCTTGTGCAGAGCCAGAGAGCTCTGACCCTTAGTCTTATTGGCTGCCATGTCTGTACTGCTCCTGTGCCTTCTCCAGTTCAGCTCAACCTGCTTCCTCCTGGAAAGACTGCAGCAAACGACATGACAAATGTGTGAAACGTACCCACAGTGATGAGGGTTCACGAGAGAGAAGAAAGACACAGAGCTTCACAAAGGGCTCTTTAGAAGCAGAGCAGAACTACCAGACTGCACAGTCCAGCAGTTCCTTATCCTAATACACCTGAAACTGTATATGTAAGCCTCCAGAACTGGGCTGAAATAATGACATCTCTGTATCCTTAATCAGCAGGCCACAGCTTTACTGTAGCATGACTCAGTGACTCTGTGTGGTGAGGTGAGCACTCTGTCAGGGCAAGTCAGACACGACCACCAGTTTTAAACAGTTCAGATGTTCTCTATGTTTATACAAGGGACTGAACGTTGAACGTCAACAGGCTTGAGCTGATTTATTATGCCGCCTCCAGCTCGTTTCACTCTAACCGTTTGGTGTAGTTAAACCAACTTTTGTGTCTATAAATTTCCACACTTATTTCTGTGCTCCATACAGTAGAGGTACACAAAACCGCTACAAAGTGAAACTAATATGTACAATTTCTATTTCTTCGTCCACATAGATTGTGAGTACACAAAACAAAATGTAACCACAGTGAATCAGGTGCCCACAACTAACAAATACTGATAATAACACCTGGATTTTTAAAAACTAGGCTACTTTGTTTTCTTTCGGTGTTCTCTGAAAAAAAAGACACCACCCCTTCCTTATTGTGCACCATAAGACCCGCCTTCGCCTGCTTCTGATTGGCTGAGCGCATCCAACAAACAGCCCACCCTCCCGCATTTCACCCTCTCGATGGACCACAAGAGTGTCAATCAAATGTTTTCCACAAAGAGAGAAGTAACGCCTGAAGTAGGCAGTTAAAAAAAAGGATCACATGATTACACAATGACTTCGGCGAAGCACACAAGTTCAAATACATACACAGAAATACATACTTAACATAAAAGTATCCCACCGTGAGATGGTCTTCAGCAGGCTTCGCTCCAGGCACACTGAGTTAAACCGCAGTGCTACAATTGGGCGACTCCCCAACTGCTCCCAAACTGCTGCTCCTCTGCTGTCCCGCCCACCGGAAACTCAAATAATGGGGATATGATGTCACAAACCGAGAGGCAAGATGTGTTTTGTTGTGACGATAGCAGATCTACAGCAGTCCTAAAAGTATTTGGGCACTTAATGTAAATAAGCATAAAATGTTATGCATATATACATAATATACACTCCCAAGGTCAAAATACATTTTTTTTTACAGATTGGTGGTCCTGGTTTCCCTTACAGAAAATAAGTATACTTAAAGTTCATTTTATTAAATATACTTTATGCAGTTACTATACTAATGTCATTGAACTAGTAGTACACTTGTATATGTACTATTTTAATACTTCTTGGGACTAAATTGGCCAACTTTCTAGTTTTTAAAAGTATACTTTTAAGTACACTTTAAGTGTAAGAGTAGTAAACCAAGTATACAACTAGTTTACATCTTTTGTACTGCAACTACACTAAAAGTAATCTTAAGGGTTTATTGTTAGTTTACTAGCTTCTATGTTTTCCTTAAGTGAACTTAACATAATATTTATAATTTACTGCTTATATTATTGTTGTACTTGTATATGACTAGGTTTAAGGTTTTTTTCTACTCAAAATAGAACTGAACAATGTTTACTTACTCACCAGTGGACACACGTAAAATAAATAAGACACACTCAGATTAAGAAAAAATTTGTATCTTTGTAAAATTTGTAAAATTAGTACATTTTGTAAATTTGAAATCTTTATAAATCAAATTTTAAATAAATATTGTACTGGGTGTGTTTTTGTGCAGAGCAAGAATACTTACTTCTACTATCTCAATCAAAAGCCAAATATACTTGTCAGTATAACCCAAGCATACTTAAGTATAACTGTGTTTAGTATATCACTGAGAAGAACATAAAAAGTAAACTGATAGCATACTCACTAACTAATGGTACACTTGAATAAACTTCTTTTTTGTAAGGGTTGCTGTAAACACAGCTGTTTGCTATCATCAGTGCTAACTGCAAGTTTACACATTAAACTTCATTATTAAAAGAAATGAAAGAGAAATGCTTTCATTCAAGTCACTGTCCCTGTTTGTTTATTGTTTTGTTGTTAAGGCCACTAATATATTTCTATATCTTTCATATACATTTCAAATACAGTAACATGACGAAATACATGCCAAACACTAAAATGTTTTCTGGAATATACTGAAATAAATATTTTTAAATGCATTTATTTGGAATATATAGATATATGAGACCATACACAAATAATATATGTGAAATATATTTTTAAAAATTTATAAATAGGGTCAAAATACTTGGCTAATGCGCTTTACGGTTGGAATACCTTCTGAAATGCATTTCTATTCCATTATCCTCATTTTATTTTTTAGCAAATGAATCATACATATCGTCGCTGTCCAAAGAAGTTAGTTTTTCGGAGCAATTGTTTTTTCTTGTGATTTACTCCCAGAGATGTGAACAAAGTGATTTAAATCAGTTTGTCAGAAATTTACAAACTCTGATTTCTTTAAGGTAAGCATATTATATGGAATCCCAAAGATATAGTATTGATTTGTATCTTAAAACAGTATAAAACAGTACAGACTTAAACTCCCAACCACTAGATGGCAGTGTTGTTACATATCTTCAACCATTAAACACTTTCACTCAAACAGTCAAAGGATGCATTAACAAACATATGCATACGGTGGTGTGCTTTTCTACTTGGACAATTTTCTTAAAACTTGATCACAAGATATTAACTTGCTTACAGTATTGCAATACATAACTAAGTATTGAATCGTAACCACAGTATCATGATGTCAATATGACTGACCTTAAACATGACAGGTGGTTAGAATACACTGTTGGGGCGGCAGTGTTACGTCTCCTCTCATGTTGGACTGATGGCAGCGTCTGTACTACAGTGTCACTGTCCCTGTTAATATCACCGGCTGCGTCCAAAATCACATACTTAAGGCAGTAAGATCTAGATTAGACCAAGTATTCGCACACCTCCAGCTGAATCATGGGATAGCAAAGTGTGCTATACGTATACTTAAAAAGATCTCCCAAATTAAGTAGGTCATCCGGGTAACAGTCATGTACAGCTTGAACACTGAGTATTTGGACACACTAGCCACAACTGATTTCGCCTAATGTGTAGTATGGAAGTAGGGGATTTCAGACACAGCTACTTCTGGGCAGTGCTATTTCTTGATCCTCTCATGTTGGACTGATGGTACCTCTTTAGGTACACAATGTAGTTAATTCTGGAATATTTTGAACCAAAAATCGTACATGTTGCACCGCTTTATCTTCAGATTGCTGGTTCCACTAATAGGCTCATTGGATGCAAGAGGAAACAGACGATAATGATCTGAAAAACACCAGCTGCCTTTAGAAAGAAAACATTGCCAAAAAGAAAACGGCAGTCTGGGAATGCTCTGTTTAAAATAAACACCTTCTGTCTCAGTCTGACATTTTGTTTCCCAACATAATGAATTTAATACATTTTTAAGAGTGGCACAAATATCCTCAACTACTTTTGGGGCCCCAGAGCTCTGTTCCACTGAGATATCATATTTGAGTCGTTGAATGAAGAGGGTCCGGCTCATGATGGTACCTCATAAGAAGGTAAAGAAGTTGTATTTAAATGTATTTACAAAAGCTTCCTTTAATGAAACTTTAAGAAAACCTACATGACAAAGCACAGAGATAGTTATTCGTTTATTCTGGCTTTGTCAGCATGTGAACTCAGCCATGTGTATGTAGCAGTGATGATAAGTACAGTTTATTATGGAAACATGTATAAGTGGATAAAAGGATGCCTTGCCTATGTGATGAATGTTAAACATTTTATAATCCACAAATGTAAACTCCCAGATAAAAGCACTTTTGTTATCTATACTCAGAATTAAGTTTGTGTTCTTTAATACAGGATCGAACTAAAACTGTAAAACATGTTTAATAATTGTATATAGCACTGTGCCCCCCCTCTGGCTTATTCATGTGTGTACACTGTTTCATCTCAATAAAAAAGTTTAAGTCTTGGTCTGATCTGGTATTGTGGATCTCCATCATTTTAGTCAGCTCTGTAAACACATGAAATGATAAGATTAACATATATTTAATTTATATAACTAATAGAATTAAAATATTATATTTGTTTTTTAGGAGGAAAACACATTCTGCTATTCTTATAATAACTTATATTTTTTTCCGAAAAGTGGTTTCATGTATGCCACAAAGATGGTGAGGTTAATAAAGAATGACTGCAATTTACTGCTATAAGATGATCAGTATTGCATATTGTATGTACACACCTTTTAATAATAATACCTTATTCTAATAGTAAATATATTCATTATGTTTAAATATTATATTTACTACTACTACTACTACTACTACTACTACTAATAATAATAATAATAAATAATAATTTCAATAATAAATATACTCATTATGTTTAAATATTATATTTACTGCTACTACCACTAATGCTACTACTACTACTACTACTACTACTACTACTACTAATACTACTACTACTACTACTACTACTACTAATAATAATAATAATAAATAATTGTTTTAATAATAAATATACTCATTGTGTGTAAATATTAAATTTACTACTACTACTACCACTACTGCTACTACTACTACTACTACTACTACTATTACTAATAATAATAATAATAATAATAATAATAATAATAATAATAATAATAATAATAATAAAGAATTATTTTAATAATAAATATACTCATTGTGTTTAAATATTATATTTATTACTACTACTACTACTACTACTACTACTACTACTACGAATAATAATAATAATAATAATAATAATAATAATAATAATAATAATAATAATAATAATAATAATAATAATAATAATAATAATAATAATAATAAGCGTATAATAAGCTACAGTCTTCTTATTAATACTAATTTTTAAAAAAATCTATGACCACTGTGATCTCTTTCTGTGACCACCACTTTTAAGCTTTAGCATTTTTTAGACCAAAAGATTAAAAAAAAGATAAAAAGGCAAACAGCTGGATAGTAGAGAGGTATCAGCTGGATGCAGTGAAAGGTTCTGCGGCAACTCTCTGAAGTTACTCAAGACTCGTGTATGATCACCTTGGATCCACGCTCATCTCAAATGCTTTGCACGGCTTGACCGACAGGTGGCGATGTGTGATAACGCTAATGAGAGATCCGCTCTGAGCACGCCGGGGATCGTGGTGTGAAGCTGCAGGCGGTGATGTAGAACTGCTGAGGTTAAGATCGAGACATGTAGTCAGTAATGACCTCGTTCAGAGCCTTCCTTTAACCAGTGCCTTCACCAGAACCGAGCCTGGGCCACATATACACGGGCATAGAGTGGAGATGCAGCCTTACTGAAGCTATGACGGTCCAGTATGTTTAAGTCCAGGTATAGCAGTATGAGTGAGGGACTGGTTTAAATGGAGTTTAGCCACAAGCTTAAATCAAGCTCGTCATATGGGACTTAAGGGAGGGCCCTTTTTCATCATGTATCATAGTCTGCTGAGGAAAGTGTGTGGGATCAGCTAAGCGTTACGGTAACGAGTGGAGCAAAGCTGGCAAAAATGAATCAGCTTGTCTGGGGAGTCCCTTTGGAGACCATCAGGAAGTTCCCCTGCGTTTATAATCCGCTCCAGTGGACTCCAGTTGGCTACTCGTCCCACGTGGTTCCTACTCCTGTATAAAAAGTTTCTGTCTGAAGCGGCGCGATGTCGCGCTCGCCAACAGCAGTTCAGATGAGCGCAGCATCCCTGGTGGCCCTAAAGCGATGAAGAACTACTTGGAAAACGCGCACTGGAAGCCAGCATATCAGACAAAGGAGGGCAGGACTTAAAACTGGCGAATGTCAAAGTGGAAATGTTGCTGCAATGCTTGATTTTTTGAGTTCACTATGGATGTCTTTTAAGTGACAGGAAGGGGAGAAAGAGATAGAGAGAGAGAGAGAGAGAGAGAGAGAGAGAGAGAGAGAGAGAGAGAGAGTCAGTCTCCATCAGCAGGGCGCCCGTCATTTGGTTGTTGACTCTTAATCATGCTGCATGGGACCTCGTAGCCATGCCATGACGCGCCAGGCTTCGCGCTGAAGTGCCACTCACGGCCGATTTGGAGGTTTCCAGTCAGCGTCCCGGTCTTTGTTAAGTAGCACCGGAGGACAATAAGTCAACTTGTGCGATCTGGATGGCGCACCGGTCGGCGAGGCTATTTTGTCCAGTCTTCATCGCGCGCGTGACCAAAGACTAAATAACAATAATAAAAGGAATCTAAGAAAATACACTGATTTTTTATTTTTTTTTATTTTCACCGCGTCCAATCAGCCTGAGTTATCGGATGGAAGAGCCAAGTGCTGCATCACCACACGGACAGTGGATATTACAGCCTGCTTTTTGCTTTCAGTTCCTTTATTTTCTCTAATCTCTGAGCACATTTTCGCGCGTGAAGCGCTCGCCTTACGAGCTCGAGGGGTCGTTTTGCTCCAAGACGCACGGACTCTTTTTGGGGAGGGGGAGATTTGCGCGTCAGGAAAATGAGAAAGTTCGTCGTGGAGGTGCTTTGCTTTGCTGCTTGCGTTCTCTCCAGCCGCTGCACCCCGGCGCCGGACACCGAAGCCCAGACGGTGTCCCCTCAGGACACTTGCGCGTCTTGTGGCCTCGGCCAGCCGGACGAGTCGCGGCGGATGGACGTGGACTTCTTGGAGGCTGTGAAAAGGCACATTCTGAGCAGGCTGCAGATGAGAGAGAGACCCAACATCACCCACCCCATACCAAAGGCGGCGATGGTGACCGCGCTGCGCAAGCTGCACGCCGGCAAAGTGCGCGAGGACGGCAGGGTGGAGATCCCCAACCTGGACGGGCACGCCAGTTACACCAATGAAGTGGAGGAGGAAACTTCGGAGATCATCAGTTTCGCGGAGACAGGTGTGTATTCGCGGTCTGGCGAGCGCGCGCGCGCCCGCGGTCTCGGATTCAGCCGGACCATTCAGATGTCCAGTCCTGTTAGGAGTTCTCGAACTATAGCTTATGTTTAGGCGGGTGATTGCAAGGCAGTGGTCAGTGGTGCAACCGTACTGTACACAAGTAAATCGAAGTCATTGTCTAGACGGCCGGTGTTTGGTTTACTGTGGACCAAGCATCCCCATGGGGGTTTGCTGGCACGAGGTAGCTATAAACATTGTGGTGTGTGTGAGCGCGTGAGCGTGTGATTGTGTGAGTGATTGGCCTCCCTCGTCCACTGTAAACAGCGCCGAGCTTGGAACGTGGAGAGAACGGTGGGAATTGCCCAACAAAGACCACCAGAGCCACTGTGGAAAACACTGAACTTGTCTTCAGCCACTGCTGAGGTCATTTGTATTCGAGCGTTTCCTAAGAAGAGACCAGAGTGTTATTCAAATGACAGGTTGTGTTGAGAGACACGATGGCATTCCAATACGTTCTGTAAACATGTGGTAAGGCCTGTTCCTGGAATGCAAGATCATTATTCCCTTCCTTTCATCACATACATCACATATTTCATCACCTTATATAAGAGCATGCTGGACCTGGAACTAAGACTAAAACCAGGAATGAGCCTTATTATTATTTAGAAATTACTTAATACTTATTATTTGAACATCTTTCCAAAATGGTAGACTAATTCAATCATTAAGATGTCATTCAAAAAAAAGTCATTCAGAGATGTTTGATGTTATATGCTTCATTTTAAAGAAACTTGCCAAGTCAGATCTCTTCACATGTGTGGTGATAGGAACCGAATGTCTAAAGAGTTGCTGCCACCACAGAATGTTATTACCTGAAATGGTTGTGAATACGCTACCTGAAGCCTGTTTTATTACTATTTTGGACTGTGTTTTTTAGATCCCTTAACGGCTGTGAAGTATATGCATGGCAGAATAGTCACCAAAGAAAACATACATGTTCATATTTACTACTATTTTACCATCATAAATATTACATATGTCACTGTTCAATGAACCTTTCCTATATAATTTTCTATATCACAACAGCTGCTCTTTACATCCTGTTAAAGATTCTTGATGAATTGACCAATAAAATTGCTTTAAATTACTTGGAATAGAACCTCTTAGTTAAGAACGTTTCTGCCCTAATCTGTAAAATTACTATTTTGGAGATACAGCGATGATATAAACTTAGAGGACACACATAGGTTGACTGGATAATAACAGGGTTGTGTTTACATTGTAGACATGGTTGACCCCTGGTTCCTATCACCACCACTGTAAAACAATCTGTACTAGAATTTACTACAATCAACTATTTCACACCAAAATACTCTGATTGACTTTGTTTGACGATTTGAACAGTCAGTGGAATTCCTCTTTAAGCTACAGATGTGAGAAATCGAAGCAGATGCTAGCATTTTATCACTTTTGTCACAAATATATACCAAACACAGCATTACAGCACATGAAGTCATGTCCCATGCCGCATGTGATGCCGTCTAGTCATTAGTTTCCTCATTCTGCCCTGTATTCCTCTGTGGCCGTGGCTGTCTCCCTGCAATGCCTGTGGGCCTTTCGGTCTCTGCCCGCTCACGAAGCTCAGCCTGGGCTGCCAAGCTGGACGTGGCGTGGTGTCAAACTCCAGGAATGGGGTGCCAAAATGCCTCATGAAGGAGACTTGAAATGATCAGTGGTGCCACATGTCTGGCAGGAAGAATGTTCAGATCCTGCCCAATGGGAAGGCTAATTCAGATGGGCATCTTTTCTGTAGGGGCTAACCTGTCGGTGAGCTTTTTCTGTATCTGAGAATCATGCTGAGCTGTGATGTAGTTGAATAGTGATGATATTGTTGGCAAAAACACATACCAGCAAAAAGCAGGTTTGAGTCGTGAACTCGTTGGCATATCAGCCTCAGCTGGGTCTCATTAGAAGGCAGGGTGACCCAGGGACACAGAGAACTGGACGAGTTCCAGAAACTTCCAGAGAATGTCGTTTGAAAAGGGCCCTGCACCGGGCTTCCAAAAACGAGGGCTAGCTGGGCTGCTTGTGTTATCCTGACATCTTAATTGTCTTTGAAGTCACAGGTGAGATATACTGGTGACCGTTGGTTAGATCTTAAAGGTTTTTACTTTAGACCACAATGCAAGTTACCACAACCCTGTAAGCACCTTAGATTTGGGAAATGTATTAAACACTACTGTCCAACACAGATTTGCTTTAAACAAAATTGCTTAAAGGAATATTAGCCTGATCTGAAGCAACTGCCCAATTCTATTGTTATTAAATATTTTGAATTGACAGGTTTTCTTTTCTTTTGTATGTACAGTGTATGTTATAACCTGTGGTTATTAAGCATACACTGCACATGCAGCAAATAGAGATTAGTCTAAAAAGCACTGGAGTATCCCTTTTTGTATATGGCTTGACCTAAACTGAGACATAACGCAGTCCTACCAGTCATAACACCACATTGCTCCACCACCAGCAGTCATATCAATGAGTGTACAATTGAATTATTATTTGTTGCCTGCTTGTATCTCAGCTGCTTTATCTGCCCACCGTCACTGTTAGCAAATCTACCACTGTGTGGCAGGGATTAGCACACAATACATTAGTAGGCTTGTTTTGTTCATGTGGCCAAACTGTCAGTCACGGTGTCCAGGTGGTGGTGGTCTTTTGCGTACAGAGACGTTGAGTAATGACATGGAGATTTACTCCCTCGGTGTTGTGCGAGGCCGTGCAGGTGGAGGCATGCTGAGCCGCGTGTATTGTTGCTGGCGGAGAGGCCCACCCAGGTATTGTCCTGCCCTGCATGTAGCGGCCAGGCTTAACTTCTGGGGCTTTTGACCTTACACATTTGTCTTTCTCCTCAAACTCTCTAATTTGCATCCACTGACAGCTGTCTTTCAGACTTTGTACTCTAGCCCCTGCAGAAATTCTGAGGGAGGGGCTGAAGTTATATGATCGATTTAGGAGGCACTGGAATGAAACAAAGCTTGGTTTGGATGTACAGTGTTAAAGGAAACCTGTGACTGGCATCAAAGCTTTACTTTATTTGTATTAAATGGTCCTTAACACTCTGATGTCTCATTTGTAAGGTGGTTCCTTGAAGGACCAACCAAATGAAAGGTTATTTAGGGACTCAAATTATATATGGAAAACATCTCAAACAGTCTCACAATGAGAAATATTAGATATGTTAATTAGATTTAATATGATTTCACCTACCAAGGTATCATATTTGCAGTGTTGTGGCTTTAGCCATAAAAATAAAAGAAGCCTAAAGGTGATGCTATAGAAGAACCAGCATCTAGTTTTCTTAAGAACCTAAGAAATATTAGTTATATTGATTAAATTTGAGATTTAATTTGCTAAAGTATCACTGCAGTGTAGATTTTATGTTAGAATATAGTTTCTTCCACAATATACAGTGTACTGTTTTCCCTTATTTAGGTTTCAGTCAAAATAGCCATTTGTGTACATGTTAATGTAATATACCAACAACATCCATTTATGAACCTTTATGGTCATGTGCAGGGTGCGAAATACCCCCAGGTACTGGGGGTCTGATGTTGGCTGAGTCAGTTAGCAACTTCAGCATTGGCTGGTTGCTAATTCACTCTCCAAAGCAGTGGTAATGCTTGGTTTGGTTGAACAGTTCTTCATCTCCTCGTTGGTGAAATGCATTACATATTGCAAAGCGTTTTTCGGAGGTATCCTGGTCATAGTTACAGTTGCTAGGCTATGAAGGACCAACAGGATAAATCTGTCTGCTACTACGCCACCCTGAGGCAGACTGCATCACTGGTTAGTTAAGAATATCAAAGGTAGAAGCTCACTGATTGATGGGTGAAGCAGACAAAGGAAATACCTTGAATTTGAATTTGAATGTCTGGTTTTCCTTAACAGACAGCATCATGTAATTATAATAATAATACATTTATTTTCAAGGACCCTGGCCAGAATTTAGATTTTCTGACATTTTGGGGGTCCATAACAGTCCAGGACCCTCTGTATTTTGCACCTTGGGTATGTGTTAGTACGGTGGTTCTCACATGGCATGTTTTAGGGTTAGTTATGCTGCAACACCTGTAAAACCTAACTGACCTCAGGAAGGGCTTATTTATTAGTTCATTATTTGCATCGAGTGTTAAGGTCTGCTGGTTAATGGTACTTCAGGACTAGGATTGAGAACCATTGTGTCCTGAGATGTCTATATACATTTTTAAGAATTTTTTTCTTGTTCAGTGCTATAGATGAACAACATTTTAATGGAGGTTTACTGAGAAAAGAGTTTATGAATGATATATGTGGCTCTGGAAAACCTTTTTTTAAGTCATTACATACTGTAATGCTAGGATCAACCCTAGATAAGGAACATTTTGGATTATGTGGAAATTTTACACTCACAATTATCTTTTTCAAACTTGGCGCTTTGGGAAAAAGTGGTTTCCTTATATAGCACTGTACAAAGGTCTTAGGCATCTTGACACGTAAAGCTATTTTTCTATTTGGTTAGCATTTCCTGCTATATTTCATTGTTTGTCATTTTTCCGTTTTTAAAATAATTTGAAAATGCTTGTTGTCCAAAGTTCATGATAAGTGAATCAAAAGAAATGGCCCAAAACTACTTGGACTTACATTAAAGGTTTAGTATGTATCTATTCTCCTGTAAAGTTTTGATTTAGAAGGTTTTGTCTTGATAGCAGTGATTTTAATATATAAATATAATATATAACATTACAATAAATACCAAAAAAATATTAATTTACATTTACATTTACATTTACGGCATTTAGCAGATGCTCTTATCCAGAGCGACTTACAAAAGTGCTTAGTGTTGGGTTAGAGTATGAATCTCTATCTAGTACAACAGGATTAAGTCCAAACTACTCTTATACTCAAACACTGCCATAAACACAGGGCCAGTGCTGATACCTAGAAAAAAGAAAATGCAATACCTAGCAAGACAGGAACACCTACAGAGAACAGAACAAATACAAGATATTGTGTTGGATGAACCATTCCTCAAAGCTGCCTTCAAGAAGCCCAATGTTTACAGTTATCATCCAATACCTAATTAATTCTTAAATACATTAAAGCAGATGATGAAATATTATCAACCCAAGCCGTGGCTGGTGTGTAGCGAGGAACTCAACACATTTTTTAGCTGCATTTTTCTAAGCAGCATGTTAATAACATTCATGAAACAAGAATTTTAAATTTTTAAATCTAATGTTATACAGTGTTTTACTGGCAAAAGCGAGATAAAAAGAAAATACATTTTCTTTCAAATTAATTTAAGATGTGTGTTTGGTTCCCTAAAGCAGTGGATCTCAAACCAGTCCTCAGGGACCCCATTTTCACTCTTTGTGTGTTCTTTTAGATAAAGTAAAGGAAAAATGGGGACCAGCTAGCAGTCCCTGAGGGCCAGTTCGAGAACCCCTATTGTAGGGAACCCAAATCAGCTCAGATGATTCGAGGGATGGATGTGCAACCTTCAAAGAACCTCTAGATAAAAAGGTTCAGCGTTTTTCCTGGAACCGTACGTCCAAGCCAAGGACCGTTTAGGAACCTTTAATTTTAAGAGTGTAGCTGGAAAGTTTCTGTGGCAACTGCACGAAAGTACTGCATCATGTAAACAGTTTCCTCTCTCTCTCTCTCTCTCTCCTCTCTCTCTCTCTCCCCTCCTTTTACTCAATCATGTTCTCACTGCAAAGCCATGTGTTGAAGGTCTGGCCCGTCCCGTGCGCTTCTTTTGACATCACAGGGTTCATTGTGCCCTCTCTGAGGCGCTGTAAGCTCCGCGTCTCAGCAGCTTTCATTCAGAAGTCTTTGAACCTTTGTGCTGTGCCCTCATAAGCTTCCTCTCCTCATCTCCGCCCTCGCTCTGAGCCAACTGGGCCCGACCCCAGGACGGCGCTGTCATAGCCCGCGCTGTCATGTGACTTGGAGATGAGAGCAGCTTGGAGAAATGTGGCCTGGCCCCCTTTACCAAAAGGGAGCTGCCAGAATTCACACTTCTCCTGAGCCTCGCTGTGCCTCAAACTCAAAAGAGCAGTACAGAGATGTTAATATCTCTGAACTGGAGGAGGACAGAAAGAGGGAGAGTTCAGGAGGGAGAGCTAGCCCGTGAAAGAGAGCGAGAGAGACAGAAAGAAAGAAAGTGAGAGAAACCAGAGGGAGAAAAGAGAAAGAAGTGACAGCGGAACAGACCCTGACAACTCCTCCCACCCACGTTGTCATTTAACACGAAACACTAACACCATTTGATCCCTTTAGGTTGAAGTGTTCCCAGTTAGGGAGCCCATTCATGGCAATGTGAGCGATCTACTGCCCTCTCAGCATGTTAATGTCCCTCAGCTCTCTGTTCGGGCCGAGGCATTATTCTATACTGACACACACTCTTAAAAGAGACTTAATAAACAGATCTGTTGGACTTATACATTACTTGTCAATGGATCTGATACATGAGAAACTTGGAATGTAATTTCACAATGAGAAATATTAGATATGTTCATTAGATTTAAGATGATTTAACCTACCAAGGTATCATATTTGCAGTGTTGCAGCTTTAGCCATAAAAATAAAAGAAGCCTAAAGGTGATGCTATTGAAGAACCACATTTGGTTTTCTTAAGGACCTGATAGATGTTAGTTATATTAAATTTGAGATTTAATTTGCTAAAGTATCACTGCAGTATAGAAGGGTAGGTAGATTATATGCTAGAATATTGATTCCTCCACAATATACAGTGTACCGTTTTCCCTGATTTAGCTTTTAGTCAAAATAGCCATTTGTGTACTTGTTAATGTAATATACCAACAGCATCCAATTATGAACCTTTGTGGTTATGTTCATCTGAGTGAATGTGAGAAAACTGTGAAAACACCTGATCATGCTCAACATAAATTTTAACAAATTAAAACTAAATAAAAAGAATGTTTTATGCCCAATAAAGTCGATGAAGCTGGACAAAGTATCATATAGCTATTCAGCCTAACTTACAGGCCAGCAAACACAGTAAGGCTATCAGACATCTAGGGCTGGGTATTGCCACTGATTTCCCAGATCCATTCGATCCCGATTCACAAGGTCCCAATTCAATTTGATTTCCGATTCGATTCAATTCAATTCAATATCAATTCATTTAGGGATATTTCAGTTACAATAATATGTTTTGTTTGAATATGAAAAGAGATTTTCAGAAAACTAATGTGGTAAATGTTCAACCTACCATTGCTAAAAACATTAGTGTTTATATGTTTACATACCATCATGGGGGCTGGAATGCTAATTTTAAAGGTCAATCTCGATTTTATATGAATCAATATCGGATTATTCAAATGAAGATCGATTTGAATTGAAAAATCTATTTTTTAAACACACCCCTACAGACATCCCAGTTTTTGCACCTTTTTGTGGCTGCAACAGTCTCCGTAAATGTCCCTGTTATTAATTGTTAATTAAAAAAAAAACACTTCAGAGAGTCCTAAGAAAGCCTTGGCAGTTTAGCAGAAGAGAAAACATGCATTGTGCTTGTTTTAGCCAGCAGAGTGGGCTGTTGTGTACTTACTACCATTTGCTCGCCTAGTTTTACAGAATACTGCTGTGTAAAGCTCGACCAGATCTTAGCAAGCGTCAGCCCACAACGTAACCTCAAACACGAGGTAACCGAGGGATTTAAATCTGGAATGAGGTTATGGGACTTGAATCATATTACTAGGTAATAAGTAGGCTGTCTGATGTAATCTACCTGAATGTAGCTACCATGCTATCTACAAGCAGTGCATCACTTTTCAGCCATCTATATATATGACATCTGGCATTTATTGATAGCAGCCATCTCTGCCTGTGCAGAACTGGAGCTAGTCCAGGGGTGTTTAGGCTCTGGCTATTGGGCTATAGCCACAGTTGGGCTGTAGTCACAGCTCTCTTGTTACTGCCAAAATATTCAATACGAATATGAATTATGGGCTCATACAACCACTGAATGTTTTGTGGTTAACTTGATTTTTGAGCCCCTTTGGACTTTTCTGACTTTTTGACTTTATTTCCAATAATCGCGAACAACAAATCTCGCAGTGTCCCTGGTTTTTATTTTAGGAATGTGGTAATGACATATGTTTACATTACAGACCTTAGCAAATCACCTAACAGTCTCAATCAGGTTGGTTGCTACATCTTCCTCTACTGCTAGAGACTGGGGTTCAGTCCCCACCTGCAGAAGCACCATGGTACTATAACCTATAAGAATCCTTGGGTGACACTACCTTCACCTACCTGTTTAAAAATGATCAAATTGTAAGACATTTTGAGTAACAGTGGCGGCCAAATGCTACACATGTGAAGTGTTTTTGTGACTCTGTCAAATGCTATTAAACGTAGTTATAACTGTGGTGTAGACACTTCCTTGTAGGCCAACCATAAAAGCTAACAGGCTCCAACAACATTCAGAGTTAGTTCTAGAGTCTAAGTCTTTACTAAAGGAGTCAATGTCCAAACTGTAATATCCAAAGTGAAGGTTATGTTACATTTAATGAAGAGAACTGCTATGGAATGCAAATATTACCCACCATTAGCTTGACACTAATATAATGTTAAAACAAAAGATACATACAAAGTGAATTACTGTCATAAACATTTAATGAAGACATACTTGGCTGGCACATGTTTGTGATTTAGTAACTGTATCTGGCTCTCAGAGTAAACAAGCTTATAAAGTTGAATCTTTCCAACACAGTGCAATGACCACACTTCTGACCTCACCTACTCTTCTGAAACGGCCAGAGAAGAGAAAGTAGTGGTTATTAGCATATGAAATTAACACTCAAAAGAATATTGTTTTTTTCAACACAGCTAAAAATAAAATATTGCAATATTTGTTTAAAAAATAAATGTGTTAAAAGGTTCAGAAGTTTCTTTAAAGGAATTTTGTGTGAACATTTTTCAAGTTTAAAGAACCTTCACACAATGGAGACTATTAATGTGTGTCAAATGTTTTTAGAGCTGTATGTTCAAGCTGAGGACCAAATCCAGATGATTAATCTTTCACATCTCTCACCTTTCTCTTGTAGATGAACTGCTGTCGTCCAAGTCCAGCCTTTTTTTCGTGATCTCCAACGAGGGTAACCAGAACCTGTACGTGTCCCAGGCCAGCTTGTGGCTCTACTTCAAGCTGCTGCCTATCTCGTCAGAGAAGGGTTCTCGCAGGAAGGTCACGGTCAAGGTGTACTACCAGGAGCCAGGCCTGGGTAGCAAATGGAACCTGGTGGAGAAGCGTGTGGACCTCAAGCGCAGCGGCTGGCACACGTTCCCCCTGACGGACGCTGTGCAGCTGGTGTTCTCCAAAGGTGAGCGGCGACAAAACCTGGATGTGCGCTGCGAGGGCTGCGAGGCCTCAGGCGTCCTGCCGGCGCTGGTAAACTCAGCCGATGAGGCGCACAGGCCGTTCTTGGTGGTCCGGGCACGGGCGATGGAGGACAGCAAGCACCGCATACGCAAGCGCGGCCTAGAGTGCGATGGCAGCAGCAGCCTGTGCTGCCGGCAGCAGTTCTACATCGATTTCCGCCTCATCGGCTGGAACGACTGGATCATCGCCCCCTCGGGATACTTCGGTAACTACTGCGAGGGCAACTGCCCTGCATACATGGCCGGCGTGCCGGGGTCAGCTTCCTCCTTCCACACGGCCGTGGTCAACCAGTACCGCATGCGGGGCATGAGCCCTGGCTCCATGAACTCCTGCTGCATCCCCACCAAGCTAAGCACCATGTCCATGCTGTACTTCGACGACGAGTACAACATCGTCAAACGGGACGTGCCCAACATGATCGTGGAGGAGTGTGGTTGCGCTTGAGCTGGGGAAGTTGAGAGCAATAGTGTGTGAAAAAATCTAAGTTACACAATTTTTAAAAATTGAGACGATTCCTTTGCCTCAAATGTAGGTCAAAAATGTTGGTATCCAAGGTTTGCTTAAGTAGTTTTTGCTCTGAAGCTATGAGGCTAATGTGTCTAATAAGTAATGGACACTTATCCCTGATGCGGACGGCACCTATGTTTTAAAGCATGCTGGTGGTTTCTGACACTGAAATATTAAGTGTTATCCATAAGGCTAAACAAATTCAGGCATATTAGACCAGTTTTATTCATAACTGTACATCCAACAGTGTTTGAAACCTCATAAGCAAGTCTGTTTGTCTATTTTAGAAAATTCGAGGCAGGTTTTAATAGAAATACAGTTTAAACAATGCTTACTTGTCGACTATATGCCTCCTTTACTTGTTAACCACTTTAGCTTTTTAGTGTTCGCGCAAAACGAAAGCAGCGAACCTCAGATACCAAGCATGTCTTGACACCCTGAGCGAGGGTGGGGGGGATTGTGTAAATTCGATTTTTCACTGAACTATTGCTTTAAAACAAGGACTGGTGACTTTCAGTGCCCTCTGAAAGAAGAAAAACAGAAGAATTACAGTAAGAGAACGATATTTATGAACATCTGCAAACATATCCGTGCACACGTCTGCATTCACGTGCACACCTACACGCTCCCATGCATGCACAAACCTTTGTACATATATTTATATTCGTTACTATCCCTCTGGTAGAAGCATTTATGGGTTCAGCTATCACGTGATTCAGTCTTATTTTACGAGCGCAGGTTTGTATCATAGTCTTGAGGTCAAAGGGACGACGACGTTTGTTTTTGGGGTTTTTTCTTCCACCGTTTCTTTTCTTCTCTCCTCTGTACGGACTACACAAAGAGAAGAGTCTTAGGAAAACGACTGACCGGAGGTTTCTTCTGACCTTTTTTTTCGTCTGCGTCCATTCACGTTTCTGTACGAAAGCACTGACAAGGGGTCTGTCTCAAAACCTAGGGTGCGTCCGAAATCGCCTACTTGTCTACTACTCAGTAGGCGAAATCAGTAGGCGAGCGCAGCTAGGTTGTCCGAATACATAGTAAGCATCGAGTAGTAGGTGAACGGTACCCGGATCACCTACTGAATGGGCAGCCATGTTTATGTAGGCAAACACAGCACACTGCGCTATCCCATGATTCACCTGGAGCTGCGGAAGAATTCAAAGTGGAGGAAAAAAACGGTGAAAAGAGGAACCTCTGCTGTGTGTATGTACCATCTAGTTACAGAAGCTAGCGCTACTGCTGAGGTAAACAATGATTAAATTCCTCCCGTTTTATCTTCTCAGAGCTACAGCTTGACACCGTGTGAGTTCATATTCAGACAAAAACGCAGATCAGTGTCACAAAAAGTATCTAAATCTGTCAGTAAGTGAAGCTTTTAATGACTAACAGGACCTTTACGGTGGTGTTCTGACGTGTTGCGTCACAGGACGCTGGCAAGATGACGGACGTAGTACGTCAGAGATTGCGTGGCTACTAAAACTACTAGTCTGCGGCTCGAGCAGCTCCTACAGGCTCTAATCTAGTACCTCCTGACTAGTAGACAATTTCGGACGCACCTCTAGTGAGCTGTCTATATAGCGTCACAGTATGCGGGCTCCCGACATGTAGGCTGTCCCATTTTTTAGAAATCTTAAACATGCTGTCTACTGAGGCGCCTTATTTTGACCTGATTTTAAGGAAGCATCGAACGCTTCCTCAGCCGCTAAGGCAATCCTCTGATGCAACGCAGGCAAATCTACGAGCAGTGAAGTGGCTTTAAAATGTAAGTTATTTTGACTCTCTCTGGTGTTTTAATGTGTTTCTTGTCACATAATTACACAAAACAGTATTTTATTTACAACTCTGTATCGAGTCGTTGACCATTTTGCAGTTTTATACTCGAGCCATTAGCATTTATGCTAGCGGATTTTTTCAAGCCTCGGGCTATTGTTTTGGATGCCGGCCGGTAGCTTAGCAACCAGCTAAACTACCGGTCGCGTGCTGCAGTGGGCGAGAACAAGCCGTGACGTAGTCTCTCTCTAACAAGATCGTCTCAGTAATCTGTTTATGAGGAGAGATATCAGACAAAAGGCTGCCTATCTAGACAGCTCACTAGGTTTTAAGACAGACCCTAGGTCTCCACTCACTCTTTTCGACAGCAGCACTTCCAACCAGTCCTTCACGTCATCAAGGAGAAGAGCAAGAATTTCCAACGCAGTATTCGTCTGGGTTCTTCGTTCTCAACAAGCATCCCAAATGACGCCCGAGTGGCCCTCATCATCTCAGATATGCTGCATTTTTAAACCTTCTTCACTACAGTGGGACACGAGCAGACATTCCATCACTTCCCGGCACCGGGGCCATTTATAAAGCATGAGACATGGCTTTAGTTTTTGTTTTAGTTTTTTTTTTTCAAAACCTATCCTGGGGCGGGGTTTGTTTATTCATGTGACAAGCTGTAAACAGTGCGCAGGGAGCCATGATCTCTGCAGAACACTAGAACAGTGCCCTTGGAAAATAGAAAACTCTTCCAAAAGTACTTAAAACAACTGAAGCGTATTATATCCTCACTTCTCTCAAGTTGCCATATTGTTCAGTTGGCTACGGGTGCAGCGTCGCACTTGCAAAAGAAAAAAAAAACAGCAAAAAAATAAAATAAAATAAAATAAGCAACAAAAATATCCTAAATGCACATTTTATATAGCACTTGCAGATTGAAATGCCTTTTAAAGGGTATCCAGTGGCGCACCTGTGCTTGCTTACAATCCTTTTTCAAATAAGTGCCGCATGAACTATGCAATGTATAGTACCGACCCACACCGGACAGACTGAACCTTAGCTACTAGTCATAAACTCTTTTTCAATACTTGAAACGTCTTTCGCTTTCTTCTCCAAGCGAATGGTTGTTACAATGTTTGCACTGAAAAAAAAAAGTCGCATTATTAGTAAAAGAAAGAAGAAAAACTGCCATTGAAATAATAAGAAGTTATTTTTATAAACGCAAAACTGAATTCTGTTTCAAATGTATTATACGGAATCATGGAACCAAAGAGGCCAAGATTTTTAGCTATTATAAGATGGCAAGACCATTGCATTATTATGTAAAATACTTTTTGATCGCGTGAGAGGCCTAAACACTGTATCAGGGTACAATATTACGGATTCCATTTTCAGCTCGATTTTTCTTTCTTTTGTTTTCTTCTTATTTTGTACAGTAGACAAATGAAATATGTCATATTTTTTCATCGACTTTAATATTTTCAGTTTTCTATTTAATACTTCTAGTTCCTTTTCCAGAATCATTTAGAATGAATCAAATACATGCCATCTCTGTACAGCCTATGTAAGATAAAGAATGCTTTTAAATATTTTGTTCTTTGCAACTGTTATGAAATAAATTTCTTATTCTGCATTCGGACTCGGTCGTCACTGCTTTCTCTTGAACAGGTATGCAAAGGTTGGAGCACCCCTGTTCCAATAAGGTGTAATTAAGTTGACACCTTCTTTACATATAACCCGCTGTAATATCCCATTTTTTTATTTTAGAGCATAGTTTCTAGTTGTTGCTGTTTTAGGTTGTCAGAACAAAACCTTTCATCAAAATTTTTGGACAAATCAACAAAACATGTCATGCCTAAACTATTGTATACAACTGTATAGATTAGGACTTAAACACTCTATTAATCTTGTTAAATATGTTAATAATATGAAATATGTTCATTCATGTGCATTTATATTTGTATTGAAATGAATTGGTTTTACTACAACCTAGTTTACTTTTGGTTCCATACAGAATCATTTAGTTGATCTGTCCTTAAAGAACTACTTTCGTAGCTGTAATATATGAGTGTCAAGAACATTGTTAACATCCTAGGGCCTATTTAAGTGCTAGAACACATGCTATCCCTGGTAGCATCATAATCCTGAGTGGTCTATAGCTTCTATCTAACAGTTCTTTAAAAGTCGCTGTCCCAACTCTATCTATCACTTTTTCCATGGAGGAGATATTTGAATAAATGAAACAGCAGCTAGCTCTTAAAATGTCTTTTTACTGGGTATATGTTCGGGTATATATTGTTAAGTTAACAGAAAGCACTTCACCTTAACATGTTTAACTAGCAGGATTAAGCTACAGATAGATGGATGGATGGATTGATGTTTAATTCAAATTTAAATCAGATAAAGATTAAAAAGGTGAAAAATGTGATAAAGATTAAAGCGTATTTACATTTGTACATAAGCAATACATTGAAATTAAAATAATTTAAGATTCAAATAAAAATTTTCTTCCCAACAGAGAGGAGCTCTATTGTTAGATTTACACTAAACTCTTAAGTAGCTTCACTGCACGCATGTTTAGGTGCTACCTACAGCATCAAAAGCCTCCTAAGCTTATGTTTCTCCTAATGTTAGTTATTATACAGAGTTTAAATAACTCTGTCAGACTATCCTCTAACTGTCCCATCAGTTAACATGGCCTCCTTAGGATCATCAGTAGCGTCGGAAGGGGTTTGCTGCTCCAAAAGTACAAAAACATTTAATCAATGAGTTTGGCTATTAATATACTACACTTACACTAGAACCCACTTAATCTACTGTGATGTAGGGGCTGTGCTGTCAGATGAATAGAGAATGAATAAATAGTTGAATGGAGAATGAATACAAGAAGAAGATTAGATAAGTGACAGATAAGTGTCAAATAAGTTTTTCCTTCCAACCGGCCCAAACTCGAGACTGACATGAGCCGGCCCACCAGTCCATCACAAGGCAGACACTCAGACATACACACAGGGGCAATTTGGTATATTCAGCTCAGCTGATTACATGTCATTAGGGTGTAGAAGGAAATCTATGCAGTCGTAGGGGGAACATATAAGTTCCACACAGAAAGGACCTTGGTCAATCAGCCGGGGAATCAAACCCAGGCCCCGCAACAGCGACCTCCAGTACTCCACTAGTTCTGTAAGATAACAGAATAAAAAAAGCAAAAGGCCTTAAATATGCTATTATATTAAATATGGTATCAAAAATATACAAATACAAACCTTTCAGCTGTTATCTTCAGCTCATCTTTTTTTAAATTAAATGATCTGAATATTGGTATCAGAATTTCTAGCTAATTCCAGTTTGTTTTGCTGGTCTGTCATCACAGCTCCTGCCCGAAAAGTTTGCTTAGGAGCCACAACAGGTTTGGCCTGCTGTTACGCTTTTCTTCACAATAGGACCAAATTGGCTGGAGGTCAAATATTATTATTATAGAACTTATATAATGTATTATTATTTCTGTTTTTGCATGTGATACTCATTAAAACAAGATGGTTCTTCAAGGATTCATTAGCAAAGTCAATGTTTTTATTGTAGAACCTTTAGTTTACTATTTAAATTTGGAGAATGTGTTGTATATGGTTCTATATAAAACCATGTCAAACTAAATCTATATAGCATGAGGGTACTTTCTATTATTACAACTTTAAATTTAATTTAATTAATTAAATTGTCACAACAACAGAATACTTTTGAGTGCTATTAAAACAGGACCTCAGACCACAATATTAAGGCTAGTTGTTTTTAGGTTATAGGAGTTTGTGGATGTTCGACTTGCCGGCAGCTCCTGGATGTTAGAGTCTAAAGAATATAAACATAATGTAAAGATTTTTTTATTTCTTGTAATTGTGAACCCAAACCAAGACCCAGCACCATGTATCAAAGACTCAGAGATCTGACTAATGATAATTACTGTTGAGTGAGTTTTGGTCATCAGGACTTGAGAAGGTCAAGAAGCTGCCCTGAGGTCACACACTCTCCATGATTGGGAAACCAAAGCCAAGAACAGCAGCCTGTAGAGCATTAGCAGCTAATATAGACTCAGGTTACACCTCTGACTTGATTAGATGCAGACTGTGTTTTTTGGTTTTATGACAGGAGCTTGAGCTTAGCTGTTTGTTAGCAAGCTGTGTCTATTAGTGGAACTGAGAAAGAAGATGTGGAACTGTCCAGTTTGAATGAAGAGCTTGTAAAATACTGTGAACACAGGCATGGGGGTGCTTCAAAGCCAAATCAGTTGTAGACCATGCACCTTCTTCACAGTTCCTACATATGTTCACATTATTTTTTTAGGGAAACACACTGAGTCAGATTTGTTCACAGTGATGGTGATAGAAGGTAGACGTCCTCTACAAGCCAACTTACATACAGTTATTACTCAAAATAGTTATGAATATCATTGCTGTCTAAGAAAAAACAAGTCTCCAAAATGGTAACTTTACTGGGTCCATTGACTTACATTCACTTTCAATGTAAGCCAATGGAACCAGAATTTTTCCCAAGTGATTTTGAAACATTTCCATTGGTCCATTTATCATAAAATGTTTACACAATGTAAACAGCAGCTGTCATGTTTAAATGATTCTGTCGTGTTTGATATGCTGCCTCATGCCTGAGTCAGAATTTCATGATAGCATGTTAATGATGATATTTAATCCATTTATATTCGAGATGTGTTTTAAGGGGCAAATTACATACTAGACATTACATACTAAAACCCAGAAGGCTTGTTTTGCATAGCAAATAATTTGGTGACCCCTGATCACAACCACTGTAAAGGAGCCTGTAGGTTTCTTTAAAATTAAATACTTCAATTCAGACCACCCTAAATAACTTCATCTTAAACAGTGAATTATGCAGAATTTGGAAAATGTAGTGGAATTTCCCCTCAGGCCATTTTAAAGCCTATGATATCCCCTCTCCATCACCACAGCAATTACAACATGAGTGTTTGTTGTGTTCATAGAAGCACTGAGGCTTTACATGAAACGGCATGTTTTGGAAAGGAGCAGGGCCCCTCCTGCTCTCTCCAGTGAGAGAGAGAGAGAGATATAGATAGATAGATAGATAGATAGATAGATAGATAGATAGATAGATAGATAGATAGATAGATAGATAGATAGATAGAGAGAAGGGTGTACGAGAAGAAGAGATGATGAGAAGTAGTGAGGGAGAGAGAAATAGTGGAAGAGAGAGAGAGTAGAAGAAATAGAAAGACTAGGAGACAAATGCTGAGATTGAAAGAGAGAGAGAGAAGGAGAGAATTAAATGGTAAGAGAGAAAAAGTAGTAGAGATAGATAGATAGATCGATAGATAGATAGATAGATAGATAGATAGATAGATAGATAGATAGATAGATAGAGGTATTAAACAATTATCTTTACATGAAACGCTTATGACACAAATGTGGGTGTGTTTTGAACTTACTGATCTATCAGTTAAGACATGCTATCTTAGTTAAGCATCTGATCTTCTCGAAATGTTATTAATAATTAAAAATCACATTAACCCTTTAGATTCCTACCGGAATTTTAGGACACTCCTGTGAATTTCTGACCATTTCCCAAGTTACAGGTCTATTAGTTATATTTATAAATAAGATGCTTTGTTATAAAACCAAGAACTAATGACAGACACAGGTTGAGTTGATTTTAAATGTGAGTGCCACAGAAATAAACTGTTGGAAGTGTTGGAAATGATCACAGGGTCATTAAGTCTAGGACTAAACAATGAAATTGTGATATATGAAAAATACATATCATAACTTTTTGTTACAAATTAAAAACTTAATACACCTGATCATTTAGTAATACCTATTAACACCTAAACAATTAGACTAATGTACTGCAATTTTTTTTTGCTAATTTAGACAACAGAAAATCTACACAGAGATATAATACAAGACAACGGGCAATCTACATCCACATGCGACAAACTAGGCTGAAAAATAGTGAATTATCTATTTACACAACAATCCACCAATTGTGGTTCCTCTATGGCATCAATTTAAAGAACCATTCTGGCACTTTTGTGCATGGAGGTGATTCCCAAATTACTGACACACATTCAGATGACTGTAAGCCTATTTAGAAAGCAATACAAAGTGATACCGGTGCATATAAAACAGTAATTGGCATATTGATTAAACATTACCCTAAATGTATTTTCTGACTTGTAACAGTGTGCAGTAATGAAATCTCTGACCGTTATTAAATCTATTTAATTGATAAAGAAAGAATTTCTTTCTTAGCTATATGGCAGTATTTAAAGGGATTTTCTGCCCATAACTCCACTGGAATGCGCCCACACAATCATGGCCATGATTCTTTTGTCCGGGCTCTCTTTTGTTTTTACAATGAACGTAAAAGCCCCCTTTTTTCATTGTGTTACATCCGTCTCAAGTCTTCTTAGCAGCATCATTCCCACAACCGGCTCCAGACGGTTTCGGTTGTTCAAACGTAAGGACGGGTTTTTTTTCCCCGTTTCGAAATGCACAGAGATTGCATTGTGCTCTCAATATTAAGGCACTTTTCTGCCAGACCACTCAAGCAAAAAGAGGATATAAGACCATAGAGGCTCTAATGTATGGATACGAATTTGTGGGAACCTCCTGTGGGAAAAAGAGCTCTAACAGTGAATACTGGAGAAGAAGTCTTGAGTTACTGTGGTTTGTTGAGCCGGTGCACGCATGGCGTAAAATAACAAAGAGGAGCTGATAATTACTGATCTGGATTTACTGTGTCATACATGACTTATTATTATCCTTGGGTAAAACACAGTGTGATGAAATATCAGGTCAATTCAAATCAGAATCAGATTTCATATTTTATTCAATTTCTTCAGCAGCAATCTTGATTTAGCTCAATGTAGTACTGAGTAGTCAAAGCAGGAATTAGATGAGAACTGTAAATAATACTGGGTTAAATAAACACACTGACATATGCAAAACCACTACTTACTGTATATATACTCTTTGAATATTTTAATGTTTTGCCGAGCAAATAAAAGCATGAACACATCCCCTATAGAGAAAGCACGTCTGCAGGTTGCAATTACTAATACCTATAATATAATAATATAATACATATATATATATGTGTGTATATATATATATATATATATATATATATATATATATATATATATACAATGTAATGTTGTATCTTGTAACAAGTATATCGTATGTCAAATTATATCAAATTATATATCATATCAAATTATATTAAGATACTTTGACCATAGCAACACCTTTGCAAATGTGTGTATATATATATATATATATATATATATATATATATAATATTTTTCTATATTTTATTTTTTTTAAACATCAACTTTATTGATAAATTAAAGCAATAATTTCACTCAAATATAAATTACCCAAATAATATTACAAATAAACAATAACCTATAAATGTTTTTCCCTTAACAGTTATCTTTCTGTTTATTTGTACAGAATTATATTAATTATTCTAATAAAAAAGCCTTAGTTTGAGGACCACCAGCAGTACAAGCAGTTAGTCATGTTGATGCATGGCACCTGGACATTCTGAAGGCCATTAAGGAGAGAAGACAGTCTGAGGTTTGGCCGTTAAAGGTTTGCCTGGTTTTGGAGGGACATTTTTTACAGTCTTCGCTCTCGAGAGTTTATGGAGGGGAATGACTGGAATGTTCCACTTCAGTTATCAAAATATGTACATCTCAGGATATTTTTACCCACTGCATCAACACCACAACTAATACTCAAAAAGGACTGATTCCTATCCTCCGGCAGTGGAGCGGCTTTCAAAATGTCACCTGTCTAAGATCTGCGGTGGACGTGGGCTGCGTAATCATTCTCAAAAGGAGACAGAGGTCTTGTGCGTGACAGTTTAAACTACAAATATCAACAGCACCCCTGCATAACGTAGACTAGACATGCATTAATCAAAATTACTCCCCAAGTATGTCACACATTCAAAGAGTTTGTCTTGATAAGTGCACACATGTATGACATGTAATGTACATAACAGTTGTTTAATATTTACAAGAAAATTGCAATAAACACATTAAATAGAATACAGAATAAGAATTATGAAAATGTACTACAGAAGGTTTGAATACTTGTGCATGTAAATGGATATATTAGTTAGCATGTCTGAGTACACATATAAAAACACTTCAGTACAGAAGTTTATAATCTGTTGGTTCAGTTTAAGTTTAAGTGTGAGGTGTCCACTGTGGTTATTGAGCTACAGCTCCAGTGAAAAAGCTGTAAAGATGTTTGGTCATGCAGGTTTTGATGGCCCTGAGTCTTCTACCAGAAGAAAGTATCTAGAATAGGAGATGTTCAGGATCAGTAGTGTTAGCTGTAATTTTACCAGCAGACTTAATCACTCTGCTGTTATAGATGTCATTAATGGTTGGAAGACAACATCCATCAATCTGCTTTGCTGTCCTAGTTATGCACTGGAATTTGGCTTATTCTTGTAAGGGTGAAGGAACCAAACCAGATGGTTTTAGATGAACTCAAGGATCACTCTTTAGAACTGGATCACCACAGCCTGTGCCAGGTTGAATTTTCTTCAGCCGTCTCAGAAAGAAGGCTTGTAATGGCCCTCAGATGGGACCAGGCATTCAAAATCTTTAATGACCCGTAGTCATTAAATCCAGTGATGTTTGTTTGTTTGGGGATTTGAATGATGTAGTCGGTGATCTGTTTTAGGCCTCTCCAGACTGGGTCATTAGTTGGGTCATTAGCCAGCCAGGAGCGAGTTGCAGTAGTCGAGCCTTGAAATGTCAGGTTCATAATATTGGCTGAGAACGATAACTGGTCATCCAAAATCACCCCAAGGTTTCTTGCATCTTTAGACAGAACAATCATGGCAAGATCCTGCTGAGGACCTGTAGTTCCAGAAATGAACAGCAGCTCAGTCTTGCTGGGATTGAGCTTCAGATGATGAGCTGTCATCCATGAAGAGATGTCAATCAGACATGCAGAGGTACAATTGCAAACCTGGGAATCAGATGGTTGGAAGGTGGGAAAGCATTAGTTGAGTGTCATCAGCATAGCAGTGGTAAGAGAAACCATGAGAGGTAATTACATCACCAAGAGAACGGGTGTAGAGTGAAAAGAGGAGAGGACCTAGCACTAAGCCTTGAGGGTAAGGCTTAGTAAGGAGCCTGCAAGGAGCAGATGTAGACCCTCTCCATGTTACCTGGTAAGAAAGCCCCTCTAGATAGGACTCAAACCACTTCCATGCAGATAGGAGGATCTTGTTTTTCACTGTGTCACTGTGCATGTTGGTTTTTGAGTTTCTGCCTGTATGTTCAGATGAGGTGAACAAGACTGTGATCGGAATGCTTGGAAGCTTCCTGCATGACAATGTGATAAGCATTTTTAATAGTGGTGCTGCAATGACCTAAGATTTTGTGAAAAGTGACATGTTGGCTGTATTTGAGCATTTCCTTCGTTGGGTTTGTGCTGTTGAAGTCCCCCAGAATGATGGCAGGGAGTCCGGATTCTCTCTTTCTGCTTTCATTATCTGATCGGCCTGTTGTTTCTGCACATGGCTCGCACACGCGTCTGGTGAGATGTAAACACAAACCAAGATAAAAGATGAACATGGACCAAGATGAAAGAAGAAAACTCTCTGGGAGGGTAAAAAAGTTTACACTTGATGAAAAGTATAATGGTACCAGATTCCACCTGCCTTGTTTTTGCCACTGAGCTCCGTCTCTATGACGGCTCTACGCAGCTGGAGGCCGGAGTGGTGCAACACACAGCCAGGGGTCAGTTCCAAAAGCCAGGATTCAGTAAACCAGAGGGCAGATGTGGTTTAATGGTTTGGCAAAGAATAAGGACTGTAAGATGACAAAACCCACCCTATCTTAGCTTAAAAAGCAGCTTCAGCGCACCTGTTGTGAGAATTTGAATGATAGGCTGAATATTTTCAGGTGAAACATAGTCCCTGAAGGTCAGTAAGTGTTTCCTACTATAGCTGACTTTAGGTTTGCTGTACAATAGACAGCCATGGCACCATTTAGAATGCCATAACTGTACTCCCGAACTACCATCAGGCTGTTTCTCATGAGGAAAATTTGAAAGCATTAATGACTTGCTAGGTCGGTGGTCAACATCACTCACTCACATAAATGCAGGGTTTCCCACAGACTAAAAAACAGCGTCTATATTAATGACAAAACAAATAGTATTTGACCCTCTGCTCTCAGTTAAATATGGCCTAAAGCTATGCATCAGACATGAGAGAATGAACCACATGATGAGGAATTACACTGGGGGATTCCCTTTACTGCTTCACTTCAGAGACACATGAGTTCCTGTACTTGTGTATTCATCCAGCAAAAATATTCACCCAAGGTACATATGAAATTTACCTTAAAGCTGCATTATATAAGTACTGGGGATTTGGAGACCTCTCTGGTGGAGACGTGTAATTACAAGCAACAACTGTATTTGCATTCTGCATCTAAACCCCTAATATTCAGCCTGCGTGTAACATGACGGCAAGAATAAATAATCACTTTTAATAGATGGTGTCAACATTATCATGACATTAACAAATAGAAAAAAATGTGTAGAAAAAATAATCAGACTTCCAGCCAGGAAGCTTTTATTTGCTCAGCTAAACAGTTTATACAGTTACTAGTGGTTTTTACATATTTTAATGTGTTTACTTTACACACATGTTTCCAAGCTTATTGTATTTATGCTTATTTACATCTGATATTTGGTGTTGTCACTGGTGAAAATACACTCATTGCTAAGATAAAGGCTTTTATTTTTAAGACAATTAGCTTAGGTGCCTAGGACTTTTAAACAGTAGTATAGATATTTAGCAATAGTATCTAAATGTTGATAAAAGTTTTTTCCACTGCATGGTAGCAGCTTGACTCTACTTGACTCTACCTGACTTGTTTTTGGGTTTCTTATTCGGCGAACCTGGCACCTGGTACTATTTTTGGAATCAACAAGGTTCCAAGTCAGCTGAGCCATTACCAAAAGGTGACTACCTCCACCTAAAGAGACTACTGTTTAGGTGGAGAGAATAATTGCTGTCACCTTTACCCATATGCTAAGGCTACCTGATTAGGAAACCTTCTTGCCATCTCCATTTAGCAACCAGAATTCTGTCATCTCCATTTAACAACCAGCATCTGTTGAACGCTGTTGAAAGACTGACCATCAGGGCCTCCTCCCCACCCATCACAAGCCAGCTCTCCTGTCCATTTGTGCCAACTGCTACACCCTCAGTTACATCACTGTGCCATCCAGATGCACCAGCATTGAGATAGGATGGGACTGTTTCAGCTCATGCCCACTTTACATAAAGAGTCAGTCAGAGACTGCCTCTACCTGTGCAGCTTCTAAAGCGTTGCCATCCAGATTTCAAACAGAGACTCTTTTCTTTGGTATTTAGTTATTAAACTGTAAATACTGTTTGACCAGAGGAGGATGGGCCCCCCCTGGGGGTCTTGGTTCCTCCCAAGGTTTCTTCCTCCAGTCTGAGGGAGTTCTGCCTTGCCACTGTTGCCCCTGGCTTGTTTACAGGGGGATATATGTTGTAGCTGTCTGTTTTCAACATCGTTGTAAAAAGCGCTACACAAATAAACTTGAATTGAATTGAATTGACTCTAAAGTAGTCCTCTCCAAACTTTTCAGCAGTCTTCTGTCTTACTGCCGTCAGCCTTCTTTGAACAAAATTAGTCTCCTTGGTGTCATGATGTCTTTACCCCAGATTCCACCTCCCTTGCCTTTGCCACTGAGCTCCATGTCTCTGTTAGCTCTATGGAGCAGGAGGCCGGAAAGGTGCAATGCGCTGTCAGGGGTCAGTTCCCGAAAGGCAGTACTTAGTAAAGCAGAGGGCAGATGTGGTTGAGAAGCCAAAAAGTACTTAGTAAAGCAGAGGGCAGATGTGGTTGAGAAGCCAAAAAGTACTTAGTAAAACAGAGGGCAGATGTGGTTGAGAAGCCAAAAAGTACTTAGTAAAGCAGAGGGCAGATGTGGTTGAGAAGCCAAAACCAAAAGGATAACCGGGCCCCAGCACGGAACGAGCAAACCGGGCCTAGTGTGAATACGCTCTTAGACTTCTGGCTAGTTGGAGAGAATCTTCAGTCAGCTTTACCCATATGCTAATGCTACCTGGTTAGCAAACCTCCTTGCCATCTCCTTTTAGCAACCAGAATCAACAGCCAGTTATACTATAGTACTATACTGTACTATAAATGCTATATCTGCAGTGGAAAGATAAAGTATCTGCTACCAACAATGAGTCAAAAAAAAAATATTCATACAAATACAAGTGCGTTAGCTTATGTGTTGATGACCTTTGTTTCTATTTTATTATTAGAATTCACCACTAATGCTTGTGAAACAATACTTTACTTTTACACTTTTTAAAACTGTTGTTTTTGTTAATAACATCCCAAACAATTTATATCTTTGTCTTTTTTTCGTGTTTGAAGATGAATTGAAAGCTAATCCTCAATTAGCAGATATCACACAGAAGGTACCCACCAGGATAATAGTCTTTTGTGTCATCTAATGCTCATTGTATGTCAGGAGCATCGCTGGCAGACCTGCCAAGCACACATCTCAACTCTTTATCTCGCAAAACAGAATAAAGGCAGAATTGTTCATGACTGACAGTGTCTCATAAAAGAGTACAAAGGATGAACTTTCGCATATCATTCCATATAATCCCATTGAAGAGGGCTCCCTTCACACGCTATTCACACCATGACACCACAGTTATGAGATGCTACCAAAATGAACAGGTGGATATCCTATGGAGCTTAAGCTAGGGCCCCCCATTGTCATTAAGGGAGGGAAGGCCCCACTGCAGTATCCATATGGCTTTGATTCCAGCTGGTGTGTACATAAATATAGAAAGGGGGAAAAATGACTTTTATTATTAGGTATATCACATTACACAATAATAACAAGTATGCATAAATAAAACGATATCACCATTAAGAATTTCCAATGCATAATTTCTTCAGATTTCTTCCCTGCTAGGACTGCCTTGACCAGCTGTACGTGCTATTACTGGTTTGCTAAGCTCCAGTACACGACTGCCCCATGGAACACTAACCCCTAGTGATAAAGGTCATAGCACATAAAACTCATCTGTCTTGTGTTCAAGCACACACTAGCAAATTACCAAACTGTTATATCAACAAAAGAACAGTTCATCTAGACTTGAAATGTATTTCTATGGCTGACATGGTCTATGATCACTACACTCATTGTCAATCCTACTGAAAATATTGGAAATATTCTCTGCAGTGATGTATCATGCCTTAACATCTGGAAGTCTGACAGCAAATTTGGGTTTGCCAGCAGCCAGGAGGATGTTACCAGCCTGAATGCATAGTGCCAAAGTGTCAAGTTTGGTGGAGGAGGAATAATGGGCCTGTTTTCATGGCTTGAGTTTCTTCAGTAAAGGGAAAACTGAATGGTACAGCATTCACGTGCTAGGGAAATGTGTGCTTCTAATTCTTTAGAAAGGCCATTTTCTGTTTCAGCATGACTCTGTGCACAAACTAAGGTCTAAGAAGTAGTTTGCTGTGTAGATGACCTGGACTGACTGGTCTGCACAGAGCCCTAAACTCAACCTCAATCAACCCCTTTGGGATAAATTGGAACACCAACCGCAAGTCAGACCATAAAGCCCAACATCAGTGCCTGACACTGACATCTAGTAAATTAAAACAATTTAACAGAGATATCAAGTAATGGAGTACAAATACTTCCTTACCTTACTTAAGTAGAAAATGTAGTTATTAGTACTTTACTGGAGTAATTATTTTTTAGATGACTTTTTACTTCTACTTCTTACATTTACACACCATTATCTGTACTTTCTACTCCTTATATTTAAAAAATAGCCTCGTTACTCCTATTTCATTTACAGTTTGTTTTTATTCATGTACATTTACATTCTAGTAAAGATTATTGATAACATGCCTTTGAAGTTTGATTTTTTGCACCATTACAATACTTATAAACAACTAGTCATCATATCTTCCGCTCCATGAAACACATGTTAATGTTCAGTAGTAACAGATATGCTTCTTTAATATATTTACATTGTACTAAACTATATTCATGTTCAATGGGCGTATATGCGGCTGAAACAGGAAGCCTAGCACATCCCAAATTTATCAACATTAATATTTTAATATAACATTATAGTCATTATAGCTTTTGGAAGAATGGGGTTTTGAGGAGGTGGGCTAGAGCATTATAGACCCCTGTGGTGCAGCCTAAGCATTTGTCCTTAATGGCAATTTTTTTCTCTTACATTATTTTTACTTTTATACTTTAAGTAGTTTTGAAAGCAGTACTTTTATACTTTTACTGGAGTAAAAAGCTTGAGTTGATACTTTAACTTTTTCAAAAGTATTTTTAAACCCTAGTATCTATACTTCTACCTGAGTAATGACTGTGAATACTTTTGACACCTTTGCAATTTAATGAAATGTTTTAATAATGCATCATTTAACTCTGCTGGACCTGAATGACTAAGCACATGAATATACAAACACCAGTCAAGCTTTTAATAGCTTATATTAGCATGTAATGAATGCGATATTGCATTCCTAATCAACTTGTGCCCACATATAAAGGTCAGAAACTTCAGGAAAAGTTTATGTGACCTGATGCAGACCAACACAAAACAATGCTACTTTGTTTGGCTAGTGAATCGTTCAATTTCACAAAACACACAACACCTGCCAGAAGTGTTAATTGAACGCAGTAGAAGTCATTTGCCTCATTGGAGCGAATCTGACAGCACCCACCTGGTGCTTTCGCTTGCATGTGAAAAGAAACACTGCTTGTTGTGCCTCCATATAACACTGCAACTCTCCTCCGGCATGCCACCCTGTCCCAGCGGCAGCAGCACCCTCCCGCCTTGCCAGCTGCTTTTAGCAGGCTGCTAACAGAAGGATTAGAGAGAGATAGGATGGAAGGATGAGCATGTCCTCATGTGTCTGAAAATAACCTACTGGGGTTTAGGCCACAGTGGAGTGTACTGGTATGCTGACATGCTGTCTCATGTTTTGTAGCTAAAACGGTTTTAATATTTTTTTTTATCTTTTTTTATTTGAATATTGTGAAACATCAAGGTTTTGGTACGAGGAATTTTGGAAGTGATGTATGGCACATTGTTGTATACCAGACTGTACGAGAATGTGATTGTGGCTTGTCTTTACATCAATTTCCAAATAACCCAGATGCCTGTCGCCTAAGAATTTTCATAACAAAGAAATATGTTGGACCTTATGTTCAGGTCATGTATCACAAGCTAACATTAGTTAAGCTTAGAAAACCATGAAAGATAGATTATCTTTTAAGTTAACTAATATTAAAAAATGGGCGTGTGCCTTCATAGCACACTGGCATTCGTTGCTGCTTTTGGAGGTTAGTAAGTTAACGTTATGTTCAAGACTTTGCTAGCCCAGCTAATGAAAATAAGGTCCAACACCACTCTTTATCTTGGCAGTTCACTGGTGATGGGTTTTTTTACTCAATTAAATCAATGTTAATGAATCTTATCTTATCTACAGCTTGGTACACAACAATATGTCATACTAGCATCACCACCTCAACTCACTTCTCTGCTTCATAAAAGCACTGCTGTACACAACACTTGCAAAAATTCCTTGTTTTCATGCAAGGAAATCGAGACCAGTATGCTATAAGGGTAGGATCATGTTAATGGGGCACTCTGACCAAACTGAGGAATCTACCCATCGCTACATCTGTAGTAAATATGCTCACCACAGTGCCAGTATAGTTTTGAAAGTGAGATTTTCTAGTTTAAATACGAAGAAAACGCATTTCATTTGCTCACAAGCATCTTGGGGCAAATACATTATTACATGCTGTTTGGAATGTTTCGTTTTTTGCCTGTGGGCAATGGCTGTAAGGTGTACCATATGATGTAAGATGACAAGTAATATATAAAAACTAGTTTTAGTCTACAATGGCACTTTAATTACAGATTATGCACGTATACAGCACAAGCCCTACACAGCAGGTTAACTCTCACAAGCCCAGTCAATATGAATTTAAAATTAAATATGCATCTACTGAGAGGGCTTTTGTTTTTGGTTGTTCCGCCTGAGATTTGGGTAAGTAAGAACTTTTTAAGGTTTTTTGCAACATATATCTATATATATATATATATATTTCATATATATATATATATAGTTCACTGGTGATGTTTTTTTTAATTAAATCATTGTTAATGAATCTTATCTTATCTACAGCTTGGTACACAACAATATGTCATACTAGCATCACCACCTCATAACTTATATGTGATTTAATTTTTAATTAAATCATATATATATATTATGGACTTTTAAACTAAAATTTAAGTTTAAACTAAACTTTTTTTGAAAACTAACTTGAAAGAATGTATGGAAAATGGTTTCAAATAAGAGTTATTTTAAATAATTTGATATATGTCAAACATTTGTTTACCATTTTTAGTAAAATAATGGGACACAAAACACACACCATGACAATTTTTTTTTACTTCAGAATGTTTAAAATGTAAGTTTGCAAAACTGTTTCTCATTCCCCTTTAAGCTGATGAGTATAAGATGAAAACACTCTTATTATTGTCATGAGCAATGAAAAACCTACCAGTTGCTACAAGCACAAATCAATCACTGCAACAGCTATTGTTATTCTTTATTGTCCCACGGCACATACGCTTCTTCAGCCATTCACATGTACAGGGTCATGCGTGTAAGACCACATTATAATGCAAATGAACATACATTCATACATGCATTCCATAAATGGCACGCTGCAGGCATATACAGTAATGACGAGCGTATACAGAGAGGCTGCCCTGGGTCACAGTCATAATCGCATTTGCATCCATAAGTATGGATCTTCTACTAAGATGTACACTTGAGCTGATAAATCGGATGAACCTTTGGCTCTGTATTAGTGTTGTATTAAGCTAATAAAAGGCTTTACATTTTAAAACATGAAACTAAACACTCACTGATATGAAACATACTGCCACATGTTTTATATCAGTGTGTGTCATTTTGGGTTTACTGTTATACAATAATGAAGAAGAAGAATGATGATTGTTTTTAAAGAAAATTGTTTAAAAATAGTTCTTTTAATGATTTTTGGCTTGGGTGTACAGGAATGTGTGAGAGTCATAGTCCACCCTTCAGTAATACACTTTCTTGTTGAAACTTCTGATTTTTAATTAATTATGATTCTTTTCCTGACACAGAATAATGAATAACTTATATGTGCACATACTTAATAACCATTTTGACTGTAAATTGAACCAATTGAGCATGGTCTCTAACTTTTGCACAGGTATAAATGTTATTGAACTAATCGGTGCCTATGCTCATAAGAACTGAAGGTCATGGTTGACAATTAGGGCCATTTAGTCCGAGGACTTGTGTGAAGCCTCTCGCTTTCATAACGTGCCGCGTGCTATATTATGCCACCAAAAGCTCCAGATGGTTGGGCTGCCGCTGCTGAGGCTCCAGGAGCGGCCCAGGCGACGGCTTTCCGTTGCTGTACAAAAGCCGCCCATCTCCTTCATGCATATTCATGCAGGGAGGACGCTTGTTAGGGAGTGACGACTACCTCACTTCATTTGAATATTCATATCGGGACCCGGGAAAAGGGGTGACGTCTGCAGGCCTCGTGAATATTCATGAGAAACTGCCCAAAGGTTTAATACGCACAGTAAACGAATTTCATGGTGCATCTGGGAAGGACACACCTCCTGAAGTAAAAAAAATAATGAGGATGATTCACAGCGAATGGGGTTCCTTTCTGGACGAGCGCAGCAGATGCTGCTCTTTTGTGGAGTCCTCCAGTGTGTGGATATGCTTGACCAAGAGGATTATGACAAGTTATAATGAAGTGCTTATTAGGGATTCATAAAACAATAGGGATTTAAAAGCATCATGCCACGGCTGATTAGAAAGCTTTTAAAAGGTTAAATAGGGGGAAAACTACGCACCGCAGCGATAATAACCCTTTGTTTCACTGCCCATTAAACAACAAGAAAGGGAAACACATAAACCCAGTGAACCTTTGGAACGCAAACATTAATAAGGTCAATTTGTTGATCTGGTACAACAAATCTGTCACCAAGCAAAGCAAATATATGGGACTATTGTAGGGGGAATCTAACTGCATGAATAAAGCATACAAACCTCAATTCCTTAATAGTTGGGGCAGTATGTTAAAAAAATTTATAAAAATGAAAACACAAAGCAGTCACATGTAAATGCATTTTGACCTACATTTAAATGAAAACAGCACAAAGAGAAGATACTTCTTTATTTCGTTACTTAATCAACTTCATTGTTTTTCATATATATTCTCTCATTCTGCTGCCGATGTCTGGAACATGTTCCAAAAAACTTGGGGCAGGTTCAGTTAGGCTAAGGATAGCCTCCTCTCTTTATAAGCAAGGATGAGCCACTTGGCCAAAAAACATATTAGCAAATAATAAAAAAACATGATTAAGAACACAGTGGACTGACAGGTTTAGCTCGTTAGTGGATGTTGAGGCACCATTAACATTAAAAGATACACTCACTGAGCACTTTATTGTTATTTATGTTTATTTTATTAGCTCCACTACCAAAAGTGTCAAAAGTATTCACATTCATTACTCAGGTAGAAGTATACATACTAGGGTTTAAAATACTTCTGGAGAAGTTGAAGTATCAATTCAAGCTTTTACATTCAAGTGTAAAAGTACTGCTTTTAGAACTACTTAAAGTTTAAAAGTAAAAGTAATGTAAGGGAAAAAATGCCATTAAGGTCAAAAGCTTAGGCCACACAACAGGGGTCTATAATGCTCTAGCCCATCTCCCCAAAAAACATATTCTTCTAAAAGTCATAACGACTATAAGGTTATATTAAAATGTTAATGTTGATAAATTTGGGATTTGCTAAGCTTCCTGTTTCAGCCGCATATACGCCCATTGAAAATGAACGTAGTTTAGTACAATGTAAATATATTAAAAAAGCATATCTGTGTACTACTGAGCATCAACATGTGTTTCATGGAGCAGATGATATGATGACTAGTTGTCTATAAGTATTGTAATGGTGCAGAAAGTCAAACTTTAAAGGCATGTTATTAATAATCTTTACTGGAATGTAAATGTAGATGAATGAAAACAAGCTGAAATGAAATAGGAGTAACGAGACTATTTTTAAATGTAAGGAGTAGAAAGTACTGATAATGGCATGAAAATGAGTATAAGTGAAAAGTCAGGTGAAAATACTTGACACCTCGGTCCACTACCCATATGTAGTTCTACATTACAGACTGTAGTACGTCTGTTTCTTTGCATACTTTCTGAACCCCCTTTCATCCTGAAAATAATCCACCACCCACATAACTCCTACTCTGTGGTGGTCCTGTGGGGGTTCTGACCACTGAAGGACAGCCTAAAAGAGGGCTAACAGTATGCAGAGATACACACATATGCACCAATCAGCCATGCCATTTAAACCACCTCCTTGTATCTACACACATTGTTCATTTCATCAGCTCCATTTCTCATATAGGTGCACTTTGTAGTTCTACACTTACAGACTGTAGTCCACCTGTTTCTCTGCATACTTCCTTAGCCCCCTTTCACTCCGTTCTTCAGTGATCAGTACCCACAATAGACCACCACACAGCAGATATTAATTGGCTGGTTGGTCATTCTCAGCACTCTAGTGACACTGGCATGGTGGTGGTATCAGACAGAGCAGTGCTGCTGGAGTGTTTAACCACTGTGTCCACTCTCTGTCCACTTAAATGAACACTCCTACTTTGCTGGTCCACCATGCAGATGTAAAGTCAGAAATGCTAGCTCATCTGTTGCTGCACAGTTTGCGTTGGTCATTCTCTAGTCCTTCAGTGGTCATAGGATGCTGCCCACAGGACACTGTTGGCTGGACAGCAGTGACACAGATGTGCTTAAAAACTCCAGCAACCACTGCTGAGTCTGATCCACTACTACCAGCACAACACACACTGACACACTACCATCATGTCAGTATCACTACACTGCTGAAAATGATCCACCTCCCTAGTAGTACCTGCCCTGAGGTGTGTGTGTGTGAGGCTATTTCCGTAATTAAGTCTGTACTAGTCTGGCCTCTATAAATGCATATCATGTCCTTCTTTAATAACAAAATGTGATTTTAATAACCATAATTTGTCACCAACCCACATATATGTAGCAACATATATAGCCTTCTAGATGACGTCTTTTTCAGGGATGTCTGTGCTTATTTCTCCAAGATAACACCGAGTTCAGAATGTGCTACGACAGCATGACTGTCTAATCAGGGAGTGCATGAGCTAGGCTCACCTGTCTGCAATCAAAACCTGCCTTCCACTGAAAACGTGTGGCATAGTAGTGCAAAGAAGGACAGCGAAGGTCTTCTATGGCTGTGCAGATGAAGATTTGTATAATGGAAGAACAAGGTTTTGGCTCTATCAGTGCCTTCAGTCCCTAAAAGGTTGTTAATTGCTGTTAAAAGAAAAAGCAATGTAAAACAAAAGAAAACAATCTAATGTCCCAACTTTTTTGAAACAAATTATAGGCATCCAACTTGGAATTCATGTGTATGTGCAATGGCTTATAAGGTAAAACATTAAATGTTGTAGTTTTGTACTGTTTTATATTAAAACACTTCAAATAGAATTTGCTACTTATGACTTTCTGGGTTTTTCTAGAATTTCAGACAGTACCTCACTACCTCGCAAAAAAATAATTAAAAATTAAGGCAAAACATAAATAAGTTGTTAAATCACAGACAAATAAATTAGCCAACAAACAAAATAAGCAGAACCGTACGGTAGCAAAATGAAACGCTGCTGCTTCATAATGAAAAACATTACTCACTAGTATGATATCAAATGTCAGAGTAAAGCATTGGTGAAAATGAGGTCCTTGGAAATTAGGTCACAAAAACAAAGGATTAATTCCAAATCATTCAGCCCCGGGAGAATTTGTGGTATGCTTCTGATCTTAACATAAGCACATTTGGGGATGCCAGCATTATCATATTTTGGAAAGGCGCACATTACATATTCGGGACCTAATTCAAGCCAAATAACTGCCAGAAACCTGGAGGTACATAATAAATATAGGTCACAAACAGACTTCGGATGGGTTGAACTGATTATTTATTATGTGGCGTCTAAGATGTGTGCAGTAGCGTTCTCCTTTGGTGGTGATGGTGGGGAATCTGTGTTAAACGCAGGGTTCAGGTGATATACCATTCTTCAGGAGGCACGAATCCCAGCATGCCACAGCTCATACCTTTCCGGAGTCGCACTTGTGAAGAGTTACTGCTGCTGCAAAGTGCACAGCAGGCATTTGTACCTAATGTTTCTGGGATGCTCTGTCATTGTAATGGCTCGTTTACCTTAAGGACATGGTTTCAAAGCTCTTTGAGTCTTCACTGAACCTGTACTTCCACAACAACACTGTACAGAAAACCATTGTTTGGGCCTGGGTTCAAATGGTTCACGATCTTAGCCCAATAACCTTAAACAGGGCAAACAAAAATGCTTAAATGGCCTTGGGAGATCAGATTCCTGGGCCCATTCTTGAAATTGGCTGCCAACCTGATCTCAGAAAGAATTCCGTAGAATTCTAACAAGTAAAAAAGGGCTTTTGGTGGATTTTGTATGAATTAAGTCTTTGACTTTGAAAAAATCTTGCCATCACAGTTTTTTAAAAACAAAGCTTTCAGTGAGTTCTTTGGAGTGATGACATAGAAGAACCACTTTTGGATCACAAAGGATTTGGATGTCAATGGATAGATAGATAGATAGATAGATAGATAGATAGATAGATAGATAGATAGATAGATAGATAGATAGATAGATAGATAGATAGATAGATAGATAGATAGATAGATAGATAGATAGATAGATAGATAGATAGAGCTACCTACAAATATACAAACAGATTTATCTTCTTCTAACTATATATAATAATAACGATACTGTTGTTATTATTATACTATGCCTATTATGTATACATTATGTATACAGTCTATACCTATAAACAGTGCGGCTGCTTTTTATTGCATATTTGCACTACCCACTGCATAACTTCATATTTGCACTACTAAAGTGGTTTACACTGTTTACATTAGTTAACTGCACTACTGTCATCACTCTCACATACACATTTTTCTATTCTATTTTGTATATTTTATATTTGATTTATTTTACATATATATATATATATATATATATATAGAGGGGGAGAGAGAGAGAGAGAGAGAAAATATGTGCAAATATACATTAAGCTATCACAAATAAAAAGGCAGTGCAATAATAAAACAATGTACAAGGGGTGCAGGTTTCAGCAGATAATGACCATACTAAATAAACATGTGCATAAACTGATATTTAAGTTAAGTGTCTAGAGTGTACAGGAGTGCAGATGTATAATATATAAAGTAAAGTGTCACATGTGCAGATAAATAATCCTATAATTTAAGCATAAGAGATTCAGTCCTCATCTGTCCTCTTCCCATATTCAGCCCCACTGGGAAGAGTTGAAGTGCTTGATGGCTCTTGGGACAAAATATCTGACTGTAGATCAGCTCTGTCACAGCAACCTGCCACTGAACTTGTTCCTTTTGTCTATAATGATGGTGTGCAGTGGGTGCCCATCATCATCCATAAAGAAACAGCAGCATGTGTGGTGGCCTTCTCTCTGCCACCTTAATCACAGAGTCTAGTTCCACACCAACTGACCCTGCTCGCCCGAAACTTGTCCAGTCGCATCTCATCTCTCTTTTTAATTTGAGTGTGAGAGTGTGAAGAACCTTTTTTTTCTTATTCTATATTTTTGGACAGTTTCTTTCTTTTCAGTTCAGCCATGGCTGACCCTAACCTGCTAATCATAGTCAAATTACATGTGGTGTTGATTTTTATGTGTATAATGGGGGAAATGGCTTAAATGTTATGGCAGATTTAAAATTTTATGTTGTGTAATTTTCAATGTTCCTCTGGAAACCAATAGAAATTGTGCACCACAGTATGCATGAGATGTGGTTTCTAAATGAGTTCTTTGTATAGAATGTGGTTTATCTACTTTCACTTTGAAAATTAACAGAATTTTCCTAAAGCTGTTGTATGTTTCCAAGCTGGGAGGGTGAAGGCTAGCACATGCTTTATTGGAGTAGCGTGAAGCATAACCTCTTTTTATAATCTATTATCTATCAATGGACAGCTCAGCATGCTTGGAGTCAAGAACTGAAAATTCTGTTATGTAGGTTTACTAATGATCGGTTATGCTGTTATACAGTTTTGGACTCCAGACCAAGGAAAGCTGGATAAACACTCACCGGTAAACACTCACACTCTTTATATTAGTAAAAAACAAAGCAACAGATGCCCAATGAAAGTAGGTGATGTGAAGGACCAAGAACGAAAGGCAATTGTATGACCACACTGGCCAGTCAGGGCTAGGCCAGTTAGGTATTCTTAGACTCCTGGCCACGGGTGGCTATGGCATCTCCTGGGACTGAACTCTCAATCTCCTGATGATAAGACGAACACTGTCACTGTCCACGTTAGCATTCAACAGAATAAACAGATGACCAGCCACTTGCAGAAGAATAAGCAATATGCAGCTGCAAGCAACATGGCAACCAAGCAACAGGAAAAGAAGTAACAAATGAATTTTAGATTTTTTGCAAGTTTTGCAAATGCAGGATGATGTGAAGTGACAACTTGACAGATTGGGTCCAAGAGTAGTCGTGAACTTGAAGGTCCAAAAGCTCCAGCCTCTACACTCTGAACCACTCGTTCCTGTAAGCATGTTGCACCTGTGGGCAATAATGTAGTTGCCAATAGGCAAGAGCTTTATTCATCATTACATCCACTGTTCATTTCATTGACTACCTGTTCTTATGTGATCTAATCGGTAGCAGGACCTTCAACACAACTGCCAAGAATTTAGAATATTCCATCAGTGCACTGACACTTCTTCATCCTCTTATGTTGGACTAATTCGACTTGACGCTAAACTGATATTATGATCCAGGACAGGCTGGTGCTAGCTGGTTAGCATGCTAACCTCAGTGGATGTCTCTGCAATTCGATAGGCATCTTTGACATACTGTCAAAACTGTTGCTGTTGTTTTGAACTCAATATTGGACATCCTACATATTTCAAGAATTTGTAACTTGTCATTTTCTAAGGAGGTGATAATCAGTGTGCAACAACAATGTGTTTTTGTTTTTTCATTCACTCTTAAAAGCATAGGTGCCAAAAAAGGCTACATCGGTGGCAAACAGTAAGTGCTAGGCCAGAGGTCAAAAACAGGAAAACAAAAATGCTTTTGAGTGTTCATTCCATGCTAGCTCCTCTATGGGATTCTAGTAGTATGTAGCATGAGGGGAACAGCAATTTATTTGTTTTTTTATTTTTATTCTCTTGAACCACAAATCAAAAGCAATATCTAATTTTTTTATTAGTTCATTTTCAGTAAATTTTTATTTATTATGACTTTTGTCCATTTTAGGTTATTTTAGTGACCATTGTGGGTTTTTAACTGAAGTGTACCAACAAAATTATTCATGTGTGTATATGGACATTTGATGCCTGTAAAATGCATTCCATGCTTCATACATTGAATATTTAAATAATTTGTACATACTAAATAGAAGTTTTACATTGATTACTTCCTCTCTATACCACTGTCTCCAGTCTAACAACAAACTGAATCCTTGTATTCATAGTCAGAAGGCCTAGAATTAAATATTCTCACAAAATTGATCTCACCTACACTACCACTTAAAAGTTTGGGATCACAATGAAATGTTCTTGTTTTCAATGGAGTATCTTCCTTCCTTAACACAACAATGGACTGACGGGTCTCTAAAGAAAGTTGATTCTTTCTGGCCATTTTGAGCCGGTCAGCAAGCCATCAACTGCTGATGCTTCAGATACTAAACTAACCTAGAATGTTGTTCTCCCTTTTATACTCACTTATTAGTAGAATGTTTTTCAGCTGTACATCACAATTAAACAAGAGTGTCCTAACAACCAATTAGCCCAATAACATCCTTAACTTAGATTGGCGGCCGTACCAGGAGATTTAGACAGAGGACTGAGAATTGCTGATAATAGGACTATATGCAAAATAAGCCTCTATACAAAAATAGACTTTAATACAAACATCTTTATTCTTTACTTACATTAATTGTGAAATGGACAATATTGTTTGTGAATTGCATGAATTGCATGAAAATCCTAATCTTTTGAGCAGTAGTGTAAAATTTGATTAATCAACTCTGCTGTACGTTTTTGTTAGTAGTTAATCAGAAAAGTTAGGCCTTTAGTCCAGTCCTAAAGAACCTTTAAACGAATAGTTTTTGTAAATGTGTGGCATTTTAAAGTGGAAAAGAACCTTCACATGATGCAGAGATCCGATATCAAATAAGAGACAAGAACCTTTATCTTCAAAAAAGCGCTGGTGTTGATAAAGGGATTGGTTAGCTGGGATCAGTGGATTGAGATCACTTGGCTAAGATCAGTTGGCAGAACTCAAATACCGGCAGGGTAGAAGAAACACTGTAACTGATCTCAGATAAAGGGGCAGGAAAGAGCAAAAGGCTCTATCGTGGCTCCTCCACATGCTGAGGTGTTGTTGTAGGGAGTCATGTCTGGTGGCCTTCATTGACTTCAGGTCAGTCTAAAACAGAACCAGTCCCTAACAGGGCAACTATTTTAGGGTCAAGACCGCACAGCTTGCTAATCTGCTGGTATGAGTGACTTCATCAGGCAAGAAGGCGGTGGCGCAAAAGAGTGTCGACCACATATCATTAAGCAGGCTTAAATAAACCCATGGTGGGAATATGAAATGCCCTTAGCCTCTTACAGGGATTTGCGGAGCACTGTGTAAATGTTTTCTTTTCAAAAAGTCACGCTCAGAGGCTGAGTGTTTTCAGTGTGGAGAAAGATTCCTAAACCACAAAAAGAAGATCCTTGAGATCTAATTAAAAAAAGAAAAAAGAAGAGAAATAGACTGGCTTATATTATAGTAACAATATCAAGATTGGAGAAATTAAAAGTACAAAAAGAAACACGACTCCATTTGCGACAACAAAGTTCAGCATTTAGCCAAGATAGTGACATGAAAGGCATTTTTCATATATTTTGCTTAGCAATCATTATCACTCCAAGCTGTGTTCTGGAGCTGTTTGTTCGATGTAATTTTGAGTTAATTGGTTTCTGATGAACACAATGGAGCGCAGTGTTGCCGACTTGCATTGCCATGCATTAAGTCCGTCCCGCTACTGGCAAGAGTCTGTTTTAGTTATCTTATATGTATTTGCATGAATGATGGCTCAGTGGTGGCCAGAACTGGTTCGGCCAATGTTTTGTGTAGCGATTTAACCTCCCTTCTATTGGAGCTTTTGACTGCCTACTCTCCCGCTAATTGCACGTGCTAACACATGTTGGAATTAAAAAGACCTACACAACGTTCTCCAACACGCATGGCAGCGATTCAAGAAGCTAGAGATTAACGCTTCCATCGCTTCAAGGTCGTCTGTTGCTGGAGCGAGACTTTGTGTTGTTCATAACATCATTCCCAGCTTGAGCTTGCATTAAACTAGTCCAGAAAAGAAAGACAGAAAGAAAAAGATCATATTGGTATAAGTCTGGAAGACTGCCTTCCTCCAAATAAAGGTTCCCAATGTCTCTTGGCTTGGGAATACAGTGTTGGTGGGAGCGTTCTCTAAACTAGGAAAAGAATAAGTCATGGAATACATAAAGCATAAATGATAAAACATGGCTTAATTTTCGTGCAAGCTGCATGTTATGTTGTCTTCTCTTCCTAAAAATGTTTAATTTATCCAAATAAACAGCTGTGCTATTAAAATTGGCATGTAATTGGGCCAGATGTGTTCAAATGTTTGCACACAACTGTATCATTTATTATCATATTCTTTTTTTAGGATTACCAAAGAAACCCTTTGGCACTGTATTTAAGAGTATAGGGGGAGCAGTGGCATGAAAGAGAGCAATATATATATAGGAATTTCATGTTTGGTAATTCTACTGGCAATAGGAGTGGTCAGCCATGCAGCAGTAGGTATAGTGTTGGCATTCTCACGTAGCACTGGTCCAAGCTGTCCTCTGTAATTGCATGCTTTTACTGTTTTCAATGTGTTTGTCAACGCTGGAGTAAGACACAAAGCTGAGGGCTCGGGGCCTAACGCATACTGATGGACACAATCAAGAGATGCGCCGAGGGGCCCCTGAAGCCCCCCTGCCAGGCTGGAACAGTGGGGCCACAGTTTGTGTGTACTGCGAGAGCAGGCACCAGCACACTGGCCCAGTGTCTCTCTCAGCTGCTGGGTTCATCTCCGAGTGTTTGGAGAGGCTTAACGCTGTCCATCAGGCCTTAAAGTCCAGCCCAGCAGGCAGGACAAGGACCATTCAGAGCGTGCACTGACCAACCAATCCATCCTCACAATCAGCGCCTCAATGGAGCTCCTCTCAATGACTGCAATGGACGACTGCCAAGATGTAGGCTTTCAGTGTGACAAAAATGATCTTATCAAGGATCAACAGCTTCGTTAATGTTGTTAGCGCGATATCAGTGGAGACTAATTACTTACTTGGGATTCTATTAGGGATTATTGACTTTGTCTGTTCAGAGTTTTTCCTCGTTTTTACCTGGATAATGCACAACCGTAACACTAGATTAGGAGTATTAACTTATTTTGGTTGGGGAACGACTGTAGGACAGAGGTCCAAATGTCTGTGGTGGACTTAAGGGCAAAATAAAAAAATGTATTTTATAACATTACACTATATTTTATTAATAAAACATGCAATTATTTTTCAAAGAAGAAAATAAGACCATGAAAACCTATATTATGGTCACTTTCGCCACTACAGGCCACACTTTGGTCAGCCCTGGTAGAGAAAAACCAATTTTGGCTTCATTAAGAACCTTTCAGTGTTTGGTTCTTCAGAGAACAATGTTTACAAATAAGTATGATAAAATTCTAATAACTCAGAATAATGTAAGTGCTATTTAAAGAGAAATTCAGGTCTTCAACATTTGTGGGGGGGCTAACCCCCCTTGAAAACTAACAAATGTAACATAAAGACGAACATGAAAACACCTATAACCACAATTGGTCATTATGTGAACGTATGGCTAATTCAATTATTTATTTAACCAGCAGGTCGCTTGATATTAAAATATCTTATTTGAGGGAGACCTGATAACCAGGTAACAGGTAACTTTACTATGATAGCTAACATTAGTGATGGTCAAAGGTGTCAAAAGTATTCACATTCATTACTCAGGTAGAAGTATAGATACTAGGGTTTAAAAATACATCTGTAGAAGTTGAAGTATCAACTCAAGCTTTTTACTCCAGTAAAAGTGTAAAAGTACTGCTTTCAAAACTACTTAAAGTGTAAAAGTAAAAGTAGTGTAAGAAAAACAAATGCTATTACCTTAATTGCATTTGTTTTTCTTACACTACTTTTACTTTTACAAAAGCTTTGATTGCACCACAGGGGTGTATAGTGCACTAGCCCACCTCCCCCAAAAAATAATTCTTCTAAAAGCCATAATGACTATAATGTTATATTAAAATGTTAATGTTGAAAATTCTCTAGGCTCTAAGTTTCCTATTTCAGCTGCATATATGCCCATTAAAAATGAATGCACTTTAGTACAATGCAAATATATAGGATAGATATAAAATATGATGACTAGTTGTCTATAAGTATTGTAATGCTGCAAAAAGTCAAACTTCAAAGGCATGTTATCAATAATCTTTACTGAAATGTAAATGTACATGAATGAAAACAAGCTGAAATGAAATAGGTGTAACAAGACTATTTTTAAAATGTAAGGAGTAGAAAGTACAGATAATGGAGTGTAATTGTAAGGAGTAGAAAGTACTGATAATGGAGTGTAAATGTAAGGAATAGAAAGTACAGATAATGGAGTGTAAATGTAAGGAGTAGAAAGTACAGATAATGAGTGTAAATGTAAGGAGTAGAAGTAAAAAGTCGACTGAAAAATAATTATTCCAGTAAAGTATAAATAACCAAAATTTCTACTTAAGTAAGGTAACAAAGTATTTGTACTTCGTTACTTGACACCTCTGGTGATGGTCAATTGATAGGCACCTGCAAATTCAGCTCAAAATAATGAACTGGAGTTAATGCTGCTTCTTCATGTTAGTCAGAGACATTTAAAATGTTATAAAGATTTTGCTGCAGTGAAGTGCTGATATGAAAAATCAGAAGACGTGTAGGTTCACTGGTCATTTTGGAGAGTAAGTATAGTGCTTATATTTGCACACTAGACAATGCAGCACAGAGTTATGAGTTACGAGTCAGAAAGTTTTACATCAGTTGTGATTTAGAAACATTTTTACATATATACATAACATGACATAGAGGTTCTTTTTGCTTTAAAGGCGACCGAATGTGTTAATCTAGTCGAATAGATGTATGTATTTCAAAACTTCCCCAAACACAATCCTTTTTTCATTATTCTTATTTGTATTTAAGTCAAGTCAAGTTTATTTATATAGCGCTTTTTACAATGATGTTGTCTCAAAGCAGCTTTAAAGAGTTTTGAAAACAGAAAGTTACAACATATATCCCCCAGTGAGCAAACCAGAGGCAACAGTGGCAAGGAAAAACTCCCTATACTGGAGGAAGAAACCTTGGGAGGAACCAGAATCACAAGGGGAGACCCATCCTCCTCTGGTCAAACAGTATTTACAGTTTATTTACCCTCTGTCTGAAACATACTATTAAAGCTATTGTGTATTTAAACCCTGCCTTCTAATGAGCCCGGTGTACTCTGATTGGTCAGCTCCCCCACTCGTTTCTGACTGTTCAATGGCCAGAGTGGCATCCTGCTACAAGTTCCGCCCCACATTGCTGTGGCTATTCGTAGAATGCTGGTGGTTCTACCTAATCGGTTTGAGTCAGAGTCCGATCTTGAAACACAGGTAGAACAAGTTGGATCCATGTCTGCAAGCTAGACTGGAGCAGGACATTTCAGATGGGTATGCTTTTTTTTGTGTGTCGAGTGAGGGAGCGTCAAATGTGCCAGTAACACACCAAAAGAAGGGAAAGAATCGAAAAAGCATTATAGGGCTTTTATAAAAATGGCTCATTTAGAATGGTGTTTCTTTAAGGAGCTGTCTGTTGGAAGATCTTGTAGGGAACCGAAAGTGCTCCTTCTATGTCTATTTGGCACATCCCTGTTTTCAATAGTCTAATGTTAGGTATGAAATCTCTGTGATTCATTCTGAAATTTGTCTCGATCCCCAAGCACCACTGAAGAGCGTGGATGTTCTCAGTTCATTGACCAGGCTAAAGCTTGCTTAGTTCATGATAAGAACCACTCCTGACAAGTGCCACGTAAAGAAAATAAATCATGTTCATGAAGCCTTGCTTCCAATCACATCGCGAGAAAGGTGTTTTTTCTTTCTCTCGGCCCTCTAATCAGTGCGGGACAGGACAGGCTGCAGCTGGGGCGGTAGGATATGAAAGGGTTCATTTCATGCCAAAAGCAGGTGAGAACCATCTCCCTGCTCTTTCATGACAAAGGTCAAGTATGAAAAACAACCAAAAAAACAAGCTCCTTAATTATTCCCCCCTTGCACGGATGAAATACTGCTACCAGATATTTGCTGTGTAATTCATGTGCAGTGAGTGAACATGACACACACTCACCTCCTAATATATGGATGCCAGATGACAGCAGACATGAACACTCAGGTGTTTCGTTTTGGATTTGATGGTGTTTATTGGTATGACTGCAGAGCTTTAGGGAAGCTTGTTCTTGTTCTGCTGGCTGTTGACAGTTTGACACAAGGAGGAAATTTGTTCATCTTTTTCTAAAGTTTTTAAGGACCTAGAAGTGCTATTAATACACTCAGACAAATATATTGTGTGTTTGTGTGTATATATATATATATATATATATATATATATATATATATATATATATATATATATATATATATATATATATATATATATATATATATATATATTTAGGGCCAGGGTGAGGGATAGGATTAGGGTTGAGGTTAAGGTTAGAGTTAGGATTAGGGCCACATTGAGAATTAATATATATATCTAATCTAATATATATATCTAATCTATATATATATATACACACCCACACCCACACACACACACACACAATACATCAACCTAACATGCATGTCTTCAGACTGGGAATCAAATCCAGAACATCCTATATATATATATATATATATATATATATATATATATATATATATATATATATATATATATATATATACATATAGATTCCCAGGTTGCTCGTAGGTGCGAGTGTGTGTGTATTGGCCATGCGATGTACTGGCGACTATCCATAGTGTACCCTGTCTTCGCTCGATGGCGCAGCTTGTCACATTCAGTAGTTAGTTAGTTAGCCACATATAGTTAGCCACATATGAAACATAATAGCATTTTTATTTATTTTGAATAGTCCTTTGTTGATGATTAATAAACACTTAACAGAGTATCAGCAACACATCAGTGACATAGTAGTGAAGTAGCAATAGTGAAGCATCTGAACATACTGACCCTAACCCTGGCTCTAATCCTAACCCTAATCTCAATCTCAACCTCATCCTGGCCCTAATCCAAACTCTAACCTTAACCTAAATCCTTATCCTAATTCTCAATGTGGCCATAACCCTAACTCTAACCTTAACCTCAACCTCAAACCTAATCCTATCCCTCACCCTGGCCCTAATCCTAACTCTAACCTTAACCTCAACCCCAAACCTAATCCTAGCCTTCACCATGGCCCTAATCTTAACTCTAACCTTAACCCAAACCTAATCCGAATCCTCTCCCTAACTTTAATCCTAACTCTAACCCAAACCTAATCCTAACCCCAACCGTGACCCTACTCCTAACTCTAATCTGAATCTTAACCTTAACCTAAACCTAATCCTAATTCTCAATGTGGCACTAATCCTATTCCTAACTCTAACCTTAACCTCAAACTCAAACCTAATCCTAGCCCTCATCATGGCCCTAATCCTAATTTAACCTTAACCCAAACCTAATCCGAATCCTCTCCCTAACTTTAATCCTAACTCTAACCCAAAGCGTATCCTAACCCCAACCATGACCCTATTCCTAATTCTAATCTTAAACTTAACCTAAACCTAATCCTAATTCTCAATGTGGCCCTAATCCTAACTCTAACCTTAAGATCAACCTCAAACCTAATCCTATCCCTCACCCTGGCCCTCATCCTAACTCTAACCCTAACTCAAACCTAATCTGATTACTCTCCCTAACTTTAACCTTACTCTAACCCAAACCTAATCCTAACCCCAACCGTGACCCTACTCCTAACTCTAATCTTAACCTTAATCTAATTCTAACCCTAATCCTAACTGTGACCCTACTCCTAACTCCAATTTTAACCTTAACCCAAACTTAATCCTATTCCTCACCTTGGCCCTAATCCTAACTTTAACCTTGCCAAATGCCAAAACCTGCCATCTGTCAGTCCACTGTTCTGCAAACACCAGCAGCTTCTTTGTTTGATGTGTCTGTATCTCCTTTTCTCAGTGAGGGGCTTCCTAAACAGCTACATCCTTTCAGACCCAGAGCGCTAAGGTGTCTTCTCACAGCGGAAGGAAACCCGGGTGGATGTTTTCAGATCTGAAGCATGAGAGGAGCTTGATTTTCTCTTCACCTTTTAATTTTTTTTATTAATTTCCTTTGCTATGCAAATAAATTTTAGGGCACGTGGTTTTGATTCTATTCTTGAGACTAAGAGAATAAAACCAACGTATTGGTTTAACATCAGTTTAGACAAACTAATCTAAACCAACAGATCCGAAACAAATTGGGCCATCTTAGAAGCTCTGCTGCCTCATGGTGGAAAGGCCTAGGAGGGGGAGAGTGAGACTTCGCAAGCGCTAAGAGATAGAAGAGAGGGAGAGGATCCAGAAAAGCGTGAATAGAAAGCGTGGCGTAAGGCACGGAGAGAAAGCTGGAGAGGCAGATAGAGCGAGAGAGGGAGAGAGAGAGAGAGAAATTGAGTTAGAAAACTGACTGGTGAGTGAATTGGACTGGCAGAGGGCTGGATTCCTGAGGCACATCTCTCAGGCCAAAGTCTGGGCCATTTGTGAGGGGAATACCAAGCGAGCGGTTCTGTGGCTGCACAACAATGAGGAGAGGGCACACCGCGCCAGCTCAGTTTTCAAAGGCCGGGAAGAAAGTGGCCATCTCATTTGCCCTCTGACAAACACCCTCTACCAGCGCCTAAAGCCATATTGTGATGGTAATCATACTGATCATATAAACAAACGTGTCGACAGAGACTACTGCCGTTCCGAACAATATGGGGTTGTTTGTTTGGACTGCTCGCAAGGCCACAAAAAAGCTCTTGTTCGAGAAGAAAGGCGGTGGAAGAAAAGCATCGCAGGTGATGAAAACAGAGCGCTGGAATGTTTAGCCTTAAATTAAGGCGGTGCCATCTGCGGAAGGCTGAGTCGAAGCGAGAGGTTTAAAAGATCGTTTGAATGTATAACCGCGAGCTATTACCAATGCAAATGTCTAAATTGCTTACATATTTGTTGTCCCAGACATCTGGCACTTGTTTATAGTGCCTCGTAGATTCCTCTCCGTATAACTTAATAGAGCAAATTCAAATCCATTCCTTAATCCGTTTTAACGAAAACATTAAAGCACTCTTGAGGCAATAAATGAGGCGCAAGCCAAACACACACTTTTAATGAAATGCTCTCTTCGACCAAATAGGGCTCTTGAGGCTGTTTGTTGAAATGGGAAAACGCGCAGTTTACAAATATACAGGATATTTCACATACCTCCACTGGCCTTGTCTCATACCGCAAAGAAGGTGTACCGGGAAACATTTCACAAACACTGCAGTGCAATGGCCTAGTAAAGTGCCCCAAACATCTCGTAACTCACGCTGGATGATCTTACGCTAAAGGGGAAGTCATTCTGATTGTTTTTTGCCGTCTGCTGCTGAACTGTAACAAAATATCATTATTTTTTACTTGTAAAAGTATTCAAGATTTAAAATTCAAGAGTTTTATTGTCATGTGCACAGCAGAACAGACAGTTACGCTGTACAATAAAATTCTTACTTTGCTGTTCCTCCATTCACCAATAGATATAGATAACAAAAAAATAATAAAAAATATATACAAAATATATAAAGTATAATAATATAAGTTGAAGTAAATAAAAGTACTTTTTATAGTTAAAAAAATACAAAATAAAAGCTATGTGTGCTTTTAATGTGCAAGTATGAAGAGCAGCAGCCATAAAGTGCAAGTTGCAAGTAACAAATGTAAACAATAATGTTTTGTGCGAGTAGTGAATGTAAACAGTATTGTATGTAAACAGCAGGACAGTGAGTGTAAGGTGCAGTTAAAATCAGACCAGTTAAAACCAGTAAGAAAACTGGCTCATTCATACATCAGATATGAAGTTAAGAGAATAAATATCATGCGCTAATGCGCTTTATTAACTTGTTCTTAACTTTTTTAAGGCATGAATGTTGTAATATAAAGTTTAGTGTCATGACAGCTTATGTCACAGACTCTTTTTACTGTAATTAGCCGTAATGACATCAAACATTCTGTATACATGCCATATACATGGTATATGTATGTACACAGACTGTAATCATTTATGTATTTTACTACAACACATAAAAATGTATTACATTCAGAATACATTTAGAATAATAAGCAACATTAGAAAATGTCTCTTTTCACACTGTTCCTTGTTATTTCTGATTGGTAGTTTTTTTTCTTCTTGTAAAAATACTGTTTATATTTTTAATAAGAAAAACATATTAAATAAACTTGAAAAATTATTTAGATTTCTTCACACTGGCAGCTCCAGTCCACTGCTACTCCTTTAATCCTCCAAACACTAGTTCAGTAAAACATCACTTGCTAATGATTATTAGTAGGCTATGTCCTTCCAAGATCTCAGTATTGCTAATAATAATAACAGACCAGTACACTGATTTACCAGTCTGCTCAAGCTTTAGCAGAGTTTCAATATTCTGTGAGTAATAACTGATCATCACACTGATTTATCACCCTACTCAGGCTTTAGTAGAGCTCAGTAACACTGAGATTAATAACTGATACATTGATTTATCCGTCTACTCAGGCTTTAGCAGAGCTCAGTAACACCGAGATTAACAACTGATACATTGATTTATCAGTGTACTCAGGCTTTAGCAGAGCTCAGTAACACTGAGATTAATAACTGATACATTGATTTATCAGTCTACTCAGGCTTTAGCAGAGCTCAGTAACACTGAGATTAATAACTGATACATTGATTTATCAGTCTACTCAGTCTTTAGTAGAGCTCAGTAACACTGAGATTAATAACTGGTCATCGTATTGATTTATCTGTCTACTCAGGCTTTAGCAGAGCTCAGTAACACTGAGATTAATAACTGGTCATCGTATTGATTTATCTGTCTACTCAGGCTTTAGCAGAGGTCAGTAACACCGAGATTAATAACTGATACATTGATTTATCACTCTACTCAGGCTGACTGACCAGCCCAGCGTCCAGGCCTCAACATCACTGAATGTGTTTGGGAGTTCTTAAATCATAACAGCAAAAAAGCTACACCAACTCCTGAGACTTCCCAAGACTGAAGATTCAGAGAAATGTCTCCGCACCATTCCTGAAAAGATCCATCTGTTGGGATGCAAGAGAGGTTCTACAGTCTCTCCGCGGAACACTATTGTTTTTAAGCATGTGGTTCTGCTGCACGCTGGGACTGGCTGCTAAGGTTAGCATTGCTGCAGTGATGTTAGACCAGAGGCTGCCAGCTTTGGCAGTGGACAGTGGGCAGTGGCCACAGCGTCCTTGTGGTTGGTGATTAATCTGGTGCTGCCGCTGAAATCTAATCTGCCTGCAATCACGCCGCTGCTCTTTTTTCCTCTCTTTCCTTTATTGTTTCAACACCCCTACTGAATTAGCCCTGAGAATACATTAGCATACTAAACACCAAACCTGACCACACAGTCTGGCTAATCTGAGACAGCTTTCTCTCTCTTTCTCTCCCTCTCTCTCTTTCTAAATGCATTGTTTTTGTGTACCCATTAACCCCCAATTCCCACACTCTATTGAAGTATATGGCTCTAATTTGTCAAGTACCATTTACTCTGCGGTTAGGTGCCGTTAGTGCATATCTCACTGATTTCTGAAAGATTGCTCTTTGGCGACGCATCTGTTATATTGAAAAAGTGTAGTCACACATGAAAAAAAATTAAGTAAAACTAAGTAACCAGAGTTTGTATACATAATTAAACGAGGTGTGAACCCCTTCTTTGCCCCTAAAAGCAGAGGGTGGGTTCATTTCCATGAGAAATGCACCAAAGCAAAAGCCATTTCACATGCATTGTTTCAGCTATGCAGCTGTCATTTGCCTGGCATTATGCATTCCTCATCCTACCATGCTAATTTTTCGGAGGGACAATTTTTCGACAATAAGCACTCCAGCGACTAACAGAAACCCTTTTATGGGCCGGACCCCAGGGAGCTGTAAGCTGCGCCAAGTCAAACAAAGGCCCGATGCTCGGAGGGAGCCCGTATCAGCCATTAATACGGCATGAAGTTCTCGGCACCCAGTGCCTCGCTCAGCGCCCTCCCCACCACCTGGACTCTCCACCAGCGCGCCTAATCAAGATATCAATCAATATTGACCAAACTTAATGGGCAACTAATGGCCAAATTAATAAGGAAAAGAATATTAAATAAATATAAAAATATATACATATAAAAATAAATATATAAACATTAGCAGATGTTGGCTAAGGTTCCTGTCTAGAAAGAAACGTTTATGAATTGTTCTGTAGCAGCAATTGCGATTGCGAGTCAGTGGGTTATATTGATTTCACCTTAGTTAACTGTTCAATAAAGCCAATTAAATACCTAATGTTCAATAAGCAGTTGAATTTATTTTTAATAATGAGCGCAAACATATCTTCCACCTAGCGGTGAAGGTCCTCAACAGTATGCAACGAGTGGATAGGACACCACAGTGCTGCTGGAGTTTTAAACACCTTAGTGTCTAACAGTGAGGGACGGTGAGTGGACACAGTGTTTAAATACTCCAGCTGCACTGCTCACATCAGCACAACACACACTAACACTCCATCTCCATGTCAGTGTCACTGCTCTGTGGTGGTCCTGGGGGAGATATATATACCACTGATATGTAGATGTACAGTCTTTAATTGTGCCTCATTTTAAACAGTCCAGACTGAAATACCTTGTAACTTTAGCATGAATGGGCAGAGCTAAACCTGTGTAGGCTGAGTAGTCTAATATATATTATCGCTGTCCAATGAAAAACATGTACCTCAATTTTAGTCGATTTTGAATTTTCTACATTATTTAAACACAACAATGGTCGTTCATATTATGTGCCAATTTCATGATGATTGGACCAACAGAAGTGCTCCAAAACAGCTTGGAAAAAATTCTGGTTCCATTGACTTGCATTGAAAGTAAGGTATGTTTTTGTCTTCTCCTGTAAAGTTGCAATTTTGGAGATGTTGAGACTTGTTTTTCATTGGACAGCGACAATATGTAAATTGGTTTGTTTTTGGCATCAGAAAAAAACATGAAGATTAGTTTCCATGTGTGAACTGTACAGACTGTTCAGTTGTTTAAAAACTATGTTGTTTAAAAAAAAATAGTAAAACGAGCACTTTAATGCAGCATCCAGCTCAGCCAATCAGATTTTAAATATGTTTTTCAATGTGAAATGAAGGTAATTAACTTGACGGCCTCATTTTGTGTTTCAAAGTGCAACTAATTCCAATCTGATCCTAACCTTTGACTCAATGTCGGGTCAAGAAAGGTTGAAAAATACAATTTAAGCAGATAATTATACATTGATTATATATCGATACCACAAATCTTCTTATTGAGTCAGTGAAGTTAATAAAGCAGTAACTGTGAAAAGGCCATACAGAGGCGCCGGTGGAGGTCGAGATATCTACAGCACAAATATACAGAGGTGTCAAGTTATGAAGTACAAATACTTTGTTACCTTATTTAAGTAGAAATGTTGGTTATTTATACTTAATAATACTTATAGTAATTATTTTTCAGCTGACTTTTTACTTCTACTGCTTATGTTTTCACACCATTATATGTACTTTCTACTCCTTACATTTACACTACATTATCTGTACTTTCTACTCCTTACATTTTAAACATAGCCTTGTTACTCCTATTTCATTTCAACTTGTTTTTATTTATGTACATTTACATTCCAGTAAAGATTATTGATAACATGCCTTTGAAGTTTGACTTTTTCCTCCATTACAATACTTATAGACAACTAGTCATCATATCTTCTGCTCCATGAAACACATGTTAATGTTCAGTAGTACACAGATATGCTTCTTTAATATATTTACATTGTACTAAACTACATTCATGTTCAATGGGCGTATATGCGGCTGAAACAGGAAGCCTAGCGCATCCCAAATTTATCAACATTAACATTTTAATATAACATTATAGTCACTATGGCCTTTAGAAGAATGTGTTTTTTGGGAAGGTGGGCTAGTGCACTATAGACCCCTGTGGTGTGGCCTAAGCTTTTGTCCTTAATGATATTTTTCCCCTTACATTACTTTTACTTTTATACTTTAAGTAGTTCTCAAACGGTACTTTTATACTTTTACTAGAGTAAAAATCTTCAGTTGATACTTTAACTTCTACAGAAGTATTTTTAAACTCTAGTATCTATACTTCTACCCGAGTAATAAATGTGAATACATTTGACACCTTTGCAAATATAACTATTTCATTTGCGATGCAAAATTACAGCTGAAGTGAGTTTTCATATTTAATGCTGAAATTATGGAAAATAATAATTTGGGGAAGAGACACAAAGCTCTTCATAAAACAACGCCTCAGACATTAGCAGTTGTTTTTATAGCCTTTTAGTGTAATAGCTTTCTGTGAGGGAGCTTTTACAGACACTTCGGATGCCCGGTTCCCATCACCACCAAAAAAGAAATCCGAAAAATCTGTGGCATTTCCCGTTTGACTGTAACTGTAACATTTGTACATGAGGCAGTTTTCCTTAACCACTGGGTGGACCTACAGTATGATCCATATCCACACGCTTACAATCTAAAAATGCACCTTCTTTCAGAACAGCCATTTATTTTCCTGGCCACATGATAAATGTGGGACACACAGAAGGATTTGAGGAAGGAAAAAGAAGGCTATTGATCACCGCAGATTAGAACCGGTCATTGGAGAGCGTCCGAAATCAGAGCAGCGCGCTGGCGGAAGCATTAGGTTGGTGCAGGAGGGTAATGTTTGACTTCATTGTACTCCTTGAATTCTCCGCTCACCAGCCTGAGGGCTAGTCCTCTCTCTGCCCAGCAAAGTCAACTCAATTTGGGTTATTATAGACCCGAGGCTCAGTCGACCACCGGGAGTCCAAAATTATGTGTCCGCTTTCCCTCGCCCAAAAATAGTCTCCGCTCAACCCTCGGCACGGGACGGCGATTTCAAAGTCAGACATTATCTCTAGCACACGCGTGAGACATTTTGGCCTATTTCACATGACGTTCTATGGAATAGGGGTTTAGTGGTGACTTGTGGCAGTGCTTGTTTCGTTTTATGCTGAATTTGCAGCATTTTGTCCAGTGTGTCTTTCAGGTAATGGACAGAGATGTAATTCTGGGTCATTTTGGTCCCTTCCTATTGTTCACATTTACATGAAATACATGTTTTGTTTGATTTTTTTTTAATTCAAGATTAATATAAAAAATATATATGCTTCAGTCACCAATTGCTCTTAAGAAATCACATTCTTCTTCAAGCCCCCCTTCCTCTCTTAACGTACGACACCTTTCACATCCTCTCTTAACGTACGACACCTTTCACATGTACAGTAATAACAATAGAACTATAATTTAATTCTGTGTGCAACAACTCAAATGTGCAATAACTTCTAACTTCTAAACTCTTACTGCTGTATACAGTGTATCTGTACTTATTATTATAGACACAGTCACTTTATATTTTATTATTCTATTGTATTATAAGACCCTATATATGTGTATATATTGCAAATTTCTTTTATGTTGTAAATTATTATTAGAGGGTTTATTCTTCTACATAACCGGCTGCTACTGTAATAACTGCAATTTCCCCCTGGGATCAATAAAGTATTTCTGATTCTGATTCTGATTGCACAATTCTCTTTTTTGGGGGTGTGGGGGTTTTTCTTAGGAAGGAATAGAGTTTACACACGCTTTTAGAATCTTAGATTTTTTTTTGTTTGGGGGGGCGGCATTCATAAGCATAAGTTTAGCTGCTGAATCTGGAGCTGCTGAAAACAAGCAAAACAAAATTGCAGCAAATATTTTATTTTAAACCTGCAAATAAATATAAATTTTGTACTACAGTTTCATTTAAACATATCATATAACCTACCTTTCAATGTCAACCAAACACATTTGACTCACACGTTGCAGCCAACTGTAATTACATACATGGCAGCTCTAAACAACTGCTTATATGGCTTAAAGCAAGAAATGGCTCTGGTTCTTGGCTTGGAAATATAGTTCTAGCGAATATAGAACCTTTACATCATGTGATAGGTTCTAGAAACATTAGGAAGTGTAAATAAAAAGGGTTTTTGTGTGGTTCTTCCATTGCATTGCTTTAAGAATCCTTTATTTTTAGGACAGCATAACAGGACTCTTATTTGAAGTGAAGCGTTAGGGTGTATTTTGAAGGTCAAAGGAGTGCTCTTGGCCAAAATCAATATAATGCACCAAAAAAAGAGTAAAGGGGATTATACTCAATCATGTAATCACTCAAAAAGGGGGGAGGGGGAGCCCAAATAACCCTACCATCAGTCCACAGCCACATGGAAACTGGAACATGTGGGGGTTTGACCTAGGCTACATCAAATTTATCTGGCAATGTAAGTCAACGGTGGAACAAAAATAGACCTCTGTAATAATTCTTCCAATATAGTATTTCCAGTACAACTCCAAACAGTTCCATGATGCTGTTTTGTGTTTTTTGGCTATTTATGCCTGAAAAGAAATAAAACAAAGCGAAACGTGGCCTCCTACTTTATCATAGAAGATTATGCTGTAATGGGTGTTGAGGGGGGGGCAGGGGTCTTTATATACACCCCCCTTGAAATTCAGTCACATCACTCTTTTTAAAAAGCACTCTGTTTACTCCTAAATCTTCTTCATCCAGGCAGCTCTGAAAGGCATTTTTAATGAAAATGAATGGCTAATTGATGCTGAATGGTCTCTATGGAGCCTCTGCCTATTTGTGAAGGCCCCTCTTTTGTAATTCACACAAAGGCATTCAAACACTGTGTTGTATACAGAGGTTTACGGCAACATGATTATTTATAAATAGAGCGTTAAAAGTGTAATTATTTGGACTGTGGTTTCGTCATAGGTCCAGAGTTTCAGGCCATGTTTATTAGTAAATAGTTTGATATGTAGTCCATAAGTGTCTCAGTTAATTCAATAAATGGGGCCAGAGTAGAACTAATCTCAGATCTCAAGCTTCTTTCTCTTACATCAAAGGTTCCCAACCACCAGGTCTCAGTCTGATAGATCGTTTGATTCCAGTTTGCATTGAAATGTTACAATGAGCAGGGCAAAGCAGTGGTATACAGAAATGTATTTATTTTTTTTAACAATTAATGTAATTAATATTATTATAGCAATTGTTTTAAAGTTATTTTTATGGGTGCATCACATTTCCATATGCTTTTGTATTTGTGCATAGGTTGAGACTAGCTACTTTTAAACTGACAGCTAGCGCAGATAAAAAAGTAAATGTAAATGAATCAACTTAAAACACCAACCAACTATTTATTCTGACTAAGAATGTAAGAATGAAAATGATATCAAGGAATGAAAACCCACCCATGTCAGTGGACATAACCTAGCAATGCATTGCACAAGGAATTGCATACTTCAACTGTTTTTGAGACTAGTCACTGTAGAAACATGTACAGCATAGTTGTTTTAGTCTGGCATGATGATTACCACTAAATGACCCACAAGCACCCATGAATATATGCAAGGTGCAAAAAATAGGGGGTCCTGGAAGGTCTGGGACCCCCAAATTAACCTCTCGGACTAAAAATAAACTAATTATGATGCTATGCTTCACCCACAATTGACAACCTTGTGAAGCCAGATGTGTGAGATCACAGCTAATGTGTGGAAGACCTACCAAGCTAGCTACTGAAGCTATCTACCAACACCACAGTTCCCAGATTTACAGTAGCAGGCTAACTCCTTAAACACATTCTTCAGACATTTATCTTAAAACAACTAATTTAAATTATTTGGTAACTGCTATACAACTAGTTTGGTGTTGCTATGCAACAGTGTGGTATTGCAGCATGGCCAACATACAAGCACTTAGATTTTAAGGAAACACATGCATTTACATCTCTGTAGTTTATTGGCCTGAAAGGCAAAGCAAGCCCCACATATGACTGCAAAGGCCATGCAGGACGGTTTAGCCAATGCAGGAGTGGGGCGATACTGTTCTGCTGTATGGTATTGCTACATGGAAGAATCATCAAAAGGAAACCTTACCTGTGACCTCATCACAAAAGTCAACATCTGAAGTTTGCAGAGCAACATCTCAGTGAGCCGGAAGCATTTCGGAAACAAGATCTGTGGACTGATGCAGTAAAAACTGAACTCTTTGGCCTCAATCACCAATGGTATGTTTGGAGAAACAACAGGAGCAGCGATTGATGTAACGAACACCTTGCTAACTGTTCAGTATGTGGGGTGGATGAAATATGCTTTGTGGCTGGCCAGTGGCCTGAGTTTAGATGGAAAAATAGATTCCATTAAATAAATTCTGTAATTTTTGTAAGCAATTTTATAAAAGCTGAAAATGAATATAGGCAAAAAAAGTATATCTTAAAATTCACCATGAACTACATCAACGAATCACAGCCATCACTAAAAAGACTTATGAGTATATGTATTATCCAGTAGGATGCAAATGTCTAATACTATTCAAAATTATTGAATAAATCAAGAAAAATGCTCTATTTTTATTAGTAGGATGCTGTTTTTGTTGCCGCATCAAACGGTTGCCCCATCTTTTGTCCATAGGCAGCTGGATATCTCACTCAACTCCAATTCATCATTAATTTAGTTAGAGCTAGACATCACACAGAAGAAAAAACTTTTTTGATTGTCTTATGTTCTAAATGACTCCACTGCCACCATATGACATCATACCACTGCAACAAGTGTGGCCTACTAATATGTATTAGTATTGCCAGTTGTCTGTTTTTTTTTTTTAAATAAATAAAACAGTCCAGTTTGGTTTGGGTGTCATATATGAATTGTACTGTGTGTGTACAAGTCTTAACAGCCATTGTTGTCTTTAATGGACCAACTTCTAAAATTGACTAAAATTAAGAACAGATTGTGAAGAAATAACTTTTTTGAAGTATATCCAGTGTGTATCATGTTACAGTCATCCAAAGTCAGTTCAATATGTCACTTATCCTTTATATTTTCTAAACATTGTATGATGAATAGGCTAATAAAAAGGGTCCAAATAAATTAGGGGAAAAATAATTCTGTTATGTTAATGTGAAGTTAACCTTGTTCTGGTGGGCCCCTATTGACCATTACAAGACAAGAAAAGCTTTTATTAAAAAAAAAAACTTGTTTGATCATCCACAAAGACTTCCAGTTCACTTATGGTTTTATAAATCATACACATTTTTGCTGATAACGTAATTTAACCCCATTTAATGACTTTGGGCCACTTTCACATGCGGATGAATCTAACGATTACAAGTGCTTTGAAAAAAAAATAAAAGTAACTCAAAACTTTGTGAAGTACGTATCTTCCATGGTTGTGGTTGTATGATCTACTATTTTCATCATATCTGTGGATTTTGATTTTTGAGTCTTTGCATGTGCTGTTAATATGTAAAGGCATGTGATGTAGTTTCAGAAATCATAGGGCTTTCATAGTGAGGCTTCAGGGACCGAAAGCATTGCTTTGTTCAATTGAGGAACCAATTAAAAAAGAAGGAAATATCTGAAGGTAGTATGTTAATCTGCTAGGCCCAGCCTGTCATGTCTCGTAATACCACTTTGTACCTCACAGGGTGATAGTCATTGTAGTGTTGGATCTGCCATCAGTCCAACACGAGAGGATGAAGAAGTTTTTCCCAGACCACATTTGCTATTATTTTTTAGTTTTATAGTCATTTTATAGTTTAGACTGTCTTACTAAGTCATGAGAGAATGTCATAATAAAGATTCTTTATTTAGTCTAAACATCTATTGATGAGTAGACTAATAGAAACTGATCAAATACATTTGGAAAAAAATATTTTCTGGAGGGCACCCTAGTGGCCATTTCAAGATATTATATATATTTTAACCTTTAAATACAATAGAAAAACTTCTTTGATCATCTACAAAGACTGATAGTCCATTTTCTTGTATGGTTTTATACATCATACACATTTTTTAAACTTATTTTTTCCAGCATTACATAAGATTTGAGGATTTAGGATTTAGAGACAAGTTCTCTGAAAGATTATTCAAAGAGAACTCAGTCAAAACTTGGCGAAGGGTGTGTCTTCTAAGGATGTAGTTGAATTATTTACTATTATCTACATTTATAATGCATAAGTTTCAGATAGGCAGGGTGATGACTTCAAGGCTGTGTGCTATATGCTATAGTCCAATGCAAAGAATTGATAAACAATGAGGAACTTGTTCACAGGCCACATTTACTATTTCATTTTTTTAAAGTTTAAGGTTAAACTAAATGTATCATTTGGCCAGGTTTACTCAAACATTTAGTATGTTTAATTTGTAAATGTACTTGTAAACCTGAATAAATAGTTCCTGTCAGAGACCGGACTAGTTTTACACGCTCCTGCCTCATGGATAACGAAAAACCGTAAGGAATTTAAGGATTTACTGTCTTGCTCAGTCGTTGAAAGTTGGGTACATCTTAATACAAGCATCTATATTACGACATTCAGTCATACCTTAGTAAGACAGTCTCATCATCTGACCTGTTTAATTCCAGTGTAATTGGTTGTAGTTTCAACTTCAAGTTATAAGCCACATGTTTCCAGCATGTGCATCTCAGGACATTGTGACACAACCAAGTGCCAGAGGGAGGTCATGAGTGTGTGCATGCATGTATGTGTGTCAGGGGGTATTTAGAGGAGTATGGAGGGGGTTGATGGCAGAGCTCAGTGCCAGGACAGTGTGAAAGGCCCTGGGGAAGTCTTGCACGCTGCACCCCACAGAGCCTATCCCGCTTCCCCAAATTTGGAGCATGGGCTGCGGGTCACTGCAGGCTGAAAGCATGTCAAGTTAATCTGCGTCAGCCATCGTGATCTCACACACACTTCCACACTTACACCCCAGGTGCATTAAGGATTAGCACTGGCTGCCAGGGAAGCCCCCTGTCTGCTCATGGCACAGCCACTGCTAGTATACAATCACGCTTATCATCACATACAATACACCAACATGACCATGCACACTCAGAGAGCTAACCATGCCAAACAGCCTGTGGAGAACTCACTGATGCTGACTGTATGTTCTGAGAAAAGAAAATTATTAGGGTAATGCGGGATTCCTAATTTGTTCTCAGAAAAAAAAATACATATCTTTCAAAAATTCTTTTAGTTGATACTTATTTTTACTTACTTTACTTTTTCTAAACATCTATTGATGAGTAGACTAATATAAATGGATCAAATACATATGAAAAAAAAATCAGGAGGGCACCTAGAGGCCATTTTAAGATATAATGTATATTTTAGCCTATATTTTATATTTTAGAATATTTGATCATCTACAAAGAATGCCAGTGCTGAAGAGCATATGCTAATATGGGTTGTGCTTCGGGCCAATTTCATAGATGAATTTAACAATTACAAGAGCTCTGAAAGATAATTCAAAGAGAACTCAGTCAAAACCTAGTGAAGGGTGTGTCTTCTAAGGATGTAGTTGAATAATCTACTATTATCTACATTTATAACGCATACGTTATAGATAGACAGGGTGATGACTTAGTCCAATACAATGGCCCTACAGTTTGCAGTACACCAGCAGTGGCTTTGGTGATGTAAATGGTTTTACTGAGGAAACTGACAACACGCCCCTGGGGAAGCGAACCGTGATAGATTGCAAAGAGTGCAGCTCAAGTATAGGATATGTTTACATTTTTATGTTCCAACTCTCTGTACTTTCTAATGCTATGTATGGTTTTAATGGAATAGAATTTTACTACCTTGATAAATCTATCATGTTTAGTATCAGATGTATTTGAGGTAAAAGGTAAAAGTGAGGCTGAAACAGGCTTCCTGCAGATCAGTAGTCACCAACACTGGTTCTGAGGAGGTTTTAGGCATTAGGTAAGTTTGAGGGACATCAAATAAAAAGTAAGTTGGAACTAAAATCTGCAGAAGAGTAGAATTCTGCAAGAGTTAGTGACCACTGCTACGGACCACTTATTGGTATATATAAAAGGTGACTATATTTGTGGGTGGTTAAAACACAGCAAAACGTGTCATTTACAGTAAAATAAAGTTGCATTTGAAGCTGTCAATGGTACACAAGTATGTAATGAATTTTACTTATATTTACTGATATTTTTTTCTGTCAAGCTGTTAAAAGCAGAGCTGCTATGAGTAGAATGAATCCCAGTGAGTTTGACAATTTATCAAGTCTTCTCCAGATGAAAATAACATTATCCAGCACAACCAATAAGTGCACTAAACTGTAAACAAGGAAATATGGTGATGTGTTGATTGCTATTTTCAGAATTACTGCTTTGTAGAAAGTTCATCAAAAGGTGATGTAAGGTAGTTTACAAGCTGATTTGGCATTTCGAGAAAAATATTTGACAGAGAATATTTTTGTGAGTATGTGTGCAGCTATATATAATTGTATTTCACACAGCAAGCTAACACACAAGTAAGCTAGCTAGCTGGTTAGGCTAGTTAGATGCTTTAGTAAAAAAAAAAATAAGTAAAATGCCCAAAGAGATTATTAAAATCATGAATTGTGATTATTGTAATGTCTCTCCAGCAGGTGGGAAATTAAAACTGAAACTAAAACTGAAAGTTGTCTACATTTATGTGTGGTTCAGCTCTTGCAAGTGTGTGGCTGGTGCAAGTTTATAAGGGGAATGGCACAAACGAACCACACAAAGTCATGAAGCTATCGACGTGGTGAGATGATGTGTTCCGTTTTTCCTTCATCTTGGTAACCTGTATTATTTCAACTGAAGAAGATGCTTAGACATAATGCTCATTCGTCCAATTCACCAGCTTTTTTAATAAATAAAAATTGAATTCAATTTAAGGAGGAGCAGAAAATTGAAATAGAACCCAACAAATAAGAAGTTCACTTCAGCTTTGTGTGGTGGTGGTGGTGGGTGAGTTCATACAAATCAATGGTTTTTGCCCAACTCCATGTTAGGCCTGGTTGGCACAAGTATGTGTATATATGAATTTAGTGATGAATTTGCACATTCCATAAAATGTTTTCTGGCATTAGCTGTGTCTGGTTTCAGCTCAGATGTTTAGCTTTCATTTGCTGCTATTTGGTTTATCCAAATGTACAGTAAGCCTGGGATGTATGGCCGAACATTAAAGCCTAACCAAAAATTACTTCAAGCTGCTTTTCAAACAAAGCGTTTCTGTGTCATGTATAAGTATAGCAAAGATATGCTCGCACGCTCAAACATATACACACATCCACACGCCCCACCCACCTTTTGCCCTTATGGTCCAGCTCCCATTTATAGGCCCTGAGGTGCTAACAGGGGTATAATTTATCACTGGAGCGCTGGAGTACTAAAAGTCTCCTGAGGTGGGACTACTGCTACAGCATGCAGAATTTAGTGGAAAACTAGATTGCTTGCAATGAAAGAAACACCTATTGCATGGATTTGTAAAAGAATAACTTACCTGCTGAACCAGAACAGTAACTGTAAAAACAGGACTTCTTTAAGCAGAGCTCTGGAAAATCTCAAGATAACACATTGACAAATGTGCTGTGTATTACTGTATATGTACTGGTATTTGTTAGGTATATTTTAACTAATAAATGCTTGCTTGCCCAGATTTACATTCCCACTCAAAAGTTTAGGACCACTTTAGAATTTAATTTCATGCAATTTTCATGCAATTCACAAACAATATTGTCCATTTCACTATTAATATAAGTGTATCATATGATTTTTAAAGAATAAAAATGTTTGTATTAAAGCCTATTTTTGTATAGAGGCTTATTTTGCATATAGTCCTATTATCAGCAATTCTCAGTCCTCTGCCTAAATCTCCTGGTACGACCGCCAATCCAAGTTAAGGATGTTGTTGGGCTAATTGGTTGTTAGGACACTCTTGCTCAATTGTGATGCACAGCTGAAAAATATTCTACTAATAAGTGAGTATAAAAGGGAGAACAACAATCTAGGTTAGTTTAGTATCTGAAGAATCAGCAGTTGATGGCTTGCTGACCGACTCACAATGACCAGAAAGAAACAACTTTCTTTAGAGACCCGTCAGTCCATTGTTGTGTTAAGGAAGGAAGGCTACTCCATTGAAAACAAGAACATTTCACTATGATCACAAACTTTTGAGCTGTAGTGTATGTCTTTACATATACTGTAGTGCACATAGAATCTTAATGACTAATTTTCAATAAATATTGACTTACTATGTCAAAATAATGACTTTGCAATATAAATGACTTACAATCCTGAAAGAATTACCTTTTTTTATTTCATTATAGTAACTAGAGGTTGCACTGACTAACCGTTGCCACTTTAAGCTTGATGCCGAATAGAGCAAGCATCTCAGCAAGGCCATCTAGAGTGACAGATACAATTATGCGAGGTTCTGGCATGCATATCTCTGGTTCTTTGAAGGCTAGCAATGCGAATAGTTTTAAAGCTCACCTTAATACTGTATTAATGAGAAGCTTTACTTTCTCCTGTGCTTTTATCATCTGTCAGCAATTAAAAAAGGACATATATACAGAAACAAGCTGAGTAATCTGAGTCTGGTGATAACTACCAGGGGATAAACAATTCTTTCTTTCGTGGTGAAGTTTATTTTAGATATATAAGGTTTTGTTATAGTTTTGTTTTAGCTGATGACCTGTTTTTCTGACACTTTGTCTATACTCTTTCATTCAAAACCACTCTAAGCTGCAACTGTGCACTGAAACATGGTAGGACGAACACGGTGGCCACTCTGCGTTTATGTAGTTTGTTTAGAAAAAAGGATAAAAGACTTATTTATGTGATGATTTTGTTTGAATGAGGCCCCGAATGTGGGTGTAGTGGTGAAGTTTGGTTATGAATTAAAATAGACTATAGTTTTTTGCATCAAGATAATAAAATCTGTGTCTTTCCTGCTGGTTTTTTTTCTCTTCTTACTTATTTTATTTTATTTGAATTGAATTCAGTCAAACAGAGTAAAGTCATCATTTAAAGACTTTGGTAGGAAATGGCTTTTTTTCACTACATTTGGTATCAGTATCAGTATCAATACATACCTGGTTAGAACAATGGCAACATAAGAATAGTGGAGCTCATTGGAAATGTTTCCCCAGCTGAACACAATTAAAAAAAATCTATTATAAAGTAACTTGATTCTAAGAAAAAGCTGACTGCCTGGAGTTCCTTAAACATTCTAAAAGCGAAGCTATTAATACCGAACATTGCAATGTGTTGGTTTGTGGCCATAAGCCTTAAAGAGCCCACCTGTTCCCCTTCCTCTGACCAGGTGATTCTCCCACAACCTGAAACCCTTTTCACACGCACAAGAGCCTAGAGCCCCTTTGATCTTTTTTCATTGATTTCGAGCACAAAAGTCAGTAAATGCAGAGTTGAATGGAGCTCTCTTCTACCTCAGATACCTCCGCTGACATAGTCCTGCCCCGCACTGACATTTTTATTGTTACTTCCAGCAGAGCAAGATTACACAAATCAATGTGCTTGAGTTTGGGCCTTCAGTGTGCTATAGGTAAATCTATCACAGAGTCAAAGTGCAAAAAAGTCCAGCCTTGAGAATCTCAGCATAAAAGGAGAACACTTGAGAAGGGCATTGTGGCCTAATCTTCTTTTCCCTCGAACCATATGAAACAACAACAACACAAAAAATGATCTCCAAGAAGTACAAATTCAAGCTGAGTGAGATCAGCTCTAAGCGCTGCTTGCGTGAGTTACACATGCCAATCTAATGCTCTAACGCTAACCAAACAAGTGCTGATCTAAAGCTCTAATGCTAAGCCTGAGGGTTTTCATCGTGGTTCAAGTTGAACGGAACGCAAAGAACAGAAATCAAACTCACACATCCAATTAGCCGAGGTTGTGGTGGTGTTTTCTAAGATTTTACAGCGTCCTGTTGGAGGGCCTAGGAAAAGTGCTGGACCGCCTACAAGCACCAAAAGTATGGAAAAGATGAGGTCAACTTCAGCAACCTCACGTCAAAGCCGGCAAAAGATTGAAATAGAAACTTATATTGTCAGTCTTGACAGTGGAAAAATAAAAATCAGGGCACATATTATGGAGCATTTTAGCTTTTCACTTGGGAAAAACAATGCATTCCCAAAGCTAAGTCTCAAAGCCAGTGCCCATTCCCACCGCACAGCTCAACAATTCCCAGTCTAAGCAAAACAGGCTTACGAAATCCAACAGCGTAGAAAGAAGGAGGGAGAAAGTGATAAGCCACCGTTGGAGCGCTGGTGTTTGCTGATGGGGTGAGAAAGAAAGAGAAAAAAGTGATAAATGCTGTCAGTCATAATAAAAACAAAGAGCGCATGCCAAGGAAAATGCTATGTGTAATTCATGGGAACTGGGAGCTGCTCACATTCAGAGACACTGTGATGCAATAACAGCCTGAGAGACCTTAAAGGGGCATTACGACCTTAAAACTAGCATTTACTGTGTTATTTGTTATCTTATATTTTGCAGCGCAGGATTATATACTCAGTATTATAAGCTTACATCTTTTCTTTTATTTATTAATGCATCAATGTTCTCTGACTACTCTACTCACCATGCACTGGACATCTGCCCATCATAATAAAGAAGTCATGACTGCTAGCCACTGATTTAGGACATACTGACATGATATTCAGCTATCTAATAGTGATGTCAGAGAGCTGGCTTGCTAAAGTAGTGTCCAGCTAGGGGGAAAAATAGCCTGCTCTTATGTATCTCTATCAAGTTTCTAGTACTCTAACCCAAAGTAAAGTGCTGTAGCATCAGTAAGAAGACAGGGGAAGACAGCTTTTTATTGAACTGGCAGCAGAGGAGACCGCCACACATCGCTACTGAACAGCCAGGACAGCAGGCTGGTTATCAATAGCCACACATTCCACTGTGACAGTAGGCAATAACGCTGCCCCACTACCCCACGAAACAGCCCCACAGCCCAGCACAGCACAACCCAATAAGCACATATATACAGCTTTAAACTTTCAGCCACAACTACTTACAGTCTTTCTTACTGCGTGTCCGGCATATCCCAGGGTGCTCCATGCTCAGCTTTCCGCATGGCCACACCTTCCACGCGTCCAAGGCTGAATGAGCCAGCAGAAGGGTGCCACAATATTCGTATGACACTAAACTTGAGTGTTACAAAAATGATCAAGCAGCACTTGCATAAAAATTATAAGATATTAATGTAATAAAACATGGCTTAGTAGACTTATCTGAGATCTGTGTGGGTGTGGCTAATGAGCAGCTTGACTGACATCTCTCTTTCTGACACTCCACCACTGCTCCACCATTCATACTAAACTAAAGTCTTCATCCAGTTATTAAGTAAGACTAACCTGACCAAGAAAGCCATGGATGAAGAGACGGATGGACTAACAAATGAACAGACAGACAGACAGAGCATCGTGGGAAGGAACATGTGGACAGATGGACAATGTGAATAAAGGAACAGATGAACAAACAATGTTGGTGTACTGATGAAGGAATGAACGAGTGGCAGGAAGCTGCAGACAGGATGTCTAACATGCCAGCTTGTGGTTATGCTGGCTTTACTTTGGTATGCTAAGTTTTTTTTGACTGTTTGGTGTGGGCGGGGCCAGAGATGTCATCCTTGTGATTGGTTAGGAAATGCTGACAGAAGCGTTACCCAGGATAGAAACCACCCAGTTTGCATTCAGTTGAGAGACATACAGTGAAGTATTGTATGTTGGCCATTTATTAGACTTTGGGAATGTATTCATAAGACTTTGTACATGTACTGAGGGTCCAGAGGAATAAGATTCAGATTATTCGAAAGAAACCCTAGATTTAGGTTCCGTAGGGCTTTTAACTGGGAAACTTTGCTTCAGAGTCCAAATGTTGGGTCCACTTATAGCAGGAGAGCAGATTTGTATTCAGTAGATGTAGTAATAACTCAATTTTTCATTCTGGCCAAAAACTAGAGATTTGGCGGATCAATTGACTATCTATTGGTATCGGCCGATTTTTAATCAAATTATGCGATCGGTTTTCTAATTTAGCCGATCCAGAGATCTAATCGATGGCGTTAAACAAATGGGCCTAATTTCTGTATTTCCAGCAAGCGTTTCATCCAGGAAGAGGAGCCCTCCGGCCAGCTCCCTGCAATTCCTATCTGAACCACTAGGTGGTAACACACACCCTTTCATTTTCCACAGACTGACTAAAGCAGCGGTGTTGCGGGAAAAGCATGTGCTTATAGAAAGCGTGTCATCCGTTGTTTATTTACTGTTAATTTTGTTAAAAATATAAGTTTCATATGAGCTTGTTAAAATGGTAATAAACCAGTTTAGACCATGTTTCATGATTTGCTTGCGCTAATAACTACATGTAGCCCTGCCGTGGCATATAGCCCGCCCTCTATCGGTATCGGCTATCGGACGATTGCGATAAAAGGTGATCGGCGATCGGAATCGGCCTCAAAAACCACTATTATCTGCTGAAAAAGTAATCAAATGAACTGTGTCTCTAATATGTTTTGCTCAGTTAAAAACCAAATTCCCTTTAACGAATTCCAGCTTGTCACATGTAAGTGCAGGTATTGTGGCTAATTTTGATTGAGCCAGTCATTTGTTAAGGTTGCGCTTTGGAGGTTCCACTAGAAAATAAAGATTTAACTGACAAAATGTTTGCAAATCCTCATTCACATAAGCGAACTCAATAAAGGAGAGAAAGCTCTGACGTCTTGATCCTGTTAAAAAGAAGACCTAAGAAAAGGCATGGCTAAGTCCACCACTGTTGACATTTCAATGCACCTCAGCTTTCACTCCCTTCGCAAAAACATCAATAAAGGAATCAATTAACAGGTAATTTAATTCATCCTCTAGGAATCATTCTTCTCGGGGGACCCCCACAATCGGTCAATTACAAGCCTATAGCTTCACACAGATTCTATATGTGGCTCCGCATTTACAAAGGCTGGCATTATTCGCACAGTGAGGTGGGATTGGTGGACCTGCTAGTGAAGGGGCAGCTCCTGCTCTGATTCCTGAAGGACGGACTGGAAAACATTGGTCCCCTTCTGAACAGAACAAAGGTTACGACTCAGAGAGCAGCTTTTAGAGTCGCTCTCTCTCGGCCCTTTCAGAGAGCACCCTTTTTTTGCTACTTACTGATCCAAAAAAAAACCCTCCCTTGAGTGATCGTAGTCAGGAACAACGTAACATTGGGGTTTTGTTGCATTAACCCAGCCTTCTCAACCTAAAGGCTGGAGCAATGGTCCCACAGAGGCCCTCTCAGTGCTGAATACCACCCCCACCCCCACTCCATGCCTACACGCAATCTGAGAGGTAGAGTGCTGATGTAGGATCAGGACCTTTCTGGCTATATGATGACATTGATTAGAGTCCAGTACTGCTCTCGTTAGAGTTCTTTAGTATACTTTTCGCTGTAGCAGCACATTTGTTAGTACAACTAAACCTAATATCTAAAACCTATAGTATATTTCTAATAAAGAAATGAATGTAGCTACTACATACTGGAATTGATCAACTGAACTTCCAAGCTAAAAAGCTTGTTTTCTAATTTTTTGTTCTTGCTATTTTTTTTTATTATCGTTTTACACTAACAAGTACGACATCCGTTAATTAAAGATGCTGTCTATGTCCTACTGTTGATATCAGGGATGCACGATGATACCACAATCACATCATTATTAGCCACTCATTTAAGGTGGCCTGGGAAATGTTCTTATCAGATAATGTGAGAGAGCCAATAGAAGTTAGGTTCAAGTTTATATTTTACTCTAGTGATGTAAATTGAATGAAACCCCAGGCAGAATCCAACTCCCCTTCACATGCATGCATAGTCATATGGATGCTACAGATTACAGGCACTATTTAGTTGTTTCTATGTGTAATTAACAGTTATTCTTTAATTTGTAGTCAAAATAAGCACCGGAACAGAATATAACCCCAAACCAAGAGTAGAGTGATGTAACAGACTGAAGATGTGTGTAGTTGTCGGAGCACCTGAGGGGTTGAACATAATACAATACATATTTCAACAAGAATTTTTATGATGAGAAAACTTTAAGCACAGGTGACATAGCATAACTGAATAACACCATCAGAATAGAATTCCCATATTGGAGCATCCTTGAAAGTGCCTGTTAGCAGACATGGAACCAAGTCACTAAGTTGCAAGTAACAAGTAAGTCTCAACTCTTGACAATCAAGTCCTGAGTCAAGTCCCAAGTCAATACAAGGAGGTCTCGAGTCCCAAGTCTTAAACTTCGAGTCCTAGTCAAGTCACCAGATGTAACGTCATTTTAGTATTTAATACAATTAATGCAGTTGATTAGTGATAGAACAAAGTTTGAAGTGGTTGCGGCTCCATCTGTGATCTTGACTCCAAATGTCCTGCATGTCGCAGTTCTTTTTTATTTACTACAGCATAATCTTTGTAGTTCAACGGGATTAGCTGCAGAACTTCACTTGTTGCTAGGTTACGGATAAACTGAGCCTAGCGTTACAGCACCATTGAATACAAGTGATCAGTTATGTGATTCAGTTTTCATTATTTATTGTGTAAAAATAGGGTGGCGAGTCTTTTCAAGTCTTAAAGCTCAAGTCCGATTCCAAGTCCAAGTCAGTAAAGTTAAAGTCTAAGCCAAGTCGCAATTCTTTAGTGATGTTGTCAAGTCAAGTCACAAGTCATCAGTTTTATGGCATGAGCTGGACTCCAGTCCAAGTCATGTGACTCGAGTTCACACGTCTGCCTGTTAGTGGGTTAATGTAGCTAATGCAAGCTGTTTTTCAAGGTTAGCTACAGTTAGCTTAAGCAGCCTGGAAACCCAATGAATCCTCAATCATTTTCAGTTTGGTAGGGCGTATCTTCTTTATTAATATGCTTATTTTGATTCCCTTACATGTTGCATGCACTTAGCAAGGTACCTAGCTTAATATTCAGGACTGTTTTCACCCCTGTTAGAACATGAAAGGCAAAAACTGATCCTAGACCAGCACTCTGACCCTGAGAAGTGTCCATACCATCCCTGCTTGCGATAGCAGTATGGTTAGAAAACTGGTTATAAGTCCCAGCAGACAGCAGACATCCCTGGGACCTCTTTTTGTTGGCTGGGAAACCACTGCATGTTCTCCGTATAATTAGCATGTGCTTTTCAAGCTGATTGAAACGCATTTGTCATGAAAAGAATATTTGAGGTATAAGTGCATTTCAGGATGAAAGATAACTGCTACAGCTAAAAGGGACCAGGCTCATCTGATATTAGGCTAAACTGTTGCAGCGGTCTCTCTGAAGCCACTTTGGGATTCTCTTGAACTCAGCCACCGCTGAGTGTTGGGACTTACCACAGATTAGCGCAAATGATGCTGTGCAGTTTCTTGGGTTTCGCTGACAGATGCCGCAAAGTACAAGAACCACAAATGATTCTGTCGAACAAAGAACGGCTTGCTGGTTTCGCCGTCGTGTTTTTCAACTTGAATCGGGCACCTAATTCCTTTCTTTCGGGAATGGATTTTGCAGAGATGATCCGTGCACTCTTCCTCTTGTGACTGGTGAAAGAAAAGCAGCTCCGAAGCACTTGTTTAAATCCGAGCAGAGACAAAGCCCATTGACTGGCTGACAAGCCGGAGCAGCGAGGGCCTCACAGGGTGAGGGAGCGAGAGTAGATGCAAGTGATTGAAGAGGCACACAGTGATAAAAAGGACACGTAGGCCAGCTTTACTGTAATCTAGGCTTTTAAAAGCCATCTCCATTCATCCTCCAGAGTGTCTCACTCACACAGCCGCTGAAAGGCTTTTACTCAACTTCGCCAGCTCCGAGTGCTGAACCCAAGTATCTGATAGCCCTTTCCCCTTTCAGACACCCGCTCAAAGCCCTGAATGGCCGTGGTTGCTTGCGTTAACGAACACAATACTCCCCCCCCTACATTTTGTATACCCACCTATATTGTGTGCATTCAGAGAACGAGACGGAAACTTTCTTTAAGGTAAGGTACACAGAAGTAACCTTTTCAGGGGGGTTGAAAAGTCCCTGTTGGTTTTCGGAGGTCAAACGTTGTAAATAGTTCATTTATTTGTCCCAATATTCATTTGATACATTTAAAAAAATCATATTTTGGAAAAAACTACAGAAAGTTGAGATATACATAGCTACGAGAGACAATAAGACACTAACCTGGGTAGTGCTTCTGTAAGCATTCTCCTGACCAATCACAAGGCTGATGTGTCCCGCCCCACCCACACAAAAATGACAGAGAAATTGAATATTCTAAAGCTAATCCACCATAACCAAAGCATAACCTGTCTGTTGCCGACTGTTCATTAATTTATCTATATATACACGTTGTTCTTTGCCGTTCCTTCAATCATGCAAGGCTTTATACATCTGTTCATCCAGTCCTTCGCACCTTGCTTCATCTGTTCGTTTGTTCAATCATCTATTCATCTATTTCTGTCCACTTACTGTCACATAAAAACTGGATAATGGGTTTTAGTTCTGTATTTGTGGGGAAGCATGCTAGGACGGTTAGACAGAGTGCCGTCAATTAAGCTGCTTGTTAGCCACACCCGCACAGTTCTCAGACCTGAATCTTCTCTAAACCTAAAACTGTTTGGACATACTGTTCAGGAACACTAAGAAGACTCACCTTATAGATTTGATCATGTATGTGATTTGAAACAACAACTGTATGATCACTATCTCTAGATAATTCAGAGACATGTTGGGCAACTCTTGTTACTCATACTGTATGATATACATTACATATATACATTAGGTGCTTGGGGACATTGTTATATTTAAAAAGCTATTTTTTTTCCAGACTGGACTTTATTTGCTCAGCAAAATACTTTGAATAAATTCATACAATGTCTGGGGCGTCCAGGAGAAATCTGGAACTCAACTTTCTCCTTCAAACTGGACCTCAAGATATGATCTACTTCTTTTACAATAAGATATTCATGTTACTTTGTATTTTGTATAAATACTTTTGTATTTATACACATCTGTTCTAATAATATCTGGTATTCTTACTGTTGAACATACACTTATTGCTAAGATAAAGGATGTTAACGAGCAGTGTATGTCCTTTAAAGGCTCTCCCACTTTCTTTAACATAAATAATTATAATTAGTTCTCTACCAAATTATGAGGGGACAACAGTGCTGAAGGGGTAACAGGTTGGTTGCGCTGCTACCATACGCGGAAGGTTAAAACAATGGTTCTGTCAAAAATCTCCAAAGGTAGTCAATCAGCTAAGATATATTTGGTGTCCAAAATTTGCTTCTTTAATTTTATGCTTGGGATACGAGGCTTGACGTACCTGAAAAACAGCTTACGCTTGCATTAGTTTCATGCAAGCTGGTATATGTTGGTCTGTGTTGGTCCATTTATCATGACTGCCAGTCTTATTAGTGTAAAATGTAACAGAACAAGTGCAAAAGAATAAATAAATAAATAGAAGTTATAAAAATACAATAATATTCTGTTATTTTTTAGCAGGGTAATGAAAATCTGAAGCAAGTGGTTAGCATATGTGAGGTTCTCTAATCTTGAAAATTGTCTGTACATGTGTAAATTTTAATCTGAGCCATGTGACGTGTAGTTTTAGGCATGTAGTTTGCAGAGTGTGGCCATAGCCTTGTTAGCTACATTAGTCTTGTAGCTCCAGTACAAAACCAAAGCAAACAATGAACACAAAATATGGGCAAACCTTTGATTTAATGCTTTGGATCTCAGCACCAGTGGTCAGCAGGTGTTATCCAGAGAGCTCCTAAGGTCATAAGCTTACTCAAGCTACCTCTGTTGAGCTTTTAACAACACACTCATCCCCCAACTGCTCCAGGGGCGCTGTAGGGTATCTGACCCTGGCTCTGATCCCAGCCCCTCTTTCTCGCCATCTATGTCAATTAGGAAGAAGACGGGCTGTACAAAAGGTGATGAAATTTCCACTCAACTGGATAACCAAACTCTGAATTTCATGCCGTCTCCAGTTTTCTCCATGCGTCCTTTATGTAGGACTTGCTAAAGTAAAAACTAATTACTCTAGACTAATTCACACAGTGCATATACAAACTAGCTGAGAAGTATTCACAGCACGTGATGTGGTGTGTGTTTTTGAATGTGTGCGAGGGTGCGTCTCAGCAGGGGTGTGTTTGCAGATCCTTTTAAGCTCCGGGGACCGTGTGGTGGTAAAGGTCCAATAAAACCTTTTCAACTCCAGCAGATTCTAAAAGACACAGGCATCATTAAACGCCAGCAAATGGCCGGCTCTTTTCGGAGCAGATTATATCAGGTCAGCTTCATTTGACCTCAAATTATCCTTGACATATGTTTGAGTATTCTTGGAAGACTCCAGAGGTAATGCTTATTAGGGCCTAATAGAAGAGAGGTCACTAAGGTTGGAACCCTAGCATTCAAGCCCTCAACTAAGCAAACTAGTCAATGAATACTGACCCTTGCGCCTGGACGGCAGGCTGAGGCTTAACCCTGGGTGTTTGGAGTGCAGGAGCAGCTTAGCCTGACCAAAGCTAGCACAGTTTCACCCTGCAAACGTACATAAGAGTCTGATAAATGTGGTTTGTTTGCAAAAGATTGTTTATTAATATAGGAGCAATATAAAAAGGGTAGATGTGCAGACCATGTTTGGTACTCTGGCCTGCCAGAACTGTATTCCCAGGAGTCTGCTGGGCTATGTCGAAGTGAGGCAGTGGCTTCAGCAAGTTTAGACATTTCCTTTTGCAGACTTTTCAGAGTTTTGTATGAAATTTGTAAATGTATTTGAAAGGAAAACCTTCTTATGCCCAAGATTAGGCTTTATTGGTTCACTTCAGAATCAGAATCAGATCAGAATCTGACTTTATTGGCCAAGTATGCTCACATATACAAGGAATTTGTGTTTAGTTACAGTAGCTCACAGTGCACGACAACTGATATTACAGAAGTAACAAACTCACCCAACCTACACACACACACACACACACACACACACACACACACACCTGTAAACTTAACATGTGCAGAGTTGTATATTTAGAGTAAAGTACTGAGTGCAGCAGTGAAGGACAGTGCAGACTGAATTAAATAGATATAAATATGAAGAACAGAAGAGTCACTGGTAGAGACTGTGGTACAGAGTGTTCTGAGACTCTATCAGATAAATAAAAGTGCAGTACAGAGAAAGAAGAGTGAGAGAACATCTGGATATAGATGTATGTATGTAGTAGACTGTACAGAGAAAGAAGAGTCAGAGAACATCTGGATATGGATGTATGTATATAGTAGACTACAGAGAAAGAAGAGTGAGAGAACATCTAGATATGGATGTATGTATATAGTAGACTGTACAGAGAAAGAAGAGTGAGAGAACATCTAGATATGGATGTATGTAGTAGACTGTATTCAGAATGTAGTGTGTGATGTTCAGCTGTTCATGAGTGTGATGGCGTGTGGGAAGAAGCTTCTCTGTAGTCTGGAGGTCTTGATCCTCAACTGGCTGAAACACCGACCTGAGGGAAGGGAATTTACACTTGGTAATCAAATTCATCAAACATTCATAATCACAGTATATGAGCTCCATCAGCAGAGTTTGGACACTCAGGTCCACCTTCTACTACAGGACAACATGAGGAGGACTCATATGAGGTTACTCTGAACATGAATTATCTACTTATCTGCACCTGTGGGTTTATCTACCCTGGGGAGTACTTTATTTACAAAACAACTGTAATATTATCACTGTGCCCAAGTTTCTTCCTCTTATATGCCCATTATGAGATTCTGATACGAACACAAGTGGTTTTTGTTGCGTTGGATAATAGTAATTGGTCTTAGTATCTCTCGCTCTCTCAGAGAGCATATGTTGAATATTTCAACACCTCATTTTATCTACACTAAACTGATCAAGGCCATATATGGTATGTTCCCAGGGCTCTGCTCTGTACCTTTCAGTGCGATGAGCTGTCCAGTTTAGTTAACGTTATCTATTAACACAGACGTATCATACGTCAGAGCTGCATCAGCAACAGGGTGCAAACGTAGAATTTGATACCAGACTTCGCCAGTCAGACCAAGCACAGTCTTGACCAGACGTCACTTATTGAAATACAGACACAAAATCCAGAGAACAAAGTTTCAGCTTTACAGCATGTCTTTAGATTATGTATGGTGGTGGAGGAGTATGTGGGGGGTTAAACAGATTTTGGGCTATGCTGTAACATACAGGGGCATGCAAAAGTTTGGCCACTGTTGCTGTGAATACCGATGCAAGTAACTGATTTCCAAAAGCAATGATTTAAGCAAATTAACTTTTTTATTTCCACCCATTACAATATCAAAAGGGCCTAAAGGAATAGTTTGGGCACCCTGCATGGTATTTATTAACACACGCTTTGGCAAGTATCACAGCTTGTAAACAGATTTTGTTGCCAGCTGAGAGTCTTTCATTTCTTATTCGGGGAATTTTCACCCATTCCTTCCCACAAATAGCTTCTTGTTCTGTGAGATTCTTGGGCTGTCTTGCAGGCATGGCTGATGCTTAGGTCAGGGAACTGTGAGGGACATGGTAAACGGTCCATCTATGTCTCATGAAGTAGTACTTTGTGATTTTGGGGTGTGTTTAGGATCATTATCCTGTTATAGAAGCCATTCCCTTTTCATGTTCAGCTTTTTTTAAATAGACGGTCTAATGTGTGCTTCCATTTTTGCTAGTATTTACACAAAATCCTCACTTTTTTCCTGACTGACTGCACCACTAGCCCAAAGCATTGATTGATCTAGTCCACTGTTTATCAGCTAGAGAGGTGTTTATTTATTAAACACCACTTCCTTTTTTCTTCAAACATAACTTTGCATGCTGTGACCAAAAAGGTCTTTATCAGTTAAATGGTAGAACAGTGTGCCACCACTCTAAAGCCTGCCAAATATTTTGGCAATAAAATGGGGTTTTCCATTTGCCTTTATATAAAGTTATATTGGAAAGTCTTTTTTTGTCGTCCAGACCTCAACTTTGTTCTTTCTTTCCTCAACTTACTTTGATTTACATTACAAACTGAGAAAACAGATATCTGTAAACATATTGCAGTATTCTTATAGCCTTGTCCTGCTTTGTAGGCATCATTTAGCAACAATAATAATAATAATAATAATAATAATAATAATGTGCAGTTGTTGGAGAGTATGAATGTTTAAAAAGCTTTAATATTTGCATTGACTGGCCTTTCATAATGATAGAACTGAACAAACCACAAGCTTATTAAGGTCTGAGACTTATCTGAGAACTCAAATCTCTTAACATTCCCAGATAGTTGCATGGTGCTCCTCCTCTTTTTACTTTACAATTGTAGAAAATAATAATAATTCTAATTATTAATACTAACTAATCTTGCCTAAAACATTAACATCGTCTACTCACTTAGCCTGCACTGCTATAGATCAATCCATCAATTCTCCATCAGGATTCCACCAAGCAAGGAAATATTTAAGCATGGTTATTTGACTTATTCATCCTTGTATGTAGAACTAGTGGCTTTACATAAGAACCTATGATCCATCACAGAGGGGTTAGTTCTAACGCAGTGTTACAATAAAGACCCAAAAGTAAATAATCAGAAGTCCATAACATATTTGTTATTCACAGATTCATCAAACACATACTAAGGGGTCATGTATGTAAAATATACATGTTCGTCTTCTCTAGTCATGTTTATTGTAATTCATATATATGGTTGGATCAAACAGCCAAAGAGTCCTAACTGTTGTGTTTGCATCTTTTTGCCCTGTTGATAAGTTCCACTCATACCACTTTTGACTGACTCGTTCATAAACAGTAGGTGATCGAAACTAAGTTCATGTTTTTTATTTGCAGCAGAAATGTACAGATTGTATACAACATTAAATCTTGATTTAATCTTGAAATATTGATTAATTTAGTATTCTGGGGGAATTTTAGTGGCTGCAAAAGTGAGTTATAATGTTTAGCGCTCATTCTAGGATTGTTGTTTTGCTGCAGGACCAGAAACCTTGAAGCTGAAGATCTGGATTGAGGTTTTACACGTGTCCATGGAAAACAGTGTCTGAAACCGTTTTAGAGGAAATGGGGCTGCTGTGCGGGTGAAAGTGCTTTGTTGGTCATCCTCAGTCTGGGCTTGTGTAGAACCTTAATTATTCATTTGAATGGACAATGGGAGGATGGAAGAGGGTGCAGGTAACCGCAAAGGGCAAACCACAATGAATACTGACAGAGCAATGCCAGAGGGTCAGCGGGTCAAAGGACAGAACAACATGGGAGGTATTTTCACTAACATGTTCTTATCATGCAGACAGACAGAACTTGTGGTCCCTCACCAGCCCCTGATAGTGGCCTCCTCCACTGAACTGCTCTCCAACATACATACACAAACTCTCTCATCATTACTGCGTCATGGTGACAGTGTGTCCTGGAACCGTGCTACGAAACGTCAAGGCGACATTCTTCTAATGCTTGTCATGTTTCTGAATGTACTGTTCATTCTTTATTTAAGCACGTCGTACGCATAATAATTTAAAACATTCGTTTAATGATCTCAACAAGGTCAAAAGATTTTATACCTTAGCCAAGATTGTTTTTCTGTTTGAGACCATGGCTACTGGGAATGGAGGTGCTTGGGGGAGGCTTGGGTGGGGGTTAGACAACACCCCCAAAATTTCAGGATTGTTTAACTGCAACTGCTAAAAACATTCCATAACAGTGAGCCAAACTGTTTTCCTATACCTAAAATACAAATCATATAGACCAGGGGTCACTAATAGGGGGGCCGCGGTCCGCGTCTGAACCCAGACATTGTCCAATGCGGACCCAAACCTATAAACTATTGAGAATAATTAAAATTTGAGTGTTTATTTTAAGTTTATTTTAAGTATGTCTTTACGCTACACAGGATTTTGCAACGCAGTGAACTCACAGACCAATCACGTGGGTAAGCACTTTGAGATGCACTTTTTTCAAAGACATTCTGTTTTTTTTATGTAGACCATGTAAAAACATTTATTTGAAGTTTATAAATCATTTATTCAGTTCAGTATTTAAACAGTAAATATACTGAAATATACTAAACAGTATGTTTGATGTGTTGGTCTTTCAGTTGCTGATGGTATAAGATGCTGATACTAGGCTACTTCAGTATACCGGATATGGCACTGAGTCAAAACACAAATTAGAAATGATGATGGTTCAGACCTTGGCCTGAGGACCTTACAGAATTCTAATAAAATATCCCTAATACAGCCGGTCTAAACTTTAAAAAATCATGTTATCATGTACTGTGCTTTGAACACATTTTTAACAATACTTATAATCACCTGCCCAGTGAGCTTTTGATCACTAAATGTGTATCTGGACATGACAGTATCAGTTACCACTCCACATTTGAAAGTTATATGCATATACTGTCATATATTATCATGCTATAAAACCTCATATTACAAGTATAAAATTTCCAAAAATACAAAATTAAAACGAAATTTCTTCCAGTGACGATCGTCTCATATATGACAGTTAAAAAATGTAGCACACTTAATTTAAAACAACTTTCCACGTTCCTGCGTGACACCTTAATGAAGTCTGACGTATACTATGATGCATGTAAACATGAAGTGAAAAGAATTATGAGTGACCATACCTGGCAAAGGCCAAGACTAGCATAGCTCCACGATTTCCAAAATTAAAAGTTCAAAAAGCATCAAGTAAATTAGTATCTTTTAGGAAGTGTCTTCCTAAACAGTAACTTCACAGGACACGACCAAAACAGTTCTTGACTTTTAATGTAAGTTAATGTAGAGTCCAGTACTGAACCGTGACCCTTAAGCCTCAAACAGCATCAACAGCGAAGACACAATCAGACCAGCTGGCATGGCGGCCTAAACAATGATAAATAACTCACCGACTCATCTTCAAGGAATTACTTGAAAACGAAGTTCATTCTTCTATCCTTTTGGATGAAGTGGTTGATGGCAGGCTCATGCAACTGATCCTTTGCTTTCAAACCGATTAACCCATTAACAGTTCTTTCTTAATGGAAATCAATGCCAGATCTGACACGTTTGAGTAATTTATATGCCTATATTTTTGTAATTGTTTAGATTGTCAAACTGTAAGTAGATAAAATAAAATGATATATATCTGTGTGTGTGTTTTAAGAATATTTCAGAGGGCTATGACGGTTCCCTCTCTGGTAGAGTCATTTTAGAGCATTTTTATTGGTTTATCATTCATGAAACTTTCACAGGATATAAAGGGCAGCTGTCGTGTTCATACAATATAATGAAATGAAAATCAAAATACATGTTTTTCTTTGGACAGCGGCAAAAATGCAGCTTCAGTTAGAGGTGGGACAAGCTGAACCAGGACTAGTGCAAAATCAAAAGGAGCATTTGTAAGTGTCTATGGAATGTTTCAGAAATGTAACTTTAGTAATATCCAAAACCATAAAACAAGAAAGGTACTGCAATGTTTGCAGAGTCACAAGGGTGATAGAAGTTTTTCAGTTCCCAGAAATCATCTCTGAAAACCTAGAAGGCCCAGAGGGTTCCCCTTTAACCCTGATGCTAGGATCACCTCCTCCTATCCCTCTATTCATTTCATAGCCATTAACCCTAGAGGCCAGGTCAAACATTGAGAGGTTGCATCCTGGTGGTAAAACAACAAGGACCAATATCGGTGTCTATGCTTAGTTTTTTCAGAACAGTAGGTAACAGAGTTTGCACAGTAGCTTTAACAGTAGCTGAGTACAGATGTATTTACGCTGCTCACGGCACTGAAGGCGGTATCATTATGCAACAAGGAACTGCCAATACGACATCAGTTCGTGATGCACCCACACCATTACGGGAGCATACCAAATCCATTCACCTCTCAGCTGAATTAAAAGGGGACTACACAGCCTCCCCTTGGGCACAACCCAATACACACACTGATGGGGGGGTCCTCTGTGTAGAGACATGTCTATTGTAACCCTCGTGAATCAGCCCCCCCATTAGGAGGCCAGTCACTACAATATGGCTTTGGGAGGGTCAATCCAGAGGCCCGGTTGAAATATCCCAATAATGGCGTGACCACGCTTTTCCCACGACCCTCCCATACACATCAGTCCATTATGAGTGAGCTCCATCTCTCCTCTGGTCTTTATCAAGGTCGAACTTCTCCACAAGCAAATGAAAGGGTTTACAAATCATGGTGTCCATTGGTGGGTGGGAGAGATGGCCAGGCCTTTGAGGTTGACCTCAAGAGAACAAATTACTACTGCAAGCTTCATAACGCTTAGCTGCTGAATGGGTGAGGAGCTACGCAGTTTATAAAGAAGGTCCGCTTCCTTAATACCTCTTAAAGTACTATTCATAAGTATGATGGTGAATAAACACCATGTAGTACGACGGTGACCCTAAATGACCCCTGAATGTTTTATATGAACATCTGATTCTCTAATTTAAAGCTAACTTATTTCAACCGGTTTGGTTAAGATGCATAAAGAGTTTCCTCTAAAGACTAAAAGTGCTACCTTACTACTGACTTTAATAAGAAATTGTCTTTCTTATTTACTAGAAGTTTATCAAATATATATCTTCATTTTTGTTGATTTTGAGTTTTCTACATCATTTGGACACGCCAACGATCGTTTATATTGTGTGAAAAATTCATGATGAATGGACCAATAGATGTGCTCCAAAATAGCTTGGAAAAAAGTCTGGTTCCATTGACTTTCATTGAAAGTAAAGTGCGTTTTTGGTCTCTCCTGTAAAGTTGCAATTTTGGACATACTTGTTTTTTATTGGACAGAAAAAAAATTGTATATATATATATATATATATATATATATATATATATATATATATATATATACACACACACACACACACATATATATATATATATATATATATATATATATATATATATATATATATATATATATATATATATATATTCTTCTTGTTTTATTAAAATAGTGCAATTACTGTAGTGATGCAGTGATTTCTATAGGCTCGAAGACCACAGCCATCTATGTATTGATTTTTTTATATATATATATATATATATATATATATATATATATATATATATATATATATATATATATATATATACTTCTTTGTTTGCTTGCACTAGCTACGTCTTGCAAAAATGGCTATTCTGTTGCAGACAGAGAGTTTGCTTCTTGGTTGTCCTCTGACTCTGAATTAAATTCTGAAAATAAACTAATCGTAATGTTTCAATCATTTAAATTTAGCTGGTGAAACTTAGAACACATATGTATATATACACAGACTTTAAGGGTGCTAGTTAAAATTAGCATTATTTTAGAAGTCCTTCTGAGTTTTGACGTTTGTGGCCCATTCACTCGTTATTAATGCAAAGAAAAAAATGGGCCAAGACTTTTGGAAAGGTTTAATTCTGAATAAGCATGGCACTGAGTGGCGTCTGCACTATCACAGTGAAGAATCATGATTCATGACTCAGCAGAACTGGACAATCTGTGGTCAGACTAAACTGGAGATATAAAGATATAAAGATATAAAGTTATATTTAGTGTCTAATCTTTGTCATGGCAAACAAAATAACCAGTGATTGCTGGAGTTTTTTCATCCTGTGGTCAAAAGTTGATGTGGGCGATGATTGGCTAACGTCTTGCTAATGCTAATCTAATTAAACCTAGTTATCTGGATATGATTACTAGCCTCCCAGTTCATGTATTGTAGTCCCACTCATGCAAATGTCCTCGTCTTCCCCTTAAAAGCTCACGCACCCATGGACATGAGTATAGAATAAACGGTCCTGCGAGCATTATTGTTCGTTCTCAATTGACTAGCATGCGGCTAATTATTTGCTCCTGTTTTTCCCAACTATGAGTGGTCCTCTCTGCAGTGGGGTCCCCTCAGTCTAATTAAAGGTTAGGAAGGTTCAGTGTAAAAACGAAGCAGCTGACCGGACCCCTGGTTGGCAACAGCGGGGCTGGGTCAGGCCAGCTGGGCTTCTCTCTTTATAGCCCTCGTCCAGTTTGTGGTCAGCGGCCCAGTTTTTGCTGCCGTGCCAGCCTCTTGTCCGATCCAAAAGAGTCAATGACTGTGTTATGCTGAGTGTTCTGGGAAGCATCTTTCACGTCTCCTCGGCTTTGGTCGGATCCAAGAGGAGTGGAACTGACAAAGCTTCAAGACGCAAACAAAAAAGTGTGTGTGAGGAGCAACAACACAAAGTGTGTTTGCCTGTCGCCCCTGCGTGGCATTGCTGCACCCCTCTGCAGCCTCCCCGCCCACCCTCCCTACCCCCTTAGCCACGGCAACAGCATGGCATGCATAGCTAACAGTGCCGATTGTGTGGGGCCTTTTGTGGAGGCACTGCAAGATGCCCCCAGTACAGGGCTTGGCATGCTAGCTCGATACATTTTTTGGAACAGGCCCCTTGTACATCAGCGACACGCATAATACGAAATGTATTCTCCGCACTCACCGGGTGAATTCATTTTAAACACTTTACCCTGGCAAGACAATGGCTACCGGCCATGCCTATTATCTGACGATTTATCAGGGAAAGGAGGGGAAAAAAAGCTGGCAGAAGCTGGTGGTGACGGTCTGGTGAGAGAGAAGTGGCTCCTGGGAGACTTGGCAAGACCCGCAAGCCTTCAGGAGCACAGATGCGTTTAAAACCTGTTTGTGCGCCCACTCTTGCAATATCGTCTTCTTGCCTTGCATTGTTTAAATAAAACAAAAGAGGGTTCATGGATGAAAGCATTTTTTGTTCTGCAATTCTTATAAACCCTATGCATCTTCCATTTTTGACCACTTTGCTCAACTTAATATATTTTGTCCAGTAGCACCAGGAGCGTTAGATACATTATTCCCCAAAAATTCTATAGAGTTGCTTTTGGTTGCACATTAATACAGACAGACAGACAGACAGACAGACAGACACAAACAAACAGACAGACAGACAGAAAGACACAAACAAACAGACAGACAGACAGACAGACAGACAGATACTTCATTGATCCCGAAGAAAATTTAGCATACTTAAACCTGATATATTTTTTATTGAATTTCAATTCTTATCTTTTAACTAAAGTAGATGTCTACAGTAATTGTCATGTCGGATGTATCTACATGACATATGTACAATCAACCACTGATCAGTATTTAGAGTTTTAATCTTGAATTTACATCATGTGTTTTGGAGGCCTCTCTGGTGGAAATGCACGACAGCAGTCATTGTCAGATAAACAAACATCACTCACTGCTGCCCTCCAAAGGAGTTATTAACAAATATCTAATAAACACACATTACTCACCACCGCCCTCCAAAGGAGTTATTAACAAACATCAAATTAACAAACATCAAATAAACAAACATCACTCACCGCCGCCCCCTAAAGGAGATATTAACAAACATCAAATAAACAAACATCACTCACCGCCGCCTTCTAAAGGCGTTATTAACAAACATCAAATAAACAAACATCACTCACCACCGCCCTCTAAAGGAGTTATTAACAAACATCAAATAAACAAACATCACTCATCACCGCCCTCTAAAGGCGTTATTAACAAACATCAAATAAACAAACATCACTCACCACCGCCCTCTAAAGGAGTTATTAACAAACATCAAATAAACAAACATCACTCACCACCGCCCTCTAAAGGAGTTATTAACAAACATCAAATAAACAAACATCACTCACCACCGCCCTCTAAAGTAGTTATTAACAAACATCAAATAAACAAACATCACTCATCACCGCCCTCTAAAGTAGTTATTAACAAACATCAAATAAACAAACATCACTCACCACCGCCGTCTAAAGTAGTTATTAACATCAAATAAACAAACATCACTCACCACCGCCCTCTAAAGTAGTTATTAACAGACATCAAATGAACACACATCACTCACCACCGCCATCTAAAGGAGATATTAACATCAAATAAACAAACATCACTCACCACCGCCGTCTAAAGGAGATATTAACATCAAATAAACAAACATCACTCATCACCGCCCTCTAAAGTAGTTATTAACATCAAATAAACAAACATCACTCACCACCGCCCTCTAAAGGAGATATTAACAAACATCAAATATACAAACATCACTCATCACCGCCCTCTAAAGGAGTTATTAACAAACATCAAATTAACAAACATCACTTACCACCGCCCTCTAAAGTAGTTATTAACATCAAATAAACAAACATCACTCACCACCGCCCTCTAAAGGAGTTATTAACATCAAATAAACAAACATCACTCACCACCGCCCTCTAAAGAGTTATTAACAAACGTCAAATAAACAAACATCACTCAACACCGCCCTCTAAAGGAGTTATTAACAAACATCAAATAAACAAACATCACTCACCACCGCCCTCTAAAGGAGATATTAACATCAAATAAACAAACATCACTCACTGCCGCCCTCTAAAGATTTATTAACAAACATCACTCACCACCGCCCTCTAGAGGAGTTATTAACAAACATCAAATAAACAAACATCACTCACCACCGCCCTCTAAAGGAGTTATTAACAAACATCAAATAAAAAAACATCACTCACCGCCGCCCTCTAAAGAAGTTATTAACAAACATCAAATAAACAAACATCAAATAAACAAACATCACTCACCACCGCCCTCTAGAGGAGTTATTAACAAACATCAAATAAACAAACATCACTCACCACCGCCCTCTAAAGGAGTTATTAACAAACATCAAAGAAACAAACATCACTGACCACGGCCCTCTAAAGGAGTTAACAAACATCAAATAAACAAACATCACTCACCACTGCCCTCTAAAGGAGTTATTAACAAACATCAAAGAAACAAACATCACTCACCACCGCCCTCTAAAGGAGTTATTAACAAACATCAAATGAATAAACATCACTCACCACCGCCCTCTAAAGGAGTGATTAACATCAAATAAACAAACATCACTCACAGCTGCCCTCTAAAGGAGTTATTAACAAACATCAAATAAATAAACATCACTCACCACCGCCCTCTAAAGGAGTGATTAACATCAAATAAACAAACATCACTCACCACCGCCCTCTAAAGTAGTTATTAACAGACATCAAATGAACACACATCACTCACCACCGCCATCTAAAGGAGATATTAACATCAAATAAACAAACATCACTCACCACCGCCGTCTAAAGGAGATATTAACATCAAATAAACAAACATCACTCACCACCGCCGTCTAAAGGAGATATTAACATCAAATAAACAAACATCACTCATCACCGCCCTCTAAAGTAGTGATTAACATCAAATAAACAAACATCACTCACCACCGCCCTCTAAAGGAGATATTAACAAACATCAAATATACAAACATCACTCATCACCGCCCTCTGAAGGAGTTATTAACAAACATCAAATAAACAAACATCACTTACCACCGCCCTCTAAAGTAGTTATTAACATCAAATAAACAAACATCACTCACCACCGCCCTCTAAAGGAGTTATTAACATCAAATAAACAAACATCACTCACCACCACCCTCTAAAGATTTATTAACGTCAAATAAACAAACATCACTCAACACCGCCCTCTAAAGGAGTTATTAACAGACATCAAATGAACACACATCACTCACCACCGCCCTCTAAAGGAGATATTAACATCAAATAAACAAACATCACTCACTGCCGCCCTCTAAAGATTTATTAACAAACATCACTCACCACCGCCCTCTAGAGGAGTTATTAACAAACATCAAATAAACAAACATCACTCACCACCGCCCTCTAAAGGAGTTATTAACAAACATTAAATAAACAAACATCACTCACCGCCGCCCTCTAAAGAAGTTATTAACAAACATCAAATAAACAAACATCAAATAAACAAACATCACTCACCACCGCCCTCTAGAGGAGTTATTAACAAACATCAAATAAACAAACATCACTCACCACCGCCCTCTAAAGGAGTTATTAACAAACATCAAAGAAACAAACATCACTGACCACGGCCCTCTAAAGGAGTTAACAAACATCAAATAAACAAACATCACTCACCACTGCCCTCTAAAGGAGTTATTAACAAACATCAAAGAAACAAACATCACTCACCACCGCCCTCTAAAGGAGTTATTAACAAACATCAAATGAATAAACATCACTCACCACCGCCCTCTAAAGGAGTGATTAACATCAAATAAACAAACATCACTCACAGCTGCCCTCTAAAGGAGTTATTAACAAACATCTAATAAATAAACATCACTCACCACCGCCCTCTAAAGGAGTGATTAACATCAAATAAACAAACATCACTCACCACCGCCCTCTAAAGGAGTTATTAACAAACATCAAATAAACAAACATCACTCATCACCGCCCTCTAAAGGAGTTATTAACAAACATCAAATAAACAAACATCACTCACCACCGCCCTCTAAAGGAGTTATTAACAAACATCAAATAAACAAACATCACTCATCACCGCCCTCTAAAGGATTTATTAACACACATCAAATAAACAAACATCACTCACCAAGGCCCTCTAACTTAGTTATTAACATCAAATAAACAAACATCACTTACCACCGCCCTCTAAAGGAGTTATTAACAAACATCAAATAAACAAACATCACTCATCACCGCCCTCTAAAGTAGTTATTAACATCAAATAAACAAACATCACTCACCACCACCCTCTAAAGATTTATTAACATCAAATAAACAAACATCACTCACCACCGCCCTCTAAAGTAGTTAATAACATCAAATAAATAAACATCACTCACCACCGCCCTCTAAAGTAGTTATTAACATCAAATAAATAAACATCACTCACCACCACCCTCTAAAGATTTATTAACATCAAATAAACAAACATAACTCACCACCGCCCTCTAAAGAGTTATTAACAAACATCAAATAAACAAACATCACTCACCACCGCCCTCTAAAGGAGTTATTAACAAACATCAAATGAACAAACATCACTCACCACCGCCCTCTAAAGTTGTTATTAACAAACATCAAATAAACAAACATCACTCACCACCGCCCTCTAAAGGAGTTATTAACAAACATCAAAGAAACAAACATCACTCATCACCACCCTCTAAAGTAGTTATTAACAAACATCAAATAAACAAAGATCACTCACCACCGCCCTCTAAAGTAGTTATTAACATCAAATAAATAAATATCACTCACCACCACCCTCTAAAGATTTATTAACATCAAATAAACAAACATAATTCATCACCGCCGCCCTCTAAAGGAGTTATTAACAGACATCAAATGAACACACATCACTCACCGCCGCCCTCTAAAGGAGATATTCACATCAAATAAACAAACATCACTCACCACCGCCCTCTAAAGGAGATATTCACATCAAATAAACAAACATCACTCACCACCGCCCTCTAAAGGAGTTATTAACAAACATCAAATAAACAAACATCACTCATCACCGCCCTCTAAAGGAGTTATTAACACACATCAAATAAACAAACATCACTCATCACCGCCCTCTAACGTAGTTATTAACAAACATCAAATAAACAAACATCAAATAAACAAAGATCACTCACCACCGCCCTCTAAAGGTGTTATTAAAAAACATCAAAGAAACAAACATCACTGACCACGGCCCTCTAAAGGAGTTAACAAACATCAAATAAATAAACATCACTCACTACCGCCCTCTAAAGGAGTGATTAACATCAAATGAACAAACATCACTCACAGCTGCCCTCTAAAGGAGTTATTAACAAACATCAAATAAACAAACATCACTCACCACCGCCCTCTAAAGGAGTTATTAACAAACATCAAATAAACAAACATAACTCATCACCGCCCTCTAAAGGAGTTATTAACACACATCAAATAAACAAACATCACTCAACACTGCCCTCTAAAGTAGTTATTAACAAACATCAAATAAACAAACATCACTCATCACCGCCCTCTAAAGTAGTTATTAACAAACATCAAATAAACAAACATCATTCACCACCGCCCTCTAAAGTAGTTATTAACATCAAATAAACAAACATCACTCACCACCGCCCTCTAAAGTAGTTATTAACATCAAATAAACAAACATCACTCACCACCGCCCTCTAAAGTAGTTAATAACATCAAATAAACAAACATCACTCACCAGCGCCCTCTAAAGTAGTTATTAACATCAAATAAACAAACATCACTCACCACCACCCTCTAAAGATTTATTAACATCAAATAAACAAACATCACTCACCACCGCCCTCTAAAGAGTTATTAACAAACATCAAATAAACAAACATCACTCACCACCGCCCTCTAAAGTAGTTAATAACATCAAATAAACAAACATCATTCACCAGCGCCCTCTAAAGTAGTTATTAACATCAAATAAACAAACATCACTCACCACCACCCTCTAAAGATTTATTAACATCAAATAAACAAACATCACTCACCACCGCCCTCTAAAGAGTTATTAACAAACATCAAATAAACAAACATCACTCACCACCGCCCTCTAAAGTAGTTATTAACATCAAATAAACAAACATAACTCACCACCACCCTCTAAAGATTTATTAACATCAAATAAACAAACATCACTCACCACCGCCCTCTAAAGTAGTTATTAACATCAAATAAACAAACATCACTCACCACCGCCCTCTAAAGTAGTTATTAACATCAAATAAACAAACATCACTCACTGCCGCCCTCTAAAGAAGTTATTAACATCAAATAAACAAACATCACTCACCACCGCCCTCTAGAGGAGTTATTAACAAACATCAAATAAACAAACATCACTCACCACCGCCCTCTAAAGTAGTTATTAACAAACATCAAATAAACAAACATCACTAACCACCGCCCTCTAAAGGAGTTATTAACAAACATCAAATAAACAAACATCACTCACCACCACCCTCTAAAGGCGTTATTAACAAACATCAAATAAACAAACATCACTCACCACCGCCCTCTAAAGGAGTTATTAACAAACATCAAATAAACAAACATCACTCACCACCGCCCTCTAAAGGAGTTATTAACAAACATCAAATAAACAAACGTCACTCACCACCGCCCTCTAAAGGAGATATTAACAAAAATCAAATGAACAAACATCACTCACCACCGCCCTCTAAAGGAGTTATTAACAAATATCAAATAAACAAACATCACTAACCACCGCCCTCTAAAGGAGTTATTAACAAACATCAAATAAACAAATATCACTCACCACCGCCCTCTAAAGGAGATATTAACAAACATCAAATAAACAAACATCACTCACCGCCGCCCTCTAAAGAAGTTATTAACAAATATCAAATAAACAAACATCAAATAAACGAAGATCACTCACCACCGCCCTCTAAAGGAGTTGTTAAAAAACATCAAAGAAACAAACATCACTGACCACGGCCCTCTAAAGGAGTTAACAAACATCAAATAAATAAACATCACTCACCACCGCCCTCTAAAGGAGTGATTAACATCAAATAAACAAACATCACTCACAGCTGCCCTCTAAAGGAGTTATTAACAAACATCAAACAAACAAACATCACTCATCACCGCCCTCTAAAGGAGTTATTAACAAACATCTAATAAACAAACATCACTCACCACCGCCCTCTAAAGGAGTTATTAACAAACATCAAATAAACAAACATCACTCACAGCTGCCCTCTAAAGGAGTTATTAACAAACATCTAATAAACAAACATCACTCACCACCGCCCTCTAAATGAGTTATTAACAAACATCAAATAAACAAACATCACTCATCACCGCCCTCTAAAGGAGTTATTAACACACATCAAATAAACAAACATCACTCACCACTACCCTCTAACGTAGTTATTAACAAACATAAAATAAACAAACATCACTCATCACCGCCCTCTAAAGCAGTTATTAACAAACATAAAATAAACAAACATCACTCATCACCGCCCTCTAAAGGAGTTATTAACAAACATCAAATAAACAAACATCACTCACCACCGCCCTCTAAAGGAGTTATTAACAAACATCAAATAAACAAATATCACTCACCACCGCCCTCTAAAGGAGTTATTAACAAACATCAAATATACAAACATCACTCATCACCGCCCTTTAAAGTAGTTATTAACATCAAATAAACAAACATCACTCACCACCGCCCTCTAAAGGAGTTATTAACAAACATCAAATAAACAAACATCACTAACCACCGCCCTCTAAAGTAGTTATTAACATCAAATAAACAAACATCACTCACCACCGGCCTCTAAAGGAGTTATTAACAAACATCAAATAAACAAACATCACTCACCACCGCCCTCTAAAGGAGTTATTAACAAACATCAAATAAACAAACATCACTCACCACCGCCCTCTAAAGGAGTTATTAACAAACATCAAATAAACAAATATCACTCACCACCGCCCTCTAAAGGAGATATTAACAAACATCAAATAAACAAACATCACTCACCGCCGCCGTCTAAAGAAGTTATTAACAAATATCAAATAAACAAACATCAAATAAAGGAAGATCACTCACCACCGCCCTCTAAAGGAGTTATTAAAAAACATCAAAGAAACAAACATCACTGACCTCGGCCCTCTAAAGGAGTTAACAAACATCAAATAAATAAACATCACTCACCACCGCCCTCTAAAGGAGTGATTAACATCAAATAAACAAACATCACTCACAGCTGCCCTCTAAAGTAGTTATTAACAAACATCAAACAAACAAACATCACTCATCACCGCCCTCTAAAGTAGTTATTAACAAACATCTAATAAACAAACATCACTCACCACCGCCCTCTAAAGGAGTTATTAACAAACATCAAATAAACAAACATCACTCATCACCGCCCTCTAAAGGAGTTATTAACACACATCAAATAAACAAACATCACTCACCACTACCCTCTAACGTAGTTATTAACAAACATAAAATAAACAAACATCACTCATCACCGCCCTCTAAAGGAGTAATTAACAAACATAAAATAAACAAACATCACTCATCACCACCCTCTAAAGGAGTTATTAACAAACATCTAATAAACAAACATCACTCACGACCGCCCTCTAAAGTAGTTATTATCAAACATCTAATAAACAAACATCACTCATCACCGCCCTCTAAAGGAGTTATTAACAAACATCAAATAAACAAACATCACTCATCACCGCCCTCTAAAGGAGTTATTAACAAACATCAAATAAACAAACATCACTAACCACCGCCCTCTAAAGTAGTTATTAACATCAAATAAACAAACATCACTCACCACCGGCCTCTAAAGGAGTTATTAACAAACATCAAATAAACAAACATCACTCACCACCGCCCTCTAAAGGAGTTATTAACAAACATCAAATAAACAAACATCACTCACCACCGCCCTCTAAAGGAGTTATTAACAAACATCAAATAAACAAATATCACTCACCACCGCCCTCTAAAGGAGATATTAACAAACATCAAATAAACAAACATCACTCACCGCCGCCGTCTAAAGAAGTTATTAACAAATATCAAATAAACAAACATCAAATAAACGAAGATCACTCACCACCGCCCTCTAAAGGAGTTATTAAAAAACATCAAAGAAACAAACATCACTGACCTCGGCCCTCTAAAGGAGTTAACAAACATCAAATAAATAAACATCACTCACCACCGCCCTCTAAAGGAGTGATTAACATCAAATAAACAAACATCACTCACAGCTGCCCTCTAAAGTAGTTATTAACAAACATCAAACAAACAAACATCACTCATCACCGCCCTCTAAAGTAGTTATTAACAAACATCTAATAAACAAACATCACTCACCACCGCCCTCTAAAGGAGTTATTAACAAACATCAAATAAACAAACATCACTCATCACCGCCCTCTAAAGGAGTTATTAACACACATCAAATAAACAAACATCACTCACCACTACCCTCTAACGTAGTTATTAACAAACATAAAATAAACAAACATCACTCATCACCGCCCTCTAAAGGAGTAATTAACAAACATAAAATAAACAAACATCACTCATCACCACCCTCTAAAGGAGTTATTAACAAACATCAAATAAACAAACATCACTCACCACCGCCCTCTAAAGGAGTTATTAACAAACATCAAATAAACAAACATCACTCAACACCGTCCTCTAAAGTAGGTATTAACATCAAATAAAGAAACATCACTCACTACCACCCTCTAAAGTAGTTATTAACAAACATCTAATAAACAAACATCACTCACGACCGCCCTCTAAAGTAGTTATTATCAAACATCTAATAAACAAACATCACTCATCACCGCCCTCTAAAGGAGTTATTAACAAACATCAAATAAACAAACATCACTCATCACCGCCCTCTAAAGGAGATATTAACAAACATCAAATAAACAAACATCGCTCACCACCGGCCTCTAAAGGAGTTATTAACAAACATCTAATAAACAAACATCACTCATCACCGCCCTCTAAAGTAGTTATTAACAAACATCTAATAAACAAACATCACTCATCACCGCCCTCTAAAGGAGTTATTAACAAACATCAAATAAACAAACATCAAATAAACAAAGATCACTCACCACCACCCTCTGAAGTAGTTATTAACAAACATCTAATAAACAAACATCACTCATCACCGCCCTCTAAAGGAGTTATTAACAAACATCTAATAAACAAACATCACTCACCACCACCCTCTAAAGTAGTCATTAACAAACATCAAATAAACAAACATCACTCACCACCACCCTTTAAAGTAGTTATTAACAAACATCTAATAAACAAACATCACTCATCACCGCCCTCTAAAGTAGTTATTAACAAACATCAAATAAACAAACATCACTCATCACCGCCCTCTAAAGGAGTTATTAACAAACATCTAATAAACAAACATCACTCACCACCGCCCTCTAAAGTAGTTATTAACAAACATCTAATAAACAAACATCACTCATCACCGCCCTCTAAAGGAGTTATTAACAAACATCTAATAAACAAACATCACTCACCACCACCCTCTAAAGTAGTCATTAACAAACATCAAATAAACAAACATCACTCACCACCACCCTTTAAAGTAGTTATTAACAAACATCTAATAAACAAACATCACTCATCACCGCCCTCTAAAGTAGTTATTAACAAACATCAAATAAACAAACATCACTCATCACCGCCCTCTAAAGGAGTTATTAACAAACATCTAATAAACAAACATCCCTCACCACCACCCTCTAAAGTAGTTATTAACAAACATCAAATTAACAAACATCACTCATCACCACCCTCTAAAGTAGTTATTAACAGACATCAAATAAACAAACATCACTCACCACGTCCTCTAAAGTAGTTATCAACAAACATCAAATAAACAAACATCACTCACCACCGCCCTCCAAAGGAGTTATTAACAAACATCAAATAAACAAACATCACTCATCCCCACCCTCTAAAGTAGTTATTAACAAACATAAAATAAACAAACATCACTCATCACCACCCTCTAAAGGAGTTATTAACAAACATCAAATAAACAAACATCACTCATCACAGTCCTCTAAAGTAGTTATTAACAAACATCAAATAAACAAACATCACTCATCACCGTCCTCTAAAGTAGTTATCAACAAACATCAAATAAACAAACATCACTCATCACCGTCCTCTAAAGTAGTTATTAACATCCCTCTAAATGACCTAGTTCAGATTTTGTTTGTTGCAACATAAAAGGGTGAAAAAACCATCAGGAATTATTTTGACAGACCTATTTATTGAGGTACACTGGTAATAATTAAATAGCATTAGCCCACCTTCCTAAGTGAAATCCAAACAGTACTTCACATGCATCCTTAGTATATGGGTTGTGATGTTTTTAAAACATAAAAATGAGTAAGTAATTCTTTTTTATTAGTACTGGTGTCAGTATAAGCAACAGCAAGATTTTAATTTACAGTTGTTGACCCTATTTCATTCCTCTCTGTCTGACCTGCTTAGTGTTTTCCCCAATTCCTAATGGTTTCAGGGTTTTTTTCAAACATACGGAAATAAAGCAATTGTCCATTCATCTCGTCTTCTAAGTACACATCAATCAAACAACAGAAGCCTCATGTCCTCGTCTTGGCCCGGGAACAGTGACCGATGGGGAAATAAAAGAAAGTAGGAGTGAAGTAGGGATGAGTGGAGATGAATGGATGGAGGAGATGAGAGAAGTGAGTGTTTTCATTCAGCACTCATGTGCAGTAAAGGCGGCCACGACAGACGCCCAGAAGCCTGCAGCAACAAACAGCCCGTGCTATCTGAGGACACTGACCAGACACAACCCCTATCAACATCAACCACACCATATGGCTCTTATGGAGCACGCACACACACACGCTCCCAAATCCACAAACACTCATCCTCATACACACCCAAACGCGCACACACACATTCATCAAACCACAAAACAACATAATAAGGCTTATAATCAGGCATGTTAATAGCAGCTCAAACCAAAGCCCTACTAGTCAGCTGAAAACAGTCTCTGCGGTGGATTCCTAAGGCACAAACATGGTGGAAAAAAAGAAACACTCTCTCTTGGGACGAGTGAAAATCCAAAAGGAGACAGAGGGACACAACTTTACACATTTTGGTTGTAATTTTGAGAATTAAAAAAAAAAAATATATATATAAAATATATATATATATCCTTGCATACCTTTGTATATTTTAAATACTGGGTACTAGATGTTGTCTAGCTCTAGTTGTCTAGTTGTCTAGATATATGGCCATATGGCTATATAATGTACCTATATCAAACAGGATCAGGCATGTATTTAATAAGTATTTAATAATTTAATAAAAAAATGTAGGTGTTCAAATAGTAAGCATGTAAATGTAAAAGCTTCCTGTTTGTAGGCCAACGGTAATACAGTAGGTAGTGTTTTTACATACATCACTGTGTTTATTTAACCCTTTCCAAGCTTCTCCTTGTGGCAACAACCCAGTATTATTATCAGTTCTCATCTAATACCTGCTTTAACTGCTCAGTACTTCATTAAGATAAATCAAGATTGCTGCTGAAGGAACTGAATACATTCATACAATGTCTGGGGCGTCCAGGAGAAATCTGGAACTACACTTTAAAGTCAGAATAAGATATTCATGTTACTTTGCATTGTATTTATGATTATTTACATCTGTTCTAATGATATCTGATCTTCTTACTGATGAAAATACACTCATTGCCAAGATAAAGGCTTTTAAATACTTAAATACATAATGCATGCATCACATATACACTGTCTATCTGATATATTTGTCTGATTCATGAGTAACACAATGAAAAAACATGCTAAAAGCCAGTTTCATGTTCGGCCTAGGCACCTCTCTGGCACCCCAAACATGGACTTCTCCCTGCGCTGCTCTTCGGGGCCCAAAAGGGATTCTTCTGTTGTTACAAACTTGGCATGGTCATGACTTTAGAACCTTTAACCTTTTTGGTGCTATATAGCAATATTTCTTCAGAATGATGAAGAATGTTGTTGTGCACGGTTCTGTACAGAACATTTTTTGAACATGTTCTACGTAGCAGCAAAATGGGTTCTTCTATTATAGTTTTTTTGGTGCTATTTGAAACCATTTTTTAAAAAATCTCTATAAAGAACTATAAACAACACATGCTGTATTTATCTGTAGAACCTTTCCACCATGGAAAGACCCATGCAAATGTTCCATTGAGTGTTCATGTTTCTATAGGGAGCCCTCACCTTCACCATCTTTTCTAAGAGTGTAGCCATGAATTCTGTGACTGATGCACACCACTCGGTACCTGAGAAACAATTACTATGATAAAAACCCCACTTTGTCCCTGATTACAGTCAACATTCACTGTCTTTCATGAGACGACAGATAAAAGCAGGTCCTACTTGAATGTATCTACTAAAACCTGTGTCTGTGTTTCACCTTACTTATTTGGAGATCCTGACTACGGAACAGAATGCTAGATAATAGGAGACTGAGGGAGATTGTGGGTTGCATGTCCACTAGATATCCCTGCAAGGGGTGAAGGCAAAGCGGAGTGTGTGTTATGTATGTGTGTGTGTGTGCGATCCCTTTAGGTCATCTCCTTAATGTGCTCCTGCAGTCCCAAGCTCAGTTGCCCAACAAACACACGCCATCTCTGCGGCCCCCTGCTGTGTACACATCAGCCTCACACTGCGGCACTCATGCGGCAACAAGCCCCGAAATCTCCTCTGCCCAGTCCGAAACAGCGGCCAATAACAAGTCATGCATCCCGGAGCAGCTTGCTCGAGCACTTGCCCGCATCAGCGGCCTGTTGTCAGATAACTTATTGATGGGCTGCGTTTCGTGAAGTGGCCCGGCTTGTTTTTAGGACAGTGCTGTGTAAGTGTGAGTTTTTTTGGCTCTTGGAAAGATCACACCAAAGTCAAACAACTCTGAAAAAAAGGACAAGGCCCCCCCTGAGGGTCTAACATGGTGCCTCATCTGCAGCAGGGCTTTATGAAAATTATAACACATCTTCCACAGGGTGGGTGTTTATCACTCCGCACCATCTGTGCCCTCCTCCCTGGCCTGGCTAGCAATGCTAAATGCCCCTGGCCTGACTGTCCTGGCTGAGAAGCGCTGGTTTCAGTACTATTTTTGACATGGCCTTGTCAGCTTACCCTCCTAATTTCCCCTCAGGGGAATCCCGTCGCCATCTTCAGGGCTGCTCGATTTTTTTATTATTTTCGGTGAAGTTCGCCCGATGACCCGAGGGGTCGAGTCACAAAAATGCAGACCTCAGCTTGCCAAGAACATGTCCAGAGATCACTGCCAATACTGTAGATTTAATACATGAAGTATTTTAAAACATTTAATTGCTCTGGATGCAATTGCAAATGATGCCTTGGTCAAGCATGTGTTTATAAGCCTTTGCCAAAAATAACCAAATACTAGAATTTTAAACCTACAATGTTTGATTTGTCACACACAATTCGTCACGCTTAACGTGGGCTATTCCATCTGTTATATGGGCCATTGTACCAAAATCACCACCCACACAACAAAAAACGCTATTTTAAAAGTACTGAGTAAATGTTGCAGAACTTTAGTCTGTAGGCAGAACCTTATTTTAGCCATACCCTGTATTTTAGAGCAGTTTTTGCATTCCAATCCCTCATGGCACATGTTGAGCAGTTAGATCCCATTGTTTTGTAAGAAATGTGCCCCAAAGTCTGAGTAAATTGGTGTGTAACATCAAAAACTGTCATCATCTAACACATTTTTTAACGTTTTGTTTTAATACAATAATATATATAATAAAAAACAGTCACTGCTTTATTATGACAACATGAAATATTAAATTATTTAGCTTAGTAAATTAAACATACTCTGGAATACGGCCGTACAAAGCAAAAAGATTTTCTTCCAGTTAAAAGTCAGACTTTGAACCAGCTCAGCAGAATTATCTTGATCTGTATATGATTGGACATTTAAGGATCGACTCCAGTTTCAAATGATGTGTCAACAAAGTCCATTCCAAAACATTTGGATTCCAAAAGTCAAGATATTGGAAAGAAGAGTGCACCTTGATTATACATAAATTTCATGTTTGATAAGATTTGACTAAGACTATTTAAAACACGTATAATGGATTACAGGTTTGCTCAGTGTTATTAGCACGCCAAAGCTAGCCTAGCTGTGGGAAAGCCTACTTCTTAATATCTCATCCTGCCTTTGGGCTATAGATGGTGCTAGGTGTTGTATGCAGCAAAGTCAGCAAAGTCATGCTAACCAGTGATTCCCTGTGTTAGGACTGAATGCTTAGTAAGTAAGGTTGTATGCTGTATACACTCCAATCTAGAAAAAAAATAGAGAATCTAATGATAAAAGACTTTCATACGGACTTATATTGGTACAGCAGTGGCATTTCTGCTCCTTTTCTTGGGGTCTCAAACCCTGGTGACCCATGTGTGAGGGTGATTCCACTTAACACTATGCTATCCAACCACTTAGCCTCAGCTTCATTAATATTATGCCTTAAGAATTATATTATCAACCCTAAAACTACCTAAACTTTTTTTAAAATGTTTTAGTAGTAAATGTTTTGGTATTAAAAATGTTATAACCTACAGGTTACAGGTTACAGTTTTTTCTCATGATTTTTTCCTTTATTTATGGACAGCCATCCTGTTCCATGGCCAGTAACGTTAGCTCACAGTACAGATATTTTCATTAGCCTATAAAAATAGTGGCTAGGCTAGTAGTCAAGATTTCTGAGGCCTGGTAGCAGTTCTTTGTACGCCGACTAATATAGTGACAGAGCATTCATGGATAAGGACATAACAACCGAAGTTATGTATTTGGTTCAAGTTACTATCCTGCTCCACAAAACAAGCTGCAAAACATTACCAATATCTTAAACCGAAGTCTTAGGCTAAAAGTTCACCTCAAGTGTCATGCAGCAATAAAGGTAGCATACTGTAGCCCTGACCCTCTTATTCTGCAGTCTCTGATTGTAGAAGTTGAGAGCTTTGACAGCATCAAGCCACAACGGGTGTCGGTTCTAGGTACTGGCACACCTTACGCACTACAGGTGTGAGGCATTAGCATGCAGGAGCATCCGTGCTCTCTCCTACAAGAAGATCCACCTGTATACAGCAGACATAACCACAACAGCAGCTTAGAATAGTTGGGCATACCTGGGTCACCTTAAGTGGAATGCACAGTGCAAGGGAACCCAACCACGTCATTGTTTAGCTAGTGAACCTCTCCCACTCCAATTACTTCTTGTTGTCAAAACTTTGGATACACTGCACTATCCTAAATGCATATGTTTTGATGCTTACATTCCCAGTCTTAATGCATCATAGCATGTGTTTTTTCCGCCTTTGTGTTAGAACGATTGGTCAGCTAACCAAAATGAATACAGTTACATGGGAGGAGACCAGAGAGGCAATAAGAATTTCAAATGGGACTACACTGTCTCATTTGAGGTTAATAACACAGTGGGTGGATGATATGAAAAGGTGGTCTGAGGTTACCTACGGTGGCGTTTTTAATTATTTTGTACTCTCGGAAGGTGTAGCCGGTTCAGCAATGAAAAACTATAAAAGTACTGAAGCGTATCAGTACCTGCACAGGGGGAAGGTGGGCCGTGTACTCCTACACACAGACGGTGAGTTTATATTTCTGAAAGCCGGTTAAACCCAAGTCAAGCCAGCTGCCCGAGCCACTCTGCGTGGGTGTTAGTTACAGCCCAGATAGCCTAGCGCGGTGGACACTGATCAGAAAACAGTTACTTAACTCGCAAACACCCGACGCGTCTGCTTTCTCGTAGCTTCATAAGCGAGACATTTCTCTGGATAAGGATGCTCTGGTGCTGGTTTTCCTCCACAGAATGGTAAGAGCAGACATACAGAGGTTTGGGTGGATGTTTTAAATGTAGTGCTTCAGCCAGAGACGCAGGTCCTCTTCTTTGGAAGGCGGCTTTACAACACTCTGATCTTTATGTGCTGTGTTCGTAACTCTGTTGTTCAAGCCAAGTTTTCCTCTTCTTCCAATTACTGACTCCCTCTAACTGAACATGTTATGCAAGTTTTGCCTGTAATTAGTATCAACGTATTCGTGGGTGCACTGGAAGTTCCAACACAAAGTAAACAAAGATGGCCCCCCAGTGTTGTCATGGAAAATAGCGTGAATAACACAGTCACATTGCATTTAAGCATGCAAATCTTTGAGTGTTCATATAGAACCGACCAATTGAAATAGCTTTTTTAGAGTGCGGATGGCAGCATAAATGTTATTGGCTAAATGGTTTTACTGCTTTCACATTCAGTCTAAAATGTGGGACCCATCAAACATAAAGCTAAGACAATGGCTAAGGCAACAGATGACATCACACTTCATTTTTCACCATTTAAACGGACAGAATAGAAGCAAATTCAAAGGAATGTCAATGGACAAAAGGAATCCAGGCCAGGAAAGACGAGAATATATAGACTGTGCCTTATTAGCGCAGCAATGCAGAGCCAACAACACAGAAAATAAAGACAAAACAAAAACAAGAAGCTATTGTTTCCCTCCTGCCCCAGAATCAATACAATAGAAATGTGCCTCTTAAAAATCTTGAAGACAATAGTGGAATTCAGGGAGCCTGGGTTGAAGTGACATAGCTGAGAGCTTCCACCTGCCAAAGGGAGAACCCCCCCCCCACCACCACCACCACACACCACCCCATGACAAGACTCAATTATATATTTCATGATTTTGTTATATATTTCTAAAGAGCGCAGGGCTCCACAGTAGGCCCAAGCAATGATGATGCTCATCATGTTCAAGTATGACCGGGAACATGTAACAACAATGAACTAGCTGTTTTTCCTGTTTCCAGTGGGATGAGACAAGTAGATGCATAGAAGTTATAAATAGTCTACTCAACTTGCAGGGGTTTACAGGAGGATGATGCCAGCTGATGATCTACAATCAGATGATCTGATATAAACACAAACCCATCCTCTATAAATAGTTATAATAGTACATTGTTTAGGTGATGTAATAATGAGCTCTACACCCCACAATCCTGTATAGAATCCTACAGTATTTGTAAGAGTTTAAACTTAGACTTTTGGCTAAAATCTCTATGACTGACTTGATATTATACCTTAAGAATTATATTACCAACCCTAACACTACCTAAACTTTTTTAAATGTTTCAGTAGTAAATGTTTTGGTATTGAAAACGTTATAACCTCAAATTAGAAAAAGTTGGGACACTATAAAAAATACAAATAATAATAATAAAAACACTGTTCTTACATTTCCATTGACCTTTATTATCTTTGCGGACAGTATGAAGCCAAGATATTTCATCTACATCCATTGCTTCATTTCAGGCCTGCAACACATTCCAAAATAAAGTTGGGATGGCAAAGTATTTACTGCTTTGTAATTATTTATTTACATTTTCCATACTGTCCCAACTTTTTCTGATTTGGGTGTTATGGCAAACACGCCTTCCACAGCTGTACGAACCTAAAAGCATTCAAATCTTAATGCTCCACACTGATTTTCAGACTTTTGGACACATTCATGTAAAAACAATGGGCTCTAACTATTTAGCCTAGATGTAGCCATAAAATAAAGACTATCATACTCTCAAAATTAAAAACGGGATACCTACCAAGCAAACAAGTACCCGAATAGTTGAATAATCAAGTCCAGTTTGAAACATTCAATGTTATTTCTTAGCGTAACATGGAATTTCATGCCTGAATAGGTAATAAGTAGACAAAGCTGAGCCAAATGAAGCTACGTTTTGACTTTATTAGAAATTTTTATTACCTTCCCAACTGCTTGGAATACTTAGCACCATCCTAGTTTCCAGTTTCAAGTTTATTTGTCAGTTGCACATCATGTCAGGACATAACATGCATTGAAATGCTTGGGCTGAGGCTCAGATACAACTCTACAGCAGGGCAGCATTATATATAGTAGTAAAAATAAGCTACAATATATATACATTTAGTAATAACTGAAACATATAACTCAATATACAAAACATACACAAGATATATACATACGATACACAGATAAAATATCCTAGCCCCCATCTGGGATACTATAGTAACCACCTAGCAAGCTTAAACTGGGCAATCTATGTTTCTTTACTTTGAAAGGGTAAAGCTATCACACAGCGTTCTTAACTTTAACTAATGACACATTATGAGAACACTATGTAAGCAGCAGCTGGTGTTTGAAAATAAGTGAGGTAATCTATAAGGTTTTGATGTGACAGAGAAGATATGTGACTGTATCTTGCAAGGGCCTCTATGCACAACAGCTGGCATTACTGTACTCGGGACAGTAATAATGAAAGGGGAGAGAGAGAGAGAGAGAGAGAGAGAGAGAGAAAGAGTGAGTGTGAAAGAGAGAGAAGAATGCCTGAGGTATTTATTGGGAAATCGTACAGAGGCCGGTGGGAATTCTAGCAGACCCAGACGAGAGTGTATAGAGCCAAGCCTTTGAGATTATCATAATTGGAGACAAAGGCAAAACGTCTGAAGTTGGAATCAGTCCCAACCAGATATTGTGACCTTTGACTATCAAAACAATAGCTGTCATACTCTCCGTTCCACGGGTTCCTTTTCAGATGTCAAGAACACACAAGGCTCCCCAAAGAGAAAAAAATCAATCTGTTATAAACCTGTTATAAACATCATCTCTGTTTTCCAAGTTCAGCTTTAAAGCAGACTGCAGTTCCTGTCTTATCACAACAAAAACACTGTAAACCAACAGACCAGGTGTGAAACGACCGCAGCACTCAGTCTCTCTCTGTCTCTCTCTCTTTCCCCTCTCCATATCTCTCTCTGTCTCTCTCTCATTCCTCTCTCTATGTCTCTCTCTGCCTCTCTTTCTCTTTCCCCTCTCCATCTCTCTCTCTCTGTCTTTCTCTCTCATTTCCTTCCCTATCTCTCTATCTCTGTCTCTCTCTCTCATTCCTCTCTCTATGTTTCTCTCTGTCTCTCTCTCTCCTTCCCCTCTCCATCTCTCTCTCTCTGTCTCTCTCTCTTTCCCCTCTCCATCTCTCTCTCTCTCTCTGTCTCTCTCTCCTTCCCCTCTCCATCTCTCTCTGTCTCTCTTTCCTTCCCCTCACCATGTCTTTCTCTGTCTCTCTCTCTCCTTCTCTTTCTCTCTCTCTCTCTTTCCCCTCTCCATCTCTCTCTCTGTCTCTCTCTCCTTCCCCTCTCTATCTTTCTCTCTGTTTCTCTCTCCTTCCCCTCTCCATCTCTCTCTGTCTCTCTCCTTCCCCTCTCTATGTCTCTCTCTCTCTCTCTCTCTCCTTCTCCTCTCCATCTCTCTCTCTCTGTATCTCACTCTCCTTCCCCTCCCTATCTCTCTGTCTCTCTCTCTCTCCTTTCCCTCTCTATCTCTCTCCCTGTCTCTCTCTCTCCTTTCCCTCTCTATCTCTCTCCCTGTCTCTCTCTCTCCTTCCCCATCCATATCTCTCTCTGTCTCTCTCTCCTTCATTTCTGTTACTGTCTATGCTTCTTCTCTGATCTCTTTTTCTTCAGTGTCTTTCAGTGTTTTTATCCTGCTCTCACTCTCTGTATCTCTCTTTGTTAAACCACTCCATCTGTATGTCTCTTCTCTGTCTTCACACTTTTTCTCTCCGTCTCCATCTCTTTTCATCAGCATGTTTCTCTTTCTCCTCCTTTGTGAGAGCTGTATGAAGTTTCAAAATATCTTGTTATTGATCAGAAACAACATAAAACATAACAAAAAGTGAAATAGTTAAAGCCGCGTGAGTCTCTGAAGTGGGCTTTCCTCGGTGCAGACCACTGGGAAGCAGGAGAGCAGAAATATTTGAGGTTTTTAGGGCAGAGCCTCCTGAACACATGTCCCCAGCTCTGAGGAAACCAGGGGATTTGAGGAACCATCTGTTGGCCAAAGCCTTTGGGAAGCACACTAAGATGGACTTAGGATATTGCTCTCTGCAGGTGGGATGGAAATGGCAGTGGCCTCTCGGCTTTCTGCGAGGGGAGGAGAGGAGGGGAGGTGACAGGACGGCCTAGCGGAGAGGTTAGCAGCTTAGCCAACATTGGTGGAAGCCGTACTGAGGACATCAGTGAAACCTCAAACTGGAGGAGCTGAAGAAATACTGCAGGTTTACTGAAGAATGGGGGCTTTTGGAGGTGTGGACTGATGAATATCTGATTTCTTCCTCCCTAAAGATTCTTTTCTTATTCCTTAAACAGTTTTAGACCACCAAACGCTTCCTAAATGATTCTTAGTTTGCGTGTAGAATGGTGTAGAACCTGTACAGTACATCATGCGGAGCTTCTAAAAACTTTAATATGGTATTAAATATATGTTCACATCTACAAAAGAATCCAAAGTGGTTTTTCTAGGAACATGAAAGTATAATAATAATAATAATAATAATAATAATAATAATAATAATAATTTTTTTATTTATAGCCAACTTGTTATACCAGTGGCAGCTCAAAGTGCTTTACAGACTGTTTTAATCAGTAATACCATAAACTTAATTAGCAAAGATTGTAGTACCTATAAAGTTCAACTTTATAGGTACTACAATGTTAACATTTTATATAAAGTTTTAATTAACTTCTAATTAACTTTTTAATTAAAAGTTAAAGAGATACGTTTTTAGTTGTTTATTAAAAGTTAGCACTGAGCTTGACTGTCTAATAAAAACTGAGTTCCACAGTTTAAAAATAGATATTTTTGGTATTTTCTGAAGGATGCACAGAAGGTCAGTATCAGCAGATCTGAAGGTCTATTCATCTATCATCTACAGCAATTTTGACTTCTACATCATTTGAACACGCCAATGGTTGTTTACATTGTTTGATAATTTCATAATGAATGGACCAATAGAAGTGCTCCAAAACAGCTTGGAAATTTTTCTGGTTCCATTGACTCCCATTGAAAGTAAAGTATGTTTTTGGTCTCTCCTGTAAAGTAGCAAATTGGATATACTTGTTTTTCATTGGACAGTGACGATATGCTTTCTGTCATATTATATTACATGTTATATTTTGTACTGCGGTGTTGTATCACTCATTGCACTCAGTTTAATGCTTTTGTTTGCTTTTTGTGTTTTTGTCCTTCATCAATGTTCTTTCACAACAATACCCAGCATGCATTATGCAATATTCCATAAATCCATCGGCTACAACCTGCATTTCCAGAAGTCTAGGAATTTTCCTCAAGGTTATACTGTGTAAACACCACTGTAGGGAGGCATGTTTACAGGACCTCTTGGTCACTTTTACTGACCTCTTTTGTAAATGTGGGTTTTTATTTGAAAAACAGTGTTTGAAATTCATGGTATGTCAGTTCAAACTTCCAAAATCCTGGACTGGACAATGTAAATGTCCTGACTCATTAATATTTACACCCCCAACTTCTAAACACAACAATGGAGCAACATCAATGAAAATGCAGGACTATGTGGAGAAATGTACTGTAAGGGCGTTTCATATTGAGCTACAACTTTAATTTACTTTGTGTTGATGTTGAGATTAAGAGCAAATAGTTAGTATAAGTAGCATTAGCACGTATGACGACCTAGCTAATAAGGTTCATTATATATTTCCAGTCTGGGTTTTTTTAACTATGTGTGATCATTGTGGTGTCTCATTATAAACCAGCCAATCAGAACCAAGCTCATTAAAATTTTTCAGAAGTTCACCTAGGAGGAGAAACAGGCTATTTGTTTCTGGAGCCAAATAATGGAGTGTAAATAAGAATAAAGTTAAAAAAAATATAAATATATAAATATATAAATATATATATATATATATATATATATATATATATATATATATATATATATATATATATATATATATATAAGAATTCTAAGAATTAATGCATTCTATGTCACACTTAGCATCTGTTAAAATGGTTCATTTCTATTAGTCTGTCTTTATAAATTGGATTATAAACTGAAACAGATTTTCTTATGACGGCGAGAAGATGAACTTCTCAAAAGGATGTATTTTACCGAATGATATCAAGCTACCCACTATAAGCTCCTAGCCTCTCTGAGCTGCATGGCTCCATGCGGCGAGAGCAGCTAGCGTACACGACTTACTCGGCAGCAGACGCTTTTCTTTGGCTTAAGGCTAATTTCCTTGTTGCTTATTTGCTTGTATTTAAGTGGCTTTCACTTTGTCTCAGTGAGACTTAAAGTAGTAAAGCAGATTCACTCACCTGCAACACTGGAGCCTGTTTACTTATCAAAGTCTTATCTCTCTCGCTTAGTAGGCCCCTGTGTTTAGTCAGACCCAGGAAAGAACAGAATATCCTGGTTACGCAGTCATAACCCTGCAGCTGGTGGATCTGAATTTCTTATTTCTTATTTCTTATGAGTAGACATTTGAAGGGGAGTTACACCAAATTGTAAAAAAAAATCTAAATCTACATAATTAAGTCATTAGGCATGGCTTAACCTCGCCTCACTATTTCCCTTGAAATTAAAACAGGTTATTGTTGTGCCTTTATTGCAAATATGTCTCGTCCTGACTGGCTTTCCTACCTCGTTCAAAAGCAGTCCACATAGAACCCCACTGTTTAACCTCAGAATTAATGGGTTGTATTTTAACAGTAGACACAAAGTAAATAGATTTTATGCATTTATTGAACATTTATTGAATATTAAATGTGTTTATTGGCAAATGTATGTCAACCTCTGTGAGACCCCTTTTAAAACCCCTTTTGGCCCAATCCTCCTCACAGAACTGCTTCAACTTTGTTATGCTGGTGGGCTTTGTTGAATGAATACCACACCTTAGGTTCTGCCTTAATGTTTCTATAGAAGTTCTGGACATTGAGTTATTCCAGAATTTCACTGTTCTTCTTTGTAGACCGACTAGTGTTTTTAGGGTTCTGCAGGACCCACCTTCTGTTGGATGGATGCCCCAACATTCACCTGTAGAATTTCTGATACAGTCATAGCTCCATTAAATGATAGCAAGCTGTCCTGGTGCAATAGCAGCAGCCCCTAACCATGATACTGCCACCAGCATGCTTCACAATTGGGAGAAGGCTGTAATGTCGGAAAACAGTGCTTTTTTTGCCAAAAAAAAATATCTCTTATTTATGCCATAAAGATCCGCTTTTGGCTTCTCCGTCCACCTAACATTACTTCAGCAGTGTTCTGGTTCATTCAGGTGGCCTTTCAGAAACTTTAAACCGGCAGCATGTTCAGTTTCATGTTGACCCTTTGCTGCTTTATGTAATTTTTTTTTGTGTGTTATGTAACAGTAGGATTTTGGAATTGGCACAATTTACTGACCCCTTTTGTAAAAGTAGGAATATGATTTGAAAAGGAGACAACAGTTTTTAAGGTTCACGGTATGTCAGTTCAACCATAGATATACCATACAACTATATAGACAATACAGTTTTCCATTCTGTGGCACTTTTAAATGAAGATCTGATCATATTTTATATATTTCTATATATATACATATATAGAAATTCATAAAATGATAAAGATTTGACAAAATTTGAACAGCACAGTATGCACAAAACGTCTGCAGTGATGTGGTTGTGGTGAGTTTAGATTTTTAGGATTTCCTTTGGTGATATACAAAACATTGTTTATTGTTTTAGCTTTGTTTCATTGTTTTTTTAGGAATGAATATTACAGCAATGATATCAAATACACACGTGTGCTGGTATGCCATGCAGTACTTGGTGTCAGACATTGAATAAAATTGCCTCTGGTTTTAAGGATTTGCATCGGCGAGGGTTCATCTGCATCACTCCATTTATCCTAAATTAGGATGATGGATAAGAAGAACAATGGCTTCTGGAATTGGGGCTTTTCCCAACTGCCACTAAATTACATTTCTGCTGTAATCCAGCCCACTGCACTGCCCAGCATCCTCCTCCTCCTCCTCCTCTTCTCCCTGTCCTTTCCAAGGTAATAGGAGACTCAAGGGAATGAAAACAAATCTTTAAGGAACAGATTGTCCTGCGGTTGCTGACCTGTCAAAGCATTCACAAATGTGCCACAGGATTGAAATACTAAATCGGAATTAGAGGCTTCTGTTGGGCCTGCATCCTCCTGCCTGCACGCCAAGCCTTTATCTGACAAGAAACATAATGGGGTGGTGGTGGGGGTGAGAGCCTGGTTTTAACTCGGGAAGCCCAACACCCCTCCTCACACCCTTCCGGCCATCTTTCTCTTGCCCACCACCACAAGGTCAGTGTTTACGTAACCCAGTTTAAATGCAGTTTGTGTTGGAGCTGCGGTATTGACATCTTTAAGCTGAGATCAATAGAGCTTTCATTCATACCCCCGAAGAAAAGAAGCCCTGAATTTACTTGGCTGTTTAAATATAAAAAAATCTATATTATTATTGACTGTATATGAAATATTGGCCAAAGTGGTACAAGATGATTAAGTAAAATGTCTTAGAAGTATAAACAGGAGCCCTTGTATGTCACACAAACACACAGCGGATTAATCAAATAGCTGCCCTCCAACAGCGGGTCCGCTGGCTAAAACAGAGGGAATAAACCCTTCTTATCAGATTAATTGCCACAACATTAAGCCATTAAAATCTTATCTCAGAGTAATCATTCACGCAGTCTTGGAATTCATTTATTCCAAGATCAAGGCAGCCAAATCCTGATTAGCAGTGTTTCTCCTTGTCGGGTAGACTTCCATTTTACTCTTTGTCCTGTAACATAAATAGGAAATGGTAAACACATAGCAAGATCTGTGCATCATGCATAGTCAAAGAGGGAAATTCACCAAATGTGAAATGATTTCTGCAGAATTAAGTCGTTAAGACGTAAACAATGTTCTGCCTCATAAAAATACTTCACCAAACATTTGCAAATACCCAACGGGCCAAATGCCTGAGACACTGTTTTACAATAGTTTGAAGAGTTTTGTATTCACTACTTGTATCATTTTCACTAATAAATATACAGTTCCAACATTTGATACTTTCCAACTTTATATACTTTAACTGATATTCTCCAACTTTAATGGAAATGGGGTTCTAATAATAATAATCATGTGGATCCTCAGGTCACTTTGTACAGTAAATTAAATGGAAAGATTTGTGTTGTGACCTCTGGTTCCTATTATCACCACTGTATCTAAGTGTCTTAGTGAGTAAGTCAGTAAGTGTTTGAGTGAGTTGAGTTAGTAAGTAGCTATACAATGTACTATTTCACATCTATGTCTACTAAATTTTGAAAAAATGTTGGAATTCCACTTTAATAATACACCTTATACTGTTTATACATCATTTATTATTTTATTTTTTTATTTTTACCATTTTCCAACCTCTCATCATCCCTTTATTTTAAACCATCACTGTGCCGTTAATATATATTGATATATTGTACAAAAAAAAAACTATGTTCTGATTGGCTGCAGTGTATTGTGCTTCAATAGAACAGAAGTCTGGCCTGAAACACTCAGCATGAATGGGCTGCAAATTGAATATATGCTGTAAATTGAATAAGGATTAAGAAAGTTTGGAAATTTGTCATTTAAAAAGAAACAAAAATCAATACAAATGAACTGTGTTATGATTGGCTTTCCTGCCAATAAGCACTCAGAGCTGAAACGCTGCTTATAACTTCAGTATGAATGTGGCTGTAGGTTGAATAGGTGGGTACATGTAATAGAGTGTGTTTTTGTGACATCACAGAAACATTACATTTAGAAATGGGCTGTTTTTGCAGCTCAGTTTTGGAATCTGAACAATGTTTACATTTAACTTCAAACTCAATTATTTCAGAAAAGCAAGGGAAATCTGGTTTCCCGTATTATGGGCCCTTTAGAAAGAAGGGAAGAAATTGTGGATTTACATGTTTAGAGCTCTTTTTAGACAGTCAAAGCTCGTGATGATGTAAATCTTGTTGTTTGGTTATGTGTCACAAACAATGTTGTGGCTGAGTAACTTCTGTCGTCACTGTTTTTTTCACCTGTCAAATGGATCTTTTGTTGCGGAGAAAAAAACATCATGCTTAATGCTTGAGATACAGCAGGCGACTATAGACTGACATGCACACCGTGGCAGGTATCCTTTACTGGTAAAAAAAAAAAAAAAACGCTTCTGTTTCATCTATTTTTTGTCTCACTTTCCCAAAAAAAAGAAAGAAATCATTTGAGCACCTGAAGCCTGAGGCCTTGTTTTCCACAAGTGCAGAGTTTGTTCCTGTCACTGCAGCCTGTCAGGAGTTTGACGGGTGAAAAAAGAAGTCGTTTCTCAGTATGTGTGTCATCGCTATGTGATATTGTGGGCCAGTGCATTTCCCAGGTGATCCTGTGTGTGTTTTTAAGACACCATCAAAGGTTTAACCACACACCCTGTCTCAAAGAGTATTTCCTTACCACTGCTCATCCCAACTGCGGTCTCTCTCTCTCTCCCTCTCTCTCTCTCTCTCTGTAAAAACCACTTGTGTGGTTTTGATTTAGCAAGATCTTGTGGTTTGAAAGAATTTCTTACTAAGTTCATGAGATGGTTTTTTATATACAGAACCCCACCATTCATTTATTTTCTAGAAGAGATTTTTTTCTAGAAATCTGATTGGTCACTGTGGGTGGCAGTCCAAACTTTATGTCATTCAACTCAAAAAAAAGAAGTTCAGTTTGACTGGTGTATACACGATACTGCTGAACGTATTCGCTCGTCTGCCTTCACACGCATATGAACTTCAGTGACATCCCATTCTTAATCCATGGGGTTTAATAAGATGTCGGCCCACCCTCTTCTGGTAAGACCATTTGACCATTCTTCCAGAGGTTTGTGAGGTCAGACACTGATGTTGGACGAGAAGGCCTGACTCACAGTCTCCGCTCTAATTCATCCCAAAGGTGTTCTATCAGGTTGAGGTCAGGACTCTGTGCAGGCCAGTCAAGCTCTTGCACACCAAACTCGGTCCTTCATGTCCTTACGGAGCTGCTTTGTGCACTGATGGGCAGGAAGGGTCTGTCCCCAAACTGTTTCCACGAAGTTAGGAACAAGTTCAAAATCTCTTGTTCTGCTGAAGCCCTAAGAGTTCTACTCACTGGAACTCAGGGTCTGAGCCCAACTCCTGAAAAACAAGCCCACACCATAATCCCTTAGTAAAAGAACAGACAAGAACCGTTGTCCTGGCAACCACCAAACCTAGCCTTGTCCATCGGATTACCAGAAGAAGAAGAAGCGTGATTCGTCACTCCAGAGAACATGTCTCCACTGCTCTCTTTACACCACTGCATCTGATGTTTTGCATTGCGCTTGGTGATGTAAGGCTTGGATGCAGCTGCTTGGTTATGAAAACCCATTCCATAAAGCTCTCTATGCTCTGCTCTTGAGCAGATCTGAAGGCCACATGAAGTTTGGAGGTCTGTAGTCACTGACTCTGCAGAAAGTTGCCGACCTCTTTGCACTCTGCATTTCAGCATCTGCTGACCCGCTCTGTGATGTTACGTGGCTACCACTTCGTGGCTGAGTTGCTGTCGTTCCCAATCACTTTCACTTTGTTCTAATACCCCCACTGACTGTTGACTGTGGAACATTTAGAGTAAAAACTTTTGGCAATATAGTGTAGCTGAGCTCACCTGACTAGCCTAATCGAGTTGTGTTGCTCATCTCAAGCAGTCCTCAGCCCCCCATGTTTACATTGAGTTCTTACTATTGGCTGTTCCCCTTCAAACCGCTAGGGTGCAATCCCACTTCTGACATCAACCGTAGAGTCGGCATGAAGAAAAAGATGCACATGTTGCTACAGACGAAAGCTTCTTTATTAAACATGCCTCAGTGAGAACTGCCACCAGACTTTATTGATACATCTGTAAAGTAGACGAGTCACCAAGAGCCACAGACAACACTGCCCACACTAGCTCACAGTCTAGCGCCGTATAGCACAATTACTCAACAAATAAGGTCGACACAAGTATTTACAAGATTCAAGCCTCTTACTGCAAATCTGACACTTCCTATGTGCCCATGACCCAACCTTTTGCATGGTCATCTGTGGAATCTTCAAATAAAATAAAGAACCTGCTCTCAGATCAATGGACTGACCATTCCATTATCTAACCTCACCATCTCTGATTGTGTTTGGAATTATTTGTATTGTGAAACACAGAAAATGCTAAAACAACTTGCAAGACTAAACTTGGGACATTTTTGCAGATTTTGAAGAATAACTAAAAGCATGTCTCCTAAAAAACTTAAGACTATATAATTAGCCCTTTTGGCTCCTCGGCCTACCACAAATATTATACACCCTAAGATAAAATGTTTGGGCTCCCATGTTGTACCGGAATTTCTTTCTTTATACCTGAATACTTTATGGTGTATGTAAACAAAACGACAGCGGTCCATTCATTACATAACCTCAGGTCATATAAACAATAAAACTGCCCACTGATACTCACAGATTCATGAGCAGACAGTTTCAGTAAGAGGTGTAAGGACCACATGTTTGTATTCATGTGTAGTATGGTTGGGTTTATACTATAGCTAACTATGATTTTACCATAAAATCCATAAAGACAACTAAACCATATCATCTGTGCAGTTCATGCACTATGGATACTGGGGGTGAAGTTCAGCTAACCTTTGACCCTGACCCTAATCCCAGACTTAGGGCCCGATTTAGTGAAGAAAATTACATACCAACATGGTTAGCGTTCACAATGGCACTAAAGCCTACACACTTTAAAAAAGGTGGTTCTTTACTGAAGGTCAAGGTTCTGTATAGAAGCATTTTATGCTCAAATGGCTCTTTGCATGATGAAATGTTTTTCAGACTGATAGAACCACATATAGCACATTCTCTACATAGCATTTATGAACATTTCCACCATATTATTTTAAAAAGCATGAGTAATTTTCTCTTGAACAGAAAAGGTAACAATAAAAGCTCTTTAAATAAACAATTACATCATGAAAAACCAAGAAGAAATATTGGAATTTTCTTTTTGAACTCAAGTCTTGTGTAGTCTCATGTGGAGCACAGATGCTAATGATGGTAATGTAGCACAGTTAAAAAAGAAAATTCCTTTATCCACTAATATGTTTGACTAAAAGTAAAAGTACTTAAGTTTGAAAAAACACAGGACAGTACCAATATATCCATTTTTTATATGAGTAACTAACTGAGTATATCGTTGTATCTTCATTTTTGGAGATTTTGAGTTTTCTACATTATCATAACACACCAATGGTTGTTTACATTGTGTGAAAATTTCATGATGAATGGACCAATAGAAATACTCCAAAATAGCTTGAAAAATAATTCTGCTTCCATAGACTTACATTTAAAGTAATGTATGTTTTTGGTCTCTTCTGTAAAGTTGCAATTTTGGACGTACTTGTTTTTCATTTGACAGCGATGATATGTAGCTAGTTACAAGTCACCTCTGCCTGCCTACATGTTTCTATCCCTGCTGTGTTTAAAATCAACACTTAATCCAGTTTTATGCTAAATTTACTTCTAGAATTCTGGTCACTGTACATTTAGAAGCAACAATTATCAATAATATTTTACAAACATGCACAAGATTTTTAACAAATACTTCACGTTTATTAGAAAGCCATGAAAAAATTCTGTTTAATGTTCTGTTTAAATGGCCTTAAGAAGAGTAGATGCAAGACCCACTTGTGTTAGGAAGGAGAAAGAAAAATGCAAATACTGAAAAAGGGTTTGCACCACTCCTAACGACCAACTGGAAGACCACTTAAACATACTCAAACAGATAAACAGCACTTAGTGCATAGTGGAGAACGTCAAGCTTCACTCTGGCCTCAGATCTGAAAACGTCCACAGGAGTTTCTGTCCTTCCACTGAGAGAAGCCTCTGTTCAAGAATCTCCTCACTGAGAAAAGAAGCAAAGAAGCCGCTGGCATTCTCTAAACAATCAACTGACCACTCCAGAGTCCAGACCTCAGCATCACTAAATATGTTTGGGTTTATTTGGATCAACTTCTAAGACTGTTTATGCTTTTGAATTCTTTTTTTATCACTTATGGAAGTTAATGGATTCGTACTGCCATCTTATTTGGAGTACCAACAATCAAGAAGCTTTCAAAACCACCAGCATCCTAAAGTTAAAGGTAAACCTATATACGTCTACCTCTCACTTTCTCTGCGATCTCCTCTTTCAACATGAAAGCTAGTCAGTCATGTTCATGCTGATATGGTAGAACATGAGAGATGAAAAGACCAGCACTACTGTCCCCACACACTTTGGTAGAACATTCCAAAAACTGGACAAACATCTGTCACAACCGGACACACAGTAATTCAAACTCTCCAAATAGCCAATAAGCCCTCTTCAAGAGCACATTCTTGTTATAGAATCATCACAACGGATTCTTATCGCTTCAAAGTGTTTAGATGCACTCTCAACTATCACCAATTCTCATATTCTGCTGTTGCTTACACGTATGGTGGGGGTGGGTGGGCGTGATGCATGCCTTCTGTCTTTTCAGACGCGTTGAAGCATTGCTCACGTTAAAGCAGGTTACCAGCAAGGCCTGGACCGTTCCACCAGTCCGATCTCCCTGAACTCTTCCCCGTAGATGCCGAGATTACCCGTGCAAGTCACGGCGCTCAAGCGCTCGTGTTTAGGGAAAAGTCGCCTCGCCTCGCTTATCGTTTATGTTTGATCTACAAACAGTGAACCTCTGTGGCATGTATTGAGTCACAGCCCCTGAAACCTGTGGATTCCTGAGGTCATAGGCGCACAAGGGGTCATTTGATGCGAGAGGAGGAACAAAGGCTGTTACATCACGATAACGGAAGCACAGGCTCGGATACACACATGCCATCATAAAGGCACTGATGTGGCATTGTGTTACCTGCATGGCTTTTCTTTGATGTGCGATTGCTTTCACAGGCCGGAGAGCAGGTAACCAAAACAAGGCACTAGACACCTTTTCCAGCACATGCAGTCCGACTGTGAGGAGCTTTGTCCATTGTGAGCGCCTCCGAGGCACACAATCGAACACTTTGTGATGGAACGATTGATACAGAGAAATTTAATCACTTTCACTGGCTGGTGCTTTTAACTGTATCTGTGGCAGCATTGAGTGCAGTGGGACAGGCTAACAATGGAGAGCTCTGTGGACAGAGGGGTTAGCAGCACCGAGGCCCGGACATCAGATACCTGCCTTTGCATTATAGTTCGCTCCAGGACACGATCCGTCTCTGAGAAGACATCAATTTAGCAGATCGGAGGGCTAAGTGCTGCAGTCAGGTGAAATAAAGGCGGTATTATTGCATTAAGTATCACTCTGATTGTTCTTTAACTATGAGTCAAACCCTCCACTTGCTTCAGCCTACAAAAGGCCTGGACACGCTGAAAAATCTTAACCACAATAAAGCCACACACCAGTATTCAGGGTCTTAAAACAAACTACGGTTCCTCAATAGTTCTTGGCCTGGTCGCATGGCACTTCCTTTACATTATGTGTAGGTTTAAAAAAAGTTATTTAAACAACCAACTGTTGAAAAGTTCTTGAGGGAACAAAAAGAGGTTCCTCAAAAGTTTGGTCCTGGGCTTGGATGCATGGTTTTAGAAAAAAATAGATTATATTAATTATGTTCATTAAATGTTATATATGTTCTTCACACTTTCTTATGTCATTTATTAAAAACTTTCTTAATTAAATTAAACTTTCTTTAAACAATTATTCACTCGAGTTTGTAAGGGAAGTAAACATTGTTCTTCTATGGTTTCCAGAGTTTTCTGAATGATTCCTGGCTTTATGGATAGTTCTAGGAAAAATAAATAATATTTTGTGGCTGTTCGCGAAAACTTGAAAAGGTACTTCACACTTGCGCATAGCATTTGAAGGAACCAAAAGTGGGTCTTCTAAGGTTTCCAAATAATCCCCAATAGAAAGTGTTTACAAACATCCATTGAAGAGTTCATGAGGGAACCAAAAATGGTTCTTCTATCGATTCCAAAGGTTTCTGAACTATTCTTGGCTTCATGGATAGTTCTAGCAAAGAAAGAAATTATATTATGTGGGTGTTCTTTAAAACCTTAAAAGGTCATTCATAATTTCTTGATGTACAAAAACATTCTTAAAAATAACCACCCATTTCAAGGTTCTTAAGGGAACTCAATATGGTTCCATGGTTTCCAAAGGTTCCTTAATTGTTCTTGACTGGGATGCATGGACAAGTTATATCATAAATATCATATAAACATTATTGGGTATTCTCTTAAACCTCAAATGTTCATCATACTTGCTTGTCTCATTTATAAAAGCAGTCTTTAAAGAATCACCCATTGAGAAGTTCTTAAAAAAAAACGTAAATGTCTCATCCATGATTTCCAATGGCTTCAAAATAGATATTGTCTTGATGCATGGTTCTATGAAAAAACACATTATTTGAGGGTTCTCTAAATCTTATACATGTTCTTCACACTTGCTTGTATCATTTACAAACAGCATTCTTTAAACAACCATCTATCTATTATAATCTATTAAGAGGACTGGCTCATCTATGGTTTCCGAAGGTTCTTAAAAGGTTCTTGGCATGACAGGTGTATGGCTCTCAAGGAAATAAATATTATGTGGGCATTCCCTGAACCTTAAAATGTTTTTTTTTTTCACTTTTTCATATCATTTACAAAAAAGGTTTCAAAACTATGGGTTCTAAAACTCCTAAATGGTTATTCGTTCTTAAATAGCTGGTTAAAAGGTTAACCATATCATTGAAAAAAGTAGAACCTCCTTTATCAAAGTTTTTAAGGGAACTGGAACTGGTACTTATATGCTTTCCAAACATTCCTAAAGGGTCCTGAAAGGGTTTGTATGTATGGTTACAGGATTTTTTTTTACGTAGAATTGAACCTTGACACTTTCTGGAGGTCATCTAAACATAAAAAAGTGGAAAAAAAGAAATGTCTGTTTAAAGAAATATCTTTAGGGAACCAAAAATGGTTGGGTGGTTCTTTGCTGGGAAGGCTGGTTCAATAAAAAACCTCCAAGTGTTATAAAAGGTTCTTCACACACACACTTAAAGGTGCCAAGTGGATCAAAAAGCTTCACCTTGGCAACTACTTTTGGTTCCCTGATGAAGTTTCTCTAACCAGAACTAGTTCAAAGTCACCTGCACATCCAAGCCAAGAACCATATTAAGAAATCTTAGAAGTACCAGTTTGGGCAGGCTTACACATTTTCAATGGAAAAATAGGATGTTTCTTATTTTTAAAAAACATTAGAGACTTCAATGGAAAAATAAGATGTTTTTTTTATTAAAATAAATATTATAAAAGATGGAAAATCGGCTTTAAGAGCTATTTTAAAATGATGAGATATGCAAGTGTGAAGAACCCTTTCGAAGTTAACACCATGTAAAGGTTCTGTACCGACTAAAGCATTTTCTAAACAAGAACTATTTGGAAAGTTTTATTTTTAAAACTGGAACAATTACAAAAAACTTTTTATAAAGAAACTAGTATTAAAAGGTTTTTGTATTAAACTCTTTTTAAGAATAACTGATTCTGACATACACAATATATCTAAAATTACATTACAGCACTTTCCTTCCCATTAGTCAGCAAATTTTGTGGAGTAAGTCTAGAAATCAGTCAAAATAAAGGCTGTATTAGTGCATTAAGTGTCTTGGTAAATTTGGTCCTTGCTTACTTCAGGAATTCCTTGGACACATGGACAGTAAAGGCCTGGCTACATGTAGCTGACTAGCAGAGAATACCTGATCTAGAGTTGTCCTAATCTGCCTTGCCAAAAAATAAAAGTCTCTGTTGTCTTTGTGTGCAGTACACAAGAGGCTTAACTTAGTTCCTGCATTTCAAAGGCCCTGTACAGTGTCCCTTCTTGGCTTAACTCCCACAGTGGACCCCCGTGGACTCTGTAGCCCTGTTAATGGTAATAAAATCTTTTACATTTCCTTGCATGGCTGTTAAAGTTTACTGCGCCCTGCCCTTTCAAAGCCGCTGCACGTCCATTACTGTTGTAAAAGGCCCAGGCTTTCTCCCCCGACTCGCTCCTCGTCTACAGTTACCCCTAATCCCTTACCAAAAAAAAAAAAAAAAAAACAACACTATTATCATATAGAGCTTAAAGAGTCAAGCAGGTTTCAGCTTTTCATATTGTGATATTTGATACGTAAAAAGCTTTTAAGAGAAGAAAAGTGTAGAGTTTTATTTTTTTGCCCAGTCGCTTTTGGCCTGCGTGGTTGGAAGCTCCTCTGACATTTGAGAGCGCTGCCAAACGTTAAACATTTAGCAGTTCTTTAGGTGTTTACTTTGCGCTGCTGTCAGAGGGTCCCAGCTCCCCTCCCAAGTCTGCGCATGCTGGGGTTTTGTTTTGGCCCATGACAGCGTGTCAAGACGCCGCTACAGGACAGACAATTCCCCTCGCCCACTGCTGAAGAAGAAGAGGAATAGACAAGGTTTTACACAAGCTGTGTGACTTGTCTACAAACTGCTTCAAACATTTATCAACAAAATCTTTTTATTTATGACCCCCCCTCTCAGTTTTAACCCTTAGAGGTCTACACTTCCAAACATAAAGGCACCAAAAAATCGTTTAGCTGTATTGTTGTTTATGGCAGGTATTCAAATGCTATTTATGTGATCAAGAGATTTAAGAAGCATACATGGGAATATTTCAACGAATGCTCTTTTATTGAACATGGCAGTAGCGGAGAAACCACTGCTAGAGCTAACTGGACAGTCGAAACAGTAGGCAGATCACTTCTAACCATATAACACTCCTTCATGGTAGGCACCAACACTCCACTAATCAGCCCCACACAGATAACATGCCTGTTAACATACATACCATGGAGCACATGCTTTTGGTTGTGCATGCAGCCAGCCATCCCTCAGTATCATGTCCCTTACCACTGGAATTCACCGTATTTGGCCACACCCACTTTCAAGCATGTGTTTCTTCCGCCTTTGTGTTAGAACGACCGGTCAGCTAACCAAAATGAATACAGTTACATAGGAGGAGACCAGAGAGACAATATGAATTTGGAATAGGACAACACTTTCTCATCCGAGGTTAACGACGCAGTGGGTGGATTATATGAAAAGGTGGTCTGAGGTTACCAACGGCGACGTTTTTAATTATTTTGTACTCTCGGAAGGTGTAGACGGTTCAGTAATGAAAAACTATAAAAGTACTGAAGCGTATCAGTACCTGCACAGTGGGAAGGTGGGCGTGTACTCCTACACACAGACAGTGAGTTTATATTTCTGAAAGCCGGTTAAACCCAAGTCAAGCCAGCTGCCCGAGCCACTCTGCGTGGGTGTTAGTTACAGCCCAGATAGCCTAGCGCGGTGGACACTGATCAGAAAACAGTTACTTAACTCGCAAACACCCGACGCGTCTGCTTCCTCTAAGCTTCATAAGCGAGACATTTCTCTGGATAAGGATGCTCTGGTGCTGATTCTCCTCCACAGAATGGTAAGAGCAGACATACGGAGGTTTGTTTGGGGTGGATGTTTTAAATTTAGCGCCTTCAGCCAGAGATGCAGGTCCTCTTCTTTGGAAGGCGGCTTTACAACACTCTGATCTTTATGTGCTGTGTTCGTAACTCTGTTGTTCAAGCCAAGTTTTCCTCTTCTTCCAATTACTGACTCCCTCTAACTGAACATGTTATGCTGGTCATTTTATATGTTCTTTGTCGTTTTACTTGTAATTAGTATCAACGTATTGGTGGGCGCACCGGAAGTTCTACCACAAAGTAAACAAAGATGCCCCCCCCAGTGTTGTCATGGAAAATAGCATGAATACAGCACTGGAATACAGAGACTAAGTGCTGCCTCCACCTACTCAGCATGACACCTCAGTAGCCAGCTGTATGTTCTGACCAAGCTCCTCTGGCAGCAGTGTTCCCAGGAAATGCCCTGCACCAACATATCCACCCTGCCTTGTTGAACGCCAGCCATGCCTTCCTAGTTATCACAATCAGCTCCACTGTCCTGCCTGCAGCATTGCTTAAGAGCTGCAGCTAACGCTACCATGCTATTACGCTGGTCCTCCAGCAGGCTCAGAAGATGGCAGCAGTGGGGAAGCCGCCACCAGCACTAACAGCCAAGATAGCATGCAGGTTGAAGTGAAGTTTGATTCCCAGTCTGGGCAACCACCCTACACTATACCAATAAGAATCTTTGGGCAAGACTCTTAACACTGTTACTCTGGATAAGAGGCTCTACCAAATGTTGTACATGTAAATGCTTCCCATGCGCCTTCATGCATCCACTTTGGCACAAGCTAAGTGTGGAATGTCACAGTCTCAATAATATGACACAACCAATGTTATATGTGGAGAGACTTGGATAACCTGGATATCTTTATGGTAGTAGTTATGGAAACCAGGTGTAGTGATGTCTGCATCCAACATAAATCCATGCATTTTTTTAAAATCATTAAATAATGCAGATAATTTTTCAAAATTGGTTAAAACACTGTACACTGACAGCCTTGATCGACTCTTTTACAAGCACACAAAATACAACATGATAAAATGCACCAGTGCTCAACCTATTAGACTAATATGTCGTATATGTGTGTATATGAAATATATTACAAAAGCTTTAAAGGAGGTGCCTCAGCCAATCAGATTTTAGCATATAAGATAAATCTATAGAAAATCAGTTTACAACCAAAGAGGTAACAAACATCCTCGCTGAGAGGTGACCATGTATTGAGCCTGATAATTTTAGACAATGGGGTGAAGCGGCATCTGCCCACTGCAGGTTTGGAGATGTCCAGTCCAGTGCCTTTGTCAGGTTAGCGGGTCTCAGTCAAAGTGCTAATCAGCTTTATTAGCCCCTCTAAACCCAATTTGGGAGCAGACTGTGAGGATCAGACACGCCAGCTGCCATCACTGTATGCTCTGCACCGCAGGATTTCATTTCATAGGCCTGGAAAGAAAGACCAAATTCAATTAATTCGATTAAATAATTACCCTGCGGGGATTTGCCTAAACTATTGAGCTAATTCCTCGAAGGGATGCCATGTGACTCCTACCATCTAGGGAAGTGTCTGATTCTGAAAGAACACCAATGCATCTGTATAGAAAAATCTGCAGCCTATTAGGTTCATTCAAAATGAACAAGCCCACTTGAGCGTTCCATCCTGAGCGGGCTCGTCTAATTAAAGCGAAGGTAATGCGCCATTGTCTCCGCTGGGTGTTTTAATTAAGGGGCAGGAATTTGGGTTAAGAACATATTATCACTGTGTGTGGATGTTGTGCATTAGTGATTAGGACTAGACAGAACTTTGCGGTGTCACTCCTGTCACTTTCCTGATCCGTGGATTTAACTCTAAACCTTCATGACTGACAGTATGGTCATAACGCTGTACTGCGCTGAACAGATTAGCTGATCTGGAACCAGACTGTCAGGACCCTTTCATGATCAAATCAAGATTAGTCTTTCTGTAAACAGTAACTAATAACATATGCTCATTTAAATGCAATTGTTTGGATTGTTTTGCAGTTTTAGTCATGGCTGATCTCTACCTCCTAGCTAGGCCTTCCACTATTAAGCTGGGTGGGTCAAAGCTAGCAAATTCATGAACAAATCATGTGACTTGGTATCTAAATTGTATTCTGAAAAGCTTTTAGATATGTGGTTAGTTGGGCTGAAACCTGACTACCATGTGTGGCAATGAATTACCAATTGCATTTTGTTTTGTTCGGTCCCCAAACATGTGTGCCCGCAGTGATTATCTGCCTTGTAGTTCATAGGATCACAAGCCCACTGATATAGTGCATGGGGAGGAGTTTCAGCTGTACTGGGAGGAGCTATGTTTGTGCAATGTGTCTTGGCGAGATGGATTTGTTATACACTGCTAAAACATACTCCATACATCTCAGGCCATCTCTTGGAGTGGTCTGAGTGACCAAATTTGTATATCATCACTGTCCAAAGAAAAACACGTGCCTTCATTTTGGTCAGTTTTAACTTTTCTACATAACTTGGACCAATAAAAGTGCTACAGAAAGTAACGAAGTACAGGTACTTTGTTACTGTACTTAAGTCATTTTTTTGGTATCTGTACTTGAGTATTTCTGTCACTTAATACTTTTTTACTTTTACTCACTACATTTCAAAAGAAAAATCTGTACTTTTTACTCACTACATACAGACTCGTTACTTTAGTTTCAACGTTCTTTTATCTCCTTATTTATGTATTTTTTAATTTAATTCTATTCAGGGTCCCAATGAAGCGCCAATCATAATCCTACTGGATGTGAAGAGGGGGTGGGCTGTGATTGGCTAATATGACAGCTTTCAGACCTCAACAGTGAGTGCTCGGAAAAGAAAAGAAAACAAACAAACAAGACATCTCTTGGCGAATTAGATGCCTATTGTGTCTCCCAAAGAAGCGAGAGCTCATGGCAAAGATACCCTGTTAAAGAAATTTGAGTTTTTAAAGAAATACTTTTACTTTTATACTTTAAGTACATTTGGGAGCATGTACTTTTATACTTTTACTTGTGTAAAAAAGTGTAGTCATACTTCAACTTTTATTTGAGTATTTTTTTACTAGATTATTAATACTTTTACTTAAGTAAGGAACTCATGTACTTCTGCCACCTCTGTCTATTTATTGATTTCTGGTTCCATTGACTAACATTAAAAGTAAGCATGTTATGGCCCTCTCCTGCACAGATGCCAATTTGGAAATACTTGTTTTTCTTTGGGCGGAGACAATATGTTGTAAATGCATCTCGGGTGTGTTTACATTTGCACTTTTCTGTGGCTCAGCCTTGTCCAGATATAATCCTGATACTCAAGAAGCATGAAGTGCCAAGGTGTAAATGGCATTATAAAGTTCCACCACAACTTCTGCTGCCAGTACAGTGTCACTGGATAGCTGAACATGCCTGGAAGAAAATGCAAGCTGTTAATTCTGTTCAGCCTGCTTACAGACCCCTCTTTTGGCTAGAAAGTGGAGGGAGAATGAAACACAACAAAAGTGTTTCCGGAGGACACTTAAAGAACGTGGGCCTATATACCGCGACACAATGTAAACAGAACCACGTGGAGCCGCGGTTGCCTTTAATGAGAAGTAAGTTTAGCTATATTTGCTAACTATCCAGACTTACTTCTCATTAGACTCTAGTGGCGGCCAGATTAAGCCTTTTGAAGCATTGAAGCTTTTCCTCCAGATGGTTCAAAAAAAGGTTAATTACTTGAAGCTTTATGTGCACACGAACCCCCCTGCTGGCCAAAACTTCTATTGTCTTTTCAACTATTTGCGATGGCCTCTTGCAACGTTGTTAGCATGGTAACAAATATACATAAAATATAATTATATATACATAAAACATAATTTCATTCATTTGTTCATCTGATCTGTGTTTGATTGTGTGGGTCTGTTAATTAAAAAAAAACTGGCAGTATGATTTCAGTCAGTAAATAAATCCAATAGTATGTGAGATATTGATGTTAAAACTGTTGCAGTGGTTTTAAGAGATGGGACTGTGATTGTGGGGTGATGATGACTTTAATTTTATTAAGAAACAATAAATCACGCCAATACTCGAACCACATCCTGAGCCAGCGAGGCCTCATCAGTGACGTCCTCGAAGCAAGCCTTGAGGATTTCTCGACACAAGCTCCGAAGCATCGGTATCCTTTGTCCATCACTAATAGACGCTACCGTGGCTCCACGTGGTTCTGTTTACATATGTGGTCCCACGTCCTTTAAGTGGACGGTGTTGCAGCGTGTTGTTTTCTGTTTGCAGTGTGTTTGTGAATCTGCAGCGCATTGAGTCTTCTCGGCCACCGTACATTTACACTGAGTGTAAAAAAACACATTTATTTATGATTTTCTACTTTTAATTTGATGCTGAATTCTGTGAAATATTAGACCCCACAGTGTCAAACCCTGCAGAATTATGACCCCATGTCTCCTATTTTGTTTTTAGTTTTAGAAATACGTAACAGTTCAGTTTTCCCACCAAGTTCTTAGAAAACTTGGGCAAGTGTTGAGATGTACATATATGCTACAGAATATAGTAAAGCATTTCAGAGGTATCCCAGGCATCATTACAGCTGTGAGGCTATAAAGGACCAACAAGGTGAACCAATTCGTTCAAGTGCCAGTCTGAGGAAAACCAGTGCTCCATCTCTAGTTAGTTGAGAATACCAAAGACAGAAACTGTGAGTGAAGCAGCTGAATAATGACCTGTCCTTGAATTTGCATATGAGTGTCTATTTACCTATAACATAAGACAACATAATATGTTTATTTTAATTGAGTGCTGTTGCTGTGCTTCAGTCATTATGAAACCTCTTTCAAGTTCTTTGGAGCAATATCATAGAATATCATAGAATATCATAGAACAGGGGTGTTTAATTAGAGTTCAGTAAGGTCCAGTTAGAGGAAATGTCCTCAGGCCAAGGTCTGGACTGTCATAATTTCTAACTTGTGTTATGATTTAGTGGTGTATCCTGTATATTTATGTTATCTAGTATCAGCATCTTATACCATCAGCAACTGAAACACCAACACATCACACATACTGTTCAGTATATATCAGTATATTTACTGTTTAAATACTGAACTGAATTAATTATTTTTGAATTATTTTTTCTAATAAATGCTTTTTACTCACCTCTAGTAAAACAAGGGCTATGTGAAAAAAAACAGAATTTTTTGAAAAAAAGTGCTTATTTATAGAAAAATTGAACCCTATTTGGAGCTGCCTGTGGGAATAATAAACATATATGTCTCAGTCCTTTCTGGTTGTACATTCATCTTTCTCTGACTTGCTTTAGTCTCCAACTGCTTCTTCTCGGTTTAGACCTCACCTGTATGCTCTCCGCACTCCTGAATATGCACAGATCTGATTGGCTGAGGAGAGCATTTGGTGATCTTACAATACACGTACCAATCGGTCTGTGAGGTTACTGCGCCGCAAAGCCTGTATACCGTGAAGACAAGAAATGTTCCACCACTTAAATAAACACTGTCAGAATGAAACCCTTCTCAATAGTTTATCGGTTTGGGTCCACATTGGACAACATCTGGGTCTGGACCCGGACCACGGTCCTCCTATTAGTGACCTCTGTCATAGAAGAATAACAAAAAATAACAATTCAACCAATTCTTCTCTGAAGAAGTTCATTCATTTTTGGAAATTTAATATGATCTTTAATTTAAAAACCACACATAATATATATAAGTATTTTTCATACTAGCATATGTAAACATAATAATAACGTATTTATATGATATACAGAATAGTAATAGTATAGTTAAATTAATTTCAATATAAGTTGTTAAAATTCAGAATAGTAAAGCACTTAGCAGTTGTTTTTCATTCACTCATTTATCCATCTGGGTCAAGGGGAATGCTGGGATAGGCCCCGTACCCACTGGGCAGGAAGCAGGAAACATCCTGGGTAGGCAGCCAGTCCATCACAAAAATGTACTTCAGTGTTACATATATTTTTAGTTGTGATCATTGCAAGTTATGTTTTCATCGAGTTTTTTTTTGGATCCGTCAAAACTTAGATCTGACAAACACTTTCAGCAAGGTGAGAGGCTACTTTCAGCGTTTCACTGCAATACGTGTGGATAGTTAATAATTTACTAGCGAGAATTACATGCTTTTCCAGGTTTTTCTCAATAGTTATCTCACTTCTCCTTCCCTTCATTCTGTTTCCTCACTATAGTGAAGAACGAATCTGTGGTATGGTTCGTGTTTCTGCCGGTGGCTCCAGTGTCTACTGCAGGTCCAGCCATCCCTGCCCTGGCAGGAGTGACCATTGCTCTGGGACTGCTCTCCAGTCTATTGCTTGGCCATTTGCTTTGTTTCCACATCTACCTCAGTGAGTTCACAGGGAATGTATTTACTTCAGCATAAAGTGTGTATGTGCATGCTTTTCTGTCCCATGTTTGAGGACGTATACTATCTGTTAAGCAGCCTTCGGGCCCAATAGGTATAGGTAAAGACACAGTTATGTTCCTGTGTGGTTTGTCGACATGTTTGAATTAGAATCATAAAATCAAAATGAAAAAGCACTTGTGATCTCAAGATCCATGTGCATGCACTGGGTGGATTTTTTTCTTGGACTAAATACTGTTTTAACACACTGAATTCAGTTTAAACTGAAGTTTAATATATTCTATGTTTTGTTATGCAGTGTTCTGAATCATACGGTATGAAATTAAACCCTGAACTCTGCCCCAGCTCACAAGTTTGAAACCAGCACTAAAGTGATACTGAGAGAGAGAGAGACACACACAGTCAGAGAGAGAGGCACACAGAGAGAGAGAGGCAAAGAGAGAGACACACACACAAGGGTGCTGAAGTTAAATTCCTATTTACAAGCTTGTTTTAAGATTTCTTTTCCACCTTAAGTAGTGCAGCGGTTGCATTTAGTTACAATAGAACATGCGCTTAAGTCCATCACAAAAATGTACTTCAGTGTTACATAAATATAATTTGTGTTTAGTTTAGCCTAATACTGTTTTACTACATCTAATAATATAGCTACATCTACAAATTACATACCTAAATTGATTACAGTGCAAGTAAACGCATTTAACATGGTTAATCATGGCTTCATTCAAAATTAAGAACTTTTCTTTTGTTCCAAAATAATACATTACATATGTATTAAGATGTATTTAAAACATATATATATTAAAAGTATACATTTTAAGTGTACTTTTCTGAAGTTTATTTACAAAAATACACCTACATACAATTTTCTTACAGACTTATAGATTCAAGGACCATGAACTTTGTAGCCTATATGAGGTTTGTTTGAAACCCACCAGTGTTTATGCTGAAACCCTAAAATTTCAGATGTCATGGAGTGTCCAGGACACGTTTCCAGTGTGGGCCAGAATGTTTCATTAAGGTTCAGGATATCTCACTAGAAGAAATGCTATGGAAAAAAGATTTAGCTGTCACGTGGATACTGCAGGGGCACAAGTTCAAGGCAGAGTTCAGGATCCCCCCATAAAACCCCACCCTGCTACACGTTTCATTAGAACGTTGGAAAGTCTTTCCATAATGAAAACCAAAGTGTGGGTGAAGGTGCTCAGCTGATGAAAGACAAAAAGCCTCTGATAACTGGCACACAGCTTTAGTTCATTTCCCCCGCTCACCTCCACACCCACAGAGACGGAGGGAGCGGGGTGATATATGGGATCAAGCAGATCCAATTTGTTGGCTGCAGCAGCGCTGGACTGCAGCTGGGCCTGACAGCCTCTGTCCTCCTTTTAGGACCTGCTCGCTAACTGCAGCTCAGAGGGGGCCGATGTATCTGGAGAAGGCCATTTTTACTGCAGCCGGGATTGGGGTGTTAGTTTCACACCAGCAAGTCCCCGAACGACATTTAGCGGCCAGCGTGAGGTTTAAAAAAGAGGCCTTATCAATGACCTCAATATCCTGCGATTAAAACCATCACATCACAGGCCTGTCAGAAACAATTTGCTTGGACAAGGTCAGCTGTAGAACTAGGGTGACCAGATGTCCTGTATTTCCCAGAACATTCTTGTATTACAGCTATATTTTGGATGTCCCCACTTAAAATGTTTACAAGGCGGTTTAAGATAAGAATGCGTTTCTCATGGCTGGAGCATTGCACAGCATTTGTACTGGGAGCATATTCAAATTTAAATAATAAAAATAATAACTGTTGGTAGGTTGGATAGGTTTTATAGAACGTTAACAAAAACCCTATTCAGAATAATGTTAGGGTGAGTAACTACGTCGCAGTTCCAGTTAAAAATTCTACACTGAAATGGCAACAATGAATTGTCTCAATTTAACCTAAATTATACAACAAGAAAGTTACATCTGGTCCATCCTAACATAATGATCATTCACAAGCATACAAAAGAAGCAACCTTTGAAATGATTATCATACTAATTTGTTGACAAATGTTGGCAAATTGTTGCATAAAACCTACGGAACCTTGCAACAGTGGCTACAAATGCCCACAATTAGGGGGACGGCATAGATAGGAATTCGAATTTCTAATATGCTGAAATGCTATGTGCTAAATTAACATTTTTAATCAATTTAGGAAGCCACTGAAGTAAGGTTGGGGTGCAAAATACAGGGTTCCTGAAGGATCTGAGATCCTTTAAGTATTGTCCTACGCCCCTGAATGTCTCAAAAAGAAATGTTATGCTGACCATTAGAGTAAAACAAATACTCAAATACAAATTGTGTCTTTGGTATTCTTAACTTACTAAATTTGCCTCAGTGTGGCGCTGTAGCAAATGGGTTCACCCAGTTGGTCTTTTACAGCCTATCAACTGCAACTATGCCCAGGATACCTCTAAAAAACATAATAATGAGTTTGTAGTGAAAACCCTAGACATACACCACAGCTCAAAAGTTTAGGATCATTGTTAGGACACTCTTGCTCAATTGTGATGCACAGCTGAAAAACATTCTACTAATAAGTGAGAATAAAAGGGAACAACATTCTAGGTTAGTTTAGTATCTGAAGCATCAGCAGTTGATGGCTTGCTGACCGACTCAAAATGACCAGAAAGAAACAACTTTCTTTAGAGACCCGTCAGTCCATTGTTGTGTTAAGGAAGGAAGATACTCCATTGAAAACAAGAACATTTCACTGTGATCCCAAACTTTTAAGCGGTAGTGTAAGTCAAGATTAGCAATTACCAAACAAAAAAAGTTCATTGCTAAAAAAAAAAGTGTGAAAACTTGTGTTCTCAAAATACAAGCTCTCCTCAGCAGCTTAACCCATACCTAAGAATATGCTGTCCATCAAAATGAGAACCAATGTTTTTTTTGTTTGCTTGTTTGTTTATTTGTTCGTATTTTGCTTATCAGATCCCAGCAGAGATGTGCTTTGTCCAAACTTAACAAAAGAATGCTGAAACGATGCTGAGGCCAACCCTGCTAAAGAATGACGATAAGAAGCCTCGAACACGGCCATCCATTGACAGCTAACTATCTGAGCATCTGGAACGTTCCGCTTTCGTCTGCTCAATCCAAATCCGGCATTCTTCTGTCACTGGGAGCGGACTGTGAGAGGCAAGATGGCCCCCTCGCACAAACACACAAAAGAGGCAGCAATGGTACAGACACGTTTCGGCCTGTTCTGTCACGCAGTGCCATATTTGACAAGTTTAAGTCCCACCGCATGAAGGCACGTGGACGTGACATGATCCAGTGTGCCATTTTATGGCTTTACGAATATCAGCATACCCCCAGGACCCATAATACCTCAGCCTGAAAACATTTATCCTAGCAAGGCGAATCACGTTCTCTGTGAGCTCGGGAATTTGTAAGTTGATAGCATGTCTTATCTTACCATTGAATTTAAATGTAGCTTTTCCATTGCACCATATGGTAGCTGCATCTGAATCCACTACTCTCTGTTATTTGAAATGACTTTTAAAACAACTTGCAAGTGTTATATATCACATAATGATCATTAGCTAAAGTCAAGACCTGAAAGCCTTAAATTTATGATTCAGCTTCAGAGATTCAAACAATCGCTCGCGAGAATCTAAAGTTGTGGGAGTGTTTCACACAGAAACACAACAGTGTGGTGCTCTGTCAGCTCTGCACAGTGGAGATGATCACAACAGTACAACTGCTATACACGAGCACTTGAAGATCAAACATCCCGTAGAGCTTCATCAACACAGCAGCAGGACAGCACCTGTTTACCTGTTTGTCTTATCTTAGCAGATTATTTTAAGATTATTAACACGTGTAACATGTTTCTTTCAGTAGAGTCAGTTGAAAAGTCTCATTGTTAACCGTTTCTTAATCGTCCAGTGTAGAACCTAAGACTGTTCCCGATACCGCAGGAGCTTTAAACACACATAGCTGCTTCGCAAACAACGCTGTACAAAATATATAGTCCACAAACTGTCTGAGTTCTTGTGCGTGAGGCGTGTAGGCTACGTGTCATTTCTGCCTCTAAAAGTCGAGTCAGAGCGCAGACTCTTAGTCTTTAACCATTTATAGATGACATGCGTCTAAGGTACCCTTTGATACATTAAGTCTAGAACGGCTATTGCTCTGTTTTTTTGTATTATCGCCCCCAACTGGTCTACCAAGCTTAACTTATCTTAACTAGTCTTTTTTTCTTAAACTTTATGTAAAAACATTCTTAAAAATATCTTGATATGTGTACAACAGACCTGAAGGTGATGTGCATTAGATTAGGGCCAAACTTGTCTCCAGTTTCCAGTTCAAAATGCTGTGCTACCAAGCTACATTATGATGTTCCAGCTAACCAAAATGTGATAAAACCCTACATCTGTTGTATCCTGACCGTATGCGCTGTTCATTTTATTATTACGTTTTAATTATTGAAGTACACTACCACTCAAAAGTTTAGAATTTCATTTAATGCAATTTTCATGCAATTCATGCAATTTTCAGGCAATTCACAAACAATATTGTCCATTTCACAATTAACTTAAGTGTATCAGATGAATTTTAAAGAATAAAAATGTTTGTATTAAAGCCTATTTTTGTGTAGAGGCTTATTTTGCATATAGTCCTATTATCAGCAATTCTCAGTCCTCTGTCTAAATCTCCTGGTACGGCCGCCAATCCAAGTTAAGGATGTTATTGGACTAATTGGTTGTTAGGACACTCTTGATCAATTGTGATGCACAGCTGAAAAACATTCTACTAATAAGTGAGTATAAAAGGGAGAACAACATTCTAGGTTAGTTTAGTATCTGAAGCATCAGCAGTTGATGGCTTGCTGACCGACTCAAAATGACCAGAAAGAAATAACTTTCTTTAGAGACCCGTCAGTCCATTGTTGTGTTAAGGAAGGAAGATACTCCATTGAAAACAAGAACATTTCACTGTGATCACAAACTTTTGAGCGGTAGTGTATCTAAGTAGAACAAGGCCAAGAATACTCTCCATTGGTTAGGACTTCGGGAGCTGGACTGTCTGAGCCAAGTCTGATTAACAGCTAACATAATTAGGAAGAGACAGTTTTGGTCACTGGACGTTGTAAGTATTGTGGTGTCTGATACAGGTACAGTGTTTCAAGGCGAGCTTAAATGTGGTTGTTGTTGCTTAAGTTCTGTTGTGGGTTCATATATATGTTAATTTGATATGTTCTCCATCAGCGTGTGATGTATAGCTGTTGGTGACCGACACTACAACTGATTCTTGTTCTGCATCGATACTACTATACGTCACTGACCGTGAGCAGGAGTGACCTGACCAATTGGTTTAAGTTGGATGGAAAACAGAGACATCTATGTGCCAGCACGCCTCACTGAAGGAGTCACTGAGGAACTTCTAAAATCTGTTAATAAAAGCTTTTAAGAAGCTTTAAATGCCTGTGTTGAATCTATAAGGGCTAGAAAATGTTCAGGTGAAGGTTCAGGTATAGCTTAGCACTAACAACACTTCTATGAATAAGGATTATCGCAGAGGTGTTTGGACTAAGTTAAGACATTTACAGCCCAAACTGAAGGCCCGGATCTAATACCCAGAGCTCGCCACTGGAAATATGAACATGCAACACAACACAGAACGTCCTTCCATGTTTTTGACATGTAAAAGTGTGAATTCTCTGTCGCTCCGGCTCTGACCCCTCCTGCCTGCCGAAATCAGCCCTGTTCCTCTCATTTGTCTAATGAGCACCATATGGTCCAGCGCGTATAAAAATGGCGGCAGGGAATGTGCTAAAGCCGTGGTTTCATTAGGCCCAGCCGCGCTGAGGGTGGAAGGGGGCTCTGTGTGTTTAAAGGAGGAGAGGGGGGCCTCTTGGACTTTTTTTTGGGGGGCTGGTGCAGACAGGGGTGGAGGCAGAAGGTCTCTTGTTAATCAGAATTAGGCAAAGGCAAGGGGCAGGGCAGCCGCTGTACCGCTTTAATCCCTGAGCGGATCTTAATTGTATCTGCTCCAACAGCCCCTCACACACTCAGCGGCCCACTCCTCCTCCTTAGAGTGGCCACACTGATTAGGAACGATGCATGAGCGAGTCACTGAGAGAGAGACATTTGCATCATAAAAGCTGGATAAGTATCCTTGTTTGATCGCTAATATCTAAGCTGTCAGGACTCTTTGCCTGAAGTGCAGTCAGTCACCCCGGAACAGCCTACTAACCGTAGAGCTGCGCGATATATCATTTGCTAATTATTATCGCCGCTTATCCAGAAGAAGGCAGCAATGCGCAAATGATTCCCTTTAATATATCATAAATAATTGCATTGTGTTCTACTAGTGTGATCAGCGTTGTTGTAGAGGTGGCTAAACTGTGCCCTCTAGGGGACCCCTACTCATGCACTATTTTTCATGAATCATTTAACATAGATGTCAACCCATATGGTTTACCCTTGTTAATATATATACATATATATATATATATATATATATATATATATATATATATATATATATATATATATATATATATATATGGGATTACTAATCTAAAGCAGTTTTCTACTTTGGACAATTAACATTAATAACTTCTAGTGATTCAGGTGTGTCAAGATCTGTTTTATTAGACCTACTAGCCAAAATCATATTATTTATTATATATTATATGCAGAGATGCTTTTACTTATGTAGAAAGTCTAAAACACATCAAAAGAATTAAAGAATAAGACATTAAAGAATGATTTGTTTCTTGATGTGAATGTGACTGACTTTATATTTCAAAAATTAGGGTAATGTGTTTTTATGTTGTCGTAACTTAGTTTTTGCCGTCAGAATGAAGAGGGAGACCAGTTCAGAGATTAAGCTTTTATTCTTAGGACTGCAGTTCCCACGTTCTCTGAGTTTATAACCCTGGTCTCAATGGTTTCTCCGACTACATTGTCTTTTATAGGCCCATCTTCCTGCTCCTTCTGGCCCATGTGGTACACCTGGTCAGTTGTAATTCTCTGGGTGGACAGTGGTTCTTGAATAAAAGTTCCCTAAAACAAGTACAGGGTTTCTGTGAAGCCCTATATGGTAGGGGTCCCAAAGCCCTGACCTTCCCGCAAGCTCTGTCATATTCTGTAGGCCATCTGTCTCATACGCTTCAAACAAATGCTATGGTATATAAAAACAATGTGTTCACTTAATTTCTACACTACTACTGTAAATTAGCTAACAGCGAGGTTCCTGGCCTTATATTCATTTTATTAGTGACTGAACAGCTACAGAACAGAGAAGGATATCCCAGCACAAAGGTATTCACTGGTTATTTCACTCAAGGCTGAATGAATGTAAAGTCTTTGCTGTCTCTGTAAAATCAAGTTTAGCACAAAACACACAGACCCGTTCGTATCTCCGGCCATGTTTATGCACGTGTACGATAATGAGACTCCTCAGAGGTGGATACACGCCATATACGTCCCACATCAGTAAGAGACAACACAGTTGCTTAATTCCAGTAAGAACTATGTTTTCATTAATAACAGTAATTTGTAACTACAAATCATTGTGTTTTCATTAGCTTCCAATGGGCCCTTCAAATCTACGCAGGAGCGGATGCTGCCATGTAGAGCCACCATGTTGCTACAGTAGAGTAAGACAGGCAATCTACACTGTGGCTGTAGACAGTAGCTCTCATGTTTCACATTTTTACATTCAAGTGGCAGTATGGTGGGGCTATAGCACTGGCCGGATGACAAACAATGGAGAAGAATCTTTGTGTGTCCTGCCGTGGCACATATTTGCCAGTAGCTCTGTACATAAACCTCTGGGTAGGCTATATTGATACCTTAAATCTTCTTATCAAAAACACTACCAGCTTTAAAACTATGAAGCTGAGTTTGTACTGAATTAATATCATTTAGCACAAATAAAAGCACAAGAAAAAGCAAAAAAAGGTGATTCAATGAAACGAAAACATGAAGAAGCAGAACGAAATCAGGACAGACACTGTGGCAACGGCAGAAAACCTGACGCCCACCATTGGTTCCAGTATGCAACCTCACCACTACAGATTACACACTGCTCCTTGAAGTTTTGATTGGAAACCAAAAGGTTTCATTCTTGATACTCCTGGAAAAGTGTATCTAAACAGATCTCTTCCACTGGTTAGGACATCAGGGCATGATTATGAACTGACAGTCAAGTTTTGACTCAGTGGGTGGCTCCAGTTTGAGAGCAACTGTTACTATAGTTCTTCTGGAGGTTGCTGTAGGCTAGTTTGAGTGGTAGGCTGCCCAACAGTTGTTAGAAATGGAAAACAGTAACTGCGCTAAGCCAGGACTCTTCACTTGTGTTCAGAGATATAGGCCCAGCTCTAACAGCTCTAACAGTTCATCACAGCTGTGTAGGGCCTTCTGATGGTGCAGTAACAGAAATCAATGACTTAGGAGTGAGTCTGACATTGGAGGCCACATATTTGCTGCTTTGAATCAAACCCTATCCCATCCTTTAAATTATTAGCTAGAAGCTAATGTAGCGAATGCAGTAACATACTGTATGTTTAGTGATGTGGAACAATTTCTACAACAATAAACGACAAATTTAATAAACAAAATCTGTACTTTGTTTATTATTAGACAAATTATCATCCATCCTTACCCGGTATCCATTGGCGCAAGCTGGAGAAAGCTAACCAGACACTCAAATGGGGTGAAAGTGGAGGCCAGGGAAGCTGATTGGAGGCTAAAAGAAATTTTTTTAAAAAGTACAATGTAGCATGAAATCGGAATGTTCTCTAATTGGGTGGCAAAACACTCTACCCTCGGTGTCACACTTTAATTTTTTTTTTTTTCGTGGCACAAATGCAAATATCTCCAATATTTCTACACCACTGATTCCTGATTTGGGCTTCAACAGGTGCCATTAGGTTGATACTGAATCAGGGTATTGGTCTATTCCGCTCCAAACCATTAACATCGCAGTCACACTCTCACAAGCTGTTAGTGCTAGCAGAGCAGCAGGAAAGTAAAGCAGGATCAGGAGAAATCAGCAAGGACTGACTGCATGCTTATATGTTGAGGCATGTGTGCACGCGTGTGCACAAGCACGAGCAGATTGGGTGAACGCCAGCAAGCATGTGTGCTAACACATGTAGTCGTTTGCGTTAGCATAAGCTTGCTCTCACCTCCCTTTCACCACATGCTTAACCTCAAATCCTAGGCTCATTATGCAGTTATTAATCTTAAGACTTATTATTCAGTAACTACTGAGAATTGTTCCAGTAACTGCCAGAAAACAATATGTCATGCAGTACTTAGATGTGGCCCCACATACAGGGTTTAAAAGGTTAATGTCCAACCTAACACTCGAAACGTGCACAGCTTAACTGATTAGATCTAAATCTGAATGCACAATCAATGTTCAAGACATTTTCTGTAGCACAGGAGACCACCAGTTGCTTTTTACAGGGATTATTATTTATTTTGGGGCCAAACACTGTGGTATACACTCACCATTATGGCGTTATGTATGTTATTGTCTAGACTTTGGTAGCACTTTAATGAGATTCCTCCAGATTTACTGAAGCTGGGCCAGAGGACAGTCAGCTAGGTAAGCTAGCCTTGCATTCTATGGCTCAGGCAGGTCTTCAAGCAAACCAGCTGCATTGAGGCCCATTTGTGGCAAGTTTTTGTGTAGGGACCATCAACTGAGGAGTTGCCACCACAGTCATCATACACTGCCGCTCAAAAGTTTGGGATCAGAGTGAAATGTTCTTGTTTTCAATGGAGTATCTTCCTTCCTTAACACAACAATGGACTGACGGGTCTCTAAAGAAAGTTGTTTCTTTCTGGTCATTTTGAGTCGGTCAGCAAGCCATCAGCTGCTGATGCTTCAGATACTAAACTAACCTAGAATGTTGTTCTCCCTTTTATACTCACTTATTAGTAGAATGTTTTTCAGCTGTGCATCACAACTGATCAAGAGTGTCCTAACAACCAATTAGTCCAACAACATCCTTAACTTGGATTGGTGGTCGTACCAGGAGATTTAGACAGAGGACTGAGAATTGCTGATAATAGGACTATATGCAAAATAAGCCTCTATACAAAAATAGGCTTTAATACAAACATTTTTATTCTTTAAAAATCATATGATACACTTACATTAATAGTGAAATGGACAATATTGTTTGTGAATAGCCTGAAAATTGCATGAAATGAAATTCTATAGTGATCCTAAACTTGTGAGCGGTAGTGTATATCCTGGCAACATACTGACCATAAGGGTAAAAGCTAGCAGTGTCAGGGCACTGAGACTTCTTTAAAACTTCTTTGTCATCCTCAAAAATCCAGTGAAAACCCAAATTATGGTTCAAAATATTTTGGAAACTGAAACTAAGCCCATGCCAATATGTTTCATACCAAGACCACAGTGTCCTTTAAAAGCATAACTGCCCCAACTTCCACCACCATACTTCACCTTTGCAATAAAAATCTTTTCTACTTGACTAATGATGCAGTTACACCTTTCCACCAGAGAGGTCTCCAAATCTTACAAAGTGCACCACACTCATTTTCATAAAAATGTTCCCTAATGAACTATTCAAAGAAATGGTTCAATTTATAGCACCTTTATTTTATAAGACTTTATACAATATGATTAGGCTCATAAACAAAAATATGCTAATGCTAATAATTGCTATTAATTGCTAATAATTCTGGAGGGCTCTATGCCTTTGTAAAACATGCCGGAGTGTTACACAAACCTAGAGCTCACTCGCAGAACACCCAGAACTCCCATAAACACAGGTTACTTGAGAGGTGTAAGGAATCATCACCTTCAGCTTCACATGCAGTATCACTCATCATATCATCCATCCAGCAAAGCATCACCTCAACATCAACACTGCAAACACTTAAAATGAGCCACCCGCCCACACAGACCACTGCCCTGTTTACCGTCTCTACACTTTAATACCCTGCTGTAGCTGGCCCACTATCATTAACCATCATCTACTGACTGGCTGTGTGTGTGTGTGTGTGTGTGTGTGTGTGTGTGTGTGTGTGTGTGTGTGTGTGTGTGTGAAATGTTAAGCTCTGTTAAGTAGAAGTTGAGCCATTGACCTGCTGCCTGACCATTGCATGTTTAAGAGGTGCTACATGGCAGTCAACAATGAAAGGAATTCCTACAGCAGAGGAGAGGAGAACAGGAGTGTGAAAGAGAAGAGAATATATTTGGTGAAGAGGAGAAGAATCAAAGCTGGAGAAGAGAAAGGTGGAGAGAAGAGAAGAGAAGAGAGGAGAAGAGAAGGAAAAAGAAGAAAAGGAGGTAACAGGGAAGAAGAGAATAGAGGAGAACAGAAGAGAATAGAGGAGAACAGAAGAGAAAAGGTAGAGAGAAGCAAAATAAACGAGAACAGAACAGTAAAGAGACGCAAAGCTAGAGAACAGAACAAAACAGAAGAGAAGAGGAGAGTCTGGAGGTGTAGAGAAGAGAAGAGATGATGGGACAAACTTAAAGTATAGAAGAGAACAGAAGAGAATGGAGGAGAAGAGAAGAGATGAAAAGAGAAGAGAGAAGGAGATTTGAAGAGAAGAGATGAGAAGAGACTGGAAGTGTAGAGTAGATGAGATTAGATGAGAGTAGATGAGATGAGATGGGAAGAAACTGGAAGTGTAGAAGAGAAGAAGTTACGCTCAATGGACAGAACAGTCTACAGCAGATCAAATGAGTGGAAAGAAAGAGAGAGAGAGAGGCATTTCCTGGTTCTTTATTCAGCACCCTCGCCCACCATGTTTATAAAGCAGATGTACAGCAGAGCAATCTGAATCATGTACATTCTTATCTCTCCCATTCATATCCCACACAGAGCGCTGCGGGCTGAGTGCAGCGGAGCAGGCTATCAGCACACTTCCCTCGCTCCCTTTAAAGGCTGTACGGGGGAAACGATCAGTTACTCTAGTGTCAACATTATGACAGGCCGGCCTGTACAGCCTAACATGACTGTGCGGCCGTGCGGCTTGACGCTTTCGGACAGTTCCCATGCCTTTACGGCTGCTTTTTTGCAGCTCTTTCCTTGATGACTGGACTATGGAGAATGAATAGAGAACCACAGACATGCAAACAAACATTTCTGGAGAAGCATGCGGCTTACAGGCACCCCCCAAGACCCCCCTCCGCCCCACCGCCTCCGCTTTACGGGCAGTCCCTCTCGGAGAATGCAAACACAGTAGGGCCAGGAGGGGGTGATCCCGGGTCAAGAGCGGGTCAGCGGGACTGGCAGGAAGGCCGAGTGTCAGGAATTTATTGAGGCTGTGGAATTTCAGATGCTCTATCTCGTGGAGGGACGTCCCGCAAAATACATCAGCACCGGCATCTGTCTTAAAAGGGACCTGGCTATCATCACCTCGCTCAGAGAGTGTACACATTCACACACGCGCACACACACGCACGACAACAGGCATCCATTAGAGGAGCTGAACTTGAGGCCAATACGTGTGGATCCCTGTTTGTGAAGGTGAGAGGTCAAGCCGTGTTAGAGTGGGCCAGAGGAGGGCCAGAGATGTCCTGATAACCTCCAGCTGTGGGTCCATGTAGGGGGTGTGTGATTGTGTGCTTGTATTCGTACACTTTTAAGGGCAGGATAAAATTCCACAAAAATAGGGCTGATGACCAAGTGTTATATATATATATATATTGCCTATGGAGATCACTCACCAAGCACTTTATTAAGACCACCTCCTTCTATTTATATACATGGTCCATTATATCAGCTCCACTTACCATATAGGAGCAAGGAGCACTCTGCAGGCTGTTAGTGTTAGTGCATGTTGCGCTAGTACGAGTGGATCAGACATAGCAGTGCTGCTGCAGTTTTTTAAACACTGTGTCCACTCTCTGTCCACTCTCTTAGACACTCCTACACCCCTTGTTGGTCCACCTTGTAGATGTAAAGTCAGAGATGAAAGCTCAACTGTTGCTGCACAGTATGTGTATACTGTAGTCCTTCATCAGTGGTCACAGGATGCTGCCCACAGGACTCTGCTGGCTGGGTATTTTTGGACAATTCTCAGTCCAGCAGTGACACTGAGGTGTGTAAAAACTCCAGCAGCACTGCTGTGTGTGATCTACTCACACCAGCACAACACACACTAACACATCAACACACCACCAATAACACCACCCACATAATACCTGCCCTGTGGTGGTCCTGTGGGTGTCCTGACTATTGAAAAACAGGGTAAAATAGGTGTGCAGAGAAACAGATGGACTACAGTGTGTAATTTTAGAACAACAAAGCGCACCTATATGGTAAATAAACATTGAGTGTAGAATCAGGGCTATGGTTTTTATGTTAGGGCTGCTTGTTATGGCTCAGTGATGATATTTGGATAAGACTCATACGCCTAAAATCATAAAAAGCAAAAAGAAAATCTTATTGGAAGAGTATTTCCCCAGTATTTTTTTTTGTATTGATACATAATACACCATATAGTCTGTAACATAATAAAATATGGGGCGTACGCTCAACCTTACGTCCTGACATTGTACTAAAACAAGCATGGTCTGTGTGAGAAAGCTGCTTTAGGCCCGATTCACCCCCGATACGGCTGTGTGCCCAAGGTCAGGCCTCTCCAGTTTCACACACACTGCACTATCAACCCCCAAAACACACACAAACTCCCACTCACCTTCATTTTAGACTTGGACATGGACTTGAGAATGGCCTTGCTAAGGGCTCTGGACGGAGTCCAATAGTATGGAAAGGAAGCAGGCAAACCCATCCAAACAGCACAGCGTGATAAGCTGTTAGTCCAGTGTATGTTAATCCACGACTGTCAGCACTTCAGTGTGGCTATTTAACAAAAATGTGTAACTCAGATCTTTAAAATCATTGCTCAGATCGTTGCTCATGTATCAGTTTTATTTTTCTACATCATATGAACTTGGCAGCTGCTCTTTATATCCTATAACCGTTACATGATGAATGGACCAATAGAAATTGTCCCGAATCCCTTGGAATAAAACCATGTTACATGAACTTACATTGAAAGTTAAGACCAGTTTTGGTCTCTCTTGTAAAGTTACCATTTTGGGGACTTGTTTTTCTTTGGACGGCGACGATATGCTAATCACTCTTCCAACAAATAAGCAGGCTATTCAGGTCAAGAGAAACGATCGCAATGAAAAGTGGAGTGTTCCACATCTGGGAGCAGGACATTTCCTCTTGAAATTAACATACGCAGTTCTGGTTTTTGCCCCAATTTGGACTGTTATCAGGAAGACAAATGAGTAGCCCTTCCACCTCAACCTAAAGGCTGAGCTATTATACTTAAACGTGACCTTTCTATGGGCCCCTCCAGCCCGAGGAGTGAGGAATGCCAATGAGTTCTCATACAAGCCGGCAATACAAACAAAAAAAACAACACAGCAGACCACAGGCACATTAAATATGACACAATGAGAAGAATAGAACCCGAAAGGAAGCTTTTTAGGCTCTTCCACGACGTCATAGCGTCTTCGTGGCGGGACGGGAGGGACGGGAGTTTCTGTGACTCAGAGAAAACCAGCTCTTTTGTGGCATTTCAGAGCATGTGAAAACACGGGGGTGCCTCTTGTCATCGGGCGCATCCATCTGAGTAAGAGAAAGAAAGAAAAGCATGCAGCATCTGCGGGACGACTTCAAAGCAGCACGAGGGAGGGCCGAGAGGGGCCAGTTCAACTCTAAAGTTAAGAGTGGGAGGGTTTGGTTGTGGGGGGGTGGAGGACAAAGGGGAACCTGATGACCTTGGCCACGAGCTCCACTTGCCACGAGCACTATGATCAGAAAAAAAAAGTCTGCATTTTGATGCGTAAACGATCACATCCTGTTAAAAACAAACCCTCAAACTTAGCAAATATGTTTACTTACAGTATGTCCACGTTGTAAGTGTTGTTGGTAATTGTACCGATCGTAGAACCACTATTTATCTGGGGTTACTGTTGTGCCATTGACACTAAAAATTTCAAGCCTTGCATGCATAGTCCAAATATTTGCGTTAATAAAAAAGATCTACTGATACAAACAGTGGAGAAGCCTGAGAGCCTTCTAGGCCTTCAGAGAAGACCCTATGATTTCTGTAAAATAAATAAAATAAATGTCTGTGAAGTGTTGATAGTCTTATATGCATAAATGAGCTGATTTACAGTCCTAGGCAATATGATTGTTTGAAAGAGAAAAAGGAAACATTTCCACTGTAGATGCTTGGTATGCATTTAACTAGCATCTTGAACTAAATAAATTAAATTAAATTAAACTAAATTAACAAAATTAAAAATATTAGCTTAAAAAAGTGTAAAAACAAACAACAATGCACCTTCTTCAGCTTGGACCGCTGTAAATTCAGAGTCTCCAGCCTGCTTTCCTCAGTGGTCTCTCAGTGCAGCGTTGCTCCATCTACTAGGCTGCTAGCCTCTCTTAGCGCTGGACTAGGGGGTTAATAACACAGTGTAGTTCACTAGTGCTTCTGGGAGGTGGTCTATCTCGAGGTACAATGGGCATACGTCATGGCCTTTAGTAAAGGTCCAGTATGGTGGGAGAAGAAATGTTAATGTTGGGCTGTTTTATAATAATTTACACTATGACTTGCAAATTAAAAAATAAAATAAAATAAAATAAAGCTGTGTAATAATAGTCGCCGATGTGCAACCTCAAAGGTGGTTGCACAGTAGTTTGTAGTTTTATTCAGGTCCAGCTTTAATGCTAACATTAAGATTGAGGGACAGTGCGTTTCTTACGAACGTTTCTTACCATAGATACCTTATGCTCAAGGGCGAGGGAGCGGGTTTGACATTGGGGGGGCACATTTGCTAATATAAATCAAAGCTCACCCTATCCCCTAAATATTACCTATATGCTGATTCCACTGTAGGTAAGTTAGTAAATCACTGTATGTGTAGTGACGTAGAACAACATTTGTGGAATTACAGTAAATAAATAACACAATATAACATTATGTGTACTTCGGTTTATTATTAGATAAATCCAGTTAAAGCTCACTTTACAAACTAAACTAGATACTCCACTCCATGTCTGGATTATATACATATATAACCAAAAATACCTAATTTTCTTTGGAGCACAATGCTAAAATAAAACAATGTATATTAAGGTTTCCTGACTAAACAGGACTAACATTAATGTTAGACAGTAAGGCTGTGTCCCAATCAGCACCCTCTGGAACATTACATGCTGCACTACTAAAAGCACGTCTAATGATAGTGTCCTTTTATTTATTCATTAATTTATTTATTTAATTTATTTATTATATTTTATTTTTTTATGTATTTAGTGTAGTAGCAGTCTGCAGTTTGGGACGTGGCCAGAGAGTAATGTAACTTTACGTTTCAGAGTGCTTTCTGATTAAAGTTAATATAAACGTTAGCTAACCCAAACCCTCTTAGTCTGTTACCATAACAACACATTATACTAAAGCCGTTTTTATTGCAGTATATATGGTCAGCACTGCTGTTTATTGCTCTCATCACTGACCTCACACTTAAAGCTGGCCCCTCGCTCCAGCGAGGCGAGAGCTCGGCTCACTGAAGCTGCTGACTGCAGGATATTTCTAAACCGGCATCTCATCACAAGCCTTTACAAAGTGAAAGACCACCTAACAACCAGAGCCAGTTGCTAACAACAAACGTAACGCGTGAATTGCGAACGCTGCCAAAACGCAGCTTCCGCTACAAATCTACTTGTTTCTGATATTTGGTGGGACCGGTTCTTATGCCACTGCTTATGCTGCCACCTATCTTACAAATGAAGTGAGAAAGATTGTATTAAATCTGAACCTAGATCTTAACGTCAATACAAACCTACTTTTACCCATGTATGAGTTTCAACTACTCTACTCAACTCTGCTTGGCACTAACTCACAATTGCAATCACCATAGAGGTGCAAGCAGAAATGAGCATTATTGTATCCAGGGTTGCACAGACTAGTCGACTTTCCTGAAAGTGGGGCATAACACTCTATTATCCTGTAGTTGGTTCTTATTTTTTGCCAAGTTTTATCACATACAAGTCAACTTGAAAGAAATCCTGCAACCCCTATGTTGTACATAACCCCTATGCTCTACCGAATGGGTGAATAACAAAGGCCAAGCTAGGTCTTGAGGGTGTCCAGCCCAGTCTAGTGGCGCACTCCTCGTTTCACCCGTTGGTTCTTCTTCTTCTGTTTATTGGCTTAGGACGTAGAACTCTCTAAAGGTAGAAGGGCCCAAAGTACGGTAGTAATGCTTAACAAGCACCAGCCAGTGCTTTTCCTTGATTTCCTAATCAAACCGCATGGTTGGAAGATCGTTGATGGGGAAAGTCATTGTAATTTCACAAACATAACCCCTATGCTGTACACAGGCCATGTACAAAGATCTGTAAAAAAGGGGTGCAATTCCAAATTGTAGTTTGGGTTCCATACAATTCGTTTTTATTCAACACCAAAATGCAACTGAATGAAAATCAATACACACTGCAAGGGCACACTGGCCTACAGGGCTTCTACCTCCAGTGCAAAACAAGATACTTAACTGTCCAGACTCTGGCGTTCAGCTTTATCTGCATTAATGAAAAGGTGGGCGAGCTGTCTGCGGGGTCGGACAGGAAACCGCTTGATCTTCTGGATCCGCTGGAAGAAATGTCTGAACGTCTGGAGAAAGTATCTCCAGCTGTCTAGACCGGATAGCCCCTCTCTCTCTCTCTCTTTCTCCCGCTCGGACAGTCAAAACACAGTAAGAGCAGCACAGTGAGTTAGAAATGCTGCAATTTGCCAAAAACAGCTCAGTCCAGTGTCAAGCCTGATGGAACTAGGTGGGAGAAGAAGGGAAGAGATCAGTGAGGTGCCGGCTGTGTGGATCCTGTTCCGCTCTGTTCTCTGGGGATGATGATTTTTATCAGTGTTAAATCCTGTGTTAACTTTTCTCCATCTCTGCAGTATCACCATATCAGCAGAACTGCTATTTTAGGGTTGCTCTGCTCTCCATCAGCCAGTGGGGTGTAAATGTGAGAAATGGAGCATGTCTTCTATACTCATTGCTTCACTCCCCAAGGGGAAAGTTTGGGGATATTCTTGCCTTTTAATAAATTGTAGGATTTATACTTAATCACTTATCAATTTTATATTAACCCTAAAATGCATAAGGGGTCAATTTCCCTTAAGGGAGAAACAACATACTCTACTTTTAATGTAAGTCAATGGAAGCAATTTTTTTCCAAGTTATTCCGTTTCTATTAGTCCATTCATCATGAAATCGACAAAAATGAAGATAAATGTTTTTATCTTTATTTTTTTTATTATTTGTTTTCATTTATGCACCAAAACTGTCAGAAAACAAAAAAATATATATATAATTTTTCAACCTCCCCCTATTCCTTAAAATTAAACGGTAGGGGTGTAACAATACTCTCAGCCCTCAATTCGATTCACCATACTGGGTCCACGATTCTGTATTCTCATGATACTTTAAAGGAAATCTGAATAAAGAAAAATTACAACTAGTCATGTTGTTGAACAACATCCCAATGACACTGGAGCTGGGAGGCAGCAAGAGAGCTAAAATAAGGTTCTATTTAGTGTTGATCGTTTAAAAACTTAAAGATGTCGTAATTACAATATAATACAACACAATACCAAAATTTGTGCTTGCACACAGAGTAATTTGGCCTCTGCCCCTCTGCTCAAGGACACATTTTTCGTATCCTGTCAGCTCAGGGGATCAAACCAGCGACCTTCCAGTCACAAGGCTGATTCCCGGACCTCTAGCCCACGAATGCCCCAATTATTAAATATTTAGGAGCTATAATGTATCTTAACATCTTTATGCTGCACGATTGTTACAGTTTTGCATCATAAAAGGTTCTGTCTCAAAACCTAGTGAGCTGTCTACATAGGGTGTGTCTCAAAACCTAGTGAGCTGTCTACATAGGGTGTGTCTCAAAACCTAGTGAGGGTCTACATAGGGTGAGGGTCTACATAGACAGCATTTTTACATCATAGTATGCGCTCCCGACATGTAGGAGGTTCCAATTCATAGATACCTTAAACATGCTGTCTACTGAGGCACCTCTAGGACAATCCAATGATGCAATGCAGGCAAATCTACGAGCAGTGAAGTGGTTTTAAAATGTAAGTTATTTTGATTCTCTCTGGTGTTAGGATTCTTTTTGCTGTTAGCATTTATGCTAGCGGATTTTGAAGGCTATTGTTTTGGATAGCCAGCCGGGATCTTAGAAACTAGCTAAACCACCGGTAGCATGCAGTGGGTGGGAACAAGCCGTGACGCAGTCTCTCTCTAACTAGAGCGTCTCAGTAATCTGTTTATGAGGAGAGATGAGGAGAGAACGCTGCTACTTAAACAGCTGCCCACCTAGACAGCCTACTTAGACACTCACTAGGTTTTAAAACAGACCCTATATCACACATTTATGATGCACTGGTGCACCATTTAAAGTGGAACGGGAAAATTTGAACAAGAAGCTGTGGAATGTCCTACAATGTTCATAGCTTTAAAAGAATGATTAGGACATTTTAATTGTTCGAAAGCCTATTGGGGGAAGTAGTGAAAGTAAACTGAGTAGGTACTGAATTCTGATTAAAACTTGTATGTATGCTTGGTAGGACTGTTCGATAGGTAGGATAAATTGTTAGAATATGGGCTATGAAGGTGGTGTTCCTTTACGGTTTGTCAGCCTTCTTTAGGAATGGCCAAAAAACAATTAAAAGACTTAAAAAAAACTATTCAAAAACTTCTTTAAAGACCTCATAACTCTGAGAACCCAGTGATATTCTAGCTTTTTGGGCATTCTTGATTATCACGAGATGTAACAGGGGCTGTTTTTGGAAAACTCCATTCGTTCTTCCATAGAGAAATTCCCCTTAGGCCTGGTGTTCTATATATCGTTGCTGTCCAATGAAAAACATGTATCTCTATTTTTGGTGATTTTCATTTTTCTGCATCAATTAAATGCAACAACTGAAGTTTACATTGCGGAAGTATTTAATGATAAATGAACCAATAGAAATGCTCCAAAATAACTTGGAAATAATTCTGGTTCCATTGACTTCCATTGAAAGTGAAGACAGTTTTTGGCCTTTCCTGTAAAATTGCCATTTTGGAGATATTTGTTTTTCATTGGACGGTGATGATATAAACATAAGAGGGTGCTGACTTCAGAACAAGGATGCAGCTTCAGTGGTCCATAACTTATAACTTAATATCAGGCTCAACTGAGCTTTTGTAACATTTACCAGAATAACCAGGATGTTGTTTGATCTCCAGTCAGTTGGAGATGTGAGAACTTGCTGATTTGTATTCTGCCTGTCATCACAGTCTTCTTTAGTATCTGACCAAATTAGATGGCCTGCAACTCAACCTGTCATGTTTACCAGGCTGTAAAAATCTCCACAAGGGGGAGCTGTTAGTATTGTTTAAAAGAGAAACCGAAATGGCAGAGTGCAATAACCTTATAAGACCCGTCTTTACAGCAGGCTTATCTTTATCTCGAGACGATATCTAGCAGGTGCGCATGTGAAGCGCTGTTGAATGGATAGGCTGCAGGTGTGGAGGACACTGGGTTTGAGGGTCATCACTGATGACCGGTCAACGAAGCTGCCTTCCTCCCGACCTGATAGCGCACTGCGCATCGGCCCATACTGAACTGTCCCAGCGGAGGCTGCCTCTATTAGAGAAGGTGTGAAAGACGTTTGTGGCGGAGAGGTGAGGCAGAGGTTACAGAGATGAACGTTGATTAGGGAACGTTGTGTTTTTTCAAGCGGCGGCCTCGGAGGCCTGCTCCTCCGGAGCGTGAGAGGAGGGAGGACAAAAGGGGGAGCGGTGCATGGGACGTCCCAAACGCTCTCACCTTTCTCTCTCCTCACCTCCCTCCCTTCTCACGTTCCTCCGCCAGCAGTTTCACAGCTCGCACAAAAGGGACGCGCTGCCATTGATCTTCGCCCACCACAAATGGTGCCAAGTCAACAAAGAAGCAACTGAAATATCAGTGGCTGAGAGGGGTCGGGGCAGAGTGCATGCATGTGCGGGTCTACGTGTGTGACGTTTCTGGATGACTTTGACGAATAGATAGAGGAAGCACGTGAAATCCCACCACACCCACATAATTCCTCTCGGATGATAAATAAGAAGAAGGACCTTTTGCCCATCTTTTAGTGGAGTGACACCAATGGAGTGATAGAAATATGAGACTGTTAGATAGAAAAAAAGACAAATGGACAAACAAGACGCAAGATATACAGCACAGGGAAAACCCTCGGGGGCCTTCTAATGCATTCTTAGTTTATTTAAAACCCGTATCATGGAATACATGGAATTCTGCACTATTGGGAAATGAAAAAGTTTGATGTACCATGTAAACATTGTTAGAGTTTCCTCTGCCCAAGCCATACACTCCATTTATAGAAACTAAGCAGGGCCCGCTTTGAATTCATTGCTTTTGTGATGTCACAAATATCAATATATTTATATCTGCTTATACAGACTGCAGCTGTTAGGACCACCCATTTATACTGAAGTTGTATGGAGTTTTCAGTCTAAACTATGCACTTCGACCAATCAGAAAAGAGATCATTTGCATATACGTTATACCCTGTTTAATAATAAGGCATGAAGTGAGGTTGGAAAATGATTACTGTATGTATTTCCAATGTGATGGGTAAGTCTTTAGTGATTTTCTGAGTGTCCATTGGTCAGTTTAGTACAAAGTGTAAACGGGCACATGATTACCAATTACACAAGGTGAGAGTGTACCTCAATCCTTTTCATACGCTCACAAATCAGGATGTGAGTCATGTATGTTGAGATGAAATCAAAGTCCAACTGTTGAAGATTTAAGAAAAATGGAGAAACTCATAGACCTCAGAGGATTCATATAATCATCATGCTTGTTGTGCTATAGTAGTAGCAAGAGGTCTACTCGGGACTGATTTTGTGATACTGCTCCTGCTAGAATTTATCCCACTCCCCATCCAAAAATCAGCAGCTGCAGATGTTTAAGCCTGCTCCCACCCGAACCTTGTCCCGAACGAGGTTAAATAATATGCAATATTTCACAATAATAATTATTCACAAACAAATGTTCTTCTTTATTAATTATGACTGAAAATAACAGCTTTATCTCAGATTTTGCTTTATTTGGCTTAAGGGTGATGCATTGGCCTCTTTAGAGTGCGTTCCACAGCATCTAACCATCTAAAGACTCGCTGATCATGTAACACAGTAAAGCATCATCTACTGTTAATGTCTGCTGTTTCACACTTAAGTGAATTATTAATGTTAATTAAGCCATTTATGTATGGACTCTTTATTAATTTGCTGTCGTCCAGCACCCTCAGTCACACTGGATTGGATAAACGTCTGCTCCCGCTCCTGTCTTATTTCATTGTCTTGTTTGAAAATCAAGGAGTTAAATTCTCAGAACATTATCCAGTAGATACAGTCAAGCAATCTCTACCATTGGACTTGGACTTCAGGAGCAGAACTGAAAGTTTATCTGATTAGCCACTTACCAGTTACACTCAGTTCTATGTCGGGAGTCAGCTGCGCGGGTTATGTTTCTGTTACAAGCTACAAACTAAACATAACATGTTTTTTTATAAGCTTCAAATGTCCATGTTTCATCTAGAATGACCAGAAATCTTGCACAGTCCCACTTTCTCTGTAGTAATCATTTTGAATTCTGTTTTTGGAAAGTAGTTTAATAATCATTTATTTTCTCCTCCACCTGAAAGTGGATCTCTAATTTAAATATATTTAATTCTACAACCTAATGCTCACGTCTTACAGAGTACTTCACTGTATTACTGTATTATGTGGAAATTATGTACATACAGAATTCAATGCACTGCTTTCTCTGTGAAACGGATTTACGCCTCTGAACCAGTGAGCTCCAACCCCCCCACACCGAGAAGACTACAGCCACAGACGGTCCGATGCTTGGATTTCAGTGAGCGGTGCTGAAAGCTGAGGCTGCACTGCTTCCTATAAACCCACACATGGCTGCCCTCGCCACATGAAGCAATTCATAAACTCCACATAAACCTGGCGAGTGTGAAAGTAATATAGAGAGCACTTAAACCCATCCGCAGAGTCCGGCTAGTGGCTTTAAAGAGCAGCCGTATTTTAAAAGTGAGGGCTCGCGCCTTGCAATGTACAGGCTTTGAAGCAAAAGTTCATCACAAAATCAAGTTTGCACAATCTTCCCTGTATCTCAAAAATGCAAATCAGCCAATTTTGGTGTCTTCAGTTTCACACTGAAGCTACAAGGCTAATGAAGCTAATGAAGCTAACAACTAACAGAAGCTTAAAAAAATAGCAGCCTAAATCATCAAATCATGCTGATCTGTCAAGTCTTCTTGAACAGGCTTATATATGTGGTTTCCAACACTGGATGACATACTGTTATCTATAAAAATGGGCAAATGTACAGGCAAATTTCAGGCCTCAAAGAGGTTGCTACTATTTTACTGTGTACATTCAGAGACCAGCCTTTGTTTATTTACATTAGATACCCCACCTGCTTAAAGAAGGGGAAAGTCAAAGGACAAAAAGTGAGAAAGATCAGGAATTTTTTTTAAAACCGAAGTAAGATAAATGGTTAAAAAGGTAATAAGCCTCCCAAACAACCACCTGGAAGACCTGGACAACCACCAAAGCTGTTCATGTCAGATAAACAGAACTTTAGGTGAAAGAGAGAAGGAGACCAAGCTCTACTCTTGCTTCAGACCTGAAAACGTCTACAGATGTTTCTGTCCATCCATCCATTGTGAGAAGACACCTTAACCCTAAGTGTATGAAAGGATGTGTAGCTGTCAGGGAGCCCTTACTTAAGACAAGGAAAACTGAAAATGGTATATGACATACAATATATGAGAACTGTAAGACTTTGGAGATGTAAAATCTATTCAGAAAAAGATATATATTTTTTATATATTTTGTTAAAAAAAACAATAAGTCCAAGTCTAAAAGTCTAAATCTTATAGGCAAGTCTAAAATAAGTAATAAGGTGCTTGAGGGGTGCTAATAAGTGAGGTATCACCTTTCATTGGCTTTGTAGTTCTCATGCAAAAATAAAGAAGTAATCTTTGCATAGTGGACATGTCTTGGCTGATTGACTGATTTCTTTACTCACATGAGGGTGTATATATATATATATATATATATATATATATATATATATATATATATATATGTATATATATATATATATATATATATATATATATATATATATATATATATATATATATATATATATATATATATTGTTGCTGTCCAATGAAAAACAAGTATCTCCAGAATTGCAACTTTACAGGAGAGATCAAAAACAGACCTTACTTTCACAATGGAACAGTCAATGGAACCAGAATTTTCCCCATGGAGCATTTCTATTGGCCCATTCATCTAAACTTTTACATCGTTTTCTACATCATTTGAACGCGCCAATGGTTGTTTACTGGTTTAATGGTCGTTTAATGGTTGGTAAACGACCATTGGCTTGTTCAATAATGTAGAAAACAATGTAGAATGATGTAGAAAAATATATATATATACATACATACATATATATATGGTGAAGCATGGAGGATGTTCTCCACTCCTTTCTTTTCAAGCTGACTGGCATGCCTGCCCTGAGGCGAGGGCTGTCCCCCTTTTTCTCGCTGTGTCCGAACCGTCCAACGCCGCACAATGTGGAGGGTCATGGAGCCCGTCTCTCAGCCAGCACTGGGCGAATAAATCAGACATTTACCCGGGCGGAGGCCACAGCCTGGTGGGCAAAGGGTAGAGGGGCTGGGCTAAATATGAGAGGCCGGGGTCAAAGGCCATGGCCTTTCATGTGTAGAAACACTTCACAAAGAGGCCTAGAGAGTTCGGGGCATGATGGGCGGGGTGGGACAGGGCACGCATGCAGTAATTTATACACCTGTCACGGGTAAGTACGCCGGAGCAAGAGGTCAGGCTCCAATTTGTTTAGTCATAGGGGTCTCGAAAACAGCACGCTCTCTGGAGGAAAACAATGCCGCCTATTTAGGAAAGTGCCGAGCGGCTCACGCCCCAGTTTGAATTTACCTGCGGAGCTCTGGAGCCCTGTGCATTCATGGTCCAGGACATGGAGATTGGAATGGGTCAGTGGGGTTCCTCTAAGCTCAATCAAAAAAAATGTCCTGGACGTTCAGTTTGTTCTCAAACCTTCAGTTAAATCATGCAGAGGTTTTTCAAATGTTAAAAAAGGTTTTCCGCACTCTCTTTCACAAAGCAATAATTTAAAGGTTCTTTAAGGAACCTTAAGGTGGTTCTTCTATAAAACTGTTTTACAGACCTATATATATATATATATATATATATATATATATATATATATATATATATATATATATAGTTGATTTTTTGTTTTTTACATTATTTGAACACAACAGCTGCCGTTTACATTGAGAGTTTCATGATATATGGACCAATAGAAATGCTCAAAAATAGGTTGGAAAAAAGTCTGGTTCCATTTACTTACATTAAAAGTAAAGAAGGCTTTGCCCTCTCCTGTAAAGCTGTCATTTTGACGCTACTTTATTTTTCATTGGACAGCAATGATATATATAGTTTAATATAGTATGTAAACACTGTTGGGTTTTAAGACATACCTCAGTCCAGTTTACCCCAAGTACCCCAGTTTAGCTGTAAACAGTCCACTTTTAATAAACTGTTTTTAAGTTTTTAAGAAAACTATTACCATATAGTCATGTGTACACACTCAGACAAATTACATGTTTTGAAATTCTTGTTTTATATGATTTTTAAATGCAATTTAAAGTGCAAATAAGCTAAGTCATCCAATACATGGAGCATTTCCATTGTTTAATGTGTTTGGATGTGTTATGTTCACTTCCAACTATCAACAAAACAAGTTTTTGGACCAAGACTGCCCAAACCTTTACATTGGACAGTTCCTCCCAAGGTTTCTTCCTCCAGTTGAGGGAGTTTTTCCTTGCCACTGTTGCCTCTGGCTTGCTCACTGGGGGATATATGTTATAACTGTTTTCAAAACTCTGTAAAGCTGCTTTGAGACAACATCGTTGTAAAAAGCGCTATATAAATAAAATTGACTTGACTTGACTTGACTATATCCAACTATTCTGCCAGTTAAGCTCCACCCATTCACACTGAAGGTATAGGGAGTGTTTCCTTCTGGACAGCAGTAAACTAAAAATCATGATAGTAATTGGGCTTAATTGGGGAGTTTGTTCTACCTACAGTAACACCCTTTAATCTTCTGGGAAGACTTTACACTAAATGTTGGAACATTCCTGTGAGGAGTTGATTGCATTCAGCCACAAGAGCATTAGTGAGGTCAGGCACTAGATATTACCTTATAAGTATTAGGTGGAGCTCCATCATACAAACACAGTTCCTCTGCTCATTAGCCCAGTGCTGGAGAGATTTAAATGGGATCATGTGTGGCTGTTTCAGAGCGTCCCAGTCTACAGATCAATGATTTTCTATAGAGATAATGATAATTAAATGCATTAAATGTCAGGTTTCTTTCCACCACTGTGAACAGCTCAGAATTTTTTTCAAACCATTTTAAATGACTTTGTTTACATATTAACCTTATTAACCATATTAACCACCGAATTACACAGAATGCTGCCCCAACAGTTGAATAAAATTTAAAAAAAAAACAAAAAAACATCTTTTATGACAGTCAGATAGAAGTAAGAAATGCTTTTTCCCTCTCAAGCAGATGCATTTGGTCACTTTGGGCACTCAAGTTCAAATTCTTTCACAATACTTGAACGTGATTGACCACAATGGACACTGCAGCTCTCTACTGTCCCCTAGTGTCTATTTTCAAGTCTAATGTCAGGCACATTGTCCCAAGTAATCTTACTGTCAAATACAATTGTAATAATTATTACACAAACACAAAATCTGGAACACTCTCGGAAATCTGTGTTGAGGTCTTCAGGATAAAAGGACCATGTTTAATAAACCTGATTTATTTCTTTTTTTTATTTGCTAATTTGTTCTAAACGTAGAGGCCAAGGTCCAGTTTTAAGTGCGCCTCCAATCACCACCAACTCCAAGTCACATGAAAAAAGGGCCATTGGTCATATTGACTTTGAGCCGCGACTGACCTTGCCGTGTGAGCTCTCTGAAGTTGCCGTTAAAACAAACCAGGTTTAACGTCCCATGACAATGACCCTTATTTGTTACTAACCCCTCCAGTAAAATGGACCGGAAGGCTTTTTTAAGCCTCTTTTGTGAGGCCTTTTTCCCAAGCTTATGCTAACAAATGCTGTGTGAGGTGGTGGTGGGGTGGGGGGTTACTAGAGCTTTAACTTAGATGTCTAGCAAGTGAATGCCAAAGACTTTTCCACTTGTTTTGAACGACTTAGTACAATCTTAAAAGCCTAAGAAGTCGCAGTCAAGTGGAGAAACTCTGTTGAAAGTACAGATTCCAACTTTCAAACTGCCGTCAATACCACCATTTGTGTTTGTAAGTAGAAGAAGAACAAGACATATTTAGGGATAATCTGTTATCTTTATAGTCTTGTTCCTTTGAGAAGAAATAATATATATAAAATACTTTACCATCTACTTTTTGCCAGCTTTAACTGGCATTGAAACAAATAGAAAAAGTCACCAATGATTTTATCCATATTCCAAATACACTTAAATCATTCATAGATCATTGTTTAATGAAAAATGTACTTACATTTAAATATCATGGTAAGCTAGTAACAGTAAAAAATGTACGTGCCTTGAATTAACCTGTCTTTGCCAATTTGCTCAACTCATTACATTTATGTTAATGTGCTGCCCCCTAGAGGATGCAGTAAGCACTACATAAAATGTTCACACAATGTATAAGGCAGCAGATTTTTTAAATAACCTCAAAAACTAAAAAGAACAAAAATAGAAATACAAGGCTTTGCTCTGGCAGCAGTGATATATAAGGAACTAGTGCATTCATAAAAGGACAGAGAACACTGATATTTACCAAATTAACTAAGATAAATACAAACACGCAGTCACAAATCTGCAGGGTGTACTACGCTCACAACTCAGGCCTGTTACAGATATAAAAAAGCTATCTCAGGTAAAAGAAGCTAGAGTATTGTTATTCACAGCTTCCAACACCTTGGGGCATCTATCCCAGTCTTGTGGGTTGAAATCTGTGAGGGGAGGGGGGACTACAGCTTTGGGGTGGAGCAGGTTGGAGTTTGGAACAATGGAGCTCTCGAAGTCACGGGGGTTAAACTCCCCCCGTAGAGGCTCCTCTGAGGCTGTAAGCTTCTCAGGCCTTGCCGGCAGGGCAACAATAATCGGGGCGGAAGATGCCCTGCTGCCCCTCACTGCACTGCTTTCACCCAGCACCGCCCAAAAAGAGCTGTATTCGTCTTTATTACTGCCTTCTAATCCCTCTCTCCGCTCATGCACTCCCTCACTCGTTCCCCCTCTCCGCCTTGCTTGCTTTGGGCAGGCACCTCGCACAATGCCTACAAATCACCATACAGCGCCCATCTAAGTCTGGCCTATCAAATCAGAAATCTTTACCCTTTTCTATTCTCACCAATATTACCTGCTAAAGGATGCAGGGAACATAAGAGAGCCGTCAGAGCGATGGATGACTGATAGAAGCTTTTATGCTGTTAAAGAAGTTGGAGAACATACGGTCAAAGCAATGAAATCTGATGGTTCCCCTTGTCTCAAATGTAGTCGATTGATTTTACTTAACAAGAAATGTGTAATGATGGGTTTTTATGATGTCACCTGGTGTTTATAGGCTTCCATTACTGTTATCTACATTAACCATGTTAAGGACTTATGTTCCAGATAAATATTGTTGAATTTCAGCTGATTTCACCAGTCGAGAGTTTGATTGCACCATTAATTACAACAGCATTACACTGTACTTCAAGCACACCCTAGACTTTCTAGACTTTAAAGCAGTCATCATGGCAAAAAACTACATTCATTTTAATGTGATGCTATTGGATGAACTACTTAACCGAAACACAAAACAGAAAGAAATCAATGTTACATGTTTCATATGTTATATTTTAGTCATCAGCTTTTTGCTAAAAAAAAACATTTTGTAAGTAATTAATGCAAGTCAACAGAACCAAATATTTCTCCAAGTAATTTTGAGGCATTTAACATTTAAAAACTTGTAAAACTAGTAAATTACTATTTAGTATATTAGAAATGAGTAAAAGAAATATAGTCCCCCTTTTTCACTATTTGTACCACTCTGTGACTGGTTACATCTCTCATTGTCATTAACTTATTTTATTAAGACCTAGAGGATCCCAACACAGAAGAACAAGCTTGTCAAACTTCACTGTAGATGCTGATAGAAGGTAGACAGAGTTCCACTCTGTAAAATACTTCCCGGTATTCAAGAGGGTCCTACATTAATGTTAGTTTTACTGGCAACAAAATGTTTGATGCCACAATTCTTCTTCTGAAAAACTTGTTTTTGGTAATGTGGTCTTCCACACATTAACTGAGATCTTAAATGTCTACATTAAGAGGGTCCTAGTGGCTAATTAGGGGGTCCTGGACGCCCTGTGTATTTCGCCCCTTGGTTCCTTTGCACTTCTGTAAACTGAAGTTTTGGGACCAGAAGTTACTGGGGTCATTTCCCTTAGCACTTCACCTAAAGGTGATTTTGGACTACTTGGTCGGGCAGGGATGATCGATCCTGGTCCAGAAGATCTACACAGTTTAGATCTAACCCTTATCAAAACATGATTCAGGCAATGAAGGCCTTCATTTGATTACTACAGCCATGGATGTAAACTTTCCAGGATTGGGCGGCCCTGTAATAAGGTAATCTTATTTCCATATTTCATGGGACAGTTCCACATGGCTAGCTATAGGTGTCCTAACACATTCCCAAAAAACACCAGCTTTTACTCTATGGCATTGATGTTTACTCTTGGTCGGTTTTTCAGAAAGGGAACAAGGCCAGTTCTAGACTTCACAGCATTCTGAATGAAGATTTTCCATTTAAACTAATATATAGTTTTGACTAAATTCCTGTTCAGGAACTGCAAATAATACATAACACATGAAAAACACAGTTAACTCATCTCTTTACTTAATATTACAAGTTCAATGGATGCAACAAAGTTTACTAGGTTACTTGTAAAACGTTGCATCTTTTTGCAACACAATACCATATGACCTCAGCAGAAAAACATAAAATACAGGAACAAATAAAAGAATATGGCTTTAGTAAGTGGCACATATTGCTATGCTTAATTGCACACATGCACAGCTTGTGAACTTAAGTGCAGTTAAGTGCAGACATTAGTAAGATTGCAATACACAAATTTTTCAAGATCTCTGAATAATTCAGTCAGTGACATGTAAACAGAGAGGTTTTCAGAGCATTTCACATCAAACCACTCTGAATGACTTTGTTTACATAGCAAGCTTTTAATTATGTTAAATTTATGACATATCGGTGAAGTTGCCCTTTACATGTGTTGACCCATTAATGTAAGATTGTGCCCCTCAAGAAACAACATGCTTTCCAAGAAATTAAAGGTATTAAAACGAATGACATAAGCTTATATACATCTATTCAATACACACTTAGATAATGCCTTTTTTTACTTTCTACAACTCTATTTCTTTATTTTTTAACATATTTGAATACCTTTTGATCATTTAACCATTTGATGAAAAAACAATTATTAGAAATGCATTGCAATATCGTACATTAAAGTAAACATCTTTCCAACTCCAATAAAGATTTAAGGTTGTGGTACAACAGTAACGTTAGTGGAGGCAACACATGTACATTGGACTAGGGCATGAAAACCACTGGCTTAATGATTTAGAAAAAAGTGGGTGTGATGTAACTTAGTTTAATTTTTTTTTTTTTTGTCAGATGTTTTGAGATGGCTGCCTGCACTGATATTTGCCAATGATCAAAAAGGAATTGTGTGACCAGATATCAACAACCTATCTGCATGGGTACATGAAGTTTGGACCCAATTTGCAAAGTTTGGTTGATGTTCGGTCTATCAAAAACAATCTATATATAATCGGGACACGCAGAAAATCACATTTGGGCTGTCTGTCTGAAGGAGGCCTAAATTACAGTTGCTATGTCAATAATCACACCACTACACTAAAGCAAGTAACCAAGTATTTCTAAGATAATCTGTTTACACTGTATGATAACTTCATGATGAATAGACCAATAGAAATTCTCTAAAATAGCTAGAAAGTTGCCATAATAATTGGTTTTGATTGGACAGTGATAATAAATATATATATATTTCTTTTACTGTTACTAATTTCACAACTTTTACTATTATTATTATTATAACAACTACTTCTGCTATTTCAACTAAGTACTACTTTTAATTTTGTAATATTTTACTACTGCTTCTTTTATCTTCACTACTTTTAGAACAATTACTATTACTAATACTACATCTACTACTACTTTTACTAATAGTAATTCACTCTTGAAAGTAATTTGTAATTGATATAAGACCTTTTATGTTGAACAGCCTAAAGAGCCAACATCCAATATTCAGGCCCAGTCGTACCACTTTTACTACTAATACTACTATTACTATCTTTACTTCTAATAATATTTTTTCAATGCTACAACATTTACTACTTCTATTACTTCTACTACTTGAAATACTGATAATATTATTACTATTTCTTTTTTTAATTCTTTTACTGCTACAATTTGTACTACTTTTTCTACTACTATCACTAATGCTTCTTTTATTTCTACTACTGCTAGATTTACTACTTCTGCTACTACTACTACTCAGTTTTAATATAAGTGATTTCTCTGGTGGAGACTGGGGTAATCGAACAGTCTGTGCTGGCTTTAACAAGTTCATCTACAGTTATTTAACCACCTTCATGATCACATTATTTCATTCAAGTCAGTCCATCAGTCTCCTCAGTGAGACATAATCCAGCTGTTGAATGCACATGAAAAAGCACCATGTGGAGTGAGTTTTACAACATGGAGTGCTGCACTTTTCTCAAGTAAGTGTGCCTTCGCACATCAATCTCTTCTCCAATCTCGTGCTTTCTGTGTGAAGTCATCCCCTACCCCACCCTGTGCAGAGCACGCTCTTACACTAAACCCCCCCATTGCTCTGCGAGTGGCGACATAATATATTAACCACAGTTCAAGACTGCAGCACTGCTGGCTCCAAGTTCATTTGAAAAGTAAACTAGAGGTGGCCAGAGGCAGCGGCTGGACGAGGCGTTCATCATGTGTGCGGCGGATCTGATTTAATGCAGCACTGGAGGAGAGGGTCGTCCTGAGAATACAGCGGATATTACAAGTCAAAGGTCGCACGGCATGTGTGCAAAGGATAAGGTTACTGAAGAAAGAACGGCGTTTGCTCACACGGAGCCAGTGGAGGTGTGATGGTTCTGGGGACAGTGTGGTGGATCTACAGTACGAAAGGCCAGTTTTGCTGCTGGTCACCGGCCAATAAAAATCACCAACAATTAGCACCTTGTGTTAAGACTATAAGCTTTATATGAAGTACATAAATATAACGGAAGTGGGTAAAGCCCTATTCATGGTAGATTACAATGTAAAAATGTAAAAAAAATGTATTTTACTGTATGATTTACAATACTTTTCTCCTAACTTATAGGAAGTTATCATATTTTGTTATGAATTCTGGGTGCAAACTAATGTATAGTATGTTTCTGTAAAGGTGAACTATCCCAGAATTCCCAGAGATCTCTACCAAAGTAAATATGGAAGACTTTTTGAATCCCCTGCAGCTGTCAAAGCATTTCAGTGCTAGCTGTACTGTGTATGGTTATGTATGTGACAAATAATTTTTGAAAATCAGTAAAAATGTCAAACCAACTCAGGACCCTCTAAACATACCAAAGAATGAGCCACCTCTCAATGTGGTCTTCCTACAGTTTGGTTTGTTCAAGTTTATTTGTACATTGTGAGGAAAAAAAGCTTAAAGAATCTCAATGTTTATGGATAAAACAAACAATGTCTGTATGGTGTCATGTGTAGAGTGATTGCACTTTTAAGCTGTCATCAAATCTATGGTTAAACCCCCTACCTGTGGTGAAATCACTAACGTATGGCCTCAAGTGGCTTAATACTTTATTAAAATGGTGACAGATAGAATTACATACACTATAATATAATGCAATACAATCAACTGTGTTCAATCAAAGATCAATCAAAGATGATTCCATGAACAACAGCAACTGAAAAATGATTTTTAATAACTTGGAGATATTGGAGTACTCTACAGCTGCTTTGTGGCTCAGCCAGATCTGTCAGATGATGAACATTACCAACAGTATCCATCATTCAGTGTTATTGAGCTCTGAGGTCTGAGTTCTAAAGTAGTTAAGGTGTTAACAGGAAGTAGTCTGAGATTTCAGTAATACTAAAGAGGACCATAAAAAGCTGTAGTATATTCAGATGCATTAGATATAATACAATAATATGATCAATAAATACATTAGATTAGCTTTGGTGGCTTTTTAGTTGTAAAAATGTCCAGTATTAGTGTATACTGTGTGCACAGTAGTTACTATGATTTTAATATGGAAAAGTTACAGTTGCTTTACAGTAAAATGCTTGTATATTGTTCCTGTTGGAACAAAAGCTCAAATCTTTGTTTTTCTGTTTGTTTTTCCAAAGCAAATGGACCAAAATTGAAAAACTGAAAAATGGCTGGTCACATCAACTTATATATAAAGCAGAGTATGTTTTTTTTTCTCTTGTAATGTTAGTATTTGTGCTAATAGCAGTGACACTACAGTACTTTACTGGCAAAAAGACTGCCAGAAACTAAACTGATTTCAAAACTATTTTTTTACAGTCTATACACTTTAAAAAATATGATTCCTCAAGGGTTCTTCTTGAGTCAAAACAATTGTTCTAGATAGAGTTACAACCATGGGCATGTTTAAATGGTTCTTCAGATTGATGGAGAATGGTTCTATATATAACCTTTTTAAAAATTGTTCTGTATAGCACTAAAACAGGTTTTTCTATTGTTACAATGTAAAGCTTGTTACAGTAGAAGGACCTTTTTGGTGCTAAACAGAACTGTTTTCAAAAAGGTATGCAGGACAATACACCACAATACAAAAACTTTCGGAAAAAGGTTCTAAATAGTAATGAAAGTCAAGCATGTAACAATATAATAACCCTTTGGAGTTCTATACAGAACCATTTTCAAAAAGGTTCTGTATAGAACAATATGCAACATGTTCTCTCTCAGTCTGAAGAACAATTTAATCAAGCAAAAAAAAAAACAGTTAACCATGCAGATAGTTCTATATAAATTAATTGATAAAACCCCATGTATAAACATTGTCTTTACTAAACAATTCTGAAAAGATTGTATTGTTTAAGCGTGTAATCTAAATCCACAAACACTAATAGACTTGAATGTGAGCTGTGTTGTTACTGTTTTCGAGTGACATTGACATTTCAGTCCAAGCATTCTGTGCTAATTTGGGGAAATGACATAGATCTACTTTATCCCATACCAAACAAAACTAACTCTAAAAGGGAACAATTAGCAGTTAATCAGCTGTAATTGCAACATCAGACTGATGATAATAATAATTAAATGAATAATAAAAATTAATAATTACATCTAATTTAGGTTCAGACAAAACTCTGCAGATAGACTGATTTCCAGAAGCTGCACTCCTGGTCACATAAGACAACAACCGCTCAATAAAGCTGAGCATGAACATTAGAGAGATCTAGAATTACAAAGATGCCTTTCAAAAAGACCACCATACCTCCGTGTCCACTAGATGGAGGCATTGCAAAGCATGCGCTATGTGTTAAAAAAGTTGACTTTGGCCAGAACATGGGTGCAGCATGAAAACAGACGGCATTGCAGCGTACTTGCTAAATGACAGGCTGTCTTGGCTCATTTCACTGATTCTAACTCTCCACAGGCAGGTCATCCGAAAGAGTGATAAGAGCTACGCAGTTCTTTTCCTCTTTGGTCGTGTTTTAAAGCTTTCTAAGAGAATAAAAGGGGGTGAAGTATCGGTCAGGGTGTCAATTTGATTTAAACTTCATAGAAGAATATAATATTTTAATGATCAGTTATCAGCGGAACTATGTGGAGGACGGTGTGTATTGGCTTAGACACTATACAGATTCTGTGTCCACTATTAAAGCAAGATTAAGATAAAAATCTGATTTACATAATTTATAGCTATACCTATTATAACTTTATCCAAGTTTGGTGTTCAAACTTTGCACCTTTTATTTTGAACAAGCAATATGAACAAACTTGGAATGTTTTATTTATTATAAAAAAGACAAATATGCAACATTCCTCTACTAATAGGATGCCATTGATGCCACTATGGTGATGTCATATGGTTGCAGAAAAGTCAGTCTTACGAAAAATAATCCTTAAAAATCTAAAATGTTGTTCTCTTGAGAGATGTTATGCTCTAGATATTAGTTAGAGGGATACTTATCAGGCTGTCTATTTTTATTAATAAAAAAAGTGTTTTGCTTTGTTTGTATGACTTAACAGTCAGGGTTTCCTTCAAGAGAACTTCAGAACATCGAGAGTGGGGTTTTAAAAAATAAATATCCATTGAAAAAGTGGTGATCAAATTTCAAGGCGAATACTGTGCAAATGTCAAAAAACACCTATTGATTGTTTCGGTCGAGTGATTAATTTTTTAGTATTAGAAATAAAGCACAATTACACAGAAGCCTCAAAATCTCAGTATAATTAAATTTTCTTAAAAAAAGAAAACAATGACTAATTACAGTGCATCATTTGCCAATTTCATATCTTTTTGTTGTTCCCAAAATGATTGCAATACTTATAAAAGTGGTCTTTAATTTTGGTTAATATTTTTATATCTGCATTGTATACGTTATTGTCAAAAAAAAAAACACTGACTGGTATTCTAGTCTCTTTTTTATATCAAATAAATCTTTTTTTTTTTCATTTCACACTGGAGATTTGGATTCAAGAGTCAAACAGTATAGTATTTTTGCAAACGCTCACTTGTTTGTGGTGCACATTAACTAGACTGTGAATCATTTTAAAGTGCAGGCATCTCCATCCTCAGTTTGAACTGCAGTTTGGTGCTTGTCTGCTAGATGGCGCAGCCAGACTCTCTGGACAGGGGACACTAGACTGCATGTGCTGCCAGACCCCTCACTTCTGCCAGCTTGCTACTCATTTAATTTTGCCAAAAATTAATTCAAATTGTTAATTAAAAAACACATATGAGACTATTTGTTAAATCAGTAAATCCGCCCAAAAAAAGCTCATCTGTTTTTGGGAATTGTTCTGCTATATACTACATATTTTTGTATGATCACACTCATATAATTATATTTTTAGAAAAATAGTTTATTTCTAGTTTATTTCTTGTCCATAGGTTCTGGTTATTAATGTTGGCGTGGATTTGACTCATTCCCATTCTTGAACAAGCTTGCCTTCAGTTTAGCACTGCAAAAAGTTATTTTACCTTTTAGACAGTTACCAGTTTTACAAAACTTCTCAGAATTTAACTCACACGTTTGCAACAGTAGGCAGAGGCATAGAAAATAATAAATAGTAATATACAGTCTCATTCATAATAACGCAAGTAGGCCTATCATATCTTTCTATCTTGTCAGTCATGTGTTACAGCTAACGAATGCTGCTCCTGTGGACGGCCACATGGTACAGAATTTCTAGTATTGCTCTGAACCATGTAAAGTTATTTTCCAGCGTTGAGGACCACAAGCCTTTGCGTTCCATTACAAAGTAGGCTAATACTCCACACGCATCACTATTCCTTTCTTTGTCTCTAAAACTGACATTGTTATGTGAAATTAAATTAGTCAAACAGAAGCTTGGAATAAATATGTAATAAGTTGATATTTGTGCTTCAAACGTCCACCATATAACTTTTAGACCGTGTTTATTAACATAATAAGTTTATTGACATTGTAATAATAATAATAATAATAATAATAATAATAATAATAATATAAATAGACAAAAAAAGAAACTAGTTATTCATATATTTTTATATATTTACATAACTTATATTTGGCTATATTTACATTGAAATAAGAAAAAAAACATTTAGGTGACATTTGAGTGAGTCTAGCTGTGTTGTGGCTTAGCAGACTAAACTAGTTACATTACATTTTGTTACGAAAGTAAAAAAATATTATTCTAACTAATCATTTAGTTTCTAACTAATTGTTACTGTACATATATAAAAATACACTTTTAAATAGCCTAGAATTTAGTATATTTAAGTAAACAAACGTCAGCCGCCTTGAATAGCCTAGCTACACTGTGGCTTAGCAACCGATGCCCTATTTAACTTTTAACTGATCTGTTGTAGCACATTCGACAAACCAAGCTAATCCAATGTAGTTGTTTTTGTCATTTTAAGTCAATTTCCACCAAAAAAGGGAAATAAATCGTTATGCTAACTACTGCTGTCACAGGGTTACTGTAAAACTGTTTGCTGGAAAAGGTCAACTGCTTGCTTTCGATTAGCTTCTTATTCGAATTTTCCGTTCCACCTTAAATAGTGCAGCAGTTGCATACAGAATGTACATTAAGAATGTAACTGCTGCTCCATTTAAGGTGGAACCGGGGAATTTTAATAAGAAGCTAACTTCAGCCATGTCTTTCTTCAGGTTTACGCTCAATACCGGGTCTAACTGTCCCGTGCGGTTAGCATGAGTAGTCGGAATGGTGTTGGGGCGCTCATGAAAACAACAGAACCTAAACGTGGCGAAACGTTAAGTGACCAGACGTGTCCAGACTGAGGATACAGGCTGAAGAGTCGGCCAGTTGGCGGCCTATCACATTACAGATAATGCTATTTCAGAAAAGGCTATTTTCAGAATGATGCTGACAAAAAAGTCGCGTTTGCGCCGAAAATGTACAGATTTTTAAAAAGCAGTCCAAGATAACATTATACTCGTTTTATGGCTATTTAGCAGCTGTGTAGTATAAGAGAACCTATAGATCTGAGGTGGAAAGTGACCCGCGACGAAACTTGAAAACTTTTCAGCGGCTCAGCTTCTCCAAGCCCGGCCCATCTGGAGCAGCAAATGGCTGAACTCACTGGGGAAGTGTGAGAGAGAGAGAGAGAGAGAGAGAGAGAGAGGGAGAGAGAGAGGTGGGGGAGAGAGAGTGGGAGAGAGAGAGAGAGCACTGAAATCAGATCAGCTTGGGGATCTCAGCGTTAAACGTCTACCGTAAAGACCAACGATCCAAACTCTTCGTCAGTCAGGCTTTCTCCTCTCTTCTCTCTGCGCGCGCGCGCCTCAACAACATCAACACACGCTAACGGTTCAACACGAAGGCGAGTCGCGCGAGAAGAAGTTCCAGTCAGCGGTGCTAAACAGTGATGGCTCGTCAAAGTTGTTAGGAAGGTCCTCCAAACTTCCTCCAGCGATTTTTTTTTCTGAATGAAGCGGCGAGAGCGGAGGGGCGAAGTTGAAGAGTAAGTAGTAACTCGTTTCGCATAAAGTTTGGACTTTGGTGTACATGGATTCCTCTGGAGGATGCGTGCCTCGTCCTCTCTGGACCGAACCGGTCTCCTCTGAAGAGTAAAGAACTTCGAGTCGTGTTTTGGGAGAAGACTTCAGCTGGAACCAGCACCTCACATCGTAGAGGTAAGTTTAAGTGTGTTAGGTCTGTTAAATGATAATTCCACCAAGTTATTCTTTCTTTCTTTCAGAAAGTCTTTATAATTAGGATGTAAACAACGTCGGTTAGGTGGGCAACGCACGTTGTTCAACGTGGTGGTGATGGTAACCAGACGTCTGAGCAGTTCAAGAGTCACAAAAAAACGATTACATACGATGGATATATTTATGTTGCCTCATATATGAGACTTTGTTTTGTTAAAGGTGAAGTTTGGTCTAAAGAAGTGTGCATTTTAAAATAAATAGTGGTGCACTGCAGGGTGTTGCAAGGCAGTATTATACTAAAAATGTCATTTTTTTAATTTCACCACTATTTACATTATATATTAAAAACAAGAAAACATGTTTACTGGTCAGTTTGGGTAGTAAGTAGGGCTGTTTTTGTGTTGTAGATATCACAACCCCTGAAATAAAGAAATCTTTTATTTCTGGAGTTTGTATGTTTTTCTAAATCAGAATTACTTTAAAAGAGTTTGTTTACATCTCAATGAGTGGAGAAAATGTGAAAAATAGGTGAAGTTTCCCTTTACAACTAGAAGAGATCACACACAAGTACTGTACTTGTAGAATAGAGGTTACCACCGTTCAAATGTACCTCATTTGTTCCCATTTTTACTATCTAGCTGGATAAAATGAAGCTGTCAGATAAAAAGCACAGCATGTTGTTTGGGAGTGCTGCTTGGGAGCTGTTGTTGAAAACTTCTGTGTGCACTTTCAGCAGACTTCACACTGGAATTTCAAACATTTCTTTTTGCTTGCAGCTTGATCCATATTGGACAAGATGTGGTCAGAAAGGTGCAAGGCGCCAATCCCATTAGTGCAAGGGTTTCCAAACTGATTCAAAAGATTTCAGCTATGGTCCGCAAGCCATAATGGCGGATTTTTTTTTTTTTTTTTTTTTTTTTACATGTATGAGATTTTGAGGTTTATGATTGGGCTATAAACTATGATGTGGTTTCTCTGTGAGAGTGTAACAACTGTTTAAAGTTTAATAGGACAGTTCCACTTTTGAAGAGGTGAAAAACAAACTCTTTTTTATTTTGTCACACTTTGCTAAGCAGAAATTAATATTTATGAATTCTAATTTATGAATGGCTCATTAGACTGCATTACAAACCATGCAACAAATGTGTAGGAAAATCTACAATGATTAAAGCACAAGTTTCAAGTTTGTTTTATTTTATTAATATCAAGCTCAACAAAGCTCTGCACGTTTAGTTAAGATTGTCAATAGGGAAAACAAAGGCTAATTAACTCGGCTTGGTGTGAGCTTAAGTTTTTGGAGGCTCCCGGGCTGTTGAAAGTTGAAAGGCCCCATGTTTGCTCTCCAAACTGAAACACCGCCACACTCTTAGCGGCTTTTCTCTTTCCTGTTTACTATAGGGGTTTCATGCTGAAATGCTTCAGAATAAATCTCAGGAATTGGCCTGATAATAACTGTGTTTTGTTTTGTTATGGTATCTACGCGTACGGCTTTAGTGCGGTCATCCTGTAAAGGTGGTGAGAAAAAAAGAGAGAGAAAGAAAACCTCTGGGCAGTTCATTGGGACAGAATGAAAGGGCTGTGTGCTCGAAAATTTAGCTGACAAGGAGGCAGAACAAGCTAAAAAAATGCAGGAAAAAGCTCTAATTGGCCCATTTAAATCCTGGAGGAAAAGGCGAAAAGAGTTGGTGGGAGTGATTTTTTTTCCCCCTTTTTTTATGTGAGGACCCGGTCACATCCATTAGCATAAGAAAAAAGTTTTAGTGCATTTGCTATTGTCCACTATGAAGAGTTCCAGCAGTCAGGCTGAAGAGGTTGAAAGGATGTAAAAGAACGACAGGCCATTCAGATTATTCAGGCCCGCTGGAGCTTGCGGTCATCGGCCTCCGAGCCGCATGACGGGCGATGCCCCTTTCATCTCACCCGGAGCCTTTCGCCTGCCATTTTCACACGTCCCCTTCTCAGCCCAAACTTCACCCACCGGCTCCTTTTCTTCTACGCCCATTGGTGGCGAGTTTAATGGACCAAAATGCCGCGAAGGAAAGGGGGGAAATAATCGCACTACCAGAAGAGCCTGGCATGCAGGAAGTGAAGAGATTGGAGCAGCCTGGTTGAAAATGTGCGTGAAGCTCCCCGCAGAGACGTTAAGTTAAGACAAGTGAGCCTGCCTTCTTCAAACCCACAACAACACTTTACCAACTAATCCAGTGTTCGGCATAGAAGCTATTCAGTCAATGAATTAAAGTGTGTTTAGGATGTAAGCCGTGCAACATTATGTTCACGACAATGCAAAATATAGAAGCCTAGAGAAGAAATGAGAGGCATGATGTGCAAGTATAGGAAAAGTTTAATTTAATGTTAAAATAAGATGTTTTCCCAATTTTTTTCTATTGAGGACGGTCAAAAGTTTTGAGTATGTTGTTCACTTTCTGTTTAACTAGATGCATCATTTTTGGCTTTTAAGGAGCTAAATAGCAACTTGTTTTTTTTTGTGGAAACCCTGACATTTCCACATATTTCAGTCTGAACAAGGATATTTTCTTGCTTTGTAAATTTCACATGAACATTTTCCAAGGCTTAGCGGTTGGTCACCTATCTGTCTCTTCCAAGTTTTGGTAGCCATTGATCCTTAAGCAAAAGAGCTCTCTCTTTTTTAACCGAGCACAATGGCCTTTCTCACTGAAGTATATGAAGTCGGTCCGTCTCCAATATGTGGAGGAATCTGAGGAGTTGACCTCTTGAGAAGTCGCTCCATTGTGGTCACTCAATGGAAGCAGTGACCCCTGAAAGTCTGTGTTATGTTATACCAAGCTGATTTTAGGCAAATGGTCTCAGAAACGTCTCGAGTTTCATTGTTTCTCATTGCCATATTGGCCTAATTAGCTTCAGTGGGTGGATAGTTAAGGTTGCTTGTTGACTGAATGATAAGATTTACTCTGCATTATCAGAATTTCAGAGTAGTCCTTGGCAGTATACCGTCTAAGCTTGCATCTTGGTACAACCATTGAGATTCTTGTTTTAGCAGAATTGAGAGTTCACAAAAACAACACGTCAATGTATGTCATCATCGCAGTGATTTAGACTTTTTAACGAACAAAATGGCCCAGCCGAACAGGCAGTGTTAGGCTTGTAAGCCTTTCACAGAGACCAATGAATTATTGATGCCAACTGAAAAAATGGGATTGAACTTCTTCGGTGCTTATTTTCCATTTGTTCCATTTTTTATTTAGTTAACCAGACAACGCTATCCCCCATGCTAAGTATTATTTCTATCTCTCCGAAGAGCAAACACACTTAATTGCCTCCATAAACCCAGACCAGCGGAACACTAATATTTTTGTTTTCTCGTCTGCTCTGAGAAATCTCTCCGCCAGTCGTGGAGTGATTTGTCCTCGGGCGATTTTTGTGGCCAGCATCTCTCTCTCTCTCTCCCTCTCCCTCTCTCTGAACCCCCGCTGTAGTGGCTGGCTCTGCTGAGGGGTACAGTACACGATTTCCAACCACATGGGACCGCTCATCAAAGAGACGTAGATAAACTCCATATGGGACACAGGATATCATGTAAGACGAGGGCGCCACAAGTCGCGTGTGTCAAGGTGAACATTTGCGTTCAGGAAAGCGTTGTTCGGTATATATTTCTCCTCTGGCTTAAACAGGAAAAGGCACGTAAACTTAGACAGAGAACCCTTGTCAGTTCTTGGCGCGTTAAAACAAAGTTGTCAGTTTGCTTATTAACAACGACAGCCCAATATGTTGTATGTCTGAAAATGGCTGTATTACATTAAGTCACTCTAGGAATGCAGAAAAAAGATCATGGAGTAGATTAAGAAACATTTGAAAAGGAAGTTAAAAGTAGTGATTTTTCATGCATGTGTCAGAGGCATTAGAAAAGAATAGAGCTCTTTAATGAACTGGGGAAAGAGCTTGTTAAAGAAAGATGGCTCGTTGAGAGCGGGGAACCCTTTTGTGAAGCTGGTTTGGAGGAGAAACGTTGGTGTGAGCTTTGAACTGGATGTGTTAATATGGAGGTTTTTTTCAGCCTCATGTAAAATGGGAGTCGTGAGCTTCTTTGTTGGTTTTGTGAGGTAGCATTGGTGCATCAGTGCTGATACTAGCTCAGGTTAGAGACTAGAGAGGTTTGACTAATACAAAGCTGATGATTTCTTAAATCAAATAAATTAATAAATTCTGTTTCTACATAATTGGTAGTGAGGCTGTTTAAGTTTGATGCTGAATATATTTAAAGCCGTGTCTTAAAACTCATCTGATATGTCTGAGGTTTGTCAGGAAGATTGCTACACTTAATCAAAAAATGAATTGGCATATTATAGCTCTTACAGTGACCAGTATCATGGTAGCAATTAATAAACAATGTATTGTGCAGTGCTGTTCAGAGGCAGTATGGCTGGTAGATTGAACTCTGATTCGTTTCCTTCAGCAGCTAATTCAGCAGCTCAGTGAGATTTGATTTAAATGAACAGTCAGCTGCAGGGCTCTGGGGAAGGGCATCAACCGAGGCATGAGGAGAGGCCCTCATCAACCGGAGACAATCAGGCATCAAGCACCATCTAATTACAGTGAATGAAATCAGAGAGGCCCTGTCTCATGAAAGGACATCACACACCAAGAGACGCCGCAAAATCAAAGGTCCGCGCGCCACCAGGGGCACCAGAAGCTCGTCTTGCTATGAAATGTGATGGGTATCCATAGCACCTCTTGGCATGCTTTGATTCAGGACTTAATTAATTCCTGAAGGGATGGTGTAACCGGATGATCTTCTTCGAAGTCTTAAAGAACTTTTGACAGCAGCAAGCTGCGGATTTGTACCCAGCAATACAAGTATATCATCATCACTTTCAGTCCAGATAGACTCGCACGCATCTCAGACAGATGCTTAATGGCAGAGGTTCCCAGCAAGGGTCGGCTGCATGGCTTCAAATAAGCCATCAGTATTTTAGCATGCATAACAATTTAGAACCTGGCACCACAGTTATCTAACTAAGGTGTTGGGCATGCAAAATTCCATATTTTGTTTTGGTTAACTGTGAATGCTTACAAGGCTGCGAGAGGTTCCCCTTGGTCAAGCGAAGTAGAACAAAACAGACGTTCTAGATGTTCTTTTAGCAAATGCTGTTAAAAAATGTATGAAGTTCTTGGGAGCGATGGAAGGCTGTTCCAGCACAGATTGTTGAGTTACCTGCTCAAGCACATCAGGTTCAACTCATCTTTTAATTACTAGGGTTTTTTGGTGTACTATATCCTGAGGCTCAGTACCTTTAGGACTGAAATCGAAGAACCCTGCTATAGAAATACCACTTTTGGTTGCCTCAGAAAGTGGATAGTTCTTTATAAATATTTGTTTAAATATTTTTTTGCAAACGTGAGAATGTGAAAAAGCAATTTGAAGCTTCTGTATACTTCCCAGAACTGTAAATGCAGGCCAATAACCAGTAATAAACCATTATTTTTTAAAGAGTGTAGAGTACCAAAACTAATGAAGCATGGGTTTGTTCACTTTATAATTCCAGACTCAAATTTCATGTAATAGACTTGCATATCTAGAAAATGTTGCGATGTTGGGTTTTATCAGTACCGTCCAGCACTGTTTACATTATGGAGATTGAGTTATCGTGAGAGAGAAAGCTCTACTAGGGCGACACAGCCCTTGATGGCTTATTTGTCTAAGTAGCAGAGCTCCAGAGCAGGCTAACCAGGCCTGTTGCCTTCACAGGGGCATGTTCTTCATTAGATTCAATACCAGAGAGATGAAATTGAAAAGCCGCTGAAATGCAGCCAAGCCACAGACTCCTAACAGGCAGACTAGAAGACAGGGTTTACATATGATGCCCTGGATAAAAGCTCCATGTGTTAGCCGTTAGCAATCAAAAGCACTCTTACAATCAGGCTTTGGGTCAGGGCCCGGCTGGGTTTGTCCCGTCCCGGAAAGAGGGATGACTGTGGGACAGCTGCGGTCGCATCCTTCATCTTCCCAACACTTGGACGTTTTAGGTTGTAGTGGAGTAGCCCATACAAGTCTGTCTTGGGCGTTTGTCTTGTCCGAGTCCAGTAGTGTGTTTTTTTAAAGTGAATTCAGCTGGGTAACCATGCTGTAGTTACGCATGCTAAGTTTAAGGCAAGGTCAAGACTAAAGCAGGTGGCTGGATAAATCATACTGACATTTGCTCCAATAAATGTTCCGTCCCATGAGTGCGGCATCAGAATATAGAAAGGATGAAGTGATTTTTTTTATATCAACATGGTTTTGTAGTACAGCAGTAGTGCAACCTTTACATATAAAGGTATGGCCACGACATCATAGCATATGTAGACTGTTTAGTCTTTCGTTTAGTCTTCTGTTTAGACTATCGGATCACAAAACCAATTACTGGAAGAAGTGTGCTCCTAAATTGGGTTTGCAAATAAAAATACTACTGATAAAATATTACTGTTAGCATTATCACTGTAATTACTTGTGAATTACTTCATGATATATTTTCAGATAGAGTATATCTGAAGGGAGTGTTGTCAGTACTTCTGGAAGACTAAAGCAAATAAATTTCTTTGGTCCTCATACTATGTAGTTAGCTGTGCTTGACTTACTTGAGGCTTGCTAGTAGCTAACGCTAAGGCTCATGCCTTATACTAACTACTTGCTTTAAGTCTCAGTATCAATGCAGTGTAAATCAAAGTTTTTACTTATTCTGAGACTTTCATTGTCCGTTTAACCACCATACAATGAATGAAATCACACAGCATGTGGGCGCTAAAGTTCCTATTCGCCAGCTTGTTTTGCAGTTTTTGCATTCCATGGTATCGCAGTTACATTCTGCTGCCAGTACAAGCTGTAGCATTCAAGATGGAACAACTGGTTAAGAAGCTGGTGAATAGGAACTTCAGCCCCTTTAAAGGGCATCATCAACCTTGCATGTCGAGAGTTCGGTTCCTTGGAAAGGATATGACAAGGAATGGTAGATTTGCCTACATAGTCTGCCTTTTTCATTGCTGTTGGGGTGTAAATATTAATGAGTCAGTATAATTGCATAAAAAGTTAGTAAGTTCCATGTACTGTGCAAATATAAGTTGAGTTTTTAATTATTTTTAGCTATTTTCACTTGAAGTACTTCACTTCAAATTCACATCTAAAAGGAGGCTAACATGCTGAGATGTGTACTGTTTTAGGATTGATTTGTTAAAGTATTGGATTCCATTTTTAAAAAATTTAAATTAGATCACTAGTCAATATTGATACTGTGAGCTTACACCTCCAGGTTACAGCACTAGTACAGAGTAGCACAACTGTCTTCTCAGTCATGTCTTTAACAGTGTACTCTTGATAATAGATCATATTAAGGCCCTGGTATTTCATAGTAGCACAGCATAATGTACATACATAGCACACTTTATAGTCTTTAATTGTCCATTGTACAGTTAAATCTGTTTACAAACTTCAGGGAAAACATATTGTCATACCTGTTATGAGTCCTGAAAATGTTTTCAAGTATGTGATGTTATATTTTTCATAGGCAGTAGGTGATCTAGCTGAGGACTGATTAGTGAGTATTCTCTCGCAGTCTGGTATCTCTGAAAACTCTTTAAAGAGGAGTTCAGTGTGTGCTGAAGCAGTTCACTGGCCACTTCAGTGGTCAAACACAGACAGGCGAGGACGTTTACAGCACAAGCTGGCTGTTAAACCACAAGGGTCTCTTAACAACGCCATTTGGCCGCTGGATCAAAGGTAGCCGTGTTAAAGAACCAGAGGCCCAACAGTTGAAGCAATAGAAAGTTTCCTCGAGGGGTTTACTCTTATGGCTGTGCCTGAAGGCAGTAGTGACGTGTGTTTGCTGTGCCATGTAAGCTGGTGAAATTGCTGTGCTAGGTACAGTGGAGCAGTAATAATTATGGAGGCTGATTCTGAGGGACAGCATGGATCCTCATATAAGAGATTCCTCTGCCGAAGTTCTGTGGAGGCTGTAATCGCAACATCTGTTTGACATTGGCCAAACCCAAGGAGATCACCCACAGGATATTGCACTTACCAGCAGGGGGTTTGATCCTAGCCACAGGGAACTCTCTCTCACCTCATCCCCCCATTCAGAACCAGGTCCACCCCTAACCCTGTGGGAGCCACAAACAGCCCCCTAGCTGACCCCTTGACTCAGAAATCCACACATAAAACCTGAGCTGTCCCTCACTTACCTACGTCACCAGTCTTATTTAAATGTGAATCTATGTATGGCAGCTGAGATTGTTTATATTGCATTGAATACGTTGTCTTATTTACGTTTAAGGCCTTGTGCAGTAAATTATTGAGAATGTGTATGACTGATGATATCACAATTTTTGAGATATTGAAACTGTTCAGCCATTGTGGTCTTTGGCTGGTGACACAAACTCATTCAACCAATAAGTTGTTTCCCAGAAACTTCAAAATTTTTCCAGACTAGGTTGTCCTTTGCCTGGTTTTGCTGTCCAAAAGCTGCACAACTTCAGTTATAGACGACAAAACAATATGCAGAAGCGCTCATACAGTTTTAGCTCCTGTATGAGGCGATGAAACTAGCCATTCTTCTTTTACTTTTCTCTCAAGTTCCAATTACAAAACAAGATGCATTATTGACATTAATAGCAAACATGTAATCTTAATTATTATTAACACTTTGCTTCTTTTAAACAAGCAAAAACTTTTGTTTGTCTTGTTTTTTATGTTTGCAGTCCTGTTTAGCAGAAAAACAACTGTCTGTTACATTTTTGTAAGCTTTTGACATTGTTTGGTCTAAACAATTGGAAATGCAGACTTAAACTTGTCTGTATTTAATGTAAATCAAATGTAAATGTAATTATTTCTGTAACAGTTTCATTAATATTTAATAATAGATCATTATATAATAACACTTAAATGTTATAATCAATAATAATAATAATATAACAACGATAATAACTTCTATGTGGTCTCTGTTTGGTCAGTGAAGCAGTCATGGGCGACGTACCAGCAGCTGTATCGTTTAGAGTGTTTCCATTTCATGCAGTTGATAATCTTTCGGCAACTTTGTAACAAGTCTGATCAAGTGAACGTGGCACTTGGTAGGCGTTCAGTTGCCAGTGTTCATAATTGAACTAGAAAGATATTTCTAGCTGCAGTTCTAAATGTCAAAATCATGCTGTGGTGGTAAAGTTGAAGTTTGACCTCCCATCTTGGACGGTTGGTATTGTTTTTTTTTTTTCGCCCGGCAGTGCAAATGTGAGTATCATTAACCCTGCCTATGTACCATAAGAGCGAATTTTGCCCCGACTCATCTCAACGACCGCACCAGAAGCCAGGAGGCGAGAGAGAGAGAGAGAGAGCGCTCAGTGCGTTCTCTGGGATTTCACTATGTGACCTTTCAGTGTTCTGTCAGAGCCATTTGTTTGGCCGACAGCTCGCACTGTAATTACTCAGCATGATGGGTTGCGGGTTGCTGTAAGTAATCCTGCGTGATGAGCCAAACGGCTCTCCAGAAAGCTCAGCGCACCTGGAATATGGAGACATTCATTTCTTCAGACGTGGAGAACGCCTCTTTCTCTTTTTCTCTTTCTCCCCCCACTGTCTTGGATGGGTTGAATTCAAGGAATTGGGGCCCCCACGCTTTCTCCTCCAGCAAAAGATGCTAATTCTGAACCGTGTATGAACAAGGCTATTTCCATTGCACATTAAACATTTCTGACATGTTTTGAGTAAGTCGCATGACCACAGACTACTTGGTCATAAAGTATGCAGACATAATGAACGTTTGCTCAGGATTCTTGAGCATGTAAAATGTTTGTAGCTTGGCTTAGCTGCAGGAGTTTCCTTGCTAAACAAAGTAAAAACTGAAAAACTGGGCAGAACTTGTAGTTCACTGGGTTTGCATGTGTGCCTTTTTGTTTTTTTAATTATAAGAAAAAGAATTGAAGTTGGAGGATCCAACCTGCTAGCACATATCTCCATTTAGCTTCTGTGCTAGCTTCCTGTTCTAAAGTAGTTCACAGCATTCAGTTCCATATGTTATCAACATATCAGCACACAGGAATTAATAAAGCATCTCAACGGCTATATTTTCACAGTCCTTCTAAAGAGCCCAAAGAGAGACATCAGTTTAATACCACGAACAGCCTTTGAATCTGCTTTATGTCTAACAGCTGGGCTTTGTCTGAGGTAATGGACAGTGTTTTCACACAGGAAATGGGTTGGACTACATATTGGCCCCCTCACTCCGTCTCTGTAGGATGGGTTATCTCTCCATAACGCAACAGCTGGCCACCTGCGAATGAAGCACTGCTAACCTTCCAGCGCTTCAGCGAGCAGACGAGCTAATAGAGCAGTCGTCGGCGGACGTGGAGTCCAGGCAGGCACACGCTCCATGAACGCTGTTGACACACTGACCTATTTCCAACATTTGTGATTAATCTTAAAGAGGAATTCCTCTGATTTTCAAAACCTCTACATAATTAGGTGGTAAAGGCGCAAAGTCACTCAGAGTGGTTTGATATGAATTGAAACTGAAAGCCCACAACGAATCAATTCACAGTAAACCACTCTGAATGTTTACACCTTCACCACACTTCCCTGTATAAGCAAAGGATTTGAGATGGTCCCACTTGTATATTTTTTTGAGCCTGACGAGCAGAAGTAGAAGATTCTCAAAATCTTCAAACAAGCGGACTCTTTGATTTGTGTTTGCATTCCTCTCCTGTGTTCTTTTAGAGCATTTTGGAGGGTTCGAATGGGGGGGGTTTGAACAGAAGCAGTGTGCCTACAGAGAGAGAGAGAGAGCAAGGCGCTAAAACAAACATGTCATTGATTTCAACACAATGGACACTTGAATGGGAGAGAGTTAAGTTCAGAAGTTGTTGTTCTCCTCAATTATCTTTGCCTAAAGCCTCCCATTGTTAGTTATCATGCCCAGTTGAATGACTGTGTGTGCGTACCTAAAGGCAGTGATAGATGACAAAAGGAGGGTTAGAGTTAACTGCCCTGTATGCAGCCCTGCTGTGCATCAAGGGTTTTTTTTATATGCTAACAAGAACCATTTCGAGCTCTGTGGCTAATTCCTTCTTATTTGTTTAATCCTTTGCATTGTCTGAAGCATATTGAGCATTTTACACGTGTGCATTAGGTAAAGGCCCGGCGTAGCGGCATTGTAATGAAGTGAGAACTCGCCCGTGCTCGAGCTTAATCGGCAAGCGGGCCAAAACGACCAGATCACACACATTCACACCCTCTCGCTATAATGTCCTGTTAGCACTTGACATGGAGTGGCACTTCTTCTGTCGGGGCATTCAGAGATCTGGCGGCTTTTGAACGCACTGATCATTGGCCCTTTCGTAAGGCCCCATGAATGACGCCTGTTATTCCAGCGGGTGTAATTAATGAGCCAAAGTCTTTGGGCTGACTGCTGGCTCCTAATGAGCCCGTCGATGCTGTGGGGATTTTCTCCCTGCTAGAATGGCACCGCATTCACAGGACACATCCGTCTCCACCAGGGCCCAAGAAGGAGAATAGCCACCTCACACCTGTTAAGCCCCTTCAAAGAAAACCGGCCGCCACAGTCGGCCCAAAGAGCACACAGGCCTGTCCGTCAGGTCCTTTCAAGCTTCTTTCTCGTATTCTAAAGCCTGAAAAAAATAGAGCCATGATTGGGAAGCCTCCGGCAATAAATGGTCTATGTGAAAGCTTGAATAAGAGGAGGTTATAGACTGTTGTTTGAATTCCTTGCTCTTTGTGTGCATTATACTCTTTGACTATTAAGAAGGCAATGAACTGAAAATATTCACAAAAAAACGTCTTTACGTGTTGAGAGTGAGGGGCAGTATTTCATGATCTCTTACACATTAAGTGTTGATACAGTGGATTTGAATTAAGGCTTAAGATTTAATAAAAAAATTCAATATATTATTTTTTTAAACCTTTATTGGTCAGGATTTTTTCTTCTTGAATGCTCTATCAAATGCTTAACAACATAAGTTCTGGAGGTGTTTTGTAAATTCATGTTTTCCAACATAACTTTGGTTCAAAAGCAGGCCAGTCTTTACCTTATTGCAGCCCTATTTGAATGATGAAATTTTGATTGGGCTTAAATGGGAATTGTTACATTGCATAATTAAGTGGGTAAGATGAAAACAAAGACATGTGGAGTGGTTTATTGTGATATGCCCATTCAGAATTGTTCCCAGTGGTGGTGATAGGACTCTTCACAGAAAGTAATTACATTAAGTTATGAAAGTTCTGCTTGATGCCTGAGACATTGTTTTAGAATAGTTTTGCATATAATTTTAGGTTGTGTTAAAAAATCATGTTCTTGACGAAGAGTTGCATTTATTGGACATTCAGACAAAATAGTCCCCTAAAGAAACTTATTTTTTTCAGATATACCACTCCTTTACCATCATCAGCATTACATGTAGGTTCACTGGTACTTTTGAATAGTAATACAATGACTATATCTATTTTGCAGACATCATAACCCCTGGTTTCAATCACCACCACTGTAAAGACATTTGAGTTGGTAAGTTTTCCTACAATACCCACCATTTCACATCTATGCTTTGTTTATATCTCAACCACTTAATTATGTAATATTTAAAAAATATTGGTGGCGTTTCACTTGGAAGGGAAAGGTGTTCCTCTTTGATAGGGGAAAATGAAAGCTTGTCTGTCTCAAAGTGCTGATCTGATTTTTATCATTTGAATAAGACCAGACAGTCTGCAGAGCTAAAACGTCAGTATGGTTTACTTCATGCTATAGGCACGCTTTCACCAGCCCATAAGTAACATCTAGGTCTGTCACAATTACAGTAAAATGACCCGATTACAATTGCAGTTACTTTCCACTTTTGTTGGCTTTCACAGTAAAAAGGTTAACGTCATAACAAACAGAATGTGAACTGGGTTTGTATCCATCCACCCTACTGAGACAAAAGCAGTTTAATAAAAGATTAGTAGATTAGTAGCATTAGACACATTTATTAAGTTGTGGGTCCTGAGAAAACAACAAACGTTCTAACTTCTGACTAGTTATTTGACACTTTTAGAGAGCAGCTGTGAGTAGTGTTTATTTATTTGAGCTCCAGCTGTTTCTGTCATCAATTGGGAGTTACAGCTAGGAAACAAGTAAGCTAACCTGCTGATCTGACAACTTTAGGTTTATACTTTAATATTTGAATGCAATGATCAAAAAAGGCAAATCATATGATATGAATGATGCATATGATGAATTATTTAAAAGATCATGATTGTTCTAGTAACCTACTTCATAGAGAATATAAGGTCCCTTGTGGGTAAATGGGTGAATCTAGTCATATGAACAATTTCTAACTCACATTACAGCGTGACCCATCACCGGCTTAGTTTCCAGTGGAGATAGGGGGATGAGTGAGTAAACAGGCACCTCCCACTTATTAAAATCCAGTTTTCGGATTATTGATCAGGATTAGCCTTTATCCTGCCTCCTCTCCCTCAGTCTTGGTCCATCATCAAGTTTTTGGCAGCTGACTGTTGATAGAAAAGAACAACAAAGTGCCTTTTGTTATCTGTTTACCGTCACGGCCATCTGTCTGTTTGCTCTTTGACACCTGTATTATCCAGTCATGTGCTGACTCTTGGGTCGCCGTTGTGGCCCAGGACAGCCCCATGTGGACTAAAAGTGCCCTGAGGGAGTCTGGAACGGAGGTTAGCGAGGGGACAAGATGCTCTATGGTCACCCTTTAGGTATCAGAGGAGTTAGGTAGAGTTAAGTTGTAGGCGTTTATCTGCTGTCATGGTTATTGTACTGCACTGGAGATCATTGTATTTACATTTCATGATCAGTGTGAAAATCCTTGGAACTCTTTCCATTATGGCTGGATATGAACATTTTATAACCAAAATTGATATGATTTGGTTAACTGTTATGAATTTTTTTTGTGTTTACTGTTAATATATACAGACTTAACAAACTTAACAAAAAGCAGTTGCTGTCTTGTTGGAACGTGTGGCTTTTATATGAGATGGTTAGGCAAGACCCATACTCAAAAACCAAGTTGCAAGCGCCAGATGTTATTCTTTTTGTATTTTTTAATATTTGGTTGTTGCTCAAAATAGCATCACATTTCTGAACTTTCTTGTAAAACATATCTGTATTGTCTGCTGATGAGTCTACAAAACTTTAATATCTTCATATCATTTCAATAACAGAATATATCAGTCAGGCCTAACTAGTATCAATAGTAATTGGTATTGTTTCCCAATATATCACCTTATCTAATATTTCAAGTTTCATTATCAAATTTAAAGCTGCTTATCAGATATGCTGCAACTGTCAATCAAATGACAGAGCCCAAGAATGCCGTCACCCAGACTGTCTGCCAATACAGAGAACACGCAGAGCCAAGAACCTCTAGAAGATAGATTCTAAGGAGCGATTGTGTTATTATAACACATAAAAAATGATCAAAGACAAGACTGGGTCTCATAAACACATCTTGGGATTTGTAGAGCATTTTTCATGTGACTGATCTGGCCTCAGCCCCTCCGAGCTCCACCCTCGTTTGGTCAAGCAGCTGTTCCAGCCTTGCTGGGAGCTTTGCTCTGTGAAGCCGCCACTAAGTGCAGGCCGCAGAACGACGGGGTTAGTGACAGGATATCAGGGACGGCACTCTTGGCCCGGCGAAAAACAAACAGATGCCACCAAGCCACACGAGTGTGGCACCTCCCTTAATCGGCTTACCTTGAGTGAAAAAAAGAGAGAGATAAGAGATGGATGAGTGAGTAAACGAATAAAGCCGTTGTAGCCCGCCAGGACGCAGCACTGAATCATAGGGAATAAAGCTGCAACTCTCTTGCGCCATTTGGTTGCTGTGACCTGGATGACCTGTGCATGAGATGAAGAATACTTCCGTGTCTTCATCATAGAGTTCATTTTTCGTACAGCTCTTCAGCCCGTCTGAATGACATTCTCTTAATTACAAATAATACACTTTATTGCCAACTTACATAATTCAATTCAAAGCTAAACTTTCATTGCACGAATATGGAATCCTTCTGTAGATATTTCAAATGAAAAGCAGAGCAGAATATTGAAATCCCAGTTTAATCTTTGGCATGTGTAAGGTGTATGTGTGTGTGTGTGTATATATATATATATATATATATATATATATATATATATATATATATATATATATATATATAAACATTTATTTATTTATTTATTTATTTTTTGGATTGCTAAAGATGCTTAATTTATTTATTTATTTAGCCATAATATTGTTCTACTGGAGCTGCTTGCTTTTTTCTCATTTAAACTTTCAGTATAAGAAGAAGGCAAGAGAAAAGTGACACTGTCTCTCTGCTGTGTCATTTTATGACTTTCACATCTAGGCACTGTTATATCATTGAACATAAGCAGTAAGTACAGTATGACTGGCCTGCTCTCAGTTAAAATGAGCAGTTTGGTGCGCTGGTTTGGATTTATGAGGCTGATTGCCGGAGAAAAGTTGCACAGAGCACCCTCTGTTGGAAAGATATGTAATGGCATCTTCCCTATCTGAAGATGCCCAACACTGCTGTGTCACTTCAGATTCTGCATTGTATGTCTATGAGAGGAGATTCAGCTTTGACCCCAGTTGAGTTGTCATATTAACTATAATATTGAACGTGATTACTTAGACTGACAAACAAAAATGAGACTTTTAAAAAAGATATTTGTAGTCAAATATTTTACAACTTTTAAAATGCATGTTTTTTCAGCTTCTTTGTTTAGCTTGTGTTAGTAGATTAATATGTTTCTGGCTGCATCAGGTTGACCCTTTGCTTGAATGACCGCTCTTCTCTGTCTTCTTGTTCATCTCGTGCAGAATCGGTCAGAATGGAGAGCAACGCTTCAACAGCCGCTGAGAAGAAGGAGTGCAAAACAGCCAGCCTGGACGGCAGTGGCTTCAGCGAATTGCCCAAAAAGCCCTCACCTACACTACTGACCAGAGGTACAGCTGCCTTTCCACTCCCTCACTTTACTAGACTCACTGTACTAATTCACTAGTAAAACATTATTATTGTGTGAACTGTAGCCTTACAGTAGATTTAACTGTGCGTGTCCACATGGACAGACAGACACTTATCTGTGGCCTACGCTGTTGTCCAGTAGAGTCCTGCAGCATACTATACATCACGGACTCCAAGGACATGAAGAAAACAGATAGAGAGCTCGTGCATAAGGGTACATGTATGAAATATACATTTTCAAAGATAAGGTTCTGTCTGGAGAGAGAAGACTCATGGCTCTAATCGGCCATCCAAAAGTCCCCCATGGGTCAAAGGTGAACCTCAGTGGCGCTCTGATAGGAATCCTAATACATTTCACTATGAGTACTCTTCATTAATACTGAGAGACTGGCCATCCCCCAGGCAGACCCTGCTCCACCAGAAGCTGCACTATTAAAAATAGAGATGGTTCTTAAAGGTGCTCTTTGGAGCAAAGCCATAGATCCACATTTTGAGTCCCAAAAGGACCTGTGCATGAATGCTTCTTCGAAAAGAAGAGAAGGTTTTTCGTCTCTCTCTGTGTCTGTAGTGTACAGTCAGTTACCACAGACACATTTGCCTATAATTAGCAAACGGACAGAAAGCCTCTTTTACTAGAGTTTTAAACTGAAAACCACAGGGGTATTGCATTCAATTCTGTGAACCGTTCTTTAGGTAACCACAAATGCATAGGACAGTGTTGTTGGAGATGCTAGGAGAAGTTACAAACATGTAATAGATCACAGTTCCAGATGTGCAAAATGTGTAGTGTAAATAATTCATCAAGTGCTGCTGTCGATTGTAATTGTGGTTGGTTGCATAATTCTGGGCCTTTGCACAAAGTGGAGTGTGCAATACTGAATATTTTACTATATATTAGTCTATAGTCTTACTAATACTATAGTCTTCTGCACAAGGGTAGTCATACAAGCTGTAACACATTTAGGTTCCAGTGTTTATTAGGACTGTGTATTGGCGAGAACCTGGCGATATAATACTTACCGTGATACAGGTCATGATTTAATATATCATGTTATACTGCGATATTGCAAGCAAAAGTATATATTATGAATTTTCACAACGCTACTATTAAAACACACCACTATATGAACAGGTTTTCCAATGTTTACAATAGCATTGCGCCCTTGTGCTGCTTATTCATGTTGGAGTGGAGCTGAAAATGGATTACAACACTGCCATCTCGTGGTTAGAAGTTTAACCACAACACACAATGATTCACTGTCTGCCAGAATCTGTGTATCAACACTGTGTTTTTGAGAATCGATACAGTATCAAGAAATATAATATAACAATATTCAATATTTTGATATTTTCTTACACCCCTAGTGTTTATGGTAGTTGAAGTCCATCCAAGATATTAGGTGAGTTTGCAATGTACAAAATGTATGTAATGTATTCATTTTGGGGATGTAATTTCATATTTAAAGCCAACAACCATTTGGGCTCTTTGGATCCGGAAGCTTTGGGTGTCTGTGGATTCAGAAATTGAGGCACCCGTTATCGGCCTCCTGCCTTTGTCCCCGTTAACCTAAATACCATTTTCAGAATTAACTGAGTGGGTTAACGTTCTGGTGCTTCATCTTCTTTACTGTTGAGCCGAATCTGAATTTATGTGGAGCAAATAAATAATGTTTCACAATGTATTTTTATCAATTAAAATTGTGCCCCTTATTAAAATTCTTACCTTTTAGAAGATTATTATGTGACGTTAATTTTAATGCTACAGCGCTGCCTGTTTGAAAAGTTTGCATTGGGTTTTGAAATGACTCCAGACTCCAAGAACCGTTTGGCCACATTTATTTGTAAGAGCGGGTTGAACAGGTGATGGGACTGTAATGAAAAGTTACAGTGGAGGGAGGAGGAGTGGGAGGGGAGTGGGCGGAAAGGAGAGTGCCTGTTTCAAACATGTCTGCAGGAAAGTTGATGAAAGCGACGAATAATGAGGCTGAAAGACCTTGTTCGTACCTCTAGAGTGTAAACGCTATAAATTAGTAAAAATGGCAGCCTGAGCAGTGGACGACACGGCCCTTGTGAGATTGAAAAAGATGCCAGTTGAGGGCTACTTTTTGAAATGGAAATAGTGCTTGTGAATGTTTCCCGTTTTTTGCATTAATGAAGGAGTTTGGTGGCCTGCCATAATAAAGGAAAAGAAAAAGCCATAAATTGTTAAAGCGGTCTGAAATTAATTGTTAAAGAAATTGGAAGTGGGCCACACAGTAGAAACATGACAGTTAAATGGCATTACTTATGTAGAAGGCCTATTATTAATATTGATTGTGTAATGAAGGTGTATTAAAAGGATATGAGGATGTATTTGTAAGTACAGCAGTGTGATTTTGGTTATGTGGAAATAGAAGTCAAACTGAATATAGTCCTATATTTTATCGAAACTTTCTTTTATAATGGTCTGCTTCCCTGCCTTTCCTTCTTTGGCTTGGACCTACAAACATTCAGATCAAGGCGCCAGTCGGGGCTGTTAGGTTGTCATTCACGTCCAGGCCACATTAAAAGCCAGTTAAAGTTGCAGTACTGTAGTGTAATGGAATTCAGGTAGTACGCGTAACATATGCAGTAAATATCAGCGTTTGCCAACGGCGAGCAGTAATTACAGGTTGAAACTGTGTCATGTGTCCAGAGCCCAAGCATGGAGAGAGAGAGAAAGTGAGAGGGAGCAAGAGGGAAAGAGAGTGAGAGTGAGGGAGCATGTTTTAAACATGTCTGCAGGAGAGTGATGAAAGCGACGAATAATGAGGCTGAAAGTCCTTGTTCTTACCTCCAGAGTATAAACGTTATAAATTAGTCAAAATGGCAGCCCGAGCAGTGGACGACATGAGATTGACAAAGATGACAGTTGAGCTCTACCTTTTGAAATGGAAATAGTGCATTTGATTTTCTGGTATTTTAACAAATTAATGAAGAAGTTTGGTGGCCTGCCATTATTAAGAAATGGTCATTAATTGTTTAGGGAAGAAATGCATGGAAGTGGGACATTTGGAATATGACCATTACAGTTGAAATATCTTGAGATGCTGACAAGTGACTAATATCCTGAATGTAATAAATATTAAAAATCAACAAAAATCCTAGGTTTTCATTTTTGATACAATTTGAAAAAGACGTTTTATTGTGTTCAAATTTCATGATGTACAGGCCGACAGAAATGGTCCAAAATGACTTGGAAAATAATTATTTCTCTCTTAAATCCTTTTAATAGTCACGAATGGTATGTATGTTATATGAATATAAATAATTAACATTTTAACATCCATCTACAGAAAACACAAAACATGTTTTAATACACAGTTACTGCTTATATGCTGAAATGAGTTTGGGACAAACTTTAAAGCTGGCCTGTGTGAAAGCTAGGACAAAGTTTGTATGTTATGAGTTAATTTTTATGTTACTTTTAGTAAATAAATAGAAATGATGCACAAAATATTGATCACTGTAAACAATCAACAAAGCATGTAATTGGTTATATATACAGACACTCACCGTGCAGTCCAGTTTGATACAACAAATACAAATTATTATTATTATTATTATTATTATTATTATTATTTTAACCTGGAAATGAACAGCAGGAATTTGGGATCTAGAAAAAAGCTAAAATGTGACTATTAAAATCTGGAAATCTAGAACATCTTATGTTAAGGCTTTGGTACAAAAGCGTCCCTTTCTTTATTCCTATTCTTTCCACTGAAACATGTACAGACAACCCTCAGGTGGATTTGGTCCATGTAGACCAGAGAGTCAGCAGTATGTTTTGAAATTTGGACAACTTGTACTTAATACAGCAAATTTCTTATTTCCAAAAAGAAAGTAAACTTCATCTTTCTGTTTTATGGGCCCTCATAATTCCCTGTGTGTGCTGACCACAGAAGAGAGAGAAGTAGGGAAGATCCTGTTTTACTGGGGTCAGGATTATGGCCCGAGGAGGTTCCCAGAGGTGGCTTTAACTTTCTAACATTCATATAGTTGTTTGTCTAGAAATTAATGACTGTTGTAAATAACTGGCAAACAAAGTCTCTCGTTATTCTGGGCAAATACGTGCTGTCACGATCTCTGCTTTCTCTTAGTAAAGAAGCAGTTGCATGTTTAGCGCATAAACTTTTTACAGTGAGTGTCTTGTTAGAGAGGAGCGTGTTTCAAATCTTAGCTAATGGTAATTTAAACGTTCGGATCGCAACCAGAGCTGAAATCATAAGCTTAATATGATCCGGCCTGCTCATTGAGCCTCAGTGGTGCGGCTGAATGAGGTTGATTCAGACCCTCATGCTGAGGTCATGTGTTTAAATGGCCTTAGTGAAGTCGGGGACTTTGCACAGTGATCTGCTCCGGTTAAGGCCCCTCGGAGCAAAATGCGATTGTTTAAGATTTTGCTCTGTTCTTGTTGCCCTATAGGCTTGCTGAAAGGAAAAGACAAGAAGATCAGTCAGCGGCAGCTGTGTATGTGTATCTACTTGAGGGGTCTGAAGCGCAGAGACATAAAATAATATTCTTTTGTATGTTGCTTATGATTACGTAGTGTAGCTTCAGTTATGTAAAAATTCCCCTATAAGTGGATGGGCATTGATTTGGCATGAGGTATAACCATTGCTTTTACTAAAAGAACCCCGTTTAATGATATTTCTTCTTTCAATACTCAGGAAGCTTGTGTTAATTATCTTTATTAACAAATACTTTGATACCGTGATATGCTGATGTACTGAATTTCCTCAGTACCATCCAGCACTAGTATTTTTTTCTTCATTCTGTATCTCACAGAGAAAAACAGACTAAACTGGAAGTTGCACTCTAAATTCCACCCGGGCTCTGAGCGAACAGGCCTGTGCTGCCCTTGTTTTCCCCTGACCCCTATTGGCCCTGCTCTCTGGGAGGAAGAATCACAGTGCTGCAATCTAAATAAACAGAGAACCCTCGGCCGCGGCGGGATGGCCAATAGCATCCTGGTCCCGCGTGAGCGCTAAAGAGCCTCAGCTGTCTGCCAGCGCACCACGACAGGGCAATTACTTATCACAGTAATCCCTATTATTATTCCGCCTTCCAGACGCTGATAAGTGAATATGCAGCGAGCACGGAGCAGCGCAGGCCCCAGAGACGAGGGTCCTTGAACCGGGGCGCGCGTTCCGCCGAAAGGCGAGACGCTTTTAATATACGGCCCTGTTACAGGACTTTATTGTCAGCATGTGCTTTACAACAGGCCGCAGGCTTCTTGTCACCTAAGTCATGCCCACCTCAGAGCATCGGCCCGGCCGGCTCTATTAAATCTCGCTCTGTTTTACGCCCCCTGTCCGGCGTTATTTATTCCAAACAATTTCCTCTCTATCAAAGAACACGACTAATGCAGACTTTTAATATGTTATTTACACATAAAAAAAAAACACCCTCCCGAACTATTTGCGGCTCCCGATGGAAAACAAATGGGGCCGCCTCTAACACCCCCCTCACTCCCGTTATATCTGAGTTTAACAATCTGGATTGCTAATAGAACCATTTATCACAGCGGCCGGTCATTTGTTTTACGTTAGCAGGTCCTGTCCCCCCGGCTCTCTATGGAAATGCAAGGGGGGGGGCGTATAATGAAGCAGGCGCAAGTCACTTTGTTTAAAAGTGAAAACAATGCCCGGAGTCAATTAACACGGGACCAGGTGTCCGCTCCCGTCCGTTTTACTGGACGCTGGGATTCCGGCTGTGAGGGGCTGCCGCTGTATTTATAGGCAGGTTATGAGGACGGCTGCTTTGAAGTGGCACCTCCTGTGTGGTTTATAGTGGCCCAGGCCATCGCTGGTCGGCTTTACCAGCTACTGCCCGGCCCTCAGCGCAGCGCCGTCTACTGCTCTTTATTAATGAAGCTAAACGAGCACCACAATCTCTTCTGACAGCACGCATCTGTCTGCAGTAAGCAAGAGAGAGAAACCTGAATGAGAATCCGCCGGTGTTCACACGTCACGGCCAACACTGTTTGAAGGCCGCAGGGTTTTTGAAGTGGTCTGAATTGCAGCTCTTGGAAGTGGATGCGTCTTGTTATCTCAGAAATTGAAAGAAAAACCCAAAAAAACTAAACAATATATTCCTTGATAAAGGTTTTACTGATTTTCTGAAAGCTCACTTTCTGTGCTTTTCTAAATATAAAAACAAGCACATTTAGTTTTCCTGCCTTCCTTTCTCTGCCTCTGTCTTTCTGGCTGTGGGTCCGGACCCCTGGCGGGCCAGCCAGCAGGGGCGGGCGTCGGCCGGTAATGATTTGATTAACTGGGTTTGGTGGCTTATGACATACATCATGGCCAAAGTGAGTGTGTGGTGTGGGAGGGAGATTGATGGGCTGAGGCGGAGCGTTGTTTCTGCTGAGTCGGGATGGCTCTGTTGGGGGGCGGGGGTGCAAGGGTACCGCTCACACCAACGCTTACAGCGACGTCCCACTACACTCTGACACACTCAAGCACACTAGCTTAAGAACATCAACAGCAAAGACAGACACTAACACCCGTTTTCTTTTCAGTCGGTTTAGCTGATTATAGAAGTGCTGATGTTTATTGATCTTTCACATGCCACGTTATATTACTGATATTCCTTTGCTTGTATTTACCCGTTGTACAATTACTCTAATGTATGGGTAATTTTAAAAAATGCATACAGTGAAAAACACTGTACTCAATATCGTGCTGTACAAACTAGGCGTGAAAGATTCATCTTTTTTTGTTGTTGAAAGGATGCAATTTTCAAATCGCAGGACTTGCAATTGTAGTTAATGGCCTACATTATTCAGAAGTCAGAATTAACTAAACACTAATGTGCTGTATAGAAGACAACACATATATTTAAGTTTATATATATATATATATATATATGAGAGACAATCAATTAACTGAAGAAAAGAAAAGACAAACACGAGCTAAACAGAACACTTTAATTTAATAACTTTAATTTAGGGTAGGGCTATAAGCTTACTTTCTAGGTGACAGCAGATTATCAGTATATTAAGTAATAGGTTTAAAACCATGTTTAAGTGCCAAAATAGCCAGGGGTAATTATTTTCTTGTAGAATACGTAGGAGCGGCTGCCTCTTCGGATGAACAGTGATCTAAAACCATTGCGAAGTAGTACAATGCTGATAAAATTGATTTCAAATAAAGAATCTTTACTTCTTGGTTGTTAAAAGGCCAACGTTTAGTTTGGCAGAAAAATGGACCTGGCTAACATCAGAGTAACATATTTAGCCAAGTTTAGTGGTAAAGCTATCTCTGCCTATCGCTTGGGTTTTGGAGTAGCAAAGTTAACCTGTATCAAACCTAACAAATGCCTAAATACTGATTTCAGTGTTTGAATACTGTGACTGTAAATAGTTAACCCAGTAATGAAGCACCCGTGCATATAACTCATAGTTGGCTATTTTAGTCATTCACCCCACCTGGTATACAGAACACAAGCCAAATGCAAGAAGGCAGTATGTTGGAGGCAATTATTTAAAGAAATCTTATCAGAAATCACTGGATTTCACAGCTTTCGTGTAAGCAGTTATATATGGGAGACTATGTGCATTATTCAAACTGTTCTGAAGGGTCTCTTAGAGAAAGAGAAAGAGAGAGACAGAGGGATAGAGCTGGATGGATGGGTGAGGGCCTGGTTGTGTAAATAGTTTTTTAAGAGAGGCTGCTTAGCGATAAGGACAGTTTCCTTTATCAACTGGACGAAGTCGCCGTGGCGACAGTGAGTAATTGACGGAGGCGAGCGGCGCAGCCTCGTGGCCGGTCCCGGGCTGCCTGGGGAGCGCCCCAGGGGTCAGCGCACTGGCAGAGAAAAATGCGTCCGAAAAAGCTCAGCGTCCACCTCCTACTACAAAAGGACAGCCACTAATCTTCCTGAGAAGGGAATTTCTCCCTCGCTTTTTTTCTCCCTCGCTCGTTCTAAATGAGGCTCCTCGTAGGAAAGGTTTATAGGTCTTGAGAGGCCCGCTCCCTCACACTCACTCTCTCTCTCCCTCTTTCTCTTCCTCTCCCTCTTTTGCTCTCTCCCTCTCTTCATCTCTTGACTTCCAACTGTTCCTGAAAAGTAGCCAGTTATGTAGCTACGGTTTGGTCACTGCAGTGTTGGCTGCGTGAACAGTTGAAAGTTATTACAGAGCGGATCAGTAGCATTACAGATGTTCTGCTGGAAATGCTGCTGGCTTCAGTTGGAACACTCACCATGTCTGAGCCTCTTTTTTTAACCCTTAAAAGCGTTCCTGACCTGACTAGCTGCATGTAACCTCATTTCTCCTCCTCTGTGTTTCCTTTCTTTCTTTAACAAAGTTATTAACAGTTCGAAAAACACTTGTTAGCATTTTATTTTACAATGCAGACACCATACCTGAAACCTTAATTAGCAGCTGAGACTTTGTTCTTTAAGAGCTACTAAGCTAATACGTTTATTTTAATTTTACTTAACGTGGTCTTCTGAACTTGTAAAGTGTTCACAGCTGACAGTAGTGTTTCTCATGCTTTCTCGAATATCTAGACACTCATTGTTTCCTTTAGGGCACATGCATGCACATGCACTACACAGCATATAGCACAATATTTTGTGCTGCAAGATGGTATCACTACATGTATCACCGTTATATTAATATTAATTTTAATTTCAATGACATTTTGCTGGAGTTGTGGTTGAAAGTGAGAGAAACAGACTGAGAACTTAAATTCCTGTAGATAAAATAAATGACATTGACATTTCCTATGAAGACATATTTTGTATAAAAAAAAATCACAATATATTGCAAAACATCACAATAATATCATATTGTAGGGTCTTGATTTCAGCCTACTGTTATTAACACCGGGATGCTCTGAATTCTGGCAATCAAAACCTTAAATGCTCTAAAATTGCACTTTTGGTTTTCAGGTGAAAGACCCTTAAACGTTTAAATGTTTGGCCAGTCGTCCATGCATAGCTTGGATCATTAGCGACCTAGCTAATGCTTGATCTGCAGTGCACCATGACACTGTAAACCAGGGGTATTTAATTAGAATTCAGTAAGGTCAAGGTCCGGACCGTCATCATTTATAACTTGTGTTATGATTCAGTGGTGTATCCTGTTTACTGAAGTAGCGTAGTATCAGCATCTTATACCATCAGCAATCACACATACCAGTCAGTATATTTCAGTATATTTACTGTGTAAATGATGAAGTGAAATGCTGAACTGGGTCCATTCCCGATTGAAAAGTCGCTTTTCGGCATCGATTTTTCTTTTTTTAGAGCACGCCATCATTGGACAACGTCTGGGTCCTGACCCGGGCCGCGGTCCGCCTATTAGTGACGTTTGCTGTAAACAGTCAAAAAAATTCATAATAAAACAACATAATAATAACATATATTTTGACATATTCTGACATATTATCATGACACATTGTCATATATGTGATATTATCACAACACTTAAGTCTCAATATGATATTGTTGTGATTTTAACATTTAACGATTATTACGATAACATGTTTTGCAATATATTGTGATTTATCATCTGTTTTTTATTCAAATACAAAATATGTCTTTATAGGAAAAATGTCAATTTTATCTAATGGAATCCATAAAAAATGTCATTGAAATTAAAATTAATGTTAATACAACAGTGATTCTTGCTGTCCATGTATCAATATAATATTGCAACACAAAATATTGTGCTAATATGCTGTATCAGTCCCTTCAGTGTAGTAGATGCACGTGTCTCAAAGTTGAGTGGATTAATTAATTTTGCCTACAACGACGTATTAAAATTTAAGAAACACACCTGAAGGAATTTTCAGATGAGATTTTTTACAGAATCCATTTTTTCTCTTTTTTTCTACAATATCCAATCCAAGTTTCTAGATATTCATATATTAGGTTGGTGCCAGCACTGTACAATTATGTTCTATCATTCTAGCACTGTTATCTGTTATAACAAACTACCAAATCGTTCTAGGTCTGAAGGCATATTAGTGTTTAGATTGTTAGGAGTGATGCTTATTAAAGAATCATCTTTGTGCTTGGAAAGTTTTATAAAACCCTAGTGCTAATAGACACACTAAATGTCAGAATATAACAGTATATGTTATTATTATGTTGTTTTATTGTGTGTATTTTTACTGTTTACAGTGTCTTGGTGCACTGCAGATCAAGCATTGGCTGGGTCGCTAATGATCCCAGCTACGCACGGACGATTGGCCAAACATTTAAGGGTTAAAAGGAAATGGCAGCCAAGATCGGTTGGTTTCCCCTTCACAATGCTGTCCTATGTGAGACTTTATCTCTGGCTGTATGTGAACTGGTTTATAGCGCCTGTACGGACTCGGCATGAGTCATATGGCTCACCATATGCTATGTAAATACAGGCTGTTGCCTTGTAATAGAGACTGCAATTATTTTCATTTTCCCTCACATGGGAACGCTCTCCGGCACGGCCAGTAATGGCTCTGCGACTTCCATACATCTAAGCAGCTCTTTGTAAACATTTAGCTCGATGGCTCTGGAAGATGCCCTCTCCTCTTTAATCGGAGCTTTCTCTCGGGCCAGGCCGGCTAGCCTGAAGGAGGCCAGAGATTAGATATACGGCGCTAAGTGAAAGCAGGACGCCCGCTCATTTTTCAGACTATTTATAGGCGGCTATGTTGATTGCCGGATAAAATTCTGCTGTAGATACACAACATCCCCCTTTTCTTTCCCTTTTTTTCCACTTCTCCTTTTGCAAGAGGCGAGATGAAGCATTTTCTAGAGCTTGAATGCAGTCATTAAAGCAAGACTAGCTCTGAGGATGAATGGCCTAGATACCATTAGAAACTGGGAGAGGAAGTCAAGCCTGATCTTTAATATCCAACATTAATCACAAGGGTTTAATACATTATATATTATGTATTTCTGATGATCAGAGCTTTAAAAAGGCATATTTTTACATGTTAATCACTAAAGTAACGAGCAACCGGGATGTGTCCAAAGAATATCAAAACTTGCTCACGATTACAAAAGTTGGGAGTATGGAGTCTCAGGCCTTACTGTATATACCACCGATGATGAAAGGGTCCAGAAATGTGGCCGGTACAGGCCTACAACTGGGACTGTTTATCATCACAACAATGGTGTAGTGCTGCAGTCCCAAATAAAACTCCAATTTCAGATGTACAGTCTAAGACTTTTACATCCCAGAACCAAAAGGAGGTTTTGCTGCAGAACAGCTGCTCTAGCATGCGAGGCTCTGTAATTAAATCTATCTGATATTATATGTTGCATTGGAACACTTGATTCAGGCATCAAAGCCCTCAGTTAAAATAATAGTAAGCTCAGGGCGATGTCTGGAGACATAAATCTGACGGAACCAGAGGAGTTCGCCTGCGCTCGACCCAAAAACAACACGCCACATTCCTGCTGATTTACAAGTGTTGGAGAGAAACTCTGCCGATATATGAACGCTTACGGGTATTAGTGTTTAACGCTCTCTCTCTCTCTCTTTCTCTCTCTCTCTATCTCTCTCAGTCTCTCTCTTTCTCTCTTAGTCTCATTCTCTCTCATTTTCTCTCTCTCTCGCTCTCTCTCTCTCTCTTAGTCTCATTCTCTCTCATTTTCTCTCTCTCTCGCTCTCTCTCTCTTAGTCTCATTCTCTCTCATTTTCTCTCTCACTCTCTCTCTTTCTCTTAGTCTCATTCTCTCTCTCATTCTCTCTCGTTTTCTCTCTCTCTCGCTCTCTCTCTCAGTCTCATTCTCTATCTCATCCCCTCTCTCTCTCATCCTCTCTCTCTCTCGCTCTCTCTCTCTTTTAGTCTCATTCTCTCTCATTTTCTCTCTCACTCTCTCTCTTTCTCTTAGTCTCATTCTCTCTCTCATTCTCTCTCGTTTTCTCTCTCTCTCTCGCTCTCTCTCTCTCTCTTAGTCTCATTCTCTCTCACTCTTAGTCTCATTCTCTCTCTGTCTCATTCTCTATCTCATCCCCTCTCTCTCTCATCCTCTCTCTCTCTCGCTCTCTCTCTCTTTTAGTCTCATTCTCTCTCTGTCTCATTCTCTCTCTCATCCTCTCTCTCTCTCAGTCTCATTCTCTCTCTCTTTTTCTCTCCCTTTCTTATTCTCTCACTCTCTCTCTCTTTTTCTCTCTCGCTCTCATTCTCTCTCTCTCTCATTCTCTCTCTCTCATTCTCTCTTGCTCTCATTCTCTCTCTCTTTTTTCTCTTTCATTCTTTCCCTCGTTTCTCTCTCTCATTCTCTCTCTTATTCTCTCTTGTAGTCTTTCTCTCTCTCATTCTCTCTCATTCTCTCTCTCTCTCATTTTCTCTCATTTTCTCTCTCATTTTCTCTCCCTCTTTCTCTCTCATTCTCTCTCATTTTTATTTCTTTCATTCTCTCTCATTTTCTCTCTCTTATTCGCTCTCTCTCTCATTCTCTCCTCTCTCTCATTCTCTCTCTGATTCTCGCTCTCTTTCTCTGTCTCTCATTCTCTCTCTCTCTCTGGCTTATTCTCACTCTGTCTTATTTTCTCACTATTGCGTTCTGTCCCCTTCTCTCACTTTTTTCTTTCTTTTAGTGTCATTATTTCTGTCTCACTAGCTGTCTCTCTCTTTTCTCTATTTCTTTCTCTGTCGCTCTTGTGCTCTCCACTCTTTTCACTCTTTATCCTCTCTCCTTTCTCTCACTGTTTGTCCTCTTTTTTTGATATCTATCTAGTTCTCTCTTTTTTTCACTTGCTTCTCTTATTCCTGTGTCTGCCTATTGCACTCTCTCCTCTTTACCTTCACTTTCTTTTTCCCCCTTTCTCCCTCTGCATTTTTGTGTCATTCTTTTTTGTTTACTCTTTCTGTCTTCGTCTCTTTCTTTCTCATAGTTACAGTCTATCTCTCTATCCATTTTTTTTCTCTATTACTTTCTATCTCTGTTTCCCCCTTTTATATACTCGGTCGCTCTTTCTCACTCTTTTCCCTCTTACTCCCTTCTCTCTCTCTTCACTTGCTTTCCTCTTCGGTCCCTCTATCTATCTATCTATCTATCTATCTATCTATCTATCTATCTATCTATCTATCTATCTATCTATCTATCTATCTATCTCTTTTTACCTTTACTCCCTCACTGTGTCCCTCTCTCTTTCTCTTTAAGACCTATTCCCCTCTGTCTCTCTCCCTCTATTTTCATTCTTCATTCTGTCATTCTTTCTCTTTCTCTCTCTCTTTCTCTCCCATTCCTCTCCTCACTCTCCTCCTCTCCTTTGTTTACCTCTCTTTTGAGTAACAGCACTGTTCTGTCTGTACAGCTCTGTGAGTGAGCGCTCTCCTCTGAGACCTGTGTACATCTGGGGTTTGAACAGTTTCCCTGAAGGCCCCCGAATGGAGAGATTCCCCGTGTTCATTCAAACACAGTGTACCCAAAAACCGTTCTTCTTTAATTGTTCTCCTGCAGTGTGAGTTTGTTTATGGACGTAGTTATATAAAAGAACAGGGCACATGTTTCTGTTCCCGCTTCCTCTGAGGCCGAGCTTGTTTAGCTGATGCTCTGTTTGACAGAACCGCCAAATAACTTGTGGATTAAGCAAATAATAATAAACAGATCCATGCACAGGGGACGCTGGCATTGTGGAGAGCGTAGTCCGAGCCTAAACACCCTGCCTGATGTTTCTCTTTGAGCCCACAGACACACGTGTATGTGCTGCGGGTGGAAAGCCAGCATGAGCAACTCCAAACACAAGCACATTTAACCACAATAACAAGCCAAATATAACAGCAGATAAAGCTCTGCTAAGAACTGTTTAACTTTGAGCAAAGATCATCCCGTCAGTCAGAATCTGCTTTGTGCTGGTGATGGGTGTGAATATTTGAATGTATGCACCTCCAAACTCAACTTAGGATTAGCTTACTTGAACAATAATGATATGCAAACTATGATATTGGATTTGTTAAAGTGTGGTTTCAGCATTACACTGCATTTTCAGCATTAGTTGCATCCTCAATATTTCAGTCAAACTAATACCAGCTCAGTTACACGGTTGGTTCAGCTCTGTGGTGTTTAAGTGATTGTGATAAAGCTCCTCTTTGGTGCCTACGCTAAAGACAGAGTGATAGGAAAAGAGGGAGAGCGCGGGAGACATGCTGTTGTAGTATCTGTTACAGCTGTGTAAATCCCCTTTGGCTCTTGAGCCTGGTGTTTGATTTACCATCGCACTCCGGTGCAGGCTGTAATGCTGTCATCTTTGGCTCTGTAAAGCCGACTTCTGCCCAACTCATAGCACACGCACTGTACACTCCATTACAGCCCGGCGTCCTGGGCTGCTCACTCCTGTGTGGCCTTTAGGGCGATTTTTTTAGAAGGCACGCCAGCATCCTGCTCCATAATCTCTCCTTCGAGGAAAGCCGAATAGGAAGGTGTGTGATCCGGGACTATACTATTGCTACAGAGAAACGGCATGCTTGATGTCTTGCCTGCGTAGAGCCAGAGTCGTGACAGGTTTGCGGTTTTCTGCATGTTTTAAAACTTTGAAGGCCTGAATGGCTTAGGAGACAAAACACTGGGTTAATCATGCCAACAGCATCTTCACATCTGCAACATTTAACATGGCTCTAGAAGCAGTCTACAGAAAACAGACAGCTTGTTATATAGAACTGTCAACAAAAATTTCTGAATTCGTCTTTGGAAGATTATTTTATGGCCAAACGCATTCAACATCACAGTCAAGCTTTGGCAGATTTGTAGCTCATGTTTTCCTGGTAGGATTTACACGCTTCATATACACTTGCTGTATTTTTACATGCAGTTGATGAACGATTGATTTGTGTTTAAAGAGCACGACAGGTTAATTTTGGCGAAACTACTACAAAATGAATGGAATCAGTGTTTCGCTGTCGTTGTCTGTGAGATTCCAGTGTGAAAGAAGTCAGTTCAACAGTTCCTAACTATCAAAACTATCTGTTTTTCCCAAGTGCAGCCACTTCTTTGTTTTCCCGGAACATTTCCCGGTACAGTTTTTTTCCCCAAAATGTTTCCAGTTACTGCTTCGCCCACAGTGTTTGCGAACAATCCTGCAGACGCTTAGTCATTTCATTATGGCCTTTTTAATGTCTTCTCATGACTTAATGTCCTGAATCCGTTTTGTAGTTTGCAGTCTGCCAGTGATTACTCCGCATGAGCGCCGATCTTAGATTTATCAGCACAACAAAAAAAAAATTCGCCGGCGTGTACATACAATGCAAGCGCGCTAAAGCCTCTTACTATTTACTACTATTGCCAGGCTGTTTACTTAGTTACCATTTTTAGCTCTCCTGTGGACTGTGTCGTGTAATGGGCAGCAGCTCAGAAATGGTGAATTACCTAAATGAGAACTGGGGCTGATTACATTTCACTTAGGCAGAATAGCATGTTTGCGCTGAGTAAATGGTGGGCCTGAAAGGAGAGAGTTAAATAAAGAAGGTGACGATTATACGCTGTTGTTTCTTCTCGTCGGACCTTGAAGAATCCCCTATTTCCGCTGCTGCTGGCCTGCTAGGGCCACTCCTCAGCACTTGCTCGGACCACAGGCCAGCTGAAGCAACACTGTGGGTAGCCAGTGAGGCGAACAGCCAGTGCCCACGCCGTGTCCACAGTGACCGGCCGAGCGGCTCAGGGGCCCGAAATGCGCTTCAGTCAGAAAATAAACCCTTATTCCCATGTTAACTGGCACGTTTTTTTTTTTAGTGGAAGCTCTGTTTGTTTTGATTGGGTCAGGTTTGTAGAAGTGTGCAAGTGTTATATTTTGTCTCAGGTCTGTCTTGAACCCGTTAATGGCCCAGTTTTTGGTTGCACTTTAAAAGGTTTTGGCAGAAACCTGAAACCATCAGCAAGTTCTCTACTGTTTTCCACTGGCCAGACCTCAGAGAACATATATGTGTTGCTATATTTGCCATATCGCCCACCCATATGTTGTATCTTTGTATTTATAGCTTTTAATTGTATATTATAGAGACAGCAGGACTTTGTCTGTTCCAACCAAATATTGTGATTTACTGTATATCATGAAAACTACTTGTGTCATATTGCCCAGCTCTAATGCAAATATTAAAAAATTATATATATATATATATATATATATATATATATATATATATATATATATATATATATATATATATATATATATTATTTGTGGTGGGGGGTATGTTTTGGCTACATTTACAGACCAGGGGAGCTGGAGTCAGCACCAATTAGCACATTCACAGAGATGATGTTTCTAATTGTAGGTCGGTTAAAGGAGCCAGGCAGGCGTCAAGTCTTGCAGACAGTCACCCTGAGGAGGGTGCAGTAGTGAAGTAACTTTAATGAGGAGTGTATGCTGGGTTATAACTTAGGGTTATGAATACAGTAAAATAAATAAAATGAAGAGTAGCTCAGCGTTACATAAACAGTAACTGTCATTGTGCAACAATAACTATGTCATGTTTTCTTCAGTTATCTGATGTGACTTTCATACATAGCGATATTGTACCTTCTACTTGAGCGCTGTAATCAATAGTTGTAAGTCTTCATGCTTAACTTTTGAGCTACTTTCATGTGGGAAGGTTATTTGAGAAGCTAAAAACTCAGGAACATTGTGTAATTAGTGTTACCGCAGACGTTGAAGGTGTAAAATAAAAGCGAGAGAGGAAAATACTCGTTCCCTTGGTGCAGTGGGTTGGTGTGTTTGGATCTGGGACGAGACCCCAGGTCCTCTAAATCCATTTTATCCTCCTCCTTAAGTTCTCCATCTTGATGACATGTGATTTTAGCCGTCCTACCCACCAGCCTCCCCAGCGAATCAGGGCACCGCTGTGAAGAAAATGCAAAAGCCACTATAGCAATTCATCTTCATACATTTATCTAAAGGCAGGGAAAAGGGAGTTATTACAGGGATATTTGATATTATGCTAAATTAGGTCCTTCCTTTGCAATTGAGAGGACATTTACTATTCCCAAAATCTGTGCTTCATGCAAAAGTGCGCCTTCAGGGTTTACCTCAGTTCTTTTGGGATTTTTCAAAGCAACCCCACCTCCTCCACACATACAGTGGTCTTGCTGTACTTTGTCATTGTAAGCAGCTCGAAATAAGGTTTCGAATTTATTAATGTATGTGCTGAGCAGAACTGTTGGTGTTTCTGAATGAGTACTTGAATACTCATTGTCAATACTACCTTTAAAAACATTAATATTTGCATTACTTAAGTATCCGTAGCTTTAAGTATGGGCATCCCAAATATACCAAGACACTGATGATAATCTTAATAATGTAGCACCAGTCAGTGTAGCCCAAGTTCTTATTACATTGTTAACACAAAACATAAGGTAGTAGGGGCTGTCTTGGGACACTTCCATCATCATTTTACTTACAATTGTTTGATTTGTTAATGTATTATAGAAATTGTGCTTTATCGTATTTATAATACATTTTCAGCTATATTACTTTTCAATGAATACTTTGGTTCCAACTGCACAATAGCAAATTAGAAAAGCTCCCATTTTATATTTTACACAAGAAATGTTTGGACAAATATTTAAATGTTTTTTTTTAAATAGAAACCAATTCTTTCTGGCTTTTGATAAGCAAATAATGGCCGGTATTCTCCGTTCCATGATGTTCCTCAAATATCTAGTAAACAGGGTGCAGAGTTAACTACTGTGCTGCAGCATCTCTCCAGCGTTCAGCTTGACATAAAACTTGTTGAAGGTTACTTTTTCTCATAAACACAGAAACGTTAATGACTCCCTATTAGTGAGCTCACTGCCGTGTTGGTGTAGCCATAGAAACCAGTGTGCCGAGGGTAAGGGGTTCTGTGGGAGGATGTGGGCCAGATGTGATCCAGCATGAGGGGGACGCAGTAACTTATGCTTCAGTGTTTTATCACTTGAATATAAATTCCTTTCCCTCTTTTTTGTACTTCTGTCAGCTAACCGGCCGTTTTAAACACTTCAATTAAATTAGCAGCGATAAATACTGTTAAACACAAATCTGTCTATCGTGTCTCACATGTTAGTGTTGTAGAAAAAAACAGCGCTGGTGTTTGGATAAAGCTGATGTTAGTGCCGCTTTGCTGTCAGCGTTGCTGATAAGCACCAGCGTGGAGGGGGTGAACAGATCGCTTTGAGTAAATCTTTACCCACTTGGCTGACAAAAAAAAAAAAGACTCGTTTGTGAATGAAGCTCTTTGTGTTCAAACACGAGGGCCCCCTCCCACAGCAGGCATAGAGCGGCCGCCTTCGAGTGGCTTGCAGACACGAGGGAAGTCAAAATACCCAGCAGCACTTGAGTAAAGTGCCGGGACTTCCTGTGATGAGCTGAAGAGGGTGATGTCACTCAAAGAGGCGATGGAAAGAGAAACAGTGACGGAGCAGTAGAATGTAAAGTCATGGAATTATCATCATTATCAACTCAAAAATAAAACATATTTAAATTTTTTAAAATTTATTTATTATTTTTACATTTTACACACTCATATCAAAAAGATAAATGTTTTTCGACATTTATCTGACGGATGACTTACAATAATATACTTTATACCTATAAATCAATCACGACACACATAAATAAAGCATTTTTTAAAGTTTAAATTCAAAATGCATAAAATTAAGCAAAATTCATTAAAGTGAGGTTTTGTAATTTTTCAAACGTGGGGCTGTTATGAAATCAGGCAGCCCTGGTGCTGTAGAAGTGGTAAATGGTGTAGCATTTTGCAGCTCTGAGATAAAAAACTACATAAAATCTTTCTAAGAAATATTAATAGGAGTTGCAATCTCACATTTTAACTGTGGGAAAAAACAGAGGCAGCCTGTTTGTAAACCTTTGTATTTAAATGTACAGATAATTATACACACTCACAGTAGAGAACTTATAAGCATTGCACTATTGGCCTCATTGTTTTTGAAAAAAACTCTTGGCCAGACCTGATACTGTAAATGGAAAGTGTTGTTATATACAGTACTAGAACCGTCCAAGGTGCTGGGAGGCGTGTCGTATTTGGGGTTATTCATACCGACATCTGCGGCACACTTGCGTCTTTCTCTAAGCCAAAGTTACTGCCTCCAGTCTGTGAAGAAAGCCTGTCCCGATCGCTGTAAAGCACTTTCAGATGAGACCCTTGACTGTAATTGAAGATTTTGTATCCCGGCGGAGTGAATTGGAATGACACGGTGAAATATAATATCTGCAAATTGTTCTCTAGGCCTGTTCTGTTTATGGATATGCTCGTTCTCATCAGGCAGACTTAAAGTACTGCTTGTCATGCAGCCTAAGAGCGGAGAGAACATAAAGCAATGAAGCAACTGTATGCTGAGTGTATAAGGTACGTTCCTGTCTGGACTTTTTTTCCGGTAACAGATAGCTGAGCGCATAAGCGAACACCTACCTTTTACTTTTCCAAATGCTTCCAAATTGAGTGCTAACTCGCTCAGGGGGGTAGGAATTAGACACAGATCACAACCCTTCTATCTACTAGGAATCTAATTACACCCTTTAAATTGAGAGTACAACTCTATCATTGTTGGCAGCCCAGTTTATGCTGTTATTGTTGCGGATGTATTACGGCGGGCTCCCTTTGTGGGCTTGAAGAGAGGCGGGAGACCCCCAAGCCCCACTAACCTCTTGAAGCCCCTTGTTTGTGCTCCGATTTCACAATCAAGCCACATATCCCCCTCAACCAAACCCCCGCAATCACAACTCCTCTCATCAGCACAATTACAGTGAGGCAGCCTGTGCCTGGGCCACGCAGCTTGGGTTACGTCCAGCTGAGACTAATGGAGTCATAACATGAAGCCCAAGAGGGGGAAACTGCTGTTTATGCCTGTTTTCTCCCATATGCTACAGAGTGGAGGCAGTTAGTGAGCATCCTGGCACCCGCCTGGCAAGTTGCAGAGAAAGTAACTTCTTCAGAAAGTGGCCCTTTTTTTTACTCTGAGCTACATAGCATCTCCTGGCCCAAAGAAATGCTGGAAACCAAAAACTGGTACTGGCACTCCACAGTTGGCTATTCTTATATGTGTAAAGCTTGGTTGTGTAACAATCAATTAACAAGTAGTTAAATTCTAGATTGTTATTATATTTTCCAGCCAGAAAACATGTTCATATCCCACCAAAAGTCTTGATAAACAACCACAAATGTATAGAAAAATTATAAAATCACTGTGACATTAATATTAATCTGTTGCTGGGTATTGGTCATTTGCAGGTAAGCATTTTTCACTGCATATTGTCAGACATATTGCAAGCAACAAAAGAAAAATAACTATTTTTTCATATGCAGTCATAGGCATCTTGCTTGACTTTCTAGGCAAGGCTGAGCAGATCATTGTTTGCTTCTGGTTTATTAGATTCCAGACGCATTATTAAGCAAACATTATTAAACAAACCAGCCCAAATTTTGTCCATCCACCAAAAAAAACGTGATTTGGTAGGAAACTGCCAATCTGGCAACAATTGATAAGTGACATTAGCCATCATAAACAAGCTGTAGTGCTATCCTGCTGTGATTCCTTGTCCAAATATTCAAAAACTTTCTCACTCTTGCTCAAGTAAATCATTCTTCTCGTCACATTTTTCCCCTTGTGTGTGCATAATATTTTATAAGCGCACTTTTCTCCATCTCTTGTAAACATCGACAGATCTGCCCATTATGAGTTTTCCCAGCAATCCCAATAACCGTTCTATTTTGAACTTACCCACATCCACCCCTTAACCATTATAAGAGATTATAATCTCACTGTAGGCTGGTTAGCGTATCCGTTAGTTGTAATGCACTCCAGAGCTGAGGCTAATTGCAGGACATGCCTGCTATGGCTTCCGTACAGTGTACGGGAGTGTAAAAGCTAATTACGTCTCTAACCAGGCCACTCTGCTGAAACAGGGTCAGCATGCCTGTAGTCCCAGCCCCCTCATTAACCCGCACTTTCTCCCTTAAAGCAATTTCAACTGTCACCAACCCCGTTAATTATTCAATTAAGCAGCTTCAATTAAGGAGACTGCCTATATTGTTCATGCTTGTTTTACCAGACAAATTAAATCATTGGATTCTTTTAATAATACTCCTGACAGCCAGGTTAAGCCTCAAGAGAAATTTTGATCCAATTATCTGTTAAAGCATATTGATTTTTGCACCTAGGAAATCTGAACAAATGGTAACTGTTCATTTGCAGCTGAATTTGATGCTCTGGGAGCTTTGAATTTATCTGTGTCCTCAAATCCTCATTGTAAGTGTTCATTAAATAAGCTTTGGTAAACCCCCTTACTGTTTGGTAGGCGTTGTAAGTATGTTTGATTTCCATGTTTGTTCTCTCTCGAGAGGAGAGGCTTGAGTTTATTAAGCCCGCCAGCTCTGCAGGGACATCCCTTTACCCTTTTTAACCACTGAGCCGAGAGCTGTTTGCCCGCTTCGTGTCTCGAACTTCGGTATTCAGCGGCTGAATGGACAGGGTCAAGAGGTGTCCTGGTGGGGATGCTGTGGAGAGCGCCGTCCGCTTCTTCAGCACAGTGCCTCACGTCTCACTAGTCTTTACAAGCCAGTCCTTCATCCACCACTAGATCAATATAACGCAGTGAGGAGAGGGCAAAGACCAAGTGGTGAGAGCTTGTGAGTATGTGTAACATACAGGGAGGCTACGCTACTGACCTTGTGTGTATTGGCCTGTTTTTACTGACAAGCTAAAGAGAGTTGGAACACGTGTGAGCAAACCTTGGAGACAGATGGAATTTAGATTGCTTTCACATACTCATGTGAGCACGGGCAGCATTGGGATCTTTATTGAATTACCAAAAGTAATTCAATAAAGATGCATTCAAAGTAATACATTCGGATGAAGCCGATTTGACGATTTAGTCCACTTAGTTATCCGTTAGGGGTGTAAGAAAATACTGAAATATTAAATATCAGGATATTATGTTTCATGATACTGTATCAATTCTTAACAACACAGTATCGATACACAGATTCCTGGTAGACAGTGAGTCATTGTGTGTTGTGTTCAAACCTCTGAACACTAGATGGCAGTGTTGTAATCCATTTTTATCTCCACTCCAACATTAACAAGCAGCACAAGGGCGCAATGCTATTGTAACTATTGGCAAACCTGTTTATATAGTGGTGTATTTTAATAGTTAGCTTGAAAAATCACAGTATATCACTGTATATATCGCAATATATCTCGATATATTGAATCGTGACCGCCGTATCACGATAAGTATTGTATCGCCAATATAGAGCCAATATAGAGCTCTATTATCCATATAGTTATAACAAATTGCACTAATTATTAGTCCTGTCCAGCACATTTTTGGTGCTTTTACTGCTCTAATTCACCTGGTCCAACTAATGAGCTCATTAACAAGCCCTTCCTAAGAAGGAGGTGTTTTAGAGCAGGGAGGCTCTCTAACTTCTGCTACACTTGAACCTTTCTGTGTAATGGAGTGCGGTAGGATTATTATCATCACTGGTGTTGACTGCAAAGATTATAGGACTTTTTAAAGTTTGCTTTGATGCAGTCACAAAATAAACTTCACACGGTCCTGATAAAAAACAGGCAGAACAACATGACTTAGACCTGGAAACGCAGTGCAGCAGAACCTAGATGGAGAAAAATGAAGACGGGGAAAAAAGAAAGCGAGGAAAAAATCATGTCCTAACTTTACGAGGTACAGAAACCCGTGTTGTAAAGCACCTCTCCCACGAGACATTTCAGGACAAATTCAAAAAGCCTCGGGCACACGGTGCAGGCAGGGGCCTCCCATGAGGCTGAGCAACAACCCCCCATCCCCCACCCCCCACAACCTCACCAAGCCACTCCATGGGCACTCAGGAGGAGCAGTACCCTCCAGCTGTTCCTCATTGAGACTTTACAGGCGTGTCCCAGGCAGAGGAAACTCAAGGCTACATGCTGTCTAAAAACCCTATTTAGAGCTGGATTAGTTTTACTTTGGGAGGTACTACATTGTAAGTAATCAGTGATGTTAATCCAGTGTTGTGTCTGTAATTTTACAATCAAAACTGCAAACAGACTGTAACATTTGTTTTTGTTTCCCGAAGGCAAGGCGTATAACAGCTAAAATGAAGAACATCAGTAGTACCTTCTTTTAATGGTGCGTTGCACGCTGCACCAACAACTTTTGCTAAATAAGCTACTGATAACTTTACCACTTGCTGTCATACTTGGTGTCCAAACGGTATGCAAGCCAACCACTGCAAGTTTTTTGCCTTTTCCTCTTAAATGTTGCATCAGGGCTAGTAGAATTAAAGCCATATTGAACATAATGCCTCTGCGAGCTGTAGGACAACAGCACTGTCTTAATAGTGACGCAATATTAACAGCAACAGATTATTTTCTTATCAGTTTTGTCACTTAACGCTTGCCAGCAAATACGCTGTACTCTCTGGTGAAAGAAGCTCCAGGTCTGTGGACAAGCAAAGGGTTAAAGTAAAGTAAAGAGGAGACAGTGAGTTGCTTCGGAGCAAGCACATGATGTTTATAAAAGTGGGTGGAAGCTTCTGCTCTTACTCAACATGTCCCGCAAGCTGAAACACTTCAGCAAACACCCTGAGAGTTAAAGCAAACACTGCGACCTGGCCAAGCCAGGCTCAGCCACACCACTGGAATCAAAGACCTTCTTCTGTTTAATGGGAAAAAAACTCATCTCTCTGATTTCCAGAATGTTGACACTCAGATTGTGTAATTATTGAAGTATTTAATATGTAATTACTAATGTTGAATTTATAGTTACAGTTGTTTGTCAGATTTTTTTTACCAGAGTTGCCAGGTTCCTTCTCAAATGTTAGATTTGGCCCCTCTCTTTCTTAATCCAGTACATTCTGCAGTGCTCTCAGTTTTAAAACATTTCAAGCATTCATTGTTTATACCTCACCAATTAGCATTGTGCAAACGGCATTGCCTCAAATCATGTCAGTCATCGTGTTGTGATGTAAGCTCGAGTCGACTTTCTAATGTGGTTTCTGAGGCTGTATGAATCTTGTTGAGCCAGACATGATCTCGTAACGTCTGGGGACAACTGTGAGAAATGCTGGGCTAAATGTGGGTGGAAACAAACTCAAAGTAGCTCAAAGTAGGGGTTGATGATGCTAAGACTGTGCAATATGAGATTATACATCATTATCATGATATATTCTGTCACAATACAAAACAATATACTTTTCTGAGCATATTGTGAGGATCAGCAGTAATTGTAGAACACTGACCACCTGCATGTTTCATTATACAGACAGCAAACTAAGTCCCAGTTTAACTGGATTTGAATACAAACTGTTGTTTTCTGTTTTTGATAGTAGTTTTTCAAAATGTAGCGCTACAGGTTCTTTGATTCCACACGACCCAGTAGGTTTAGATGATTAATTTATGAATTAATGAATTAATGGCTATTTTTCTCATTGTTGAAACTGATCAGATCTCTGACAAACTGTGTATCGTGAAAATATCCTGGGAAATCACAATATTATTTTTTTGCCACATCTCCCACCTGCAGATGGCTAGAATCCCCTAAACTACAGTTAAGCACGTAGATTGTTTCAACTGTGTTGAGAACACATTGCATGCTATGAAAACAACATTAAAAGTCTTACAAGGTAAACAGTTCTGTTAGCTATCAACAGCTTTTCACGAGCTTGCTTTGCTAGAAGAAATCAGAGGTAGGCTCTAGAGGGGACATACTCTGCTTTGTGCTTGAACAGACTATCCCTAGACATTGTTGTTTTGAGATCACGCCTGGCCCTGCAAGACTATACGGATACAAAAGTTAAATTGTTAATAGTAGCGACCACTTTCAACCACTGTACCAGCTATGGACCTACTCTTTCCATTCTTCTTCTGGTTAAGATGGTCCTTAGGTCCCAGTTTTGCACCATGCTCTATTTCAGAACGGTGCCTGTGGCCCCAGGAGGCCATGGAGGGCATCCTGGAGCATGACGGATGAGGTCGAAGTGGCTATTTCTGCCTGAAGAGTCATCCGTCACTGCCCTGAGTGCACATGATGGAAGAGATGCAGAGGAGTGTGGCACACTGTCCAGCCATTGAGGGGATGCAGAGGAGGCTGTCCTTTCCTCGTCTATTATGGCTTTTTTAGCACTGATCAGTGCTGACCTCTGTCTGCTGTATGGCGAAGCAGCATCACGGCACCTTCCCGAACCCAACCTCATTGAGAGGATTGAGAGGCTACTTAGCTATGACTAGCCAAAGTCGCTCTCAGCAGCTGCTTTTCAGGCTTTATTTTTAGGCCCGGGACACTTTTTTTTCCACCTTGCTCTTTCTAAATGAGCCGCGTCCTCGTTCAATTTACAGATGCGCGGAAGGAGTAATTCTTGTGTTCCTCGCGACGCCTCTGGGCCAAGAGTAATCCCCATCGCCGCCTAGCAAGGGTTCCACAGGGCTAATATGAATGTAAGCAGGGAGCACAGTGACAGCGCCCGCAGAACACACCAATTTAATGTATTGTTTTTTAATTATCACTCTCATTCATTCACCCCAGCACCTCTTCTCTCTCTCTTTCTCTCTCCCTCTCTCTCTCTCTCTCTCGCTCCCTCTCTCTCCCTCTCTGACAGCACTCCTTTTATCATCGCACCAGTCTTAAAGATAATAAACTTTTGCTTAAAGGTAATTACTTAATCTGGACAAACCTGTGTGTTAAGCAGAGCTATTAAGAGCATGGGTGATAAATCAGAGTATAGAGGGGGCTGGGTGATTACAGTGCCGTGTAATCAGTCTTGGGGACCCTTGCAGTCCTAAGTACCGAAATTACACAAACAGCATGCTAACAACATGCTGCTGACGACGGGGCAGGCAGTGGAGGCCCTTCAGAGCCTGATGCTCCATTCTAACCCTCAGCGCCGTGATGCATGGACCTTATTAGCGGCAGACCCAGAAGCAGCTGAAGGATGCTGATAAGTGACCCCCTGCTTTGGCCCTTGCCCCTGCAGTTGCAAGCCCAGGCCTGACCTTCTGCGCCTAGCTTGAACGACCAAACCCGCGGCTCAGTCCCCTCTTAGTATGGCTAAAATACTATATAGGGATTTTGTTGCCACATATTGCAGGATTCCTTGCCGTGATGAATGCATGGTGTGACGAACATCAACCTACATTATTTTTTACTAAAATTATGAACATTTTTTGTGATCATTTTAGAAATTGTACACTTGAGGTTGGTCCAGATGCTTATACCATGCACAATATGTAGATTTTTGTATATTGTAGGTTTTTTTATTGAAATATAATTTTATTGAAATATCATTTAAATAATAACATTGCAGAAGTCAGTCTTGGCACAGTATTTAAGAAACAGTACACTGGTGCTGCCCTACTATACCTCTATTACAGATTCTGGGTTTTGTTTTTTTTTCGCACACTTATAAAGAGAGATTTTTCTGTTTTTTTAGGTTCAGCCTTAGAAATTGCTTGCTTTTTCTGCTTCTCACAATCCAAATAATGCCAATGAACTGGACTGATGTTGAGGTCTAGACTATGTGCTGGCTAGTCCATTGCTTTCAGTACACAAGCCACATCTTTTTCCTTTCTTATAGGTCTGCTTCCTTTTCCCAGAAGGGGCTTCTTGACAGCTCCTTGACTTTTGTACAGTGCAGACATAAAGTCTTTCTAATTTAGAATTCCCTTCAGAGATAACGGTGACGTAACGTCCCGTAACAGTAAAGAGAAAACAGAAATAAAACGTCAGCCACTCTCTTCCATTAAACACCAGTGTTGCATTCTGAAGCACGAACTGCACACTGAGCTTTTGAAAGCGCCAGAGGCGCGGCGTCACCTTTGCACATCCCAGAATGCATTGCGAGACGGGGCCCGATGGTGTGTAATAGCTGGCATGATGATGTGTAGTTAGGCCTCTAGCCAGCTTGTTTCAGAAGAATTTCCTGTCTAATTTCCCCTCCTGCTTCTCTGGGTAAGTCAGAATGCCTTTTAATTACAGCGCCTTAAACCGGCCTGCTCGGAGGATCATTACCATTATTGAGCACTTCCTATAAGATGGAACCACTTTAGCCCTTTAGATCCGAGGATTATGGCTCGGCAAACACAAGACAGGGGCGTTTGTGTGCCCTGAATATTCAAAGCAGGGTTCTAACAGAACAAACCACTTAGTCTTAAGGGATAAAGTATTATCTTATTTAGGGACAGTTTATGGATTTTATCTCTAGTCTGCTTGAGCAGACTGAGGACATGTTTGATTAGGGCTATTTCCTCGTAGAGCAGAGGCTGGTGTACTTTGGGCACTCTTTCAAAAAACACCTGTCCCCGCTTGCGCTTTTGTGCTATGTAGTCCTTATTACAGAGCTGAGTAAATGTTTTTGTTTTTTAAACTGTGTGGATCATTACAAATCAGATTTAAGCCACTTTCAAATGTGCTTCTATATTGGATACACGCATGAGACTTGGGCATAGGATGCGTTTGGTCAGCCTTGTAAACATATGAATCTCACAGCAAGGAAGCTCTGAAACAGCAGGCAAAGTAAAACAAACTCAGGCAGGTTACATGTTGCCAAGAGTATGATACTCTGGTATTGTATTAGTATTAGTATTAATATTAGAATTAGTATTGTATTACTAAAAGTATTTCCATTGAGTGGTGTTTAACAGATGTACAGCTTGTCTGCATAACCAGTAGGGCTGTGTATTGGCAAGAACCTGGCGATACAATACATATCGCGATACAGCGGTCACAATTCAATATATCGAGATATATTGTGATATTGCAAGCTTACTATTAAAATACACTGCTATATAAACAGGTTTGCCAATAGTTACAATAGCATTGCGCCCTTGTGCTGCTTGGTAATGTTGGAGTGGAGCTGAAAATAGATTACAACACTGCCATCCAGTGGTCAGAGGTTTAAACACAACACACAATGATTCACTGTCTGCCAGGAATCTGTGTATCGATACTGTGTTGTTGAGAATTGATACAGTATCACGATATTTAATATTTTGATATTTTCTTACACCCCTAATAACCAGTAGTTATGAGAACCCTCTGAATGTACCATAAGAGGAGTCAGATCATTGGACGTTTAAGCAATACAGTTCTGATTCTGATGATCTAACCTTATGGCTTAAATTCGCCACATGATATGATTTAGCACGCATCCCCTGCCCACAGCTCTGGAGCAATGATGAAAAAGCGGTTTGCCCCACTGTGTTGGTCCCCCCAGATGTGAAAACAAATGTTATCACCCAAAGACTAATAGATAGGGAGGGCCAGAGTTGGGAAGTGCAGCTCGGCGCAGGGCCCCCCGGGGGTCGGAGCTCGCCGCAGCAGGTAAACGCCCCTCTTGAACTCTCTAGAGCGCTCGCCTTTTGTTCTCCCAGCCGCACCTGAACAATGGAGCTGTCGGTGTGATAGAAGAACCCAAGCCCGCACCATAGAATAACTAAACCGGGTCCGGTCAATCTCTCTAGCGGCTGCACATGAGACAGGCGCGGGACGGCGCGGCCTACCCCAGCCCCAGGCCTCCTCTGGGGGTGAGCCTGAATGAGCGGCCTGACATGAAAAATGTGACCACTGGAAATAACACTGGTAATGCGGATAATTGAGGCAGTGCACTGATGAATGGTAGTGTGTGGAGCAATGTAGAAATTTAATGACGCTGAGAGGGGAGCGCTTTAATGCTGTTTAATCTTCCTTTTTCTTGCTTTGGTCACTAAAAAAAATATGATTCGGTTATGTTTACGTTGTCATAAATTATTGACGATATTTTGTTTTTCCTGTGAATTTTCTTACATACTTTACAAGCTCCAGTTTTGTTTTATTTCACTTATTTAGTTCTAATCAAAAGTTCTCCATTTTTACAGTAGCATGATTTAAGCATGCAAAGTGGTGATTAAGATTCAGGGAGGTACGTGTGACTTGAGCGCGGGAGAATTCCGGCGGAGGACAGCTCTCGCCGCTCTCTGTCATGTTTTGCTGACCCAGTTCTACACATTCTTTGTTTTTCGGGCCTTCCTCGAGCCCCCCATTAGCCCCTCCAATAACTCACGCACAGCATTAGTTAAGGGACATTAACTGGGGCCGGGAGCTGAATGAAGCTGTTTTCTCCTGCATCCACTCAACAGGCCCAGTGCTCTCACACACAGGGCTATTATACTTCTTGCTGAGCGTCAGGAGTGAAAATCGTCCCCCTTGCCCTTTTCGGAGGACACAGAGAGAGAGTGTCCCAGCAATTTGGGCTTGCATTTAATCAAATAAGCTGCATTGTCTGCTGTAGCGTTGCAGCTGCTGGAGTTTTGTGAAGTGGCTGAGCTTTAATAGGAAGCTTTTCTGGTAAAAGGTCAGATTTAAGCGGTCCCGTATGAAGCACCCAGTTGAAGCAGGATTGGGGGGTGACGGTGGGGGGGGGGGGACTCTCCAGGTTGCGCCTCATGTTTTTCAACAGCTGTGCAGCGTTATTGTTGCACTTTCTGCATGTCAGGTGTGTTTTATGGTGTTTTTCGCATCAATTAAACCCGACCCGGGGCATTTTCCATGACAAATGCAGTAAAGAGTGAGGATGACTTAAGCAAGTCACGCATGGGGCCTGCAGGTCCAGAGCCCAGCGCTCGCCCGTGTATTATTTTACACCAATCTGTGCCATACAAACGCTAAAAGCATGTGTTACATATTTATAGCCAAGGCAATTATGGACTTGGTTATGTTCCCATGTATTATAAAATGTGTGACCTGTTTCAGAAAGACCTTGAAAGCCATATTTTGGAGCATGTGATTGTGCAAAAGCCTAGGCCAAACGCTAAACAAACGCTAAACGCTAAAAGTTTGAGTGCCTCTGGCCAAACTACATGTTTTGTTGACTTTCTAAGTAAAAATAAGTTTGCGCCTCTGCTACAGATAACACATGTGGCCTGTGCAAAAGTTTCCTGTTGTTCTTCCAGCATGTTGTTTTCAGGAAATACATAACAAATGTATGCAAAAAAAAAAGCTGTATATATGTTGTTTTCTGTAGAACAGCCGTTAATTCACTTTAAAAAACATGTAAAAACATTTAATTAGGATTCTTTTTTAATTAGGAACTTTGGTATGCAGTGGCCCCTAATAAAATTGTCAGATAATCTTGTTTTTTTGTGGTCAGATTGGAACTTTTTAACATATTAAAGCCTGGCAAGCTTTATGTATCACACATATTGTGATAGGTCTACTTGAGGAATAATGCCAAAGTCTTAAGTGTTTTATCCTCTTTTTGCACCTTTTAGGTGTTTAAACTACCTATATATATATATATATATATATATATATATATATATGCTATTAGCAGTAGTTTGGAAAAGAAAATCAGTCACATCACTGCTCTTTACACTAACTAAAACAGTGACCTAACATATTAGCACATAACTCCTTCATACTGAAAACCCCTTTTGCATGCCTGAAAAGTAACAACCAGCAATTTTTTAGAAGAAGAGAAAGTGTCCCCAAACTTTTGACACTGTAGTTTTGAGAAGAGTCACAGAAAGAGTAAGAGAGGGTCGTTTCCTGACTTTTGGTCCGGTCTTGTCCATCATGCTGTCATGCGGGACGAGTTACAGATCAAGAGAGAGAGAGAAAGAGAGACCAAGAGAAGGATGAATGAGGCCAGAGTGCTGACTCACAGCAGTGTTGAGTGTGTGAGGCCCCTGGAGGCCCTCGGTGGGCACCTTAGGTATAGATAATGATCTGTGCCCCTGACCTCTCGCCCCCTGCGGGTCACCCGCTTTCTCCCGCTGCAGAGCATGACGCCCCAAGAATTTTAATCCAGTCCAGAGACACTCACGCCTCTCCTCTCACCCAGAGAAACATATATATATATATCAGCTTTTTGTAATTAGTCTTGAGTGCTAAAGGCCTATAAACAGAAGCCTTTCACCATTTCTCATTACACATTAGAGGGGTTCACATTAGAGGGTCGAAGGAGCGCAACTTCAGCTTTTCAAAGAGTATTGTAACTGCATTCGTGCTCTAGTATGTTTGGCCCTGTTGGTCCCTGATTCGCTGGACATATATTGTGATTGAATCTGTCAGCCAGTCTTCATTTACAGTGTAAAACTACAGAAACCTTCATAAACAATCAATTGCATATTAGATAGCATAACCACTCCATGAGAATACTTTACATGATGTAGTTTGTAGTAGCATGGATTTCTTTGACGTTTGGTTCCCATCACCACCTATGTGTACAGTTCAGACTTGCTCTAGTAAGTTTCTCTAGTGTGGAAAAATCTTAAAAATGGAACTACTCGGAAGAACTAGTTTCTATTTTAACTATTTGATTATACAGATGTATACAGATATATAAAATGTAAATATTACATGAGTAAGGAGATCCAAGCCATAACTATGTTAAAAGGCACATGCAACATGTCATGGCGAGTTAGATAATCTGATCACCATGATGTTGTTAATGGCAGTGTTAATGTTAAACGCGTGTGGCTGTTGATGGCTGCAGTTAATTTGATTACGAATTTTGCAGGACAGAGGTTTTTATTTACACTAATGTCAAATACCTGAGTGATCTTAGCAACAAAAAAAAAACAAATTAAAAAATATTGGAGGCTTGAAAAGTAAAGGAAGCTTATGGTGGTAATATAAAGGGCTGGAACAGCGGTGTTAATGCTCTCGTCGAAGAGAAGCAGAGGAGTTAGAGGAGCAGAAATGCTAATTAGAAACAAAGCTCTGTAAAGAATTTAAGACTTTGAAAGCCACACTCTCTTGGCCCAAAAAAAACAATCTTGCCCGCGCAAAAGATCAACTGCGGTTTCTTGTTATCACAACAGCTAATGAAGGCTGCTAGGGTTTAATGGGCTGGCCCGAGCCAGGAGAGGCTTTATTACAGGAAAGCGTCGATTTTGATCCTCTTTCATTCCAAATAAAAAGCCTCGCAAAAACGAGCCATAATGAAGAAAATGCCCAGCTAATATAAACGAGGCCGACTGTAAGCGCAACAGCTTTGCTTGGTATAAAAAGTTGCTAAGCAGCACACACACTTCTTATTAATGAGTCTGTATTCTATTTCAAAGCCATCACATATTTTTTTTTTTCAGTTTCTAGCGCTGCTTCTATAAACATTGCATGATTCACACATTCTACACGAAAACCAAAAAACTTGAGCTTATAAACTCACTTAACCTTCTCAAACCATAAAAAAGTGGGTGATGTGGGGGCATTGCATTGTGAGTGTTTGTGCCCACCAGTGATAATGCATATTAATGAACCAAAAATGTTACTTATGTTACACATAACAAACTATTAATCAAATAAACAGTTCAAAGAAACAGTAGACTTAAAGGTAATCCTTTATTGACATGATCGCTTAGTAACACTACATTTTTTATTACCATTGGTGCATATTTCTGGTTTGACAGCAGCTAGTGTGCTGATGATTAGACTTTGCAACTGTAGCCACTGTAGCTCCTACTGGACCTGATAAACATAGTGCATTGCTTAAGTTCATGTGAAGCCTGCTCACTTAATGAAAATGATGTTATTGAATTACTGAAATAGATAAATATACTATGTACAAATATTATATATTATATAGTTGCTGTCCAATGAAACACATGTGTCTCCATTTATGACGAGTTTTCTACATCATTTAAACACGGCAATAGTCGTTTACGTTGTCTGAAAATTTCATGATGGATGAACCAATAGAAGTGCTTGGAAAAAAAAATTCTGGTTCCATTGACTTACATTCAAAGTTAAGTATGTGTTTATTCTCTCCTGTAAAGTTGCGAGACTTGTTTTTCATTGGACAGTGACGATATATTATTATTATATTATCATATAAGTTTATGTTTTGTGTTTTTTTTATAATGCAGCACTTCTGGTTCTTCTTCTCTGGTCAGATTTCTGAAAATAATAAATATTGGAACATATGTATCGTGACATAGTTTCTCAAAGTATCGCAATATTATATTTTTGCCATATTACTCACGTCTAGGTACAGTTTACATGCCTATATATTACCATAGCAATGTCCAGGGTTGGACTCTGTGTGTGCAGAGCTGGGGGGGATCCAGATGTGGTCCCGGCTGGTTGTGTGCACGAGTGTGTGTGTGTGATATGTGTTGCCTGGCCGTATCTCCAGCACTGGAGCCGGGCAGAGGAAGGCTTCTCCCTGTGCTGTCAGCTCCGCTTTGCGTCCAGGCCGCACTTCTCCTTGATAGCGTCCATCATTCGCGCTAGTTCAAAGAGCCTCTAGCTGCAGGTCTTTGTCAAAAGCCCAGTTGGATATCTTTTATGTTTGAGATGTAGGATTTCTTAGGATGACTTTGATTATTTATTTATTCCACTTCTCTTGTGTGATAGTGCCAATATTTTACACGAAACTGCTCGGGCCTGCTCTGAGACTCATCTTACTTTATTGTAGAGCTTTTGGCTTTGAAATTCCTTTTTTTGAAAGGTCTGGTGCTTTTTTTCATTATTTTTTGAAGTTTCTTACTCTTTTTTTTCTTTCGCTCTCTCCCTCATTCCCTCTATCGCCCCTTCTCCCTCTCCTCTCTCTTCCACAGGCCCTCACCACATTTTTCCAACTTTCCACACTCCGATTCCCATTGACATGCGTCACCATGAAGGCAGATACCACTACGAACCTCACGCCCTTCACGCCTTGCACGGGTAAGTCATGCAGCCTTCTCTTCTGTATAAAGAGTTTTTACTCAAGTTTTACATAAATTAACTTAGGTCTGTATTGCTTTCTACAACTAGTCCCATATGCCCAGCAAAATAAGGCTAGACGTTTAAACAAGCTGACGATGGCTACTCATTTAGTAGACTTTTGAACTTCCTATTGTACAGGTGCTTGACTGTAACTGTAGCATTTAAGGTGGAGCAGAAGTTCAGATAAGTCATTTGTCACCTATGTGCATCCCATAAACATATGCTTCTGACCATCAGACATTGTCAGAATTTGGCTGCAACACCATCTAATACAGCTGACCGAGTCAGATGGCTTCTCATTCAAGCCTCATTGGTTTTGTGTCCATGTTACGCTAAGGCTGACTCCAAAAGACCCGAAATTTCTTTGTATTCACTGCCTTGAAAACAAAGAAGACAACTTCAGATGCAACAAACTAGACAGCGGCATGTGGTTGTGGTTTCATTTGAAACGTGACTGAAACATGCCTGGCTTAGTCACCCAGCTAAAATGTTAGTGTGGTTCACTCTGTTTATCTTTCACTCCCTTGTGGTGTATTGGTATTGCGAATATGACAAAACTCATACTAAGAATTTTAGTGTACTGTTTCATCCACTATTGCAGTTCAGACAGAAACGTACTAGAGATGGAAGGATCGATCAGCTATGTATTGGTATGTGACACAGACTCATCCAGAGCGTTTTTAAAATCTGTAAAATTAACTGTGTCTCGTGGGGGGAACCAAGACAAAGACATTTAACACTACTAATCTGATACAGCTTTTACGAGTACCCCACACGGCTGAATACAGTGAGTATCAGCAAACAGCAGAGCTAGCACTAAACAGATAACCCACAACACCGTGCAGACCAGATCTGACCGGTTACGAAAAGTACAGCAACAACAATTCAAGATCTACATCTAATGATTGCAGTTTTTAGTTTAACATAATCGAGAGTCTGCGTTTAAGAACTGCAGTTTTTACTGGATTTACAGACCATGTTTCATGACTTGCTGGCGCTAATAACTACATGTAGCCCTGCCGTGGTGTATACCCCGCCCTCGATCGGTTTCGGCTTTCGGTCGATCGAGCTGAAAGGTGATCAGCGATCGGAATCGGCCTCAAAAACGCTGATCGCTCCATCTCTAAAACGTACCTAATAAATTTGCCCGAGAAGTTACTATACACTCTCATTTTGAATTTGCTTTACAAATTCTTGAGCAGCACAGCATTTCAACTATTTCTCTTTCCGCTACAAACTGGGAACTGCATCTACAGTACTCCTTAATAACTGCTGAAGCCTGCATGAATTACCTCAAGGTGACACTAACATAACAACCAAACCAATTTTTGCAATGTATTCTAAATGCTTGACACAATAAGAGCCTGTTTGTTATTTAGATCCATTCTCTGAACAACTTAATTCTTCAGACTTTAGCTTGACAGGGTGGCACCAGATGCTAAGCAGACACAGCTTGATTTAATTCTTGAAATATTCATGGAGGGCATTTTATTTTTTTTGTTTTGTTTTTTTCATATCGATACATTTCCTTAAGTAACTCCAAACACTTTTGCGCTCCCCTGCAGGGTGTGATTTCCCCAACACTGGCCAAATAAATATCGAAGACAGATGAGGGATTGGTGATCATGTCAGTAAAGCAGAATCTTAGCATTTCCCCTGAAATCCCTCTGTTTCACTTGGATATACTGAGGCATTTGGCAACCACAGTCTAAAAAGAAAAATACCTATTGACACGATCTTACCATTAACAAGGGTTTAAGAAGTGTAGAATGTGCTGTATACACTAGATACCGCACACTCCTAGGCCATAATAAGACAATATCACCTTCCATTGGTTCAGCCGTGCAACCAAATACTCTTGTTCTAAAACAGCATGCCAGGCCACCACAGTAATGTAGGGTAACCTCGAGACCCGGGCACTCCTACACGTCCCATATGAATTTTGAAATAGGGTCTTGGTGTTGTAAAAGCTGATGGTTAAGTGGGCCAAACTAGTTTTGAAGTTGCACTTTGTTGGTGTTTTTGCAGTTTTCTTTTTTTTATTATTATTATTATCATCACGCATTCAATTGAACTTCGAAATATATTTTCTGGGTTTTTTTCTGATGAAATGGGGTCTGCTGGCTCCAAGCTAGGTTTTATCTTAAGAAAAGGACCGAATAAATCAATAGAATTCGAGAAGTTGTGTTCTTACATTTTAAATTCACAGATTTGATGGTGATACATATGGTGTGCCTGGTAGCAGCCAGCCTATTCATCATACACAGTGGCGAGTATAGGGTGGGGTGGGGGGGAGCCTGTCTTACTACTCGGCCACCTTGATTAATGTGATTTGATCTTGACAGTGGACCCCTAATTCATCAAGACCTTGATCTAGCTGTCTTTTCCTCTGCCTGTGCCAAATTCATCTAATTACAGGGACGTTGTGCAGCAAATTAAGCATGGTGTCGCTTGTGGCATGCCGAGGCACTTTGTTACAGTGTGTCAGAGGGCACCGCTCTGATTGTCTAACATGACACCTCCGTACAGTGCGCTTTATCATTGTTTGCATATACCATAATGAGGGTGCTGGTTATTTTGTCAGAGCTGTCAGCTGAGCTGCGGCAGGAAACTTCTCTGTCGGGGTTTTTTTTTCCCCTGGTGCAACGAGCGACGCTTTTGCTGTCTCTCCGATTGCCTGGGCTGACAGCGGACGAGGAGATTCATCTGTGGAGCGGAGCAGGGCTCTGTGGGAATTCTCACAGCAGAGACAGAGAGGGCCGGGGGCTACGGAACCAGCCACCCACTCGTCTCACTCGCTGACACACACACACACGTCGACACAAACTTCCCTTGCACTCCACACCGCTCAGTGTCAGAATGCTGCCACAGCTAAAGACATCACTTTGAACCGAGGAAGGAAATGCAGCATGATGCTTGACAGAGCCTTTGCTGTTTTGATTTCAGGTCTGTAGTGGTCCTGTGTCAGATATAGTCCAACGCGTAGTCAAGTGACTTAAAGCAATAGGTTGGGGGTAAATATAATTTATATTGTTTTCCCTTTATCCTAGATGCAGTCAATCTTCCAAATATTTTTTTTTAATGTCTAAAGTTCTTTAGGTTTGCACTGGAGCAATAGAGCTACTGCACTGCAGCTTACAAGTCATGGAAGCCTAAAATTACACCAATAGACCCTTTTCACACTTTCAGATTCAGGTGACAATATTGGTTTAATTCCAGGTGCAGTCCAAACATGTTTCCTGCTCATGCAAATGGCTAACTAGCTATCAGACTCTCTGTTGTGTTTATTACCAAGAACAAATGTCAGCGCACTGGCTGGTTAGCTGAAGGCAACTTGGACTGCAATGCATGTTAAAGCATGAGTTTGTTCTGGTATAAGCAGTTTTGAGTGGATCGCTAACAAAAGTTTAGTTTCATTTTTAATAACTGCTCTTCAGAGCTAAACCAGAGCTGCCAGATTATGGTAGTATGGTTAGCATTTTTAAAACTGTTTGCTTTGAAATAATTATTAAACCTCAATATCACCGTCTTCAAAGTAATACATAAGTTATACTTAAGTTTTATAATACAAAAGCACAATAAATAAATAAATACACTTTATGCAATAGTGTACTTACTACATAAACAAACTCAAATTCTTTAAATCTGTTCTGCTGAAAGTAGCATACTTTTAATATATCTCTTCCCAGAAAATGAAAAGTGCTTTAACAAACAACTTGTTTAGGTAGTTACCCTAAAGAGAAAGTTAAAAGTCTTCTCTGTTCTCGTTTATGAAACACTGCCACTGTAGAAAGGTTTTGCCTACTATGATGGCTTTGAATACAGAAGTGTCGAAAGGGTCCATTAGCAAACACATGGATAAATATACATACAAAATTCAGACTTCAGGATCTCATTTGATCTCTGATTATTAGTAATTTATTTAGTAATTTAGTAATTTATTTAGTAATTTATTTATGTGAAGTCATGCAGTTTGCACACTGCTAATTTGTTGGTAAAAGCTTTTATCATTTGTTACTTTGCTAGCATACTAACTCTTTTTATTGTGTTAGCCATTAAGTTCAAGTATAAAACACTGAAGACTGAAAAAGACTGAAAAATAAATGGCTTTAAGAAAGTGCCTACATCTACAGTAATTGGTAATTTGTGTATATCTGATATCATCAAAAGAATAAGCACCTCCAAAGCAAAAAAAATCCAGGCTGACAGAAAATTCCATGTGCAGCAGACAGAAGCTGGAATATTTTGGTTAATGCTCAGCTCAGGTCCTCAGCTTTGGGGAGAAGGCAAGTCTGAGCAGACTCTGATTGGTTACTATTCACTTATAGCTTCAGACCGGTGAAAAGTAACCATAGTCAACTGTCATTCAAACATAATTACCGAACTGCTGCATGGCATGCAAAACAAAGTAAATGCCCTTAAAAAAACACAATTATCACCCAGGCATCCTCCTCCCAAATGATCTGCACAGCTTTCTTGTTCTGTTCATTCAGAGAGCTGAACATTTTATAACATATATGGGGGAGAAAAGCTAGTCTTTGTATGTGGATAACCTACAGCAGTACAGTGAGAACACTGTGGGCCCTTGGAAGAAAATGTGATTTATCTAAATCAGAGCGGCAGCCCCAGGGTACAGACAAGTCTCTGTCACACTGCAATTCATCCCACTTACACACAGACACTCACACACATAGCGTATATATAAAGAGGCACATACTACATGCCTAAAGTTTGAAAGGAACATTTGGGTTAAAAAAAGAAGGAGATTTTTGGGAAGCTAACCATAAACAATACTGTGCAAAGTCTAAGTCACCTAAGAAATTAATTTTATTTATCTCAGCACTACCTGTATTTTGGCTATAAAATCACAAAATGACTTTAAAATAAAAATGAACAAATGTTAAAGTAAAACAAACAATACAAACTACCAAGAATCTTTCAGAAAAATCCAGTTTGATTCCAGATTCTAGATCATAAAGTGCCACTGATTAGCTAAACTAGGAATTGGACGATATCCACATGCAGCATCCCCAGTCCAAAATCTACTGTGCTGATTGGTTGATAATCATATCGTTGATGTCTAATGAAAAACATGTATCTCAGTTTTTGTAGATTTTTAGTTTTCTACATCATTTGAACACGACAGCTGTCATTTACATTGTCTGAAAATTTCATGATGAATGGACCAATCGCTTCAAAATAACCTGGAAAAAATCTGGTTCCATTGACTTACATTAAATGTTAAGTATGTTTTTGGTCTCTCCTTTAAAACTGCAATTTTAAGATACTTGTGTATCAATGTTTATATTTACTAGAAAGTATTGAAAACAGCGATGATCGGAAACCAATACGAAGTTAAAAAGACACAGTCTTGTAATGTATTTACACTAGTTTTATACTTAATTAAAGTTTGGAAATTAGCTTAATATTTTTGAAACTTTGTATATCACCGTTTCCTTCACTACTCTTAGTCTGTAGTGAATGTGTACATATCAATATCTAGTAAAATGCTTATGCACGCGATGTAGCATGACAGCACATTACACCCGACGCACACACTCAGAAAAACATGCCCATGCACATATGGATACAGACACCCCGCGGGCAGTCTGATATGTGCATCCGCACGCCCACAAATTCAAACCCGGACTCGCCCACACCCACACCGTGACACAATAGCGCGATGGCGGATGCTCATGACCCCTGCAGAGTCTGTGAATGGGCATTAAAGCCAAGGCACCAGCCTCCATTACCCTGAGTGGCCAGACAATGGGTGCGCTCAGGCACCTGACTGCCTGGCACACGGCTAAACAGGTGCGCTGCCCATCTGCTGGGCATGAATGCTAACACAAACACGGGCACCCACAACAATGCCCCCGTCACAGGAGTCTGGCACCGCTGCTCATCCTCAACAATAGCCTAGCATCTCCCAACACTGAGGAGCGAGAGAATGAATAGGGAAACAACCCTGCTTTGTAGCTATGTTGTTATTACACAGAGCAGCATTATGACACGGATTGTTTGCTGACTGTCAAAAATGGAGATGTTTGTCTATGTTGTAATTGCAGCTGCTCCCGTTATTGCTCTCAGGGGAAAATATCAGATATTAGGTAATGTCTCTTACCAAAAAGGCAGCAATTAAATCACCTTTAAAAAAACCTCAGACTACAAACTCATTCTACAGCCCCTTAATGGACTCTCTCAACCCTTTAAACTGCACACACGCTGGTATGTGGGCCCACTTATTGAAGGGTGTCAGTCCGTGCTCCTCAGCCCAAGCTTACCGTGCTCATTTGGACCTGCTGAACTCCAGACCCCAGGCCTCTAAGCTTCTGCTGGCTGCAAACCGGGCACGCCCCCGCCTGAATAATCCTGGTGCATTGTGGAAGCCGTATGCCCTAACTCCTGCTGGAGGTGAGAAATCAGTGGTTTCTGAGGTCTCACGTTCCTCTGTTGCCCAGTGGGCCTATGCTTCAACACTTCAGCCGTCTGCTCCTCATCTGAAACAAGAGAACCACTTCGCAGGCTAGGCTTTAAAATTTCACAAACGTGCATATTGCATGACTTATTTAGTTGTGCACAGGCTGTTTGGTCTGCTTTGTAGATAAGATTTGAATGAGATGTTCAGTTTTACATGAGGGGTGCCTGCTGCCCGATGAGAAAGACCCACTCTATGATACATGTTGGAGTAATGGCATCTACATGAGATTAATTGTAACTAGTAGTGGGTAACTATGAGAAGGCCCAATGATTTCTGTGAAATAAGAAATACATCTCTCTTTTTTTTCTTCATTCACACCTCTTATTGTGTTAAGGTAACCATACATTCTCTTTGTCAATGACATGCTTTCTTTGTAGGATCTAATATTGTCTAAAATGTCCTGGACTTGGCTTTGCTCTCATGTTGACTTTTGCTTACTGCCCCAGGCTTCTGTCCTGCCCCCAGTGTTCACTTTTTGAAAACCAAAATATGTTCACCCTAGTTTTGTTTAAACTCTGCAAGTATTGTAGGACTCTTGCTTTTCCAACAAAAGGCTCAATTCCTTGAAAAGCCAAGCTCTGATTTTTTTCCTCTGTGGTATCTAGGTAGATCCAACCAAGGCTCCCCCATTGGTTAGTCATCCAGGAGTTATACGAAAGGCATAACGTGTTAGATTAACCACTAATAATATAAGGAACCAATAGTGGAACTAGTCATGTTTCATTTAAAATAGGTATGAGCAGTTTTGTAAGAAAAATATCACATTCCAGAAGTCCTACATACATCATTGACTGTGAATACGAGTGCTGGCCTGACCAGCCTTCTTCAGTCACTTGTAAGATGAATAAAACAGTGTTGGACTCTGTACTGGGACTCTTACAGAAGCTGCTACGAGGTCCCTTCCTGCTACAAGGTTTCTCTTACAAGCTTCAAACAAAACAAAGAACTCTAGACTGACTGAAAAGGTTTTGACAATTATGTCCTAAACCGAAGGCCTAGCTCTAATAGCCACAGCTAGCAGCTGTTATTAGTATTTTTATCCATTCTGCAACCTTTCTTTTGCTTTTTGGGAATTACGTTAAAATGAAATAATCATATAAATATTTATTTGCAATGATGCTGCTAGAGTTGGAAGGATTTTTGTTTATTCAGTGACATCACAGGGAATAAAATTAAAAACATTATTTAGAAAGTGCCTCTCGCACAACACTCTCTTGTTTAGCTGTCATTTTCCAACACGAAAAATCAGGCTATCGAGTTGTTAAAACAGGGTGGAATATATCACGAGCATTAATTAGTTACTGGCTAAGGACCAGTTTAATAAAGTTTAATGATGTCAGTTAGTGGAAAACATTAACAGAGGGGTTTAGTTCATCGATACAGTGTGTCTACTGTGGCAAGAACACTCCATTAATCTAGATGACTTCCAGACAAGGAGCTGAATGTCATCATTCTACAACGGTAGAGTGAGGTCACTGAGACGGGAGACTTTTGGTCTGGCCCAATGCCTTTTTTCTCATGTCTCCTGCTTGGAGTTCAGAAGAGATGAAACAGCCTAAAGAACATGAAACAAGAAGCCTGGGATGTTTGATGGAGTGGTTGATCTACAGTGGTCAGTGCTGGATCAGAAGTTTGCCCTTGTAAAGACAGATAAGATCACCTTGAAGCCAGGTCTGTTAGATCAGAGTCATATGGAAGACTTCAAGTTTGTGTAGATGAGCAGACTGGAGATGACGCCTGGCTGTGTTACTTGGTGGAAGGGGCCGTCTGGCATGTCTCGGCTCAAAACAGTGGAGTCTTTATGGACCCAAGCATCTGTATCTGACCCAGAGAGAGGCTGGCTTTAAGACAAGCTTAGCAGTCTGTGGCCAATCAGTGGAAAGTGAGCGCATTCAGGTCTATCTCAACACAGTCCAGGATGAGAGAACCATAGAGTGAGCCGCTCTTTGTTAGACCGGTGCGCCATTGGACCTTGGATTCTTGGCAGGGATTCTCAGCATACCTCAAGGTTTCAACTCTTAATAACCTGGAGCATCTTGAGTCATTTCAAAGAAAAACTCCTCTGTTATTTGCCTCCCTAGCTGCATCATGCCTCAACTTTATTTTATCCCCCTAAAACAGAAAGCAATTGACAATGAATATTATGCAGCTGTTTTTGTCCTTCTTTCTGAAGGGGGTTTTGAAGAAAAGCTTGCTCACGCATGAGTCCTGTCAATGGGTCTTTTGGGTCGGACCGATGTGCCTCCTGCATTCCGCCGTGCACTCTGAAAAGCTTATAAAATGGCCCGGGAAGACATGCGGGCCTAAACGAAGCAGTTTCTTTCAACCCAAATGAATGTCCCACTGCTTCTTTGTGTGGTCTGGGAATCATCAAAAAAAGACTGGTGGGGTTGAAAATCAACCGTGCCTAAAGAAAGAAAGGGGAGTGAAAAAAAAAAAGAACGAGCCAAGCGACCGTGATCCTTAGCTGCTGAGATCCTTAACTACAGTGCAGTCATTTCCTTCCAGGAGAGTGGGGGAGCCGCAACGCGCCTGCTTTGTGTAATGAAGTCTGGCATCCTTTCACTGCTGAAAGCACTTTTGCGAGCTAAAGACAAGGCTCCAGAGAAGCACGTTTGAATAAGCTACGTTGAACCCAAAAAAGACGTTATGTCAGACATAAAGTAATTCAATCAGCTAGCCCAAGAGAGGGTTTCACAATCAGTGTTAGCATTGCCCAACCTGGCTTAGAAGGCTAAACTGTAACCAGATCCTCCAGCAGCTTGGCTATTCCTTCTAGATGTTTTGCTGTCAGCGCCCACAGGAGGGTGAAATAGTCTAGAAGTGGCAAACCTCTGTCAAGGAAACAGCAAAATTACAATTAAACACCCTACTTTTTATTGTTTTCATATGGGATGTGAGACTTGTGCTCATCTAGACATTAACTATAGGTGTTTATTTTCTTGTGCTTTGTCATTTTCACTGTAACTCATATTAATAGCACTGACGTTGAAACTTAAGATGACATTGACAGACATCTCTTGATACAGACCTTAATGTCTTTCATCATGCTGAGTAACTGAGCATCCACACTGATAATGAAAAGCCTCTCATAGCTGTGTGAACTTTTTGATTTAGATCTCAGACTCTTTGGCTTTGTTCACCTTACAAGCCTCTTTGCTCAATCTACACTTGTTGATCAGGTCTGATCTTTCTAACTGGATAGATGGGTGAACAAAATACATCTGTTCCAACCCGGCCATTCTCATAAAGGTAATTTGGACACTAATTGGACATGCATTAGTCGAGGACCACATAGAGGAGTGTCTCAAATCTGATTTACAAAGGCCAAGCTGTTTGTCGCAAAGCTTTTCTTTTGTGTGACATCATACTTAGTCAACGCTGATTTGGACTTTCATTAGATAACCATCGGCTTTAAAAACTCTGAAGACGTTTTAACCTCTATGCTCTTATTATTACTATTATTATGAATTTTCCCGAGTTCTGTGTAATGGAAAAGCATTTCTGAGGTCATTTGTGAGGAGTTTGCATACATTTTGTCTGAACATCATCTGGAGATGTAAGAAATCACATGTGTAATCCTGAGAAGCTGAGTAGGACATTTATTTCTTGAGCAACCTTCTTGCCCATAACATGATCTACTCTTAACTGACTGTGGGCTGTATCACACAAACCCCTGTGGTCATGTAACATGATCGCATGCTTGCGTGCCATTCAGTATTGGTGCCCAACCCAGCAAGCTTCGCCTCGTGACTGCCCTCAGTCTCAACCCCAACCCAGATCCCAACACAATAAGACCAGCAGACATGATATCATGCTCTTTCATGAATCAGTGAGACACTGCAGATCAGACTACTCGAGACGAGTTGGCGCTCATTCAGGCACAGACTGAAGTCTCTTTGCTGGGTTTATGCAGTGAAAATCGCCTCAGGCCAAGGAACCAAACCCTATCCATCACAACTCTAACTCCACATAAAAACTGCTCCTTGGAGAAATTTCAGCGGCGGATTGGTTGGTTTTGATTTTAGCCGCTTTTGCCTTGAAGGGGAATCTGGAGTGATTTGAAATCATTGTTGAGGAAAATGACTGATCACACCATTAGTTGAAATTGTTGATTAGAGATCTCCCGATCCTCTTTTTTTTCTTTACCCGAGCTTCTTTTAATATTGAATATCCGTTCCAGTATTTGTATTTTCATGGATAACCCCAGTGTGCATTTCAAGTGCAATAATTTTAGCAGACATTCGCATTCACATTTTTCACCCAAAACTTCTGTAAGCACATCCCCAAAACCTCTCTCGAACCACACAAACCACTATCCACATTTACTAAGTTTGTGCAGACTTGTCAGTGTGGTTTAGGGCACAGTGTGGCTCACGAAGAACTATAAAAATGAAAATTAATTTCTTAATTTCTGTTGTGGTTTCTATTATTTGTATAATACCTGTTCTTTATATAATGACTGTTTAATCTGGAACTGTTTAAACATGAAGATGCATGTATATCAACAGAAACAGTTCTAATCTAGCATCCATATTTCAGTGTGCTGAAGTCCAAATGTTGTGTTTTGTGCATTTTTGGGAATGTATTTACAGAAAAACATTGGGTAACCATTGACTTAAAGTGCTCGATAGTCTCATTGGTCCACTTCTAAACTTGCGAATTTATCAAGCTTAATATAGTCGATCCATATCCATGCTTTGATCAGCAAATTTTCAATAACACAGGCATCCTAATAATTGTTAAATATTTGTCCTTACTTTTCAGATGATAGGGAGAGATGAAAGGAATAATATAGAGTATGATTACCATTATTGACTCCCCTCTTTTGTTTTCTTTCCCACAGACCACCAGGGTTAGCGGGCAGCCCGGTCATCTCTGATATTTCACTTATCCGGCTCTCTCCAGGCGGGACAGGCGAGTCGCCCTTCAGCCCCCCGCACCCCTATGTCGCTCCCCATGTGGAGCACTACCTGCGCTCAGTCCATGGTAGCCCCACGCTCTCCATGATCTCAGCCGCCCGTGGCCTCAGCCCTGCAGACGGTGAGTGTTCAAAGACAAGCACAGTTCTCTTTAGTTCAGATCTGTTTCAGGTACTGCTCTTTAGTTTAGCGCAGTTCATGTGACTTCTGTTGTGTTTTGCTTGATTTAGTTTAGTCTGAGCTAAAGCAAACTGAAACTCAAACAAAACTTGCAATGTGATTTTCTCAGTTTAATTGGTGGTTGTGGATTATTGATGGACATTGTCATTCTAGCATACAGATATTCGTCTTAGTAGATTAAATATTAATTTGTTTATTGCTCTGTAGGTCAGATTAAAGTGTATAAAACTTTTGGCAAATTATTGAGAGCCTATAACCAACTGTTCAGGTATTATTTGTTAACTGATAAGACACTAATATTACAGACATGACCCAATAAAACATCACACAGCACTGTCTTATATAAATAAAGCTTTAGGCTCTTTTGGGTGACACAATGCTACATGACAGATATGATAACGTTTCCTGCACAGTATTTGCCCAAGTTCACAAACATATGGTCTGGCTAGCTTGACGTTCATTTGCATAGTTTTAACACCAATCGACAGCTCTCTATTTCTTTATAGCTTGTTTTCAAGGTGAACAAACACATTTGCAGGCCTTTGGCCTATAATACATTTTTGTATTTTGTATATTGCATGTGTCCTGTGGCTAAATATTTAAATTATATAATAATTTATAATTATGAAGTAAGTTTAGGATCATTGAAGCTCTGTTATATCAACGTCGGTGGCACTGCTGGTTAAAATATAACCGCATTGACTTCAGCAGATGAGTTAGAAATCAGAGTGGACCCCAGTAAACCTAAAGATGTGTTTCACCAAGTAGATCCACCTGAACAAGGGTCACCTTTACACTCTCATGTGTACTAAAATTGACCCTCCAGTTAATTAAACACCTCCCCATTCAAGTATCAGAAGTTAAATTCACTTTTTAACTAAAAGCACTGGTCAAACACCTATGTATTTGTTTTGTTGACACTTAGTTAATCCAGTTCTGACTGATTTTTAGCCCTTTTGCCCCAGCCTTCTTCTAACCTAGAAACTTATGAAAGGCACCAATGCATTTCCTTTGATTTCTGTTAGCCCAAGACACGAAATATTTTGCTCTTTTATTGGGCAAACTGGCATTTTAAGTTCTTTAATGAAAAAATGCATTGTCTATTCCAATCAAAAGAATCAAATACAGTCCAACACAACACTGAGGAAGTATGAGGCAATTGTCTGTTTAGCATAATGAGTCATGCCTAATTGCAGGATAGCATTTTGGTTTAGGAGCAGCAGCAGCATTCAAATTGGTTGCATCGCTAGTTATGATATTCAAAATCCCGTTCATTTAAAAGATTCAAATAACAAAATAGTCCAGTTCTAATGTGCAACTGTGTCATTATCTTCTTATACATGACTAGAACTTGGAACTCTCTTGCTCTGTTGCCTTCAGCTATGGAGGGCATGCATGTTGGGAAGAGAGTGGAAATGAAAAAAAGTGAAAAGCAGCGGGGCAAAATTCTCCCTGACGTGCTGACACTTCTCTCTTCGCAGCTGAATTACAATAACAGGTTGAGGCGAGCAGGCCGAATAGCAGGCCAAATAAATCACCTTTTACAGTCTGTCAACAGTAATGTGTCTGCGCTTTTAAACTTAAATAAGCAGTGCACAGGAGATCCCGACAGCGATAAAGCTAGAAAAAAGGGTGGGAGAGAGAGAGAGTGGAGGCTATTTTAACTTGAATTAATGCAGATAGGTAGACGTGGCCTTGAATATGAGATGTTACTTGCGGATACAACTGCCCCCCTTCTGAAACGTTAGCAGCCAGCCCCAGCTATTCAGGACAGCGTTATTGTTGGCTTTTATTTTAAGCACGCATTTATTTCTTCACAGGAATATATAGAAATAATAGGTTTGGGATTAGATTGTGGATCGTTTTTTTGGCCAGGGGTCGTTTCAGCAGAGCGTAAATTGTGCTGAGCTATTTCCATAGCAGGACAGAGCAACTATAGAAACTTTAGTAACTCCACAGCTTTTCAACTCCACAGCCTTTCAACAATGTCCAAAATCACACTAAAGTTAACATTTCTGTGTGAAAAGATTGCCCACATCCTGCATTTTTCTTGTATTTTTCCTGATGTACACATTTATTGTTTGTTTGGGTTTAAAAGTAATAACGTTTATTTTATTATGTGCCGTAATCATTAGCGGATATGAACTGAAGTAAGTGCTGTCAGAATATGCTCACCAAGTAAGTCTGAGTGGCAAAAAAATTTGTAACAAGGCCGTTTATTTGGTGAAACAGCACAATGAGACTAATCAATCAAATAAATGAAAGGCAGCCAGACTCTAAAACTAAAACTTAAATTCTCATGATAATCATCATCTTTAATATCTGCAAAATTATTTGGCCAACTGTCTCAATTTACAAAGAAACCTGGGTTTATTAGTTTTGGTTAACTAACAACAAAACTTATCCCAATGGATATTTTTTAATAAATGCTGACAAAAGCTTTAATTAATGAGTAGTATATAACTTCTGGCATGTTTTATTCCAAAAGCCAGCATATCTGACACAAATGGGCAACTGCAAACCCATGTTTGGGCGCCTGGATTCCAGTATTCCAGTATTCACAGCTTCCTGTTCCATCTTAAATGTTGCTGCAATTGCATTCGTACATTATGATAACTTAAAATATGAACAAGAAGCTGTTAAATAGGGAGCCAACTTCAGCCTTTTTTTAAATGCTTTTGTTTTTTCAGTGTTCACACTAAACGCTGATGAACTGACACTAGAGCTGACACTCAGTTAAGTCTTTCTTTCACTCACTGGGCATAACCACAGTGGCTCCCACCAACTGTGACATTCGGTGTACCCTCTATTCCACCATTTTCCAACAGGCTGTTTTTGTTACTGTGCCTTTAAGACTGATACATGTAAAGTGAGTTCTGTTTTGACTGTTGTGCATGATGTCTGGTTTAAGAGCCAGTCTAGGCTGACAAATTCTTAAGAACTTCAGCTTGAAGGAGCTAAACTGCTGCAGGCTGAATGGGGGGAATGATGCAAATGTGCTGGTTTTTGTGATATAGAAGTAGTGAATTCAAAAGGGCCTATTTCTGCAGCTTAGTTTCCCTGTATGCATTGTATGGACTTTGACACTGTTTACATATTACATCAAGCTCTTATTTACACCTCTATTCTGCTTGTCGGTCTTGTTTTATGCCTCATTCAGTCAAGGATGAAACACTCCTTATAACTTCAGCATGAATGGATGAGGATAAACAGCTGTAGAATGTATAGGATAGGATATATTCATATGTTTTGACTTTCATAACAAAAAAAACCCCAACATTTTGCCACTGTACCCACTGAGTTGTGAACAGTCCATTCTGAAAATAGTGTTTATGCACTCTTCTTTTAGTACTGTATTTAAAAGTAAAAGCCTTTCTATGGTGATGGACACTGTAAGCACGTTTTACCATGGAAGGAATTTCTGCTAAAGCACAGTGGGGCCCTTAATTTGTTTTGCCACAATACAGTGCACATGAAACAAAGTGTTAGACATGGGAGAGAGAGAGAGTTGTACTTCAAACACATTTAGGCCTAATTGTCTGTGAGAAATCAGTGGAAGGTGTGTCACACACGCAAAAACACAGACATACGCAGTTCTGAGAGTACAGCAGACATACGAGTGCAACCGCAACTCTGACCTTGTTTATGGGAGAAGGAAATTTAGGAATCTTTCTCATTTGCAAGTCACGATTTAAATATTTCACTTTTATCAGTTTATTTTCTGTCGGTCTGTTTCAGTGTGGGCTGTGTCAGGGTGAAACCCAAGAACCCAAGAGTCAAATTTCTGTAGTTCACTCCCTCACTTTTCCTTCTTTTTCTCCCCAACAGTAGCTCATGAGCACCTGAAGGAGCGCGGCCTGTTTAGCCTGCCCCCACCCCCTCCCGGAGCCAGCTCAGCAGACTATTACCACCACCTGATGGCAAGCCACAGAAGCCCTTATGGAGAGCTGCTTATGCAGGGGGCAGGAGCCTCCGCTGCTGCTGCCGCCGCCGCTGCTGCTGCTGCCCACCTGCCAGACTACATCAACCCCATGGATGGTGAGTTACAGCATAGGAGGGGAAGAGAGCATAGACGAAGAGGTTGATGATGAATTTCGATGATGAATTTCCATTCTTGTTTGGAAATCTTCAGTTTTTTAAAGAAATATGCAATATATCCTCACCTCTAAAGTTCAGTGAGTTTTCCACTTCTCACGATTCAAGTTTCCAAACACATCCATTGGTGCTGAGGTCCGAAGTCATGAGAAAGTCTGAGATTACCAAGCAGTTTGCACTATGCTAACTGGTTTCATAGTCTCCATTACTTGTTAGCTACATTAGCGTCAAACCAAAGAAGCAAAGTCAGGACACCGAACTATGGCCAAGCTATTACTTTAAGGTAACTGCTATACTGTACAGTATCCCCCCGCTCTCTCTGCCAGGAGTCTGTGTAAACACACGTGGGACAGACTGAGCTGCAGTGACATTTATGAGAGTGTTTCCCTCAGAGGAAGGCGCGTATGTTTAACATAATGAATGCCTGCTTTCATCCCCCACTTCCTAAGTCACCTTAAAAGGGGACAGACCGTCTGGAGGAGAGACCGATTCTTTCAGAGAGAGTCCCGGAGCTTTCGCATGCCACTGCCATAGCGTGATCCATCAAAGGCTGTTTAATAAAAGTGGCCATCAAACTCACCGCATATGACCTGAAATGGAGATGCTGACTAGGGAGCACGGGCATATGGGGGCTAACACTCCCTGATCACTGTCCATATTCCTACAGCATGTGGTGGTAGTCTAAAATTATGACTGAGAACCACTTTATTCTGTAATGTTTCCATAGCAATTGCAGTATTCCAACTGATTGCAAAACACTAAATGCAGTACACTATTTGATGTGGTTCAAGTTGTTTTGGTCCATCAAAATGAATCACCTGTTGCACAGGCTTAACTTGGAATCACAGCCACAGTAAACATACCATCAAAATTCACACAGTTCATTAATTAAATAGATAATCGTTTTAAATGATTTGATTATGGAAACAACCAGTAATCATGGTCATGTTCAAATTGTATAGGTCTTTGTGGATTATGTCTTAACAAACTACCCAATGAAATACAGTTGATCATTAACTGTATTAAGATAAGGTCTAGGATTAGGTTTTGAGTGGTCCAGGAGAAATATTCCAAAGGGAAATTTTCTAAACTCGAAGTAGATAGTGTGTTCGTGAACATTGAACAGACAACAATACTGTCATTAGCACACAGACCAAAACATACCAAAACAGTCCCGTCAAAAAACTCCAATTTAGTATGTGTTGTGTACTGCAAGAGTACTGCAAGAGAGTTGACTTTGTTGAGGAACTGGAAGTTGGAGCTGACTTGTAATAGCCAGTAATAACAAAAACAGTATAATTTTAGGTCACTTATTTCTCCCTTATTGAGAGTTTAAACAACTATAGAAAATTTGCTGATTCTACTGGCCAAGCCATTTCATGCTAATACTCTCTGAATGTTTTTTTATGTCAGCCATCTAATTATGCACAAACACCGTGTACTCTTTCCAGCAGGATAGCAGTAGAAAAACAGCATGCAAGAGAGAAGAGCGTGATAACATACAGTAGCTCCCTGCCCGTCTCTGCTGCTGAGCAAATATATGCTTGCCCTTACTGCACGGGTGGACAACTAAACTAAACAACCATCTACCAAAAACAAACAGCGGGCGTCCCATGTGGAGCGTCTCTTCTGTACTCCTTCACTCCCTCCCTCTCTCCGGTCCTCTCCTCCATTCACGCTCCAGCTGTCTCCCATCATCTTCAGTCTTCATTGGCTTGATGCGTGACGGGGACTGACCCACACAAAATCCTGTGCTGTGTTAAGGCGGGCTGAACGGGTCATTATGCTGTGCTCTAGGTTTTGGCTTTGATCCACAGTGCGTCAGTCCGCACCTCTGAGCTTCACTCAGTAGCTTGCAATAACTGGGGGTCCTGCAGGGTCGTACCGTGGAAGGAATGGAACAGGTCAGTGGGATGTAGATAGTTTAGGTATGATGGACAGGGATGGCTTTGTGTTCATAGATATCGGCATCTTAAATCATGTACCTCAACAATTCAGCTGATTGTAGCTGGATAAAAAGGCTATTTCATTAAAGTTACAGACAAAAAGATGGAACCTAAGTGCGGTTATATAGGGTATAAAATAGGGTGATTACAAGCTGGATTAAAGTTCATCCACTCTTGCGCACCAAACCCAATTTTTCAGACAGACATTGTTTAATAAGCTTCTCGCTAATGACATTTACTCACTCCACCAAACACTGTTCGATCACCAGCCTTGGTCGATCCCATGAACGGACAGTACTGAAGTGCCCTTGAGCAAGGCATCTAACCCCTGACTGCTCCCCGGGCACTGTGGTAGGGCTGCCCACTTCTCCAGGCAAGTGTGCTCGCTGCCCCCTAGTGTGTTCACTAGTGTGTATACGTGAGTGTTTTACTGCAAGGGTGGGTTAAACGCAGAGATCTTGAATTTCCCTCCAGGATCAATAAAGTCTACTGTTGTAGAGAGTGATGTACCTGATGTATAGTCTAAGAATTTTGTGCTTAGTCCCTGATTTGAGACACATTGTTGAGTGGACTGACCCAACAGGCTGCAGGCAAAAAAAAAAAAAAGAATAATCATAAAAACCAGACAAAGCCGTCTCACTGTAGCTTCATGGAGACTGATCCAGAACCAGACAACTACCAGTAGACGCAAGTGACACTTGTTTGATATGCTATGATCATCTTAGGCAAAGCCACAAAGCCATGGAGTCTTAGAAAACTTTGCACAGGTCTATGGATCAGACTGTGCCAGTCCCGTCCAAGCGCCTATTCTCCGAGCACATTAAAGCCTGGCCTGACAGGGTGCTGGTGTGCAGGGTTGCAGCGGGTTTAACAGTCTCTGCTGACATAAATCACTGGGGTCGGGGGAGGGGTATCAGGAGGCCCGCCTCTCCATTTGGCCATTTATCAAGGGAAGTGGCACATTAATAAACACATCTCCCCCGAGGTGAGGGCATAACAGAGACAAATACCAGTGCCAAGGCTGAACGGGCCCGTCCCACACACTCTCACAGCCCACATTAACGCCACACAAATACCAGTGCAGCCGGGCTCCACAGCCCTGCCACTGCAGCAGCAGGCTTCTGTATCAGACTAACTGTGTGATCTTTACACACGTTTGTACATGCCTGCCCTTGCATGAAATGTCTTCATTTCCTAAAAAATATATTTGCCTGAACAGTGTATTGTTTAAAAATAAAATTAAAATTAGCCGATATGATGATGTAAAGTTTAGACGTACAGACTCAGATTTCTTTCTTTTGGTGATGGAATCAGGAGACACAAAGTCAACAACTCAAATTGAGAAATTGCACCAATTCAAACTAGAGACCAGTGTCTTCTGAGGTTATAGGTGTAGCATTGATATTGGGGAAAAATAGTGGTAGATCTGAGCATGTAAAATACTGTTTTGTCTTAAAAGACCTAAAAAAAGACCAATTTTAACACTATTATACACAATTCTGACCCAGTACCTTTCATTACAATAAAAAAATCACCTAAAATCACTTTGAATGCCATTGTTTACATTTAAATTCTTTAATCATTTAGACAATTGATGCTTTTTTGATTTTAAAGAAATCCTACAATTGAAAACTATATTTGATACATTAGACTAACTCTGCTGACAGCTGATCCTCATATCGTTGAGTAAAGTACTCTTGGAAGTTGGCTGATGTTGTTGATGGAATTTTTAGCTTATTAAAGTCTGAGTGAAACTTTTTTACCCTGTTAAGGTCATGTCTCTGATCATATCAAGCATGATTCATCCTCCATCGAAGTGTAATAACGTTACTACAGTGCAGTAGCAGGCAAGGAGAAATAATATTAACCAATAATATCAGAACCTACCTCACACTATCACCCCACTCACCAATCATCAAAAGAACACACTCATGCCTTTTCACCCTTTCACACAGAAGGAAAATAATCGTGTACAATAATAATCAGGGACACAGTGCAGTTGTGGACGGTTCCCGTGCTAAACGTCTGTGTGCTGGAATGAATGTTTGAAACGACAGAGAGCCATTAGCTCATGCTAAGAGTAATGGCCTTCACAGCTACAAAGCTGGAGGATTACTTATTAGCTCTGTGCTCCGTGGGGAAGGGGCACACACACACACACACACACATACATTCTCAACCACGCCAGAGCAGAGGAATGGTTTGTGAAAGGCTGCTTGTGTTGGCACTGCCGGTGATGGAATCATTATGGACATCCGGTTGCCAGAGCCTCTGGTTACGACCCCCTAATCACACACACATAACACACATGTGCCTTTGCTTACACCAGCGCTAATGCCTCGCACCTGTTGAGCCAACAGCCAGTTAGTATTCCTTTACACTCAAAAGAATATATACAGCACTGTGCAAATGTAAGATATCACCCTTCATTTATTTAATTTCTGTCAACACCGTCATTACAACTGGAAAAAGCAGCTTCACCTCAGTTTCAGCAAGAAAACTACAGGCATTGTTTTCCAGTTCACTTCTGCTTCTCAAAGTCCAATATCAGTACATTTAGTGATGTTTAGATCTGGACTATGAGGTGCTCAGTACATTGTTCTGAGAACTCCAGTATCTTCTTTGTTTGATCTACTTTTCTGAATGAGGGCCTCTCTGCAACTACTTATACTCATAAACCCAGTTATTCAGTTATCCAGTTATCTTCTCACAGTGGAAGGATATATTGTGGATTGTTTAGGATCTGAAGTACATGTAGATATTTTTCCTTCTTCTTAATGATAAAAGCTTTAGTGCTGTTTATTTGATTGGGGAAGTTTTGATAGTCCGCCAGGTCTTCCAGGTGGTTGCCAGGAGTCCCATTTTCTCACATCTTTTAATTATTTTTAAACTCTAAAATGCAGCCGCCAATATGCGTTCACAGTCCGTGTTTTCGTTTCGTCTGTGAGAAATAACACCCATGTAGAATGATTTAGGAAAGAACTTCATTTATTAACAATGCTATCTCATCAGCGCTAAATGTTTACTTTTATGTTGAGTCTGCACACGACTCCATTATTTCAATACCTCTTTTAAATCCTGTGCAGATGGTAGCCTGGGTTATGCACAGTTTGCAAGATAAGCTGTCGTTCTAGTTAATCGTTTCATTCAGCTGCGTTGTGGTCGTATACTGTGGTCGCATTCAAGCACATTTAGCACTGCTCCTGCTTTTGTATATACATCTAGCCCTCTGTACGCATACACTCACACACCTGCTTAATTTTTCATGCACATTCCTTTTGAGTTAAAATCAATCCTTTAAATTGCCCTCATTAAACAAACCGATACATGCCTGCAATAGTTGATCCTTATCTTAGTAATTACAGTAAATTATTGGGAATGATTAATCATCCCCAGTCAAATCAGAATGAGGTCACTTCGAGTTGAAGATGAAGGTGATAAAGACACTTCATCACCCTTTTGAATTGTTACCATATTAAGTTCATTTTATGAGCATGTCTCCAGGAGCCTTTCTACATAGGTTCAAATTGTGCTGGTAAAACCCAACAGCCTTTAAGGTTAGGGTTAAGGTTCCATCTGGGTTAGCCGTTTTGGACGGAGGTACATTTAAGTGCTAGTTCAGAAATAAGTGTACTAATATTTTGGGATGCCGCTTACATTAGCAGGGGGAGATTTTCTGTTGCAAGTGCACACTTGTATTGGTATCACGTTTATTTTTAGAAACAGAAAAGTCAAAAGAAGAGTCAGAAGTACAAAAGGTGGATACAGAATGTAAATTAAATGTAAATGCAACTCTTTACATAATACAGTGAGACTACAATTAAAAATGAGTTTGAACCATTGCCTGTATGGTGTATGTGTATGTGTGTGTGTGTGTATATATATATATATATATATATATATATATATATATATATATATATATATATATATATATATACATGCTACTTTCACTGGACATCTGTGATGAGAATTCCTTCTTATTGATTGAAGGTACATACATTCTGATAAAGCTATTTTTTCCATTTACGTAGCTCTAACAAAATACACAGCTTTTAAATGTTTTTTACTTTAATTGTAAGCTGACAAAATAAGTGTTTATTCCATGGACAGAATTATAGAATTACATGATTTAGTTACTGAATGCTGGTTACAAACAAAGTAAGCATCAGAAGTGTTAGTGAATTCAGATTTGCTTTGCTGCAGTGTGGTGGCTTCTCCTCTTTCTAAGGCATCCACAGTGTCAGTCTACAGTAAACACTGTCTACTGTATTAGTGGAAGCTCAATCTCCAGCACTTATTGATAGGGCTGCGCTATATCCAGGGGGGCTGCGCGTCGGGAAGAGAGTGTGTGAGCATCGATCACAGTGTCCCACCTGGCACACACGCTCCTCACACACTCCCCAAAATAGCACAGAGGTGGGCAGAGTGGCAAAATGACACAATACAATCCAGCAGTGCTACACTAACTCCATAGATTTCACCCCCCAGCTGGAGAACGAGGGGGAGGAAGAAAAGGAAAGAAAGAAAGAAAGAAGGAAGGAAGAAAGAATCAAAGAAAAAAAGAAAGAAAAAGCAGACTGAATAAAAGAATAAAAACAAGAACAATAAAAACACGAAGTAGAAAGAAAAAAGCAAAGAAAGAAAGAGATCCACATAGAGAAACAGAGAGAGAGAAAAAAGTAAGAGAGGGCTAGACAGTAAGAGAGAAAGGGAGAAAAAAGAAACAAAGGAAGAAGGAAAGGGAGAATAATATTTTAGTGTCAGAGCGTACTGTGGTAAGGGACTTGACCCTTTGGGAAGAAGCTATTGGCTTGGCTCGCAGTGGGGGGTGTGCAGGGGGGTTTAAGGAAAATAGGTTATTGGGTATAAGTGGTTAAAGTGATGAGGGCTGCTGGTTATGAGGGGCAGACGTGGGCGAAATTTGCTTAGCTAGGAGAGTCAGATGAACTGGGGAAGTCTGCAGGGGCAGGGGGGTTAGAATCCAGAGCAGATCAGACTGCTGTGATTAATAGGTTCCATACCGTGTGATATTGATGCTTAATTTGTTTTGTGGAGTTATTTGAAGAACTGCTTTGTGACTGTAAACAGCACTTAAGATAAAAGTCACAAATGCATCTCTAAATGTGTAGTAGAAGTAAATAAAGTAAATAAAAATATTCTTAAATACATTACTGTGCAAAGATTTTAACATCACAATGAACGTGTCCTTTCTGTGTCCATTCATTATAAAAAACTACTTTAGACAGAGACAATAAAAATATCGTCCTCATGCTTCATGTGAGCTGGACATAATGATTGTTTGTGTGTTGTACAGTGTCAAGGTTCCCGAGTCCTCGGCTGACCCCCAGACTGAGCCGAAAAAGAGCGCTGTCTATATCTCCACTCTCAGATGCCAGTATTGACCTGCAGACCATGATCCGCACATCGCCCAACTCACTGGTGGCCTACATCAACAACTCCCGCTCCAGCTCCGCCGCCAGCAGCTCATACGGTCACCTGTCCGTCGGGGGCATCAGGTACCACCACTAACCTACACTAACCACAGCTCTGAGCCCGGCCCGCCAGAAATCAAATACAGCTGATCAGTCAAGACATGTCTGATTTGTTCTTTAGTTTTGTACAGAAGGCTAAAATTCAGGTTTCAAGATGGCTACTTCTACTGTTTCTAGCTCAACATGGTTTGAGGCAATCATTAAACATGTCTCAGTGTGAATCAGAGTGCCATTTGTTTTTTGGATGAATCATTGTTTTAAGATCTTGTACACAGCCTGCATGGTATACAGATGAAAAACACCAGGAATTTAGAAAAAATGCTTCAACATCTTACCCAAGTCTGGAAAAACCCTTCTGTGCCACTCTAGCATTTTGAAACACGTTTCATTTCTGTGTTAAATACTGCTTGACCAGAAAAAAATAAAACAACTTAGTAGAGCATGAAGAATTAAACAATATGAAAAAGATAAATAAAGAATAACCACACATACAGTACTGTGCTGTAGAGACTAGTAAACTGTTTGAACATATGAGCTCTAAAACTCTCTTCTAACAATGTCCCATTTTAGTGCCAGGACCATTCTCACTGTGTTTCTGTGTTTTTTTTCTAGTCTGATCCTGTGCCTCTGTCTCAAAATAGATTTATCTGAAGCGAGCGCTGTATGTGTAGATAGTTCTGCAGTGATGTAGTGCTTAATATGGCGTTTGTGACAGTATCATGAAATATGGCGTTTGTGACAGTGTGGTAAAATGAGGACGTGGACTAAGACAGAGTGGAACAAGTGCTTATCTCTCTCTTTTCCCTCACTCTTCTTTCAGCCCCTCGTTTCCCTTCCATCACTCTATCAACCCGGTTGCATATCAGCAGTTGCTGTCGCAGCAGAGAGGGCTGAGCGCGTTCGGACACACGCCCCCACTCATCCAGCCTTCGCCCACCTTCTCGTCCAGACAACACCCGCTGGGAGCCCTGCCCACAGCTACACACAATGACAACGAGACCAAGGTACTGCAAGCATTTACACTGACCATAACATGTTTCAGGTTATCAAACCTCAGAATATTAAATAATCACAATGTATTATAATATGTCAATAAAATTTTACCACTTCAGTCGAAATTCTTCTGCCCCAAATTTGGTTCACGCACCTGAAAGGTTTGTGTGTTGACATTATGTGCAAAAGTAAGAGATCTCCCTTCGTTTATTTAATATTCAGTTTAATGTGCTGTCAAGTCATTCAGAATATATTTTTAGTAGATTAGATACAGGTTAAAACACGTGCTTAAAGAAGAGGAACGACAAAGAAAAATCTTACTATATTACCACTTCAGTTGAAATTCTTTTGCCCCAAATTTGGTTTACGTGCCTGAAGGGCTTGAGTGTTGATGACTTCTGACATCACAAAAAGAGGATAAAGTCTATAGCATACAGCGTTATTATTTGGCGTCATGCTTTTACCCTCTGCTGAGATTTAATACAGCACTGTGCAAAAGTAAAAGACTTTGTTTATTTAATATTCAGTCTAATGTGCTGTCAAGTACATAGATTTGATTTTGATACAGGTTAAAACACATTTTTAAAGATGTGCCATTTCTATTGGTCAAAGCTACAGAGAAATTGGAATTCCTAAATGTTGAAGCCCTCGTGGACCATAAAACAGTCTTTGAAACATTTGCTTCAGATCTGAAAAACATCAGTCCATCGTTCCGCTGTGAATGGACGAAGTTTTTTAACCATATTCATAGCGGAGGGATACATGTGGTACATGTTATTGGTCACTTTATTTATTTATATATTTAGGAAGGAAAAAAAATATATTTGTATTGTAGATATGGTGATATCTCCACCTGTAAAGAAATCTGAGTCTTTACGTTTCTTTGCAATGAGCCTTTTTGTATCGAACCACTTTAAATTAATTTGTTTACATCTCAGCGAAAAAATTATTCTCTTAAAGAAAATTGACAATTAAATGGTTTTCAAACTACAGTTTTTTATCACACCCAGGATCCCTTGCTCTGTGAGTTTGGTATGCTTGTGAAAGCTGTTTTTGAGCTCAGGAAGTGTCCAGCTCTGGTCCTCCTAAAATCTGTAGTCTAAGGTTCTAGTCACTGGTGTAGCCCGCTGCTTGTGTAAAAGCTATCCACCGTGTGCGGGGTTGCATGATTGATTCATTTTGCATAGCTATGGGCTGAAATAATGTGTAACTGTTAAGAAGCCCTCACAACACAGAAGCCGCTGGTGTTCTCAGAACAATGAGCTGACCACCCCAGAGCCCAGACCTCAACATCACTGAATGTGTTTTGGATTACTTGGACGGTTAGAAACAGATGCAACATCTTAGACTGAACTTTGGAAATGTGGCTGCAGATTGCTGATTGCAAACAGAAGTTGTAATAAAAGCTAAGCGTGACTACACAGGCCGGTTTAAAATGTATATTATGTTCATTTTGTTGAGGCTTCTGTGAAGGTTTTTTTTTTCCTGATGAGGGACAATGAATTGATTTGACTTAACAAATGAACTTAATTGGAAAAGTACAAATGTTAATTAGCCTGGAAAATGGAGCATTTTAAACTTTTGCATAGCACTGCATAAAACATTTTAACAAGCTTGGTATCCCCAAACCTCTGAGAAGCAGCATATAGTGGATCAGGCTACAATATAAAGGAAACCGTTCACATAGACACACTGCCACCACTCTACAGTTGAGGTATTTAATTAATCACACACTTCCAGTTCATAGCCTTGGCTCAGTGTACTGTGCGCTGCTGTTCTGAGTGTTCTAACTTAGCCTGAGTTTGACCCGTATCTTCTCCTCGTACAGCGCACCCCACTCAGCAGCTTTTATGGATGATAGAAGAGCACAAAGAGGCAATGCTTAACATCTGCTTAACGGGCCACACGCCTCCTGCTTTTATTTGTCCAGGGTCATGTTTATAGCGTTTGTTTTGAAATGGTGGGCTTGGCTGGCCTCTGACCCTCTGTAGTGGCTTGAGGGTGTTTGTTCTAAAGCGCTTATTATCATATCTGTGGCTGTAAACTCCCCTGGCATAACTGCAGGATTCAGAGTTACAGTCTCTAATTCCTGCCCCCACACACTGTCTCCCTCTGCCTCACACTTAACCCACAATACACACACACACGTTTTTATACTGCAGTATCAGGACGTGAGGTAATACATGTTACATGTGTAGTATACATATGTGCATATAATTACCTGTAAGCAATAATATTGTGTCCCATATACATTCTATACAGTCCTTTCTCTGGAGATATTTCTGATTAGCTTACACGAGCGATAATTCACTTGTCATTGTAGGTTAACCCTGTTTTTCTCTGGTCCTCCTACAAAGTCGGAGCCTTTTAGTCCTAATAAAACACAAAAACAAACACTCACACACACACAGACTGGGGGAGGCTGGCTGATCAGAACCAGGTTTTTGTGTGCAGCAGATCTGTCACATTCAGCATTACTGAACTCCAAAGCCACACAGACAGCAGCATTTCTCTATATTATATATTTATACTCAGCATGCTGTGTTCAGAATGTTGTTGGGGGCAGATGGGCTGTTTTGATACTGCTTGTGGGCTCCTTAGAAAGGGTCTAAATTGTTTATTCTGTGTGGTGGTCCCTTACCATACACTCTTCCTCTGGGCTTTCAGCTTCATACGGCATCAAACATCAAAAACCTTCCTCTCCTCCGTTCTTTCCATCATTTCCTTCTCTCTTTCTTCCTACCAGAACACAAGTGGCGACTCGGCGGTCAGCAGCACAGTCAACCCCCTGAACATCAAAAGGTCAAAGGTGAAGATGGAGGTGGAGTGCCCACGGCCAGCCTCGCCCTGCTCTCCGGTGAGAACTTTGTTTCTTCTTATGAACTAGCTGTTAACTAGATAACTGATATATTACTTGACCTATTAAATAAACCAATGAATTCATCTTTGGTTAGATGATGTATAAGAAAACTATATTCAGGAATGAGATGCCACAAGGTTACAAGGTTATTTATAAATGTCTTGTTTTGTCTATATATAATTTAGATGTGCGAAGTAAAGCAAATTGAATCACTAATGCATAAACAAAGCCATTCAGAGTGGTTAAATGTGTAAATGCGCACTCTAGAAATAAACTTCATCAGAATTGTATACAGTGGTGGTGATAGGAACCAGAGATCTGAAGAGTTTAAAGGCTGTAAAAACTAAACCTGAAAGTTTTTAACCATATTCATAGCGGAGGGATACATGTAATTGGTCAATTGGTTTGTTTATCTATTTATTTATTTATTAATTTAGGGAAAAATGTGTAATTGTATTGTAGATATGGTGATATCTCTACCTGTAAAGAAATCTTTACGTTTCTCTGCAATGAGCCATTTTGTATCGAACCACTATAAATTGTTTACATCTCAGCGACAAAATTATGCAGATATTTTTAAAAAATCAGTTGAAATTCTCTTAAAGAAAATTGACATTTGGGTGTTTTCAAACAAGAGATTTTTTTCACACCCTGGATCCCTTGCTCTGTGAGTTTGGTACGTTTGTGAAAGCTGTTTTTGAGCTCAGGAAGTGTCCAAAGCTCTGGTCCTCCAGAAATCTGTGGTCTAAGGTTCTCTTCATTGGTGTAGCCCACTGCTTGTGTAAAAGCTATCCACCGTTGCATGATTGGTTCATTTTGTAACGCGACTGCTTCGACTTGCTGTTGCAAATTTCTTTCTCTTTCAAGTCTCATGGCATTGAAATGACATGTTCCAAAAACTAATGTGCCTACCATTTTGCAAACCTGCACACAGAAAATGACGTATGTAATTCCACAAGCTATCCACATTCAATCCCTCCCCCAAAGTGTATTTCATACAAGTCATTAAAACACTTTTACTAAATTTTACTAAACCCACAGTTTTATTATGATTCAGTCAATATATACGTTTTTAGAATTGTTAACTACTGAAAGTCTGTATCAGTATCAGTGATCGGTTTCAGATCGGTCAGGCCGTACTCCAAACCAAACATGTTGGAGCATTTTACTGCGGGCGCTTGTGTTTTTTTCTGTGCTGCTATACAGCTGATGGCAGAAAACAGCGGCACATCTCCTCTGTGTCCTGTTATCCTGAGAAAAGTGTGTTGGGTTTTCTCCTCACGCTGGCTTTGGCGCTGATCAGTGAGCGGCCGGAGGACCCCTGGGAGCCCCCCTGCTCCCCCCGGCCCCCTATCCGCACGCGCCGGCATGAGAAAAACTCAGCCTGATAAGAGCTTTACATCCGTTTGTTTTCTCGCTCCCTCCGTCCCCGGCTACTGTGTAAACTGTGCCAGAGCACTTCATTTTAATGAAGTATTGGCTGGCCGTTATTGTCATCTGAGGGCCTTTTTTTCTTTCTCTCTCTCTCTCTGTATTTTTCTGTCTCTCCCTCTCCCTCCCTCTCTCTCTCTCTCTTGCTCTCTCTCTCTTTCTCTCTCTCTGCTCGTCTTTTGACAAATTTGTGGCTGTGAGGCAGGCTAGGGTGTGATGCATGGGGACCGAAGCGCTGCAGTCGTCTTGGGGCCGGCAGAATTGATGAAGATAGCTCACAGGGCAGAGATAAACATGCTGCAGTCAGCATGCTGCGCGTGCGTGTGTGTGTGACTATACACATACACAAAACCTGAGTTGTAGCTCAACTTTAACATCACACATGCACACCGAACACTACGATGTGTTTATGTGTATGCATATACGAAAATAAAACAAGTGTGTTGAATTTACTTGATTCAGACATACATTTTTTTCCACATGGTAAAATATATAACATAAACACAATTTTGCTTGGTATCTGACCATTATTACTCCACACATGCAATTAGCAATCATCCACTTCATTATTGTGATTTTGGCCATTCTGTGTACAGGTCTATGGTGTAAATAATGTGTTGCCTGGTAAAAACACTCACACTGTATTTAAGTGCTGCTACTACACCTACAGAACCTTTTACAGTATTAATTTACTTTTAATTTCTCATTTATTAACTTTCTAGTCAATACAGGTAATGAGTACAAATAGGCAATAGATACAGCAGAGAACTATATATATATTAGAGATGGACCGTTCAGCGTTTTTGGGGGGCCAATTCCGATCGTCGATCACCAATCAGCGAAGTCATGAAACATGGTCTAAACTGGTTTATTACCATTTTAACAAGCGCATATGAAACAGCATAATATTTGTTACAAAATTAGCAGTAAATAAACAAAGTACACCAAACTAATATCGCCATAAACTGCAATCATTAAATTTAGACCCTGAATTAAAAACGAAAAAAGCTGCAGTCCTTAAACGCAGACTCTGTTATTTTAAACAAAAATCTGTAATCGTTAAATGTAGATCTTGAATTGCTGCTGCTGTTCTGTTCGTACCGGTCAGATCTGGTCTGCACGGTTTCCAGGTTATTTGTTTTGTGTTAGCTGCGTGTGCTAGCTTTGCTGTTTGCTGATACTCACTGTATTCAGCCTCGTGGGGTACTCTTTTATGCCATATCAGATTAGTTGTATAAAATGTCTTTAATCGGCAGAACACCGATCGCATATTTTAATTAAAAATCTGTCGATACCGATACATAGCCAATCGATCTTTCCATCTCTAATATATATATATTTTTTTTTATTATTTATTTATTTTTATTTTTTTTTCTTCAGGATAGTGTTTTTGTCTGTTATCCTTTATTACATCTTGCATTTTTGAACAGTTTTGGTGGTCTACCAGGCTTTGTCCCATTTTCTCTGTATCTTTTAATCTTTTATTGAACTTGAGTTTTGGAAACTCCTTTTTTTTACCAGGGGAGATTTTCTTTTTTGTAAAGTGGTAGGTGGAATAGTTCTATATATATATATCTGATCTAATCCGGATTGTCCTCTGAAATATTAATAACTTATACATAGTGTTCTTGTACCTTTGTCTGGACAGGATTTGATTTATATTTTTTTTTTTAAATGTTTAAAATGCAGTTTAGATGATGAGCAAATAATGTTATGTTTTTATCAAATTACTGGAAATTTGCTCGGGTCTTCATTTGCCCATACACTGAGGATCTGGACAATATATGCAACTCACAATCTGCGCTGCAGCTACTCTAACACACCACACACATGCGTCTACTTAGACACACAAAGACATGCACACACACTTATAGTGGTTTTGTTTCATTCTCCTCTTACAGTCCTTTTTCTGTAACTGTCATGTTTAATGAAATGAAAGTAAACGAAAGTTAAAGATATCTTTTCTTCTGTCTGCTGCTATTTCAGTCAAATTACAGACGTCTACTGCAGTGCCTCATAAACAGACTGAATATTTGAAGTTCTTTATAGTGTGCACATATGGCATGGGAGTTCTTTCTCAGTATTCTTTGGGGGGTCAGGATAGTGGGGAGTTAAATGTGACCATGTGCTCTCCTTTCTGCTCTCAGGACCCTTCAGGACCACTGGACCCCAAAGAGGAGCTGGACAGGGAGGAGGGCAAGCAGGAGCCTGAAGTGGTGTACGAAACCAACTGCCACTGGGAGGGCTGCTCCAAGGAGTACGATACACAAGAGCAGCTGGTCCATGTGAGTGTTTGTGTGTGTGTGTATTAGGGCTGCACTGAATGGGCAAAATACCAGTACAGAAATCTGCTACATAGTGCTAATTTACCTTGCAATATATTACAAACATATCGATAAATCATAAATGCTGCAGTTAAAGACCGTGCTTTTTTTCTGGAGCTGTGGTTGGTCATGATTGGTCACTGTAAAAACACATTATGAGTTAGGAAGCTCAGCTGCATATGACCCCTCTTAGTACTGAAAAAGCAAATGTTTCTATATTGTTTAACAGAGTATATGTTTGGTTGGCATTGAACTTAGGTTTGGAAAAATCTACTCTTCACAGTGAGGAATTTCTTGACAGCTGCACATCCTTACAGACCCACAGCGGTGGGTCGTCTTCTCACAGCGGAAGATTGGACAGACGCGCCCATATTTTCTTTTTTTAGATCTGGGGTAAAAGAAGCATTTAGTTTTCACTCTCAACGATGAAAGTAGTGCTGTTTGTCCGAGGAGTAAAGGTTTGGTGGTATAGCATGTCTTGCACCTTAAGTCCTTAATGTCTTCTCCAATATATCTCCTGACAAATTAGTAGTTAATTATTAATGGACATTTGAATTGAAAATGAGATAAATGTAAAGCTGGAAAGTACTGTACATATAAAACGGGATATAAAGTCAGGCTAGGGGGTCACACTTGATATACTAGGACAGGGGTGATGGCTTTCGTTTGTGGATGCTTGATAGAGTATGACTCAGAATCAGTAGCTAGCTAGGTGTCTGTCTTATAGTGTGTATACCATATAAATGGGGTTTGAGGCAGCTGTTTTAAATGTAGATGTTTTAAACGTCTGCAGGAGCAGATGAGTGATACAAGATCACATCGTCCTCTGACCTTCTCACTGAGGATTTTATCCACCTTTGACCCCTGAAATCCCAGCAGAGCTCTGTAATGCCAGATGCTCCAAGTGACTGGTGTCATGCTATGTGACTCCAATTCCTGCAATGTAGAGGAAAGCCCTGCATGACTAAACTGTCTGATAAGACCACAGTGAGTTTCTAATCAGTCAGTAAACAAGCTTTTTTTTAAAAATTAACTTATTGGTTAGTGAAACAATATTGCATACTGTCCTGCATCTAAAATGATAAAAATAAGCAGCTTATCAATGTTTCCTGTTTTCCTTTCAAACAAATTGATCATCAGTAAATTCTTGAATTTCCTCTAGAATCAAAACAGTCTGTCTGTCTCTCTGTCTGTCTGCCTATCTAGAAACAGCAATGATAACATCAGGGGTTACAGACAGGGGAATGCTCACACACCTCCAGGTGGAAGAGGCCCCTATACAGTCTTGTGCAAAAGTATGGGCCCCCTGTCAAATGACCAGATTTGTTATTAGTATACGTTAACACATCCTCTGCAGATAGTGTAAAAGTGAGAGAGAGAGAGAGAGAGAGAGAGAGAGAAGAGAGAGAGAGAGAGAGAGAGAGAGAGAGAGAGAGAGAGAGAAAGGGATTAGAGAGAGAAAGAGACAGCATAGGAAATAAAGGGCTTGAAATGCAAGGACTAAAAATGGTAAGAGAGAATCTTAGAAAGAGAGAGAGAATGAGAAAAAAAAGAGAAGGGAGGGGTCCAATAGAGACAGAAAGAGTGAAAGAGAAACTGGGGAAGAAAGAGGGAGGATATGGAGAAAAGAGATGGAGCCAGAAAGGGTGAGGGGGCACAAGAAGAGAGAGAGAGAGAGAGTGCAACAGTGAACAAGGGAATGAGAGAGAGCGAAAGAAAAGGAAGGAGACAAAATAGGGAGAAGAAGAAGATTTCGTTCATGGTTGATTGCTCTCTGTTGGTGATGATGTGAGATCTGAGACTGGCCTGAGCCCATCCCATAATAAACCGCTCCAATGGGGAGCAGCGCGACATTCTCCAGCATTCCAGCTAGCCAGTGAAGCAGAAACGCAGCATTAACTCAGAAAGGGGGCCCTGAGAGTCACACACACATACACACGTACACACGATTTCTCAGACTCTGTCGTCCCCTCGTTTAGTTACACAGCTTCAGCTGGATTTTCACCAGATTACACATTGCTGATTGTTTGTTTATACAAGCAATACACCCTCTGATAACAGATCATTATGGCCTTACAGAGGAACAAAGGCTTCACTGTGTGAGTGAGCGTAGCCTTTGCCTTGTTATCAAGGCCTGACATTAAGAGTAACTCAGTGGGTAAGCTTACCAGATGATGGAGTGTGCACAGATGTGGACTGTAATGATGGTCATTGTGGAGGTGGTTCAGTAAAGTGTGTGTGTGTGTGAGTGAGAAAAAGAGAGTGGGAATATGTTTGTTTGTTTACAGTACAGTACCGTCTGAGACCAAGTCTGAGACCACCTTTCATTTAATTTCTAGTCTAAACAGGCAATAAAGTTCATTTTTCAGCATCAGGAAAAAAACAGAACATATATATTTAACTAAACTGAAAGAAGCATCTACTACATTTCGTCGCTGTCCAAAGAAAAACATATCCCAATTTTTTACCATTTTTAATTTTCGACAACATTTGAACGTGACCGCTGTCCTTTTCTACATGACAGCTACATTTACAAATTTCATGATGAATGGACCAATAGGAATGCTCCAAAATAACCTGATTCTGCTTCTATAGACTTACATTAAAAGTTAAAAAAGTTTTTGGCCTCTCCTTTAAAGTCTCCATTTTAGAGACACGTGTTTTTCTTTGGACAGCAACGATTAGATGGTTCAGTGTTTGTTTAGCATGTCCACCACTTCTATTATAGCCTCCAGTGTTTTCAGGAGACTGACTACGTTTTTCAAAGAAACCTGCAGCCACACCTTCTAAATATTATATATAGGTTGTATTATTTGTTTCTCCTGATCCAAGTAATTCCAAACATATTAAGTAAGGTTGAGGTGTCTGAGTCTGAGGTGGTCAGTCTATTTTTCGGGGGTGAGGCCAGTCTGTGCTGGCCAGTGCTTTGTTTTGAGAACATCAGCAGCTACTTTGTTGGCTTCTTAACATGTCAGATCTAAAGCAAGAGTGGAGCTTGATTTTCTTTTCCCTCTCAAAGGTGAGAGCTTTAAGTACTGTTTATATGCTGGGGACAGTTTTGGTGATCTAGGAGTCCCCTAAGCCCAGCCTTTGCAACCATACTTTAGATTAAATGTTTGGAAAGTGAGTGTTTTTTTCTTCTTGTCTCTAGTTACTATTCTGAGTAACACACAAATCTAAATGTGTCAAAACAGCCTTAATTACACTCCCCTTTACCCAACCAAAGCCCATCACATTCTCTTGTTTAAGGCTGTCAGGACATACGTCTTTGATAGATGGCATGCTTCTTAATTTAGCAGATAAGCAAACAAATTCCTACAAAGCTCCAATTGCATTCTTGTCCAAAGCTTTCAACAGGACTTGTCCAAAGCTCTCAACACCACTCACTTAGCTCCATCGCCATTTATATTGTCTTTTTAGTCTGACATGCAACAACAGCACGGCCAATTAAAGGTTAAACACAACAGTGATATAACAAAGGGACGCCAACCCCCTAAAGCCCAGAGAGCTGGTCGGCAGGAGAGAACAGCGCCAGACTCCGGTGTGGCTTTCAGAATTAACACTGCGCATGTTTGTGTCTACAGCATATCAATAATGAGCACATCCACGGGGAGAAGAAGGAGTTTGTGTGTCGCTGGGAGGAGTGCTCCAGGGAGCAGAAGCCCTTCAAGGCCCAGTACATGCTGGTGGTGCACATGCGGAGACACACAGGGGAGAAACCACACAAGTGCACTGTGAGTTAAGCTTTCACACCACATGAACATTCTACAGAGTGTAAGTCGGGTGTCAGGGCTTAATTACACATATCGCTTTCATTTTTTAGAATTTTCATTCCAAAAAGTTGGCAGTCTGTTACAGTCCGTGAACATAAAAGAGTTTTTATGATTTGGGTCACCTAACATGGGGTTTTTTTTTTTCTTTTTTGGTGATGCAGGTTTGCAATTTTTTAGTGTGTCCATAATTTATTACCTACACTGTCATACAAGTTTGAAATCTAAAAACAAATAAACATGCATATAATGCATGTTTTAGATCATACATTGTTGTCAACATAGAAGGGCTCAAAAATGCCCAGATAAGGTTTTACATGCCCATAAACACCGTATGATTTGGTTCTAGAATGAACATCTCTTTTCCCTTTATTGGTAAGCTCATGACAAATTCTACAGTTCACTCAAGCTGCTAAATAAGAGTCCAACTTCAGCCTCATTTAAAGATGAATGTCAGGCATTCCCAGTGAACGTTTAGGGAATAAAAAGTGTCAACACTGCCTTCACACTGTTGCTCCATTGTATGTAAATGTTGGGGGAGTAAATACTGATGTTACAGAACAGTTTAGGAATTTTACTGCCCTCTTTTTCAAATGCACAATGCACAGCCAGTTTCATTTTTCAGTAAACATGGTATAAGATATTATTAGATAAAATAACACCAGTCATTAATATGGCAAATGACTTTTGAACCACTGTCTACCCCCCAATCATGAACACAAACACTACCTTGTATTTAGAATCTGATATCTGAATCTTTCACCCCTCAGCAGGATGGGACTGTGGCTGTAATCTGATTGTTCTATGTTTGTTTGTGTATTTGGCAGTTTGAGGGCTGCTCAAAGGCGTATTCACGTTTGGAGAACCTGAAGACACACCTTCGCTCACACACTGGAGAGAAACCTTATGTGTGTGAGCATGAAGGCTGCAACAAAGCTTTCTCCAACGCCTCAGACCGGGCCAAACACCAGAACCGCACGCATTCCAATGAGGTTAACAAATGCACAAATACATACTCACACTAATAAGGACATTCACCAAACTGTGCCAAACATAAAACCACAGTATACACAAATTTCCCCTTTTGCCAAACATTTTCTGTAGTTTGCATCTTCAGTTTTACGGTGGAGCTACAATGCTTGTGAAAGGTTATAGTTGCCAGGTGAGAACTGCAAATACAGCATGCATAAATCATCAGGGGAAGATGCCTGTATTTGATTTCTATCAGAAGCATAGCTCTAAGCATCTCAGCATACCGTACTGTATAATGCTGGACACCTACTCTAGCATTTGCTATTATGACTGTGAACTTTAACTAATCTACTTCCCTGTGGCAGTAATGAACTGCTAACTGCCTAAATTCTATGTAAATTTGCCATTTTCAGCAACCCGTTTCAAATTTAGGCCAGAATTAGATTTGTCCGTGTACTCCCTCATCATGCTTAGTGATCGCTCCTAGACGCCCAACCTTGTCCCATTAACAAGCTCCACATGCAAGTGTGTGCATGTAAATAATGAGGTGTGGAACTAATGAGCATGGCAGCCCACAATGCATTAGTGAGAATCAAGTACATCCCCTATGGAGAGAAAGACCACCTGCAGATTGCAAATATAAAATGAAACCTCACGCCATTTCAGCCTTCTGCCTATCCATCATGCCCTGGAGAGAGAGAGAGAGCGAGAGAGAGAAATAGAGGTCCCCTCATGCTAACTTTATTAGCCAACAGCAATGAATCACTAACACTTAGTGGTAGCACAATCATCATGTCAGAGCCTCACACAGTAATCTATTCCTCTAATTGAGCACTCACATAAAGCTCCATTTGAAGCTAATCTGACTAAAAAGGGGCAGATAAATAAAGCTAATTCTCAGTCGTACATTTGACTGTTAGAGGACATCCACAGACAGCGCTATTTGTCTTTGCAGAAACCCTACGTGTGCAAGATCCCCGGCTGCACCAAGCGCTACACGGACCCCAGCTCACTCCGCAAACATGTCAAAACCGTCCACGGGCCTGAGGCGCATGTCACCAAGAAGCAGCGTAGCGACCTGGCTCCCCGGCCTCAGCCTCCCCCACCCAGAGAGAACGGAGAAAACGAGGTGGGGACCAAGCACCCAGGCCGGGGGACACAAGACAAGTTTGAGGCCAACAGCACAACCAGAGGCATGGAGGACTACCTGCAGGTCAAGTCTATAAAGACAGAGAACTCTGTGGTAAGTTTCCTTAGCACACAATCAACCACACATTTGAGAGTGTATAGTGTTCTGAAGGTTTGTTGCAGAAGTCTTGTGGATTTATTACAATTGTAAGCTTTTATAATCAACAAAACCCATTTACAGAAGTAACTTCTGCTGGTTCAAATGAATCACATTATTGGTCCATTCATTATGGAAAGTTTTCACAATCTACAAGACAACTTATAAAAAAATAAATGCTCTTGATATGACAGTTATTTTCACAGTCCTTTTTTCTTCCCAAACCTGGACTTACAGGGTACCTCTCTCCTGCATGTGTTGTCAATTTCCTTCTCTATTACACATGATCCAACTAAGCAGCTAATTAACAGTCTCTTCTTGAGGTGAAGTGCGTGCGCAGGAAAGCTCAGCAGTACTTCTGGCCTATTGCTGGAAACCACTGCGCTGCAGCATCTATAGTTAAATAACACGTCCTTTGATGTGTTTCAAGACAGCTAAACCGGCATGTAATGTTTATAACAGGCATTTTAGACTCAGTATAGAATAGTGTACTGGTGTTTGCCAATGGTTTGTTGGTTTAGCCCCAATATTTTATTCATATATAATTAAAAAAACATTAAAAAGGTTGTCCTCTCTAACAGGGGTCGCCGTAATTGAAACATACTAACAAAAGCATGCCAAAACAACCTGCCTTTCTAACCCCTCTTCTTTCTCTAATCGTGGCCTGCCCTCTCTCTTTCTCTTCCCCCACCTTTATGCTTTCTCACTTTCCCTATGGACAGACGTTACTGAGGTGAGCTCTATGTTCAAATCCTGTTTCATTCTCTCACTGTAACAGAGCATGTTTCGTTCCACATTCACTCCAGAGTACATCTTATTTTATGACGTGTGCTGCAAAAATGATGCCTTTAAGTAAAAGCATCATAAGCTCAGGTGACTTAGCTATTATTTCTGATGACAATGTTGAGATTATGTCAGCATTACAAAATATTAAACGTTACATTGAGAAATGTTAGCTACATTTAAGATTGAAGATATGAGCACAGCATTTTGTGTTTTGTGTGTCTGTTTTAGAGCCACTATTTTTAACTCATTCAATACAGGCAATGGAAAGATAATATATTGAAGGTATCAGAACTATTTGGATTCATATTCCTTTGTAGCATGAGCTCCTTTGAAACACGCACATCTCTGATTTCCCGCGGGCCCCCAACCACCCCCCCTACACCCATCACAGAGATCTAACCCATCCGCCACTGCAGGATAAAAGCAGTTACACAATTAATATTCTATCAGTGGGACTGTTTTTGTGTGAGGAACAAATAGTGTCAGTGATCACGCTGTGATCAAGAACGGCTTGGCGGTTCACATCGGGACGGAATACATTTGCGTCATTTGGACTGCGTGATGCGATAACACAGATGTGGAGAGGCTGTGTACCTTATTTATGTTGGGAGGGTTTCCCCTTTGTGAATTCAGCCGGCCGATACGCATAATGTGCAAAGGTACTGTGTTAGGAAATCAACGCTTTGTCTTGTTATTTAACCTAAGCTTTCTCAGATAATTGCAAAGGGAGGGTCAGATCTCCCACAGGACATTTGAAACAGTGAGCAAAGAGTGATTTTTCATAGTTAGGTGAATACTCACATGTTACTGGATTGCTGCTCTTCATATAGTCGTGCAGGTACAGACGGCGTCTTGTAGGAGACTACTTGATGAGTTTCTGCTACTGTAGGTGAAATTAGGTTAAATCCACTACTAAAAAGGGCACACCCCTATGACAACCACCCCCAAAGTCTTGTAGTACATGGACTATTAATAATGCAAGAGGTAATGTCTATTTTTACCGCCCCGCACACATGACATGCTGACTGCTTACACCTGTAGGCTAAAGTCAAGCAATTTTTACAAGCACACCGTCGCCCCATCATGAGCACTGGATTGGTTTCAAAATTTTAGATCCAGTCTGTTTCCACACATATTTAGCCAAAGTTTCACATGGCTGTCCCCCAGATATACTTGATATGAGATAATGAAGAATCTATTGAAGCTGGTCCTTTACTAAGCAGATTAGGAGGTACTAGAGAGAGTACTGAAATAAATAAATATTGTAAAGTTACAATTTTATATGGAAAAAGTAAGTGGTATTCAGTGGTAATTGCATGGGTTCTATTTCTGCAACCATAACACAGTTTTGCTTGTTTCTGCTGGCTCGTCCTTACCTTTGGGGCCGCCTACTGGATTTGTCATCCAGGGTACTCAGCTCAGTATAATGAAACAATTTCTTCCTACTTTGATATTAATCCAGTACAGATTTGCTAGTATGTACTTGGCATCCAAGTAAGCTTGCTCTCCTTTACCTTTTTCTCTCAGATGTATCAGTCCAGCCCTGGTGGTCAGTCATCATGTAGCAGCCAGCCGTCACCGCTTGGCAGTGCCTACCACCATGACGGTGGAGTAGAGCTGGCAGGCCCCGGCGGGGGCAGCCTGGGCGACCTGAGTATGCTGGACGACATGCCCCCAGTGGACTCCACCGTCTCCACGGGAATGCTGGGCCTCCACCTGCGCAGGAGTTCCAGCCCGGCCCGTAGGCTCAACCACCTGAAAGAGGAAAAGCTGAAGACAGTGAGGAACTCGTGCTCCTGGGCAAATGCCGCTCCGCAAGCCCTCAACACCAAGCTGCCACCCATCCCTGCCAGCGGTATGCCTACAAGCACTAACAATAATAATTACACATATAAGCATTAACATATTGTATATTTGGTATATGGCAGAATAACAATACTGGAATTCTGTCTTCATAGGTTTCCTCCTGGAGAGCTCCGGAGGTGTTAGCGATCCTCCTCTACCAATTACCGGCCTGCGCCTAAGTGAGCTTTGCCCCGGGGAAACAACAGTCCTGAGTCAGTTGGTAGAGCGTCGGGACAGCCTAGCAAGCACAGCAAGCACGCTGAGTCGCCGCTCCTCCGGAATCTCACACTGCTATTCCAGCCGCCGTTCCAGCCAGACCTCACAGCGCCTCAACAACATCAGCTCTGCTGACTCGTATGACCCCATCTCTACAGATCTATCACGTCGCTCCAGCGAGGCCAGCCAATGCGGAGGCTTACCTGGCCTGCTCAGCCTCACGCCTGCCCAGCACTACCGGCTCAAAGCCAAATATGCTGCAGCCACAGGGGGTGCCCCACCCACACCGCTGCCCAATATGGACCGCATGAGCCTGAAGACACGGATGGCCCTGCTGGGGGATTCTCACGAGACTTCTATGTACCCATTTTCCCTACATGCCCAGGTGCCAAGGAGGTGCAGCGATACAGGGTATTCCGCTACCACTAGCCTGATGCCTCACGAGGTTCCAGGCAGCACTGCCCGTCGTGCAAGTGACCCGGTCAGACGTGTGGGTATGGATCATCAGCAGCACCTCCAGCAGGCACAGCGTTACAACAGCATGAGCAGCATGAACCCTCAGGTGCCCCCGCACCTACCTGTCTCCACCCGCCAGCTGGCACTGCAGAACTATACCCGATCTGATAGCAGTCTACACCATACCCTCCCATACCTAGCACGCCCTCCCAGCATTTCAGAGAATGTTGCTATGGAGACCATGACTGTTGACATAGAAGGTCAGAGTGCTGGGATGGATGATGACATGGTGTTGCCAGATGACTTGGTTCAGTACCTTGCTTCCAGTGGAGATCCTACTCAACATCCTGGACATGGACACCGGCACCAGCAGACACAAGGTTTCCTTGGCAACGGTCCCCCTCCACAACAGCCATGTTACTACCAGAGACGCATGGCAGTTGTGGACAGTAATGCAAACAGCTTAAGTCGATCGGCTTCCTGCCAGATGAGTCCTGCACAACAGCACTCCTTCCCTTCCTCTCCCAGTGCCAGCAAGAGCCACATGCCCGTGCAGTGGAACGAGGTCAGCTCAGGGACAGTGGAGGCATCTCCAAGCCAAACCAAGCAGAAGCAGCAGCAAGCTTTGGGGTGGGGGAATCTTACTGCCCTCCAGCAAAAACAGAAGGTTGGCCCCTTACAGAACCACAAGTCCAACCAGCAAGTGGGACCTATGAGTCAAAACCTCGCACATACAGCTCAACAGAGTTCTATGCAGAGGAATGAGTTTATGGCCCAGAGAATAAACTGTAGCCAAACTCAGAGGCAGCAAGCCAACAAGAGCCACCACAATGAGCATATGTCCATTCAGCATGGCTACCATCAAGATCTTTCCACAGGTTGTAATGTGACTAGACGTGACAGCCAAGATTCCTCTTGTAGTAGCATGGCAGGAGGCTGTGTGGGTTTGATGTCTCCATTGAGGAAAGAAGTGCAGCCTCTGCATGTGCAGAATAACAGGGTAAGAACTAAGCCAGTGTCCACTCAAAGCCATGTCACTTTTGAGAGTAATCAGGGAGATTGTTCCCATATGAGCGGGAATCAGCAGAACTATAGTTCTTCATCCCAGAATCCTGTCCTCAACGGAAACCAGGGTTTGCTACAGCCCAGGCCGCCCACAGAACCCAAACCCTACAGTAGGCAGCACTCGGGGCCAAGCACAACGACAGCGCAGCAATCCACCTACCCACAAACCAACTTCAGCCCAGCATACAACAGCTCTGAGGCCAGCCCTAAAAAGCCAGAGGAAGTGGGCATTAATGCCACCAACAGCAGCACCATGTTCTACAAGGGGCAGATCCGAATGTTTGAGTCCAGCAGTGTGAGCTTACCTGATACAGCAGAAGTAGTGCACTGTGGAATAGATACTGTATCCATGGCTATAGTGGGCTCTCCAGGAACCAATCAGGTTTCAAGCACAGTGGACTCCTCCAACGGGGCAGAGCAGCCACAAATCGACTTCGATACCATGCTGGACGATGGAGACCACTCCAGCCTCATGTCAGGAACACTAAGTCCTAGCATCCTCCGCAGCCTCTCCCAGAACTCCTCCCGCCTCACTACGCCCCGCAACTCAGTGACTTTGCCTCCGGTGCCTGCGGGAATCGGCAACATGGCCATCGGAGACATGAACTCCATGCTGACCGCGCTGGCAGAGGAGAGCAAGTTTCTCAACATGATGTCTTAAGACATTCAAAAAAAGTTAGATATTTTATATGAACAGAAATCTCACAGCATACACATTTTTTTTACCCTATTATCGTGTATAGCATTAGTCTAGAGACTTCATGGTAGATTCCTCTCTGTTAAAATAAGCCATATTTTGCCTTAGATCAGTATATATATATATATATATATATATATATATATATATATATATAATGCAGAGAATTCGATAAGCCTCAGTCCAGTATTTTTGTATGCTCTTTTACAGTGGTGAAATGAAAGAAGTGTTAAGTGCCTTGCTATGCAGATGCGTATGCAGGAAGCAAAAAAAGAAGTGACTCTGTAAAAGACACGCAGAAAGTTTGTACAATATGTATATTTCAACAAATGATTTTCTTTTCACAAATGAATAGGAGAAAAAAAGAAACATCCTCCTAAATGGTATGAAAACTTTACCGTCTGGTAACGTAGTCTCTGCTTCAGTGCTACAATTATGCACCAACCATCTGCGACTGTGAACGATGCATTTCAGCAGAACAAAGCTGTTCCAATGCTAATGTTGAACTTCAAAAGACTTCACTCTGACTTTATTCGAGGTTGGACTCCTGTCGTAACATTTAATTGTTGTTTTTTTGTTGTCTTTGTAAGTGACCAGACACATTTTACTGGCTATGTAGATATCTTTTGTACATTTTTATTAAAATACAGTATTGTTGTTTTTCTACACCAGTGTTGCATGCAGAGTCTTTTGAAATCCAGGCTTGCCCAAGGCCGTGTAGTAACATATATCTGCTTCACTTATCTTTGGCGTCTCACTGAAGCCTGAGCCAAGGTGGACCATTCACCAGAGACTCCAGTTAGCCTCTACGTACCCCCTCCCTTAATGCTGGACGCATATAAGTGTTGATTGCTTTAATAATGTAGAGGCAAACTTTTTTCCTTTGAAGCCACTTTTTATCCTTTGCCAACAATGCATTTTTTCTGCTCTGCGTAGTGTGTCAGGCACTTGGGTATCTTTCCCACTTAATCACGTGGCTTCAAAAATGCTCCTTTTTTCCCCGTCCTCCCGCTTCCCATCCTCCACTGTTTTTGTACTTTCAGCAGTGGACACAATCCCCGCACTTTTTGGCAAATACACGAAAAAGTGTGGTTATAAAGACGGCGAGGAAAACACGGAAGGCGCATACTAAGCAGCTTGCTAAAGTTAGCCGCCATGTTTTCCAAAATGAGCAGTGGCAGATGGGCCCGGGGGAGCAGGCTGCTGAAAGCACATTAAACACATACTTGAAGGAGGAAGAGGTCCAGGGACGAGGCCTTCGGAGTGAGCCGCAGGAACAAATGGTTTTATTCTGACAGCAAATTCAGCCGAGGCCTCGTTTGATCTGTGGTTTCTGATAGCCAGAATTTCTTATTCTCTCTGAGAAACGGAGGAGGGGGAAAATAGCCTGAGGACGAATGAAAAAATAAAATAATAAAAGAACTTGTCTAAGAGATGAGGCTGAAAGGGAAGTTGATAGGAAACGTCCAGCAGCGTGATTAGAGAGAGGCTCTGTGGAGCTGACCGCTGACCTTTGGCAGGTACCTCATTTGTCTCATAATTAGACACCTGTATGTAGTCAAGGCCTATTTTGTTTAGTTAGTGTTAAATTTGGGTTATCTGAGAGTCGTGGAGCTGTTTGGCATATAGATAGAAATTGTTTATACACTGACGAAACTACTGCAACATTAATAAATAAGGCGTGGGCTCCGAAAGTCAATAAATAGCCTTTCGTTGTGTCTGGGTTAAAATCATTAGGTGCATCTGAAATCACCTACTAAGTCAGTAGGTACTACATTGGAGCCAGTACATACTGCTCGAGCGCTAGAGTAGTAGCAGTTTCAGTACCAACTTCCTGGGACACAAGACGTCAGACAGCCACAGTAAAAATGGATTAAAAGCTCCGTTTACTGAGAGATTTGGATGCTTTTTGTGACACTGACCTGCATTTTTTTTTGTACAGAGAGCAAGTCTCATTTCCAAGAGCTTAGCAAGTAATCATGCATGACCACTTCAGAACAAGCTGGGCTGGTCCCACCTCACCTCACACACAATGAGTTGGGCAGGTCTACTTGCCACTAATTACATGTGGACATATGTACACAATAATAAACACTACAATAAAAAAGAATAAAATAAACTTCCATTACAACCTGCATTAGACACGATTCAGTGCAGCTTGATGTAAGCTGCAATCAGCGTTCAGTCAGGCCATACTGCTCGAGTGCTAGAGTAGTAACAGTTTCAGTACCAACTTGTACTGTGACACAAGATGCCAGACTGCCACCGTAAAAGCCGGTTATTCATTACAACCCCCATTTACTGAGTGATTTAGATACTTTTTGTGATACGGAACTGCATTTTTTATCTGAATATATACTCAGACTGTGTCGATCTATGTCTTGGAGAAGACCAATCATTTTTACCTCAGAAGCAGCTATAACTTCTTAGCGGCAGTTCACCAACAGTCATCACACACACAGCCAACGTACCGCTTTCCAACGTTTTTTTTTGCTCTGCTTTGAACTCATCCGTGGCTCAAGCTGAATCATGGGATAGTACAGTGTGCTGCGGTTGCATACATAAAAATGGCTCCCGATTTAGTAGGTCTTACTGGTAGCGTTTGCGTACTGCTCGATGACTACTGAGTATCTGGACATACTAGCCACACTCGCCTACTGATTTCACTACTGAGTAGTAGGCTAGTAGGTGATTTCGGACGCACCCACTTTTTTTTTATTATCTTTTTTCTATTTAATTCAAGTTTATTTATAAAGCGCTTTTTACAACAATGTTGTCACAAAGCAGCTTTACAGAAGTTTTGAAAACAGACCGTTACAATATATATATATCCCAGTGAGCAAACCGGAGGCAACAGTGGCAAGAGCACCCCCTCAGACTGGAGGAAGAAACCCTGGGAGGAACTCACAAGGGGAAACCCATCCTACTCTGGTCAAACAGTATTTACAGTTTGATCAACCAAATACCAAAGAGTCTGTTTGAGATCTGGATGGCAAAGCTTTAGAAGCTGCACAGGTAGAGGCAGTCTCTAACTGAGTCACTCCACTGCATTTCCTAGTTAAGATATGAACAGAAGTCTTTCAGAGTGGTTCGATGTGAAATGCTATTGCATGTTCACAAAGGGGGTGATAGGAACCTAGAAGAGTTTAATATGCCTAAAAGCTACCTTAAAAAAGGGCTAGAAATATGCTGCCTGATGCCTGCGTCACTCTTTTACAATCAATCAAGATAAGGTTTTGACCTAATCCTGCCATTTTCAGCAGAAAACATTTAACATAAAATTACACAGAGGCCTCAACAACTCAATATGATGTCATTTTTTCAGTTCACTTCGGCATTCCCACTGTTTACTTCTGTTATAGCTTCTTTTCTTTTCAGCGGACTCACTGCATTTTTTGCTTCTCGCTATCCAAATGATCCTGAGCACATAAACAAGCCAGGACTCTGGAGTGGCCAGTTCATTGTTTAGACCCATCTGAGGAAGGATGGAAAGGACCACCTGTGGATTTTTTCAGATCGGACGCAAAAGTGGAGCTTGATTTTTCTCTCTTTCAAAGATGTTTTGATGGTCATCCAGGCTTGTCATGATTGGTAGGAGTCCTATTTTTAGAGTATCCTTTATAAATAATTTATTTATTATTCCGGAAACTTATTACATATTTTCCCATACTTTCCCTTTTGTTATGCGAGTGGATGGTCTTATAAATAGTCATCTCAATTAAATAAAGGAAGGGTGGTTTCTGACTTGTGAATAATATAATATTTATATTATATATTTATATTATATTTAAAACACTGAACCACGGGGAAGTTAAAAAAATATATATATCATACTTGTAGGTACAGCATCAATTTATAATTCTGATGTTTGTGTAGAAAGTTACTTCTCACTAGATCAATCCTTTAGTTTCTCTCACACAGTGGTTGTGGCTGTGGTTAAATTAAAGGGTTGGGGAGTGATTATACCTGTGCATAATACAGCAAGTCCTGTATTTTTCCAAGAGCTTAGCAAGTGATCATGCATGACCACTTCAGATCAAACTGGGCTGGTCCCACCTCACCTCACACACAATGAGTTGGGCAGGTTTACTTGCCACTAATTACATATGGACATATGTACACAATAATAAACAATATAATAAAAAAAAGAATAAAATAAACTTCCATTACCACCTGCATTAGACACGACTGCTTGAGCAATCAGCGTTCAGTCAGGCCCTCTATCCATTGCTGACCAACCACTGTATGGAGGAAGGGCGTTTCAGCCCAGCAGGTCATGTGTTAATGCCACATCAAAGACTGCTTAAAGGTCCTTTACCCTGTGCTTTGCTTGTGTTTAATTTTTCTGAGGTTCGCTTATGGCATTCATGTGGGTTTGTGTACCAAACAGTAGCCACCTCTCTTTATCCTACAGAATTAAAGAGGCTGTTTCAGTGTTCTGCCTTATAACATCACAAAAACGTATTCATAACAAAGTGTTTTTGCAACTTAGCGTCCATACATTCTCTGTAGCCTACAAATCACTTCTTGGTAAAATAACAACTCCGGCTAATGACTATAGGCTACTGTTGGACTGTTATTGTTATTGGGCAATTAAAGGAATGGTTTGGCGATAAATCAAGCCCAGATGTAGCTGAACTGCCGAGAAATGTTTGAAGTCCAAATTTGGCTTCTTGTTGTAGAACTGGAGCCATGAGGCAAAAGCTCTTACACTAGACCTCAACAGTCACAAGTGATGCATGCCAGACATTGTCAGGCAAAACAGTCTACAATGAAAACTGTATTGTATCATCATCATCAATATATATCAATATAATATAATTTAGAGGACACATGAAGTTTCATGAGTCGGGTTTGGGTAGGATATAAAATATATTAGTGTTGTAGACTGATTTTCTATCACATAATGAAATCTAAGATGACCAAGTTCTCTGTAAGGCACAGTTTCATACAACTGCTCTTCATCTGTGTTATAGTGCGTGACATTCTTTTCCAAATAATTTTAACCTGAAAATTATTACAAGTATCAGTTGAGTATAATGCTGCCATCTAAAGTGACTGGAAACTTATAACTTTTCTGTGACTGGAAACTTTTCTATCCTTATTTTATCTACATTCTATCTATCATCTGTAATCTACATCTTCTAATCTGTTAACTGCCAGCTGAGGATCTAAATAATCCTTAAAATGGCTTAACTGGGTATTACTTGGTTGTTGATGTTCAGTGAACTGATTGGAATGTTATTACTGCTGTTTTTACTGAATAATAAAAATGGATGGATGGTGTTTTGTTTATACTTTAGGATGTGATTCTGAATTAGTTTCAGGGAAGAAGAAAGAAGAACCTCACCAGGATTTACCTCCATAAGTTACAACGCAAAGATGCTCTAAAACAACAATATGATAAATTATAAAACAAAATATGATTTCTATGAATCCTGTATTTGTAATGCATTATAAATGCATCAGCAATGATATATAATGCATACATAACATCCTGTAATGCCAGAGAAAAGCTTGGATAATTGCTCTTAAATATTAATTTACTGCTGTAAATCAACATAAATCAGCTTTCTGTACAGCTATTAATTTAGTTTAGGTTGCTAACTGCTAACAGTCAGATTTAGCCAGCTAGCCTAGCATTATAGATTCTAGTCTATGCTATATATAGAAATTCTGCTTTGAAAATATTTAAGCTCTTGTTCTTTCACTCTATACTGAATCCTTTCACATGTCCGGGAAGTGATTATACACAACAAATATTTACCTGTATGACTGTATGACTGGGACTGTTGGGATTTAGAAAATGTACCACAACTATTTTACAGTCTGTTTTATTACACCATTCATGTTTAAATTGTTCTTATAGACAGATATTACAAGACGTTATGAAACCTGATGTTTCCCTTATTTTATAAAGTTTTTTATTTTATTTTCTACTATAAATATAGTTAGCAGCAATTATATAAGCTTATAATTCTGTTCATCATAGAACATGTAAATTTATTCATAGAGTATTGTGAATACAGGATTCATAGGACGTCTTGGCATTATTATTTATTAATATATGTCATGTATAATGAAAGTACATTGTCCTACAAATAAATTGTACTTATTTTTATATTCTGAAAAAAATCTTTGACTCCTGGTCTTTGTCTTGACTCGGACTGGCCTTTAATGATGTGGACGCTGTAGTGTTGCTGTACCTAACATGGAAAAACTTAAGAATACAAACTTCCTCCCACATCATACTGCACACCAATACTGTCTTGTGCCAGAAAGCAAAAGTGTCATTCATGTCTCACAAGAAACTTTATATGGGACAGAAGAGTCCATTAAAGTGCTCTTTTTAGAGAGAGAGAGAGAGAGAGAGAGAGAGAAAGAGAGAGAGAGAGAGAGAGTTCAGTCCAGCAGGCCTAAGAGAGAGAGAGAGAGATGTGGACAGATAGAGACGGATGGAAGAAGCGATAGTGAGAGGGACTTGTGGGAGTTGATAATGGTGTGTGTTGAGAGCATTGGGCTCGGGGGAGTGGTGGGCTAACGATGCTGTAATGTAGTGCTGCTGTCCGCGTGAACAGCGCAGTGACTGATTGGGTGAGCAATGAGAGCAGGCCATGGAGCCACACACACATGCTGCCCAATCAATCAATTAAGCACACAGGCAGCCCCCCGGCACACATCCAGGCTGAGGCGGCTAATTAACACACACCGGGGTTAGGCCAGCTCCCCCTTACACCCCCACTTGCACATCACACCAGTTCACCACACTGATGTGGAACTTCTTAGTAACACTGATATTGATCGATTATAAATAAATAGTAGATAATTACATATACTCTACATTCTTTAAACTGTAAGACATGTTTTACACTGCATTTCACTGTAAACGTAATAAAAACTAGTTTATATCTAAGATTTATTGTAAAATGCATACCATTCTATTTAAAATGAACTCTATAAAATGAATCAAGTTATATGCTTCATTAAGCTTTAAGATATTGTAGCGACTCAGTAAAAAACAGCAGGTTTATGTTAAGTGTATGCAGCAGTTATTATGCATTGTCAATGAAAGTGATGAACGGAGCTGTGCTATAAAGTCAGGTGCTACTGTCCTCTTTCTGCATTTCTGTCCCACTTCTAACACCCCTACATTATGCTTGCACTGTCCGCATGACCATTATTACTTATGTCACCCAATAACAAGGCCTGAGTCTCTCTCCCGAAATCTCCGCCAGCCCCAGTTTTTCAGCAACGATGGCGAAATTGATGGATCATGAACTAAAATCCTAGATAGGTTGTTCATTTTTAATAGAACATTATCATGTAAATTACCTGGTTGCTGCCACAAAAAGGCAAACATAATTAAATAATTTTGGAATCAATTTCGGCCCCCTCTCCCATATACACTGAGGTTTCCTCATCGCCGTGACAAGAATCGCCGTGACAAGAGTATTATCACATTTTCTATTTTTCTGACTGAGAAATTGTGGATAAAGCTGTTTGAAATCATTTCAATTAATAAGAAGTGGAAATACTGCTGAGAATGAGAAAGCCTAATTTATATGCACACAACTTCCCTCAAGACTTCCCTATGGACTTCTAACAATCCCCCTCACCTGACCAGAGTTTTGAAGAGTGAGAATTAAAGATGCTGCTCCCTCAAGTCTCCTTAAAAGACCCCTTATTTTTTTTTCTTGTATTTTATTTCTAATGGAATCGGTCCACTTGTGATGTTATGTGGTTTTAAGTGTCCAAAACAGTCCAGCCCATTTTCCAACTTTTCTTTATCTTTTCTTTATCCATTTTCTAACTTTTCTTTAAACAGGCGTTAAACAGGCTACTTCTGTTACTGTATCTTTTAGTACCTGTATCTGCTACAGGTAAATTGACTCTGTTCTGATTAGCTGGCCTCATTCAAAAACTAATCCAAGCTGAAATGCTCTTTTTAAATTCATCATAAATGGGCGGGGCTGGTCTGCGGTAGGCTATAGACGCAGATATGCTGTGCTGGTTTTATAACGTCACAAAATCAATTAAGTCACAAAATCAAATCAATAATAAGATGTGTGATTTTAATTCAGTATGAATCTGCAGTGTATGCAGTTTTTACATTTTGACAGTAATAACTGAGGAGTGATTTTAATCCAGTATGAATCTGTTTTACAATGTGATGATCATAATTTCAGAGTTATTTTATTCCAGTACAAATGTGCAGTATTTAATTGTTACAGTATGATAGTATTAATTGTGCAGTGAATTTAATCCAGAGTAAATCTGCAGTATCTACGTTTTGCAGTACAACAGTAATAACTGTGGGGTGTTTTTTATCCAGTATGAATTTGCAGTGTGTGTTGATTGTACAGACAGACATTAATAACCGTTGAGTGACTTTAATTCAGTAAGAATCTGCAGTGTGTGTAGTTTTTACAGTCTGATAGTGATACAACTGCATATTAAACAATTGGGACAATGTGGAAAATACAAATTTCTTCTATCTTTTATAAGACTTCTATTGCATACAGTATGAACACAATATACATCATTTATGTTTTTTCTGGTCAACTTAATTTCCCTTATTAATATATATCAATTCCTTTATTTTAGACCTGCAACAAATACCATACCAAATAAAAATTGTGACAGCAATTTAGGGCTAGCAATGATTTACAAAACAGGTGATTTCAAAAAGGTGATGTAAACAGGTTATTGTAATTAAGATTTATTAAATAAGCAGTATACACGAAAGAAGAGCAGAGGATGATGGCCAGTGGATTTTGCTTGTCAACAAACGTATGAGAAAATTATTAAAACATGTTCCTCAAAGAAAGATTGGAAGGAATTTACATATTTCTCCCTTTACAGTGCGTAACACCAGTGAACAAATCAAAGAATCAGAAGGAATTTTAGAGCGTAAAGGGCACAAGCCTAAGCTGAACACCCATGAACTCTGATTTCTCAGAGTGGGACCGCATGAAGAACCATCATTCAACAATAGCTGATAACATCTCTGGGCTCGGAGGCCTCTGGTATGAACCCTTACACAGTGGAGACCTGTACCGTGGTCAGACAAATCAGTATTCCAGATCTTTTTTTGTAAGAAATGGACACCCTGTGCTCCAGACCAAAGACGAAAAAGGACTGTTATCATGAACAAGTCCAAACGCCAGGGTCTGTCATGATATGGGCTTGTGTCAGTCCCTTGACAAAGATAATTTATACTTTTGTGATGCAGCATTAATGCAGAAAATTATTATTAGAGATATTAAAGCAACAAATCCTGCCTTCAAAAAACTCTTTTTTAGGGACGTTCAAAAGGGAAACAGTGACTGTACTGTCCAGCAGTCTTGACTCCCCAATAAATAATTTGTGGAGAATATTGAAACCACAACCACAGGGCCAGTGCACACCTTATGACTGTTTAATCAGCTAATTAGATGCAGTTCAGGTTAAAAAGCACATACGTTGTATTTAAGCGGAAATGCAGATCAACATTAAGTTCATTTTATATGCTAATTAAAAAAATATTTCATATTATTTAGTGAATTTATCGCATTTAACAGCTAACTTACTTTTGAAAGAGGTGATATGTGAGTGCTGCATTATTAATTAAGGTGGAAAATTGGAATGAGAAACTAGTCAGTATAAAGGGAAATGTCTCTATTTAGGTAGGGTGTGAAGTGATAATACTCCTACCAATCAACAAGTCTATATGTGTCAATATGTGCTGTTTTCCAGCTAACCTGTATGAGGTAAAGTAAATTAAGCTGCGACTGGGCTAATAACGTGAACTGAGCTGCCAGATGATTTCTGTTTTCTTGGTCCTTTACTCTTAAACACTTTACACAACAGCTTCTTTGGTGTAAATATAAGAGTTGCGTGGTCGAATATAAATTTTGTTGGGATTAATATTGTACAGTCGTATCATTAGTTTGCTAACTAACCAAGCAGGGCTAGCAAGATTTGCTAAAATGCCACCTACAGTGGAAGCAAGACAATACTTCTTATATGTGAATATTCATTTTTTTAACATGTTCACAAGCTGTTTAACAGTAAATTAGTTCTAATTCTTGCTCAGTTCTTTGCCAAAAATTATTTATCACCTTACTGCGTAGTGAATGGACTTCAGTAATTGGGTGAACCCTGGCATCCCACAGTAATAGTAGTCATGCTTGTTAATGGAATAAAAAAAACTAAACTGAATGCAGCAACACTAGGGAAATGCTGATGTGAACATTTGGGCTATAATGTTTCTGTTGTCATTTGGGAAAATTACATAGACAGTGAATAAACAATAAACAAATTACTCTGGAACTCCTCCATGATTGATGCTAAACCAGCTCCAATAACGCTGAAGTGGGTCAAGCGTTACCTTACTCAGTACCATGCTGAAATCACATTGGATGCAGATGACTTTGTGGAAGCCTCATTTGAAATCCTCAGGATGAAAGAGTGATGCCTCTGAGCCTGTGAAGGAAGCCCGGGGGTGTGTGTTTCAGCTACAGAAGAAACCAAAGCACAAGAGACCCAGAGACTCCTCATCAGACCAGGGCCAATCCGTCAGCACGAGGGGGAATGATCCAGGCTGAGACTGAGTGGCAGTGTTTAATCACCTCAGAGTGAAACGTGGGCTTTAATCTCAGATCAGTGATCTGTGTGAGAAGCCCACCGCTGTCTGACCCCACAACGGCAGTCCCGACACAACCAGACACTGTGTGGGGCTGGAACGTTCAGTGTCACGGTGGCACGGTTCTGAACAAACGTTTCAATTAAATAGGTTCACTTATACAACAGCAAAGTTGTTCTCAGATCAGCATAAAAAAGGGGCAACTTCATAATTTCAGACTAAAGTTCAGTGAAAATTATTAAAATGGGCCCAAGACATGTTTGATGTCTGAAATATTTTTTAGTTTTAAACAGGAACACAGTTAATGTATCTAATGAGTAATTAAAGCTTATACTTAACAATAAGGTTCATGTATAATTGCAGAAGAATTACTGAAGACCACGAAGGAAGCTGCTGCTGTCCAAAAAAACCATCACAACATTTTTCAAGTTTGCTCAAGACCACTTGTGTGTTCCACAATGCTTCTGAAATAGTGTTCTTTGGATAGATGAAGCAAAAGTGCAACTTCCACCACCACCTGAGCAGGAAATTTGTGCAGTGACAGGTGTATCTGCTCAACCTACAAGAAACGGTGGCCTGTAAATAAAAATAACAAACAAATAATGCAATTGTAGCAGAGCAATTTGTGAAAGTCTGCCTGTTTCACTAAGAAACAACAAGGAGGCAGATGGGGTAACTGTGGCAACCTGAGCATAGAACAGTAACTAGGGACGGGAGAAATACCAACACTGGAGAGCCCTGTGACGGCTTTATAAGAAGACAAGTCAGACAATGTTCTGTTTGGCATGTTGTCAGCTCACTATGGACGGCAATAAAACGGTTTTCTTGTTGGCACTAAAAGTAAAAGACCATGAATCATCCAATTGCCATATCCAGGTAGAGATGATGTAACAGGGGAAATCAGCCTGAATACAGCAGGGAACTAGGGCTAGACCAAAAAATGTAACTATTTCAATATTCGTTTGTTGGGCAGGTATTTGGTTTTTAACTTTGGCATTGAGATATTTGGGGGTTTTTTTGTTTTTTTATTTCAGCTAATTGTAAGGCTCTTAGGGGAACTTAGGTTAAGGTTCATAACACAGCTTTGTTTTTAAATAGCTGAATACTGTGTCAAACACGACACACAGAAACACAGCCTCTCCACAACTAATAGCTGTAAAACACAGCCCTCTGCTCTAATCTACTTCACCCATATTCAGGCTTTTCAGCTTACAAGTCTTTGTGTGAATGAACCTAAAACAGCCCAACATAACCATTTATTCTCTTTAAAAACTGGACTACTACTAAAGCAAAATGACAACAATACAGTTTATCAGCACATTATTATACTATATTTGTGAACTGCTCTCTTAAAATATGACAAAAACAATCTCAGCACCTAAACTTCATGCTAACATGGTGCTAGACAGCTGATACCCCCAGTGCAAGCATTGCCCCACTGTACTGGACCCTTATTAGCTCCACAATGTATGCTCTTCGTACTCCATGAAGCACTGGTTTAAAACATGCATGCACTGTACTATTACCACATAGCCTGCTGCTAAGGAGACTAGTGTACTTGGTACACAGAGCAAAGCCGAGCTGTGAGCGCCATAGTACTCTGTGAGGAAAGCAGCTAGCCTAGACATTTGTATTTTAAAAATGTAATAATATTCATTTTCAGAAATGAAAAAATTCTAGCTGGGAAGAACTTCTAGCTTTAGTCCAGTTAGAGAAGATGAGTAAACTGTTTAGAAATGCCCACACAATGAAAAAAGGAAGGCCCTATCAAGATTCGTCAACATAATCGATTATGAAATCACATTGATTAGCATAACGCGTGTTGATGCATCACAAAGATGTAAGCATCTTGTGTGTGTGTCTGTATGTGTACTTTGTGTGTACAAGAGAAAGCGAGAGAGAGTATGTCAGTAATCTTCTTTAAATATGATCATTAAATAAATATAATATAATATAAAATAGCTTTATTATCTAAGAAACCATTCTTTACCTTGTATATTATGTTTTCCATATAGTTATACATTACCAGATAAAATAAAGTGTCCAGAAAAAAAATTGTGTTGTTTAGATTTCGTAAACCACCTGTAACAGTGCCATGTGGACTAAAAAGTTAGTTTCCCACCTTGTTCATAACATATAAAACAAAAACCTAATATCATATTTGACCACCAATTCTGACATAGACGGTTTTATGTGCAGTCTGATTACAGTCGAAGAGTCCTTGGGCAAGACACCTAATGCAACATTTGCCTGCTTCTGTAGCATCTGCAAACTACTCTGGATAAGAGCGTCTATAGCATCTGTGAATTACTCTGGATAAGAGCGTCTGCCGAAAGCCCTAAATGTAAAAGTAATGATGCCTGTGTATTCTTTTATAGTTCCAAACATCAGCTTGCCCAGGGACATCACAACAGAGACATCAACATGATTTGTGTGTATTCTCTTTGTTAAATAAACAAGTAAAGTATGTAAAGTAAAAGTAGGGCTTTCAGCCTGCATGCCACACATGGAGGAAGCAAAAAACTGCAATCTAAATCCTTTGCAGACCAGTGAGGACACGTCAACACTGGCCACCCCCGGGGGCCTGAAGAGGACAAGCTCTTACACCCTGACTCTCACACTAACGGCTTTCCTCGCATGCCGTGCGTTTAAAGAGCTTCACCCAGCTCTTAGACGTCTCCTCTGACCAGACGGACTCAATGACAAAAAAGCCTTGCTGACTACGCCTGTCTTTGGCACTCTTCTTCTGCTAAGCCATTCAGTGGCACTTTTAAACACTGGCCAAAGGCAAAATGGAAGCTGAGCGGAATGATACTTAACTGACTGATCCTCCGGAGGAGGAAGAAAAGCTTGAATATTTCGCACATGGTGGCACAAAGGGGCGGCAAGAACCCCCAGGGGGCGATTTATAAGACGTATTAATATCTCATGCTTCTGTCCTACTGACTTCTGCCCCTCCTCATTATAATAAGACCACCGCGCAGCCAATCAGAGCGAAGGGCTGGTATCATTGAGAACATCAGGGGTCATGAGTCTGGCTCTGGTGAATATTAATATTTCTTAACGCATAATTTCGCACCACCAAAAGGTCAGAGGAAGTGAATGAGACCCTGCGGCAGAGTAAGACAGGGGGTCCTATATAACCCACTTCAGAGACAGAAGGGTTACCTACGGTGCTTGCAGAGACAGAAAGCTGGGGAAGACATATTTTGTGGCGTAGCATACCTGCTGAGCTTGTGGAAGTGTGTTTGTGTAAGGACAAAGTGGGGGCAAGCGAGGGGGCAGAAAGAAACAGAGAGAGACAGGGAGAGAGAGAGAGAGAGAGAGAGACAGATATAGAAGGTGTAAACATTCTTTCTTACATGGCTGTATGTTTGCAGCTCGGTCTCATATGGGACAGCTTTAGGAGGAATGCTAACTCTGCTCTTGTGGGGAGCTTTAAATTGACAGAAATAGACTCCAGCTGCAGACAAACTGCCCCAGCTGTATCCCCCCATTCTCCCACTCCACCCCCGCTGGGCTGCTGATGATGGCAGCCCCCTATACTCCCCACCTTGCCCGGAGCCCTCATGCAGGAAACGCACCTTCACCTGAGCGTAGCACTAACACCACAAGCTCCGGGTGTGCACTGCTAATGGATTACTGACCTGCGACCAGACCCCATCTCCAAATCCGAGCTTTATCCCCTTTAAGAGTCCTTCTCTAAGAACTTTAAGCCTAGGCTTACAGTAGTGCTCACAAAAAGACAAAAATGTAAGAGGAACAATTCTAAATGAGGCTCTTAGATGACGATGATTAGACCCAGGGTCTGTATTTGGAAACATTCCGAATCTAAAAAAGGATTGTGTTTCAGTGAACAAAGGAAGATCTGATCCTCAATCACTGTCCTTAACAGACAAATACATACATTTTCAACCATTGCTTTTGGCTAACCTTTTGATCAAAAAATTCAATTTGAACAGTTGGGTTTTCCCTTAACATGAGGAATTGTATGTATGAGAATGAAAAAGTTCAACTATTCTGCCAGCACTGGACATAAATCTCCTTGATCAACATAATTCACGAGGCTTACAACATTACACAGATACTGCATGTAGACTGAGCAGCTGGTCTAACTGTGAACAGACAGTAACAAAAATGACGAACATAGCATAGTGCTAATATGTCCTACCAGTGACATTGTTTTTTTTTTTGTTATGCTTATTAATTAGCATATTAGTTGTTTAAACAAAAAGTAATGATTTATAAATCTCAGTTGAACAAAGACAGTAAAAATAGTTTGGAAATATACAAAAAAATCATCAATTTAATTCTAGAAATTTTGTGAAACATTTAAATAAGAATTTAAACCGGTGATTCAATAAAAAGATACAAATAAGAGCATTCAGGAAAGGCAAAGTCTCTTATGACCGAGAATGGGTTGAGGTTGAGGTTGAGGCCTGTCACTGCCCGCTTACCTAAAATGCATCAGTAAAAATCTGTGAAACAATTAAGCACAGTGTAAGTCATATATCAACAACGTCCAGAAACATTGCCAACTTAATTTCTGATTGTTTGTGAATATATTGGACGTTATGCTCCCTAAGCCAAAGAAAAAAAACGGACCATCAAGGTTGTTACTATTGTAAAGTACAAAATCCAGGATTTGGCATAGTAGACTAAGAGCATAATTGCGTAATCTGAGAGTGAAGCTGAATATGAAAAATCTGCTTTTAAAACTGGATCAGTTTCCGTCCATAACTGATAAAAGTGCTGATGAACGGAAAGGAAATGTAACATGTTGGTAAACATTCTTGTCTCAACGTACTACAAAAAAACTTATCTTTTCTAAAATGGTCAATCTATGGAAAGTAAACGGCAAACACAGCCAGTGTTGACTTTGTGATGCTTGTGATCTCACAACTATGAATATATTTATATATGTTCACTCATTCTGACCATTGTGGTTTAGCACACCCTTTTATGCTGAAGTAATTTAGAGTGTTGTTACTGCAGAGTGTCTGCAGAGGAGTTAGTGGAGTGGTTAGTATGGGAAAAATCACTGCAGCCACCCATAAGACCCAGACAGCCTTAGGTTAACTAATAAATGTCAGTGCCAGCTAGTGAATGAAGAGGACGCACTCCTATGTAGAAGGCCTGATCGTTTATTTACAAACAGAAGCTCTTAGTTTGGGCAAACTAGGAGAAGATCTCACTTTTCGGGAAATAAAATTACACTAACCAGAAATAGAGACTCAGCAGGGGGCGTAACTGACTCCTGCTTAACTCAAACCTAAGAGTTATAAAATTTCAGACAGAGAAAACAGCACAAACAAAACTGACTGAATTAGGAGCACCATTTATATAGCAGAAAACAAAGAACAAAAATTTGGCAAATACTAAGATGAACATCAGTGCCAGAAGACGCGTTCCTATGTAGAAGCTCATTCTAAGCTAAAAAAAAAACAGGTAGGTAATTAACACTAATGCAAACCTTTATATATTTTTGTTCTGCTAAATGATCCCCCTAAATCTCACACATTGCTCACTGCTTTCTGGGGTACAAGTCTTGAGTCTCTGGAATGTGAGAGTAAAGAGAATTTAAGTTTAGTCTCGTTAATAGCTGCAGGCGTCACATTGCACAAAAGTAAACCCCACTAACAACCTGTCAGGTTCAACATGACTTCAAATAACAAGTCATTCATTATAGAAAAACCTTCAGTCTGAAGGACGAAGCTAAGGCACTACATGCAGTAAATATAGTGCTAAAAGGAAAGATGCAAACAACTTGATGGTCCAGAAACCTGATGGTCCAGAAAGTCCATCTACAAAATGGCAACTTCACAAGAGAGGGCAACAACATCCTTTAGTTTAATGTAAGTTAATGGAACCAGAATGTTTTCAAGCTATTTGGAGCATAGTCCATATACAAGAACATTTCATGCAATGTAAATGTCAGTTGCTGTGTTCAAGATAGCTATCCTATTGGCCAATACAGTTGAAGGCATAGCACATTTAAAGAAACTATACCTAAAACTTCAAACGGTTTAGTTTGAGCTAGATTTGCTATTGCACTAGCACACTTGCTATTTTAATATGATTGCAACTTGTTCTTTTTACATTTTTCTGCAAATAGTACATCTTCCATCAGACAAAAGGTACTTCTATAATGAAAGTCTTGTTATTTAAAGCCGTATTAAACCTAACACGGTTGCAAGCTGTAGGAGAACCTTCACTACAGTAATGACTGTGCACAATTGTAGCAAAACCAATAGTTAGTTTTAAAGGTTTTAGTAATTTACCACAAGGTTGATGGTGCAAATTCAATCAGTTTTCAGAATCATTCATCTCGAAGTCCAGTTACAACTCATTTAAGAGAGAATGAGCTCAACTTGTGATTCATAACTTTACTCAAACTTACCCTTCAAAAGAAAATATTGGAATAAATTCACGTAAACGTGGATTACATCTGTTTTTGGTACATAAACCCGCACAAATATTATCAGTGCACTTCAAGAGGAAAAAAAAGATAAAAGTAGAATATGGGCTCTTACACAGCAACAGAACATCACTGTCAGTGTTATGCATAAGACAGCCACTATGTCACCTGAGCAGGAGCCCACTGGAGCCTGACAAAACAGGAGGGGGTAGGTGATAAGAGTTATCAGAGAGGATAGAGGTTTAAAGCGAAAGTGTTTGTGTGCATGTCTGGATCTGCATGTACAACTTATTTATTCATACATGTATGGCACGTTCGTACAGATATGTTCCTAATAAAAAACAAGTGAGATAGCGACAGATTGTTATGTCAACGGGAAAGATAGCTAACTTTACAATTGATGGTGAAGATGTATAAGTGGTGGACAGTTTTTTGACTACTTTGATCAATTTTTAACAACAAAGGATTCAGCAGTCAAGAAACAGACTCAGATTGGCACTTGGGAGAACAAGACTGAAAGAGCTTGAAAATACGTTCAAATGTAATGCTTGGTCTCTACAAAGATCTAAATTTTGTCCAGGATGTGGTTTTGCCTGTGCTTTTTTATGGCTATGGAAAAAAAAATTGTATGCTATTGTACTATAGTGTTGGTGAAGGCTTCTAAGAATAACTCAATCTGGAAAAAAACAAAACAAATAAATCCTTCACCAAAACAGACTTCACATTCACAGCCAGGATAACCAAACTGAAGCTCTTATGCAAATTAAGAGAGGATCTCATTTGTTGGGAAATAAAATTACACCTGGAACCAGAAATGGGGATTTATAAAGTTTCAGCCACAGAAAACACACAAAACTGACTGAATTAGGAGCACCAATCACACAGAACGAAAACAAATAAATGTTTTGTTTCCACCATCATGCAAGTTAAGGTTTGGGGTCATTGCATTGTGGGTATTGCAGTTACTTTTAATTACTACCTTGGCAACTGTAATCATTACCGTAATGCAAAATGCTATAAAATAATGCTATTTCTATCTAAAAAACGTTTGAAATGCTACATAATAAATGTGGTGTTTAAAACAAAAAGAGACAAACCAATCCATTTCTATTTGAAAAAAAAAAAAAGATCCAAAAAAACAGTCTACCTTAGCACTAATGGTAGCTAGTCTGTTCATCCTGCATCTTTTCTAATTGCTCGTGTCTCTCTCTCCCAATGACATTTTAAGATTAAGATTTTTGGAATACATGTATTATTTTTGTTTGATTTTTAATTTTGAAATAAATATGGACTTAACAGGAGATCGAGATGCAGAGTATCAAGACTCATTAGAGTAAATACTCGACTCAGACTAGCACGCCATAGAACAGAGACTCAGCTCAGACTCACATATTAAACAGTCAAGACTCGACTCAGAGTTGCACCCCAAATAATCAGAACTCACGTTAGAAATTCAAGTTTTGAAATGGACCTGCACCCTAGAGAATTAAGACTCAAATCGGACTCGCTCCTCCAGGAATTAAAACATGACTTGGACTCACGTTACAGGCTTAAGACTCGACACAGACTCACATCTCAGAGAAGGTAAAAGAAGAAAATGACAGTCAGTCACAAGAAGACAGATCATAATCACAAGACAGAATATACTTGAGAAACACTATACATATTGAATGTATTGAATGTCATTTATTGAATTAACTGTAATTGTGATGGAAGGGTCATTTCATTTCTTGCTTTGAAGTATTCAATTATGAAACAGTGCTGACAAGTTTGCATTAGTAGACGTCCATTTACAGTATAACAGGATCAAAATCCCAACTTTGAAACTCGCACTAGATCAAGTCAAATCTGCTGCCATGCACTGTTTCCAGAAGCAGAACACGCAGACAGTGTTTCCGCTGGCTGTGCCTTTAGCTGGGGTTACAGGGTGGCTTGTGTGAAGCATCTCAACGCTTACAGGTTCGTCAGTGTCACAAAATAATTACGCATAAATATTCATGCGGTGGTTGTATGCAAAATAGCATCTGCTTTGGAATAACGTGCCATCTGTTTTTGGGACTTAAAGGGACGATTGTGATAAAAAGCCACTGTGATGCGCATTATCCATTTTGATCTAAAAAGATCATTTTTTTCATTGCTCTTTCTGAGATACTATTTTATTCCAGTGATAAATGATCCCTAATCTCATTACGAAAGTCTCATCAAACAAGTGGAACTGCTTATGCGTCCATTGTCTGCTGCATTCTTTACTAGTTTATTATACGTCTCATTAATGCAGAAGGGAAAATATTATACGCTGGAAAATCTTTTTATACAACCAGCGACTAGATGGTAAAAATATTGTTTAAAAGCTGCTTAGCATATAAACTGTATGTAAAATGCTGTAAACAGCTGTGTGTTTTGAGATTCTGATATGGATGGTATGGATGCAGCGCTATTAAAACTACAACCTGGATACTGAAGACCCTGCAAAGCAGATGGTTTTGTTCTGATCCAGAGGTCAGCCCAGCTTCGTTAAGGCCCTAACGCATGTGTAAAGAACCTTGCTCAACACACACTGCAAGCACACCTCCCATGCGCTCATCTACCCCACGGTGCGTCCATTCTCCCGTCCCCGAGAAGATGAAACTTTATGTCCTCTCTGTAAAATTCAGAGCATCTCCACACCTCACAGAGTGCTGGTGGCTTTTAGCACCCTTAGGTGTAAAACACACACATTATAGGTGGGAAAATATTCCCAGCATCCCTTAGGATGCAGGACATCAGAGGGAAAAAAAGTCTGGAGGCCAAAGATCATGTCCAGGACCTTGGCTGGACAGTGAAAGCCATTGGACCCTTGGCAGCAGTGCCTCACAGTGCCAGTACTGAGACAGCGCTTCTTCTCTCCAATTTCTCTCCCAGCTTCTACACAAGCTAATTATTAAAGGACCCCTACTAAAGATGAGTCAGAATATCAAGAAAGCTTTAAAAAATCAAACCGTACAGTTTTGATATGCAAATTAGCTTGTCTCTAATGTTTTATGTTCTAATAAGAACCACAAGAACTTCACGACAACCATGAATTCTGTACTTCACCACAGAGAAGTGAAGAACCTGCATCTTGTGTTTTGCTCAGAGATTATTATTTGTTTATTCTAAACATTACAAAAACAGGCTAAAGGCTATTGCACACCAGAGGAGCTCCATGCTAGAAATACATTCTACTATTTTATGGAAACAGGGGCTTCAATACAGGTGAAAGTCTTTACTAAGGGGGCCTGAAGGAATGGACACCCCAGGGCTGAAGGCACTTGGCCCCAAAATGTCTGTTAATCAAGAATTTTTGCAATAGACTAGAAATTGAAAATGTCTACTTGGTCAAGTTGGCACACAGTAGAAGCAGCAGAATCCTAAATGTAACTTTATAAAATAATAAAATAATAAAATAATAAAACTGCAATAATAATTGCAGTCAGAAAATCAGAAATCTCAGAAATGCATTTTTAATAACCTACTCTCTTCAAAAGACAGTTCAAGACTTTTTTTTAGTAAAAAGAATCATTGTATTTAGATCCCTGAGTTATATAGAGCAATTTTATGGTTCCTGGCCTGGTGAATGGTTCTTTAGATTTGTGGAGAGTGTGTTATATGTGGCCCTACAGAAAACCTATATAGCACCAAACAAGTGTTCTTCTATTGTTCCAAGCTTGGAGAACTGTTTCTTTTACTATATAGAACCATTTTCAAAAAAGTTCCATACTGTATACTGTATATGGTTCTATAGAGAACCTTTCTAAAAAAAGATTTTATACAACACCAACATGGGTTCTTCTATTGTTAGAAGGTTGATACTTTAACAGTAAAATAACTGGTTCTATGCAGAACCACATTCTCCACAACTCTTCACATTTCACCAGGCAAAGAGCCATTTAAGCACAAAATGGTTCTATACAAAACTCATGATTCCCTTTAAAACACTCAAATTACAATGAAATTTTTAAGAGAGTAGGTCACAGAAATTCATGCTCACAGTGACCTTAAAATTACATTTTATTTAAAATGATGATATATTAAGGACATTTTTGTTGATTCATTAGAACTGAACGTTTAAACTCTTGCTTGCCTTCTTCTTGATCAGTAAACTCTACCAGTCCTGCTGCTTCATCTCTCTCAGCACCCTTCAGCTTTTTTCTCTCCCTCTTTGTCTGTACTTAGTATTATGTTATTTTTCATTAAACTTATATTTTTTATTACAAAAACTTTGCGTTTTTCTTTTTGCTTTCTCACCTTTCTGGCCTTCTTCAGTGCTGCTGGCTCTTCATTTCCATCTACACAAATATAAAGTTGTGTTATGGTCAAACCTTTGACTTTTCACTGACGTTAAAATAACAAGAAATAGTTCCAAATACTGTTAATAACTTCTTTCTCTGTATATATAGAGTTCCCTTAGTTGTCTTGTTAGCTAGTTAGCTTTAACGCTAAAGCCTATCCCCTTTTCTTTACCTCATGCGAAACTCACAGCTCCCCGGATTTTATATAAACACTTGGGTTATTTCCCGTCATACAAGACCGGACTCCCATCTCTTTGAATGTCCCACAGACTTCAAAAGTTAAATGGTCAACATATAGTTTCAAAAACATTTGAAATCTGACGAAAATCTGAAGAAATCTAATAAACGCTTTACAGGACTTGTCTCTTTCTGGCCGCAGCGCTTATGCAGTGAGGGCTTTCCCGCCCTTCTCCGCTCGCGGGCGTAACCTGTAAGCTGATTGGCTGTTTACAGAAGGGCGGGAATTTCTGTCTTTTTTTTTAATCCGTCTGCAGAGCCGCAGTAGTGGTGTGCGATACTAAAATTTGTTATCGATCCGATACCAAGTAAATACATAGCCAGTATCACCGATACTGATACCTAGGTTAAATAAAATGAGAAAATGAGAAAAAGTTTATTTATACTACATGTAGTAGATATTAACTACTTGTTATAATAACACAAGTGTATTTATATAATTGATAATAACTGCCCTATTTTATAATAAAAAAGAATAATAAAATAGACTGTATTTGATATTACTAAGTAAAATAATTACTTTATTATTATTTAATAATAATAATAATAATAATAAAGTATGGTTTGTTTATATTGTTATTTTCATAAAAAAGTCAACTCAATAACAAAGAGTCAAATCTCTCTGCCGTCTCCTATTTCATAAATAAAGGATGTGTAATTTGGATGGAAGGATGGAAATTTGTAACAACCCATTGTCAGATGAATAATAATTTGAGCATGTGTAAACATATAAGCGGGGCATTTATATAGTGCCTTAGGAGAAATAATTGTTAAACTATAGCTGCTGCTAGCGTTAAAGTACTGTTAGAGTACCGAATGTAGAGGAGAGAAACAGATAGGTAGGTTAAAATAACATTGCTTAGTGTTCATGCATTATTATCCTGTCCAATGAAAAACATATCTCCATTTTTGTCAATTTTGAGCTTTATACATCATTTGGACACGCCAATGGTCGTTTACATTGTATGAAAAGTTCATGACCAATAGAAATACTCCAAAATAGCTTGGAAAGAATTCTGGTTCCATTGCCTTGCATTGAAAGCAAAGTAGGTTTTTGTCCTCTCTTGTAAAGTTGCAATTTTGGAGATACTTACTTTTCATTGGACAGTGACAATATATGACAGTATGTCTCAAAGCACAGTACTACAAAATTGGCTGTTTAAAGCCGAAGATGATCATGTAAAAGTAATTAATACAGTTAAAAGTTAATATATTTAAAAAGTAAGCAATGATGTGCTGATATTAACACACAGATGGACTCAGCATAGCTGAATGGAGAGAAAGTGAAGGAGAAGAAAATGAGGGTTTAGGAAGAGTGCAGTGAGCAGTGTGAGAGTGTGTGTGAGGAGGTGTGTGGAGCGGCAGATCCAGCTGAGGGAGGTCATGGCAGCTGTCTGTGCTGCAGACCCGCCCTCACCTCCTACTCTCTCCTCCTCTGCTCCCCTCTCACCTCCTCTCCTCCAGAGCCTCATTAAAACCCCACCGCACACACTCCAACACGGGACTCACTCTGACCCCCTAAACCCCTGCACCCTCCAAAAGTGCACTCCACACAGAAACACACACACACACTAAGGGTTGCACAGACTTTAATGTGCAGCAATGATGCTTTATGCTTAATACCGTCTAGTGGACACCTCAGAGAAGACCAGGGGTGAGGAGCCTCATCAGTATCGCCCGTTTCCTGCCGGCCAGCAATTCAATTCAGGGTTTGTTTAAAAGGTTGTCACAATAACCTGTGAAATTGACTTTGTTCTAACATTTCATATTGTTATTTTATCACATACTCTTAGACTATTTAATTTACAGGGGTGGTGGCTTCAGTTTGGGCAGCCAGCTGGCAAGCATTCAAGCTCCTCTAAAGTCATAGTTTAATACACAAAAAAGTAATCAACGTTAAATAATTATTTGTTAATATTGTGAATGCAATATTGTTATTCCTAGGAACATTGTTAAACCTTAACACTCATCAAGAATGTGAAGATATATGAATATACATAGAATGCACAATTTTGAAATTTGTAAACACTCTTACTTTGCAAATCCCACCCCTTTCCCTCCCAATACCTACACTAGAAGTAGAAAGAATCTCATAATGTAAAGATTCTGTTACTTCCGTATTTCACTGGCTCAAGTTCAGGTTTTAGTCTTTATCCAGAAAACTTGTTTATATGCAGCGTCAGTGAGCTGGAATTCCAGGTGGTTTAGGCTTCACGTTGAGCTACCGATAGCCTCTGGTACAAACAAGGACATGAATTAATTAAAAGGAGTCTAAATTTGCAGCATCACTCACTTAGACTTGAGTCTTTATGCTCCAAACATGCATCAGCGCATCTTCAGTGAGCTAAAATGAACCTGTTTGGTTGTGTTTGAAGCTGAGCAGCTAAATTAGCTTAGCTCCTCTAGTTTCCAGTGCTAATGATAGTAGCACTATGGTATTACATTTAATATTGATTCAATTAAATATCAGTCTATAAATACAATATAAAGACGGTCAAGAAGAAGACCCTTTTAGCCAGATTCTGAGCCATGCTTAGATGATGTACAACAACAAAACAGACAAAGAATGTATATATAAATGGAGATGCTCTTACTTATCGTCACTGTCCAATGAAAAACATATATCACTATTTTTTTCGATTTTGAGTTTTTTACATCATTTGAACATGCCAACGGTCATTTACATTGGGTAAGAATTTCATGATGAATGGACCAATAGAAATGCTACAAAATAGTTTGGAAAAGATTCTGGTTCCATTGACTTACATTGAAAGTAAAGACCTTTTTGGCCTCTCCTGTAAAGTTGCAATTTTGGAGAAATTTGTTTTTCATTGGACAGCGACGTTATGCTCTTACTTAAATCATATTTCAGCTATACACCATTAATTTTTAGACTGACCCCTCTAATTTATGAAACATTACAATGTAAGAAACATCTGAAATTTGTCTTCTTGCTAACAAACCCTGTCAATCTTTAGTAGTATGTCAGACCGTTTTAGTCAAATTTTGGATGGCAGTGCTATTACCCATTAAACCAGGTTGGAAAAACAGTCTTGTGCCACCTTAAATGGTGAAGCAGTTAATAGGAATTAACAGAACCAATATCTCACACCATTTAAGGTGGAACAATAAAATTAGAACAAGAAGCTGTAGAACAAGTAGCCTGATGTGGCAGAATGTAGTTGCTGCAACATTTAAGGTAGAAAATGTTGCTAGCACTGAAACCATGAGCTGAGCTCCTCAAATGGGGGCAGCATTATTCTAATAAGCCCACACTTGACATAGGAAGGGGAGCTAAATCTTATCACCTTATTGAATGCCATGTTTTCTGATCTACTCTGCCTGCAAAATACAGACTGAGCTGTCTTATTTCTCAGTTTGTAGGCTGGTCAGCACTCCAGATACCCAAATGTATGAACACAAAAACAAAAAAAGTGAGGCTTTTTAACATGTTCCCCTTTAAAACAAAAGAAAACATTCCTTCGTTCAGCTGCCTTCATCAAAATCAGAGCGCAGGCGGATGACGCTCAGTATGCGGGGGGGATTAGAAGAGGTTGAAAGGAACCTGGATGTTTGGTGCTGATACTTCAGTCATGCTGGTTCGTCAAGAGAAGCTTTCCCACAGACGCCTCTTTTAGCCTCTCAAGACAAACAGCTCCAGAAACTCCATAGCCATCATTCCACAAGCCCCAGACCCAAAACACAGGGGCCACCGCGCTTTCATCTCCGTGGCTCTGAAGGTCAACAATGTAACGGTGGTTTGAACATAAATAATATATCTTACATCTTCACAAAGCCTGTGGGTTTAACGATTCCACTCTGTTGTGGTCAGAGAAAGAGATACACAGAAAGGGAGAGAGAGAGAGAGAGAGAGGGAGAGAGAGATAGAAATGCTCTGGGTAGGAAGACCTTTCCCCTTCAGAATTTCAAAACAAAGCCATAAAGGCCCTCAGAACAAAGACACTTGCTGTCTCCTTTGCCCACTGTGTATATGTCTGCGTTTGATTCGTCTCTTTCCCCAACAGCACCAAAAAATGCTGTTGAGCCTTAAAGCCAGAGATTAAAACAGCTACGACCAACACGGACTGAGTAAATACAGTAAGGAGTCATAACGCACCTAATAGTTCTCCCATTTGGAAAAAAAAAGAACAGAAAACATTCAGAGTTACTTTTCCTTTCATTTCCCCCTCACTTCAAAACACGGCATCTTCTAACAAGCTTGTTCAATGCTTTCCCCAGTAAATAAGCAAATAACTAAAGTTTTCAGAGGCTAATAAGCTTATAAGAAGCTAGAGAGAGTCATCTGGAGCAGCATCTACATTTTAGAATAATAGTGCACTCTTAAAATAAAACCACTTTAGATTTTCATGCCAGCTCCATAAATAAGGATTCTGCCAGAAAGACTGAGATAACAATTCAGTAGGAATGAAGGAAGAGTCTTTGGTGTAGGCCCCGTCCTAGGTCCAGGACTCTGAGTGTCAAGACCCCCGCTTGTCCTGCCGGCGGATCAAGACAGCAGGGTCGGCGCCTATCTGGCAGACCACCAGAAATGGACCAAACTGGCAGTGATGGGAAGGAAGGAGGGGAACGCCAAAAATTTGGCACCTGAAAGCACCAGCATGGGTATGTATATAGAGTCATTTAAAAGACTCTCCAGTGTCTGGTCAGGAGTAACGAATCAATGAATGGTGTAACATTAGAGCCTTCCTAGCAGAACTTCCCTTATCTTAAATGACTGGGATGCACTGTTCTTGGAAACTTCCCATTTGTGTAGAATCCTACAGCTAAAAAAGAAATAAAAAAAAGGTTCTTGTTGTTTTCAAAGTTTCCTAAAGAAACAAAAGTCTCCATCTGAAAAGTATTGGAAAATATGCTGAGATGCTTGGATGCACAAAGCCCAGTACAGTGCAAAAAGTACATCATTTATTTAATTTCCAGTCAGAATAACCAAACATGTAAGTTATTAATTTATTCTTAATCAGATAAATATACATTTACCAGAAATGTACACAGTATTTAGTGTCCACTAGGGGTGGGCCATATGGCCTTCAAATAATATCACAATATTTTTGCAATAGTGATATTCAGTAACGATATATATTATAAATATATAATATAAAATATAAATATATAAAAATATAAAAATATTATTTTAAAGGTTCGTTTTAAAAAACACTTAATTTTCATGTTTTGGAGCTAGTAAATTACACTAAATTAAGCTCCACACACAGTTTAGTATTTTAGATTTCCATACATTTCATAGAATAAGAATTCTGCCAAAAAGACTGAGATAACAATTCAGTAGAAATTAAAGAGTCTTTGGTGTAGGCCCGGTCCTAGGTCCAGGACTCGGAGTGTCAAGACCCTTGCTTATTAGAGCCATCCTAGCAGAATTTCCCTAATCTTAAATGACTGGGATGCAATGTTCTTGGAAACCTCTCATTTGTATAGAACCCTTTGCACTATGTGAAGCTTCACAGCTAAAAAGAAAAGGTTCTTGTTGTTTTCAAAGATTCCTAAAGAAACCAAAAGTCTTCAGTGATGTTGAGGTCTGGACTTTGGTGTGGTCAGCCCATGGTTCTGAGAACAATGTTGTTTGATCTTCTTTTCTCAGTGAGGAGCTTCTTCAACAGCTACAAATTCTTTCACCCCTATGACACTGAGGTTTCACTCAGAGTGGGTGTAATTGACAGAAACACCTGTGGATGTTTTAAGATCTGAAGCAAGAGCGTAGATTAAGTTTCTCCTCTCTCTCAATGAGGAAAGCGTTAGGTACTGTTTAGCTGGTGGGTATAGTTTTGGTGGTTTGCCTGGAGTTGCGGGTGGTTGTTAGGAGTCCCATATTCTGTATATAAGTTCCTGTTTAGAAAACTCCCACTTTTTCATTCATTTTCCACTGACATTCACCTACATTGTACAAAAGAAACATCTCGGAAAAAAATAAAAACTTGTACTCAGTGGCTCGTTCTGAATGGAAATGGATGTAGGGTGGTCTTAGACTTTTGCACAGTACTGTACCATTTGAGTTGTATTTCTGGGAACATTTTAGACTTAAATATAAAGATACTGATTTTTTTGCTGTTTATTTCATTCTGTTCAAACAACAGAAATGTTCCACTGCAGTGCTGAAAAAAATTTAGTTCCTGCAGAGTTTTTGGTCTGGGAAACTCTAACAACCTCTAGACATAAAGCAGTCAGGAGAAACAAAGCCTTGTTTTGATTAGAGAAGAAGTAGTCCACATAGTGCAGGTACAAATATTCATCAGAATATCAGAATATGTGTATGTAAGTGACTTCTCCATTACTCCGTGACCATGGCAATGACACCCTACCTAACTCCTGGATGTATATATATATATGTATATTTTGTATATTTTTTTGACGGATGAATAAAAAAAACGGAATGTTCTTTGAATGTCACACAGAGTTACACAGTCATTACAACATACATCTGCTTCTAATTTTATTTTACAAAATAAGAGTTGTGCAGTTAACAGGCTGGGGAAAGTCTATTAGAAACTCTGAGTTCCACCAAAAAATATGATTTTGTGCATTCAACAGCAGCATTGCATGGGATTCCAATTGGGTTGTGCTTGAATGATCCCTTATAGACCTGCGTGGGTTTACTTCAGAGGTGCGTAGGTTAGCCAAATCCATACTTAGGGCCTCTCTTCAAATACAGCTTTTAAGTAAAGGTTCCATATAAGTTCCGTTAACAAAAGCTCCAGCTACTGCAGTGCTGTTTAACTTACTCCTCACTAAAGTCTGAAGTATCATTTACAGTGAAAACACAGCACTGACGTGGCAACATCAATAATTTGGCAGACTAGGCTGGACAGTGCTCATGGGAGGGTAACTGGCAACAGCAAAGTGGAAAGCTGCAGTTCCCCTCCAGCAAACATTTGTGCCCAGGGGGCGATAACTTGATCCAGGCCTGTCCGAAGAGGATGTGTTAACCTTTTTTTAAATCTTTCGACCAGGTGCACCCAAACTTTGCTTATGATCGTACAAAGCTTATTTTGTCCACTCATACAGCTATAACATATATTTGCCTGTAAATATCATTAATAGCAATTAACTTCACAAAGGAATGCAATCAATTGTGATTAATTATTTTAATTATGTGCCAGAGCCTATTACACACCCAAATGTGCTATTGCCTGAAAGTTAAGGACATGCACTTTTGGCAGATTTTCTCTAAATTTGTCTCTAAATGTTAATGCCAGAGAATAGCAACCTTTTCTGAACTGTAGCTTTTAACAGTTAATCAGTTGCATAGGTCATTGTTTAAATTTGAGTGAAGGTCCCATTGTACTCGTTACTTCAGACTAGACTATGCCACTGATAGCGCACGACTTTAGTTCATATTATAGACCTCGGCAGACAACATCTAGTCTGGAGTGGGTGAAATATCTAGTAGGACCGTGGCCCCTCGGCCGAGCCGCATTAGGGCCTCGTTTATGCAAGGCGGCTACCCCGGCCTGTCACGGGCTAATCACAGGCAAGGATGATAGATGATGTTTATTTTGCGATGATGGAACGCAACCCCCTGGCCGATGATAATTGTAATAAAAAGGACAGATCAAGCTGGCGGAGTTATTAAATTATCGGACTGTAATTTGCATTAATGTCGGCGAGTGCGGGCCCCTGACAGCCGGCCAGAGAGAGGGATTGTTCCACCTTCAGAACCAGCCGCCCCCTCCTCCTCCTCCCGTCCTTGACCTCCAGAAGGTTGTCTCCTCCTCCATCTCCTGCTCTTCCCACCTTCTTCCCATTCCCACTGTCTGCGTTACACTCGGCCACTGCAGATAGCACTGGTTCTGATTTACTGAACCGGAGCGGATTATTACAGATTACTGAAACTGCCCCATCCGTCCCAGCTGACCTCTGCACACATGGCCCACATTCACTCCCTTCATTAGCATTTCAGAGATAGAACCTACACAGTCATTTTATACAATTTAACCCTCACATGTGTGTGTGTGTGTGTGTTTTAAACTACATAATAACATTTTGTTAAATTAGTTTTTACACCTTAAGTCAGAAAATACAGAATATCGATCAAGTTGTTTTTTCCAAATAACTGAAAACATTCATTCACATGATTCCGTTCCACCTAACCTTATGTCTTGGCATACAGTGTATAAACAATGGTGAACAATGGTCAATAGTGAACTGATGGACATTATCAGGGTGGCATGAAGATTTCATCAGGTGAGCCACTGGACAGCCTGTCTGCCGTCTCTGAGGTGCAAACAACGCAGCAAATGGTTGCAAAGACAATTCAACGAAATATTATTTTTTAGTTGTAAACAATTAATAAAAGAGTGCACTGTTGTCAAAAATTACTACTTATTATGTTGCTGGGACATCTATTGAAGTTGGCATGCTAACCAGCTAGCTCCGGCCTGTTCCCATCTCGTAATACCACTTTGTACCTCAAGAGGCGATAGTGAGTCACTATAGCAATGAGGAATCAATGAGAAAATGAAGAAAGTAGCGCTGCCCCTACAGCATTTTCTAAGGGTGCATCCGTTATCGCCTCTCGGACGTACTACGTCCACCATCTTACCAACGTCCTCTGGTGCAACACGTCAGACCACCACCCTAAATAGCGCAGTGTGCTGTGTTCGCCTACATAAAAATGGCTGCCAATTCAGTAGGTTATCTGGGTACCGTTCGCCTACTACTCAATGCCTACTGAGCATTCGGACATACTAGTCGCGCTCACCTACTGACAAATAGGCGATTTCAGACGCACCCTAACCTCTGGTCAATCGCATTGAAGGTCCTTCAATCATTCAAGATGATTTAAAGACAGGTAACCAACGAAATACTAGTAAACACAACAGTGGCTGACAGATGCTCTTGTGAGGTGTGTGCTCTCCACAAGAATCTAATTTAGAGCAAAAAAAAGTAGTGATATAAATAGAAACAAAACAAGAGTTAACTTTGGTGTTGAGGTCCACCGCTGGAGACTCTCTTGTCCAGTAAAAGGTATAAAGTTTGACACTGAACTCACAACGTTTGCTCTACACTGGTACAGACTGTGCATTTACTACTGATATGTTGCCCCCTGTTGTTTGGAGTATAAATTTGAAACGTCACGTCATCTCACAAAGCAAAAGGTAAATCACTACATCTTGCTCACTTTGTCATAATGGCAGCCTACGTCATCTAATGTTTCTTTCGCATTACTGTAGTGGACTGTATGTAGGTTATACAGATGTAGGTGAATGTAGGTACAGATGTAGGTGAATGTGGCATGGGTCTCTTTTGGTATGACATGGCTTGCTCAGGTGCTGAATCAATCATTGTAACTCACTACACCAGAGGTCACTAATAGGCGGACCGCGGTCCGGACCCAGGCGCTGTCCAATGCGAACCCAAACCATTAAACTATTGAGAACTTTTTAATTTAGACAGTGTTTATTTTAAGCGGTGAAGCTTTTCTTGTCTTTACGGTATACGGGCTTTGAGGTGTAGTGAACTCACAGAACAATCACATGCGTTGTAAGATCACCAAAGGCTACTCAGCCAATCAGATCGGTGCATATTTAGCGGTGTGGCGCACACACACTGGCGAGGTACGAAGCGAGAAACAGCAGACAGAGAATAAAGCGAGTTGGAAAAAATAATGTGCTCTAAAAAAGAAAAGTCAACAAAAAAAACTGACTGTTTAACCAGCAATGGACCGAAACTTACTCGCCCGTTCTGTAAAACTAACAGATCAAAATGTGAAGTTGAGTTAACAAGAAGATGCACACTTTATTTACTTATTCTATAAATAAACACTTTAAGATTTACTTTTATTCAAAAACATTCTCTTTTTTTATGTAGCTATTGTTTTTACTTGAAATGACGAAAAGACATTTGTTTGAAGTTTTATCAATAATTCATGCAGTTCATCATTTAAAATAATAAATACTATTAAAATATATTGAACAATATTTGTAATGTGTTTGTCTTTCAGTAGCTGATGGTATAAGATGCTGATACTAGGCTACTTCAGTAAACAGGATACACCACTGAATCATAACACAAGTTAAAAATAATGACGGTCCAGACCTTGGCCTGAGGAGATCTCCTCTAACTGGACCTTACTGAACTCTAATTACACACCCCTGCACTACACTGTACCACAGACATGTTACTTATGGAAAGTTTATTTTGTTATGTTATAAGTTTAAAGAAATTGAACTATAATGTAAGCAGTGTATCGTCGCTGTCCATAGAAAAACTGATATCTCCAAACTGGGAACTTTACAGGAGAGGCAAAGAAACTGTACTTTCAATGTAAGTTAATAAAAAAGGTATTCTGTTTGAAGCAACTGTGGAGTTCAAATTATATGGGAAGCTAAAATAAAATATAAATAGAATTTTTTTCCAGACAGAAATGGCATACAATATAGTATCACTGTACAAATATAATAATGTACTGTATTACTGAAGAAGTGAGCAACATGGTCACCTTAAATTTTGAATGTCTTTGTGTAATCAATCAACATTACAGTAATCTGTGTTTAACAGCCTGTTAATTTAGTTATACTTGAAATTCAAAAAGCTCAAAATCTTTTTTTTTTTTTTTGGCAGTGTAAGAGAGCTGTTTTGCGGAGCAGCAGAGAAACGTCATGCTGCAGCACTCAGCGTTGGAACTACAGATCTTGAGCATAAACACCGCGGCGATGGACTAAGAAGGGCAGACAATACAAATAATTCAACAGCATCACAACTATAAAGCGCAGCGCAGGCCCTCCAGATTCTGTCCCGTCTGAGCCGCCTTGGGACGTCCTGCCGGCCTGTTTCATGTCCTGTAGCAGTTCCCTCTGAACTGGTGGAGCGCTGGCTCTGCAGCCCAGGAGAGGCTGCGTGTTCATTAGGCAGCCAAGGGCTGGAAACATTTGCCTCAGTTGTCCTTTTCTAAGCGAGCGTTTGAAGGGCTCTCGCTGGGGAGAGAAAGCCCTGGTGCCGAGCCAGCTGGACACGAACAGAGGAGTAAAAGACGAGGAGAGGGGGAGAGAGGAAGAGAGAGAGAGAGAGAGGGAGAGACAGAGAGAGAGAAAGAGAGAGAGAGAGAAGGCTAATGGGGCTGCTCCTCTTTTAAGTGTGATCTACCAGAGGAATACATGGATGTGCACAATCCCCGACGTGTGTGGAATCATGCTGAACAGCCTGTTTCTACTCTCCTTCAGCTTCACTTTGATAATCTCTCTCTCTCCCTCTCTCTCTTTCTTCCTCTCTCCTCTCATTTTATCAGGGAACTATGGAAGTCTATTCAAATTGCATAACACTAGCCAATACTAGTTATGCTGGCAAAAAGCATTATCTCCTAAAAAAGTTGTTTCTTGAGTAACAGAGCAAATTAAAACGTCCAGTGGAGTTATATATAAATATAAATTCAACTAGAATCTGTTAGATGAAAATTTGATTGTTAAAAAATATCAACAATTTAAGTCGCCCGTTTGTTAATCCTTTATTGCAAGGTAGGGAAAACGGTGAAAGCGGGAATAAAACAAACTATTTCCTGCTTAAATTAAAGGCAGAATTCAACAGTAAAATATTAAATCTTCTGGTCACATAGAAATCTTTAATATTTCTCCATTCCACTTCCAAATCTACAAGGTTATCTGGCAAACTGTCTTTGTGTAGAGCTCACATTTTATAAATCTAACACTGTCTAATCTTTACTTTTCTTTATCTTTATCTAAACATATCTCCAAATTCTTGAGTCTATTTGTATACTCTATGGCATAACAGCTCTTTCCCATTTTAGCATTCACACTTAACACTAAAGCTGCCAATTAGTGGGTGTAACTAATGCCAACTGTCACGTCACGTGCATGCCATCTATAGGAGGTGTCCAGGCTCCCCTTGAACTGGCTCTAGTTGTCACACAGTATATTGCTTTCTGAGAAATCAGTAAATAATTTCCAATAATTTCTAAAAAAAATTGTAACAATAATGGGGCGTTTTTGCTAATCTTGCTGCTGAGCTGCTGTCCAGTTATATATACATGCAGTTTAATCTGTACTGTACAATGCTTTGCAGTGTTTAATGAAATGTGGAATATAGTTTAATATAGAATATAGTTCTCGTTCACCTTCAGAATCTTTCTCTTGTTTTGACTATGAAAGTCTATGTAATGCTGGCAATGGCAGTAATGCTAGTAAAGGATATGGGAATGACAAACGTAACAGTGAGAACATTTATTTACAGCAACATTTGTCTGAATTTCAGTCACTATCTTTTGGAAAGCCAATTCATTGTAAAGGCTGAAACACCTTTCTGGTCTGTGCAATACGACATAATGAAGATATTTCCCTCCGAAACATAAAAGCCTTCTCGGCCCATCCTCTGGCGCTGCTTTACGAGCTTTGACCATTAGACGGCATTTATGGATGGCAAAACAAACAATAATAAACAAAAAAGAAATCGCGTGTAATTACCAGAGGTGGCAATTCCAGCCAGATGTGAGCGGGCTTTGGGCTGAGGCCCAGCTCGCATTAAATAAAGCGTCTGATTAAGCGCCAGCGCTCGCAGCCACTCGGAGCCTGTCCCTAACGACCCAGGGGTCAGGGGTCACCGGGGGAACAGCAGATCAGAGGGGCCGCTGGCCTGGGCCTGAGACATCGCCATAAATCCACTGGCACAGAGGAAGCCATCTTTTACCCCGCTGTTAAATAATAGCACACTCACCCCAGCCTCATTGTTCACGGGGCCAACAGGGCCCTCAGAGACTCCAACACTGTGCAGCACTGCGGAGAGCACAGAGCTTTCCCACCACCACACAAAACACACCGCACAGCTCGCAACAACCCACTCCTACCCCCATATCTAACAACACAAACACCACCACCCCAGGCTGATAATGTAGTATTTTGCATTACTTTAATTGCTAGAAATGTATTACTTCTTATATATATATATATATATATATATATATATATATATATATATATATATATATATATATATATATATATATATATAATAAAGAAGTCTATTTGAACCAGAATCTTGTATTTGCATACATTATGTTTTCCGTTATTTAAAATTATTTGGAATAACAGAAGTACTAGGATTTACTTACATTAAAGTTATGAGGGTCTTCTCTGTCTTCTGCAAAGTACAGCACAAACTAACACATTTTTGTTTCTAATGAATCATTTTAAAAGCATTTGAACAAAATGAATACACTTCCTGCACATATCATTTAAGAATGGCTCAGCTGAAAAGTAGAGCTTGTGCTAACATTACAATTAATTGGAACAGTTCTTACAATGCAGGTCTGTGTTTTTTAAAACATATGTGCTTTCAAACCGAAACATGTATTAATATCTGCATCAAAATAAATAGAATTTATGAGACGTGTGTGTCAAACATAACAAATATATACTGTATGGAGTATACTGTACTTTGCCTGGCTGGCTCTCAAGGTAAGCTGTTTATAAATAAACATAAATGCTGAGCTATTACAGGTATTACAACCACCAGTGATTAAAATAATATAGGTGTGATTTCAGTGATTTATGCACACAATGTCAAGTCAGTAAAACACTTAAAAATGTACTTGTATGGTACAAAAATCTTCAGGGTAAATACCTCCCTGTCTGCCTGACTAAGTACATCATATATCTATGTTCTATTTCACCCAATGTTAGTGTACAACCAAAAGTGTACAATGTATATGCAAAAAAAGTAATAATTAAATACATATTTGTAAAAAGCTAGTACATACTTTTTGTTACACAGTCGTATGCTCTCAGTCAAATTACTTGTTGAGCTGATTATCTAAATAAATAAGTGAACAGGATGTGTAAGTTTTTGTATTTTTTTAGCTATAATTTGCACAAACATTAGGAAAAACTGCAATCTGGCAATACTGGTACACAGACCATTGTTCTAGCATTTAAGCTTTAAATGATCAAATAAATCAATAAACAAAACAAAACAAAAGATTTTAAAATGCAAAAACCTTTTTTTGTACTTATATTCTATTATGTCGTAACTCACAGTGATGTGTAGCTGTCTTACAGAAAAAATCCTAAAATTAATACAGTAATTAAACACAGTAACTTACTGTGAAACGTTGCTGTTTAATATTGTGAGTCCTGCCAATATTTGAAAGTGTAAATACTGTAAAGGTTCTCGGAAGAATAGAAAAAACATATTTAGGATTTAGAAAGTTTTCCAGTCACAATTTTAAAAAGTGGGTATTTCTATAGTATCACTTAAAGGACATTTTGGTACATTTTTTTTTTTTTTACAAGAGTCAGAAATGTTTTATGTGCTGCACTGCCGGAAAGCAACAGGCGTCACTGTCAGCTCCTCCATGCTCTCAGTAAGGGGAGTACAAAGAGCCAAATAATCCACGTTAATACACCCTCTAGTGGAGACTTTGGCCATGCAACATCAGTTCCATGCCTTTTGGTCATCAATTTCTCAGTAAACAGTCTGAATAGCGTGTTCATACTTCTGTAGGACACAGAGAGAAATCAAATCAGTCAGCTAAAGGTTTATCTTTAGTAACTAAGTAGACATTGTCAATACATTTACAATATTAAACTGTATATTTAAAATTAGAATAAAAGAGATAAAATCACTCTCAGTTTTGGTAATAGTGTCTAAGGCCACATGGCACCTACATAAGTCTTAGAGCAACCTAAGCACATTTTCTGTTTGGGAACATCATCTTACTAGCTGATGTAGTGTAAAATCAGGACCCCATAATAACAACAAGGACTGTCTATGTCATAGAAATTTATAATTGGTTATAATTGGTTCACGTTTACAATATTTCTTGCTTACCTGGATAACATCAGGCCTAGACTGATCAACCCTGGTGGCAAAGGTGACACTGTGGCTTTTACCTTTATAAATGTTTTACTTAGGTATTTAGATATCTCCATTTTTGGTGATTGTTTATTTTTCTGCATCACTTGAAAACCACAGCTGTGGTTAATAGACCACATTGACTTACATCCTTGTATCTAAACTCATCAATTTTGTCTATTTTATTATCTCCACTTACCACATAGGAGCACTTTGTAGTTCTACTCTTACAGAGTTTAGTCCATTTGTTTATCTGCATACTTTGTTATTCTGTTTCTCAGTGGTCAGGACCCCAACAAGACCACAAAACGAGCAGGTGTTATTTGGGTTGTGGGTCATTCTCAGCACAGCAGCGACACTAGTGTGGTGGTGGTGTGTAGGTGTATGTTGTGTTGGTATGAGTGTATCAGACACAGCAGTGCTGGTAGAGGTTTTAAACACTGTGTCCACTCACTGCCCACTCTATTCGACACTCCTGCTTTGTTGGACCACCATATAGCTTGTCTACTGCTACTTCTACAGTTTATGCTGGTCATCTTGGTGTCCTTCATCAGTGATTAGAGGACACTGCAACAAACAGCTAGCTCAAACATCCTTAATGGTACCATCATGGATTCACTTGGAAACATGGAGACGTGCCCTGATTGATGTTGAATTAAAAGACCAACAGCAGAAATTTACCTCCATTTTTTACCTCCATTTTATATCATATCTGTTATATCTGAGCTGTGAAGTGAGCTGAAAGTGAACAGAGGTTGAAATTAGAAGGACTTTTACAAGAGCTTGTAACTTTTATGACCAATATTTTTTGTATTCAAAAATATTATTTTAAATACTTAAAAATATAAATTTTAAATTAACAAAGTCTTACAACCTTATGCATTCTACACATTAAAGGAGGCGTAGAGTGTGTCAAGACCTGCGCCCCACAGAAACAGGCCGGCGAGTAAATGCCTAGCCTACGTGCACGGACCATAAAGATGTCTGGAGGAATAAACCCACAAAATACTGACACATAAGGCCGCCTTCCTCAGAGCCGTGCTTGTCCATGCCTCATGGGTCATTGTAAAAAGCAAGGACGGCAGCCGAGTAAAACTTAAAAGCAGTAGACGAAGCAAAAGTAGGGCTTAGGTTTTGTTTAACGTCCGGTGAGAGAAGGACAGAAAGTAAACTGGGCCAACCACCAAGCAATCTGTATTGCTTAAATATCAGATGAACACCAGCAGTTTTGCATGCGCAGCTGGCCACTTTATTTGAAACACCTTGAGGCAGATTTACTAGGAGAGGCGCTAATTGCTGACAGTCTACTGACACTCTGGGCTGGTAGGGGTGGCCAATTTAGCGGGTTATACACTAAGAACGTCCGAATAAATGAACACAGGTGCAACTACGTAATTAACATATGACCAGCACAATGTAAACACCAGGTAGGAGAAAAAAAGGCTTTAACAATCCCACTCAAGTTCAGACTGTGACTCATTAGGCCGAAATGAAGACTTGTTTCTTCAAGATGGTTTAGATAAATGAACCAAAACCATTGTTACTAATTATTCTATAAAATAACACATAACTTTAAGAAAATTTGTCAGAAATGGGAGGAAATGAGTGATGTTCAATTTAGGCTGGTGAGATGAGCTGAAATTGAGCTCCAGGCTAAGTGCATTGTATTATATTTTATTTTGAAGTGCTGATGACTATGTATCCCGTCAACTATGTACATATCATTAACCCTTGGCTGTAGGCTTAATGATGAATACAACACAATACAATACACATGTAGAACTAAACTAGGACCAATAAGATGTGCCTAGTTTGAAACAGTGGTTAAAGACTCCTTGTGTAGTCCTGGTGTGAAAGCAGCCGTGGATCAGCCACTGCTGAGATAATGACACTGGGCCTGACACGGCGATGCATTGTGACTGCATTACAGCCCACATTCGCCTCAATTACATCTTCATAATCAAAATGGATGACGGGACGAGCGGCTCAACCCCCCACAATACCTCCCCCCCACCACTCCAACCCCCACATCAACGAGACGTTTTAATGTCAGTCTGACAGGCCTCACATGGGCCGGCGGGAGGCGAGCGCATACATATTAATCAGGCCGATTAAGACGCGTTAAACACTGCAGAGGTGGCTCTCTCGGACCTCCGGCTTCTGCATCTCATCGCCGCTGCCTCCCTGCTCTCCCTGTGCTCCCTTCACTCCCGTCCCGCGCTCCTGACCTCCTACGCGGCCGGCGTCTGCCGCAGCCCGTCCGGTTCGGCCTTTCCCAGCATGCACAGGGGCCCGGCGCGGCTCCCACGGGCCCCCGCCAGCTCCCTGCCATCTGCCGTGATTTATAGAAAACGGCCGATGATTTATGGTCCAGTCACCGCACAATGAAGTGGCTCTCTTTCAGCGGGCCGACCTCACCGACCCAGCCGCCACTCCTGGCCCAGGTTTGGGGAAACGAGCGCTAATCATACACTAAAAAGATGCTTAAACAGAGAGAGGCCTGGCGAGGGGGAATTGAGGGCCTTTAATAAAATTAATTTTCGGCGGCGGGCCGCATATTGATGAGGACGGAGATGAGACATGGCCACCGGAGAGAAAGAGAGAGAGAGAGAGAACTGAGCTGAGCTCATATTAATACCTGCAGCATTCATACTCCAGCACAGCCTTCACATTAGAGCAATAAATACAGGTACTCTGGGAGAGTCGTTTACAGATTTAGGCCAACACCCAACAGCCTCTGATGAACTTAGCATGAGTCAGTCTCAACAGGAAAAGGTGCTCTGTGGTCCAATAATGCAACATATAACACAGCATTATTCATGTGTAATTATAAATGAAAAAAAAATCTATTGTTTTTACAGTGATGCACAACTAGGCAAGCCTGGACAGTGTTTTACCACTAGTACTACTACCTTTTAAAATAATAACTATTATTGTTGTTACTACTACCAATAAAAAAGGAGAATAAGAAGAATTTTAAGCAACTGTAAGGTAAATCAAGTTACCTTATTTAAACAGCACTAACATACGGGACTCTTTATTATGAAAGCAGTGGTGACTGAGGCTAGCGCTCATCATCCTGTGCTGGGAAAGAAGCAGTAGTGGATAAATCTGTTGTCTCCTTGGGCTTGTTTGATAATTAGGTACAGAATTCTGTTAACTAATGTTATATCATGAATGTAGCCATGAAACCGATTTAGCTAGCTCGCTAGCTGGGCCTAAAATGTAATAGCACACGGTTACTAGCATAGCAACATTTCTACCTGAATCTTTGAAGATTTCTAAAATGTTCACACATTCAGTAACTCAAAATCAAGTAAAATGTAGATTTTCTTTTGAGAATCTGAACAAATAATTAGTTCTCTAGAGGTTAGCTTACATACTAACAGCACTAGCATTATAGCTTCCTAACTAGCTAACATTTATAAGCTCTTTAAAAAGCAATGAGTCTGAAAATAGACCCACCCATTGACACAATAATATTATTTAATTTTAGTTTATTAATGTGCTTATTGGTACTTGTGCTACAACCTGGAGGAGTGAAATTAAGGCTACTTACACAGTAAAAATAATAGGATCTCCGATTCAGCTAAAAAACATTCTTTCACTGTTGTGTTTCATTGAAAGATGTGTTTCAGTGAATGCATTTCTGCTTTCTTTTATTATTTGTAAGCCTTACATGTGTGTGAAGGTATCAGGGGAATCTGTCAATCAGTCAGTGCGTTTATATGCACTTAATCTGAAAACTGCAGAGAATCTGATTTTGTCAGTAATCGGACACATAAACATGCACTTAAGCAGATATTGGGAAACTCCAAGTCAGGCAGTAATTGCATTTCTGCTTTGTAAACGACCAATAAACTTAAAATAAGATGTGACGTAAATGTAATAAAAAAAAAAAAATAATGTCATGAAAAATATCTACAAGATGCCGAATATTTAAATCCTTTATTTATCAAACAGGCTTTCAGCATCAGTTTCAGCATCGCTTCGAAAGTGTTATGCTACCATCTCACTGCTATGTTAAACACTGCTTGCTGTTTGGGTATGGTGGACTGAGAAAGGTGAAAGAAATCAGAGAAAGTGTATACATGCTCTGAGAAATCCTTCTTTAAAGAAAAATCGTTATCACATTTCTTAATTAGATTTCAAGGTCATGATTCGATCTAAGAAATTTAAGTGTGCTGTTTGCATGAGCACTTGAATAATCAGGCAACTGCAGAAATTTAATTACCATCAGATTATTAAGTGCAATAAAACATATTCCTTGACTCTGCAAAGAAAAAACAACACAATAATATAATAAACACTTTTTTGTGGTGTAAAAAAGAAATGTGAACTAATATTGTTTATATATATATATATATATATATATATATATATATATATATATATATATATATATATATATATATATATATATATATATATATATATATATATATGATGTTTGTGTGATGTTTGTGGTGAACATGCCAGCTGTTTTATTCCTGGGAATTAAATAGGTTGATTTTGTGCATTTAATTTGTAAATGCACTCTGATTGGCTGCCTCTAATTAAAAAACCCACTGAAACACTCCTTATAAGTTTAGCATAAATGGGTGTAGCCAAAGTCTTTACAGGAAAGTCTATTCACTCGGAGGCCAACTTTGCAAAGCTTCAGGCAGGTATTTTCAGCTATACAAGATCAAACTGCTGTCGGTTTGAATAGAGAGAGACCAAATTACCTGCTGGTCAAATGACTGTTTCAGAAACATTTGAAATCACTGATAAAATAGGACACACAAGTGTATTGAGTTTGTCTTAATAATGCACAAAAACATGATTTTTCAGCTTGTAGGGCACGCTGACTGATTCCTTTTGTTGAAGGACTGAACTTTATCAGCAGTGACCGACTGTTCATTTATAATTTCTTTGGTGCAGCTAAACTACTGTTCGTTAACAAGTTTAATTTCCATACATAGAATGTATGGACTGGTGAGTAAATGGTTTGAAACTTTGGCAATGTTTACATTTTTTTAAAAAGGAGCAAAGAAAATTCAGTTTAATATCAAAAAAAAGAAATTTAAAGGATACAAAAAGGACTGAATGAAATTGAACCAGTAAAACAGACATACAGTGGTAATCACTGACGTCTTAAAATCTAAAATCTTAACAGTTCCAGCAGCTTCTGCACCGTGTGACGGAACTGAAGCTCCTCACATACAGACACTACAGGCCTGAACTCTAACTGTGGTTTTCAGAAGGAGCTCCAGCTGAAATTGTTATTCCAGCGGCCGCTGTGAACAGGTAATTTCAGCCATTCAGCACCAGGAATTGAATGATTGATGACATAGGATGAATTCTACAGTAAATCAATTTCATGATGTAAATGTATTTGTGAGCGGAGACAGCCGGGGGAAAACACTGAACGCTGCTGCTCATGCACAAGCCTGAGGAACGCAATCAGGATCCAGAGGAACTGCCACAGAGCCATTTTCAGCTTCAGTGCCCATGATTTTTTTTTTCCATTGACAGACTGTGAAGATGACACACTGACGCTTGATTGTAAGATACAATGATGACTTGTCAGGACACATGTATCAATACAGTCATTTACCCAATTACCAGTAAATCATTCTTTATCATTCAATTATAATGCCGTAATTGTATTCATGGAACGCTGCAGGAAAAGGCCAAAGATTCTCCAGAGCTCTGTTGTAGAAAGTTTCTAAGGTCTGCACGGCTTTACTTACATATATCTACCTATGTGTTTTAGTACAGAGGAGCTGTTGTAGTACAGTTTTCTGTTCCAGGCTCCTATTACTATTTATATGCATTTCTATTTCTATACCTTTCAGTTGTTCAGATCAAAACTATAAAACATCATCTACCTATATGTTAATACAAAGTAATAAATGTTCATCTTCTGGTAGATTTTGTAGCTTTAGGTCAATGTTTTGTGTGATCCAGGCAGTGTTGTGAATGTGATCACTCCTTGTTCAGTTCTATTGCACCCTCTGCTGCCTTATTTAGGAACTGCAAGCACTTTGTGGCAAAAACAGCAGTGTAGAATTTGCTCCACTCACTGGCCCCTCTACTGGTAACCTGTGCCCTGTACTTCCACTAACGGGCAACTTTATCACAAACACCTACTTTATTGGCCACTTTATTGTGAACCTCTCTCTTACACTTCTACTAACTTGGCCGCTTCATTCCCTTGTGAGAGAATCCACTGCATTACCTTAGGAGGTGTTCCAAAACTTTATGAACTCAGGTAAAGGGTGTTAGATGAGTTGAGATATAAAGCAAACACCAGCGTTGAGTTTGCCAGCGGAACTAGCCCAGAACTCACTGCTACCTGGTGCTGTAAAGAGCCATAGTACCAAAAAGGTCAGATTTAGTAAGTTTTTGGCCTGAAAAAATGGTCTGTCCCTCCACCTATTTCTGACACCCAGGGGCGGAGCTACAGCCCTTCAAAATTTGGAAAAAATTAATGGGAAAATCCCCCAATAAATCTTTAGGCTTTCTTCTAATACATTGGGGAGATCCCACAACTTACCTTTCCACTTCCAGGAAGGCCACTCACTTTTTTCTTATCTTAAAAGTGAAAAATGAGTACTTACCATTGACGAGAGAGCCTTGGACTGATGAGGGGTAGTCAGTGCCTACTGGAGTAATTACTTCTCAGCTGACTTTTTACTTTTACTCCTTACATTTTAAACATAGCCTCGTTACTCCTATTTGATTTCAGCTTGTTTTCATTCATGTACATTTACATTCCAGTAAAGATTATTGATAACATGCCTTTGAAGTTTGACATTTTCCTCCATTACAATACTTATAGACGACTAATCATCATATTTTCTGCTCCATTAAACACATGTTAATGCTCAGTAGTACACAGATAAGCTTCTTTAATATATTTATATTGTACTAAAATACATTCATTTACAATGGGCGTATATGCGGCTGAAACAGGAAGCCTAGCACATCTCACATTCATCAACATTAACATTTTAATATAACATTATAGTCATTATGGCTTTTAGGAATATGGGGTTTTTGGGGAGGTGGGCTAGCTGTGGTGCGGCCTAAGCTTTTGTCCTTAATGGCATTTTTTTCCCTTACATTACTTTTACTTTTATACTTTAAGTACTTTTGAAAGCAGTACTTTTACACTTTTACTAGAGTAAAACGCTTAAGTTGATATTTCAACTTCTACAGAAGTATTTCTAAACCATAGTATCTATACTTCTACCTGAGTAATGAATGTGAATACTTTTGACACCTTTGTATACTTGCATGTTGGACCATCGCAGACAAAAACAGTCTCCCACTATAAAAAGGGATTTGTCACCTGGGCCCTCTTGGTTTAAAACGAATGGCCAGAGCCTTGGACACTGACTGCCAACTGGGTTGGAGAAGAAGTATGGGAAGTTATCACCTTGGGCGTAAAATCACATTATAAAATTACAAAAATTGAATGAACGAACACGCACATAAACAAAAAAGTACAATAACTGGTTTAAAAATTCTTACCTTAATGACAACCTCATCACCACCAATCTATGCCTCGTCTACTTCTTTAACCAACACACTGGTCAGCACACCAATTCTGTCACCAGACCCAGCAGTTAAAGAAACTGCCCACAGTTCAAAGCACTGCTGCAAGATTAGGATAGAATGATTTTGTTCCACCCTCTTTGTAAAACAACAGTGAAACAAATTAATAACATATAAATATGCATAAATATGCAGTATTCCAGGATCATGATTCTATTTGCTGATTTACTGTTTTTCTCTTTAGTTATAAAGTATTTTAGATCCCATGGAAAGGGATTCTTATGGTGTTATTATTTAATTAAGTCTATAACAAGTTATATTTCTTGATTGTTTGGCATAGGCAATATGATATTTATCATAATAATATACATCGCAGTACATTTTTTCTGAACATATTGCCAACATTGGCAATACCCAAAGAACATAATGATATTCTGTAGCGTTGATGATGAAATTTTCAAACTATTTTATGATGAGAAACATTATTCGTTTGCTCACCCAGTCTTTCACAGAGCCCTTCCCATCTGCGCTTCTGAAAGGCTCCACCTCTCCACCAAAGATGCTTTTCTTATACTCAATCATGTTATTGACCTGTCTAATGATCTTCTGATCAGGTGTTTTGATTTCAGCATTACACAATTTTACCCTTTTATTTTGCTCTTGTCCCAACTTCTTTTAAACATGGTACTGGCATCGAAGCCAAAATGGGCATTTTTTAAATAATAAAATTTGAACGTGTCATGTTGTCTTTGTACTACTTTCAATAAAACGTAGGGTATAACTGATTTGCACATCGTTGAATTCTGCTTTTATTTAAATTTTGCACAGTATCTACAACACTGTATTATGCAACATAATTATATATAAAAAAACCCTGCATTGTGATGAATATATATATATATATATATATATATATATATATATATATATATATATATATATATATATATATATATATATTTTTTTTTTTTTTTTTTTTTTTTTTTTTTTTTTTTTTTAGTTAAATAATACATATTTTTGTAAAGGAGGTTATCCTTTGTGGTGCTAGAGAGTCATACCCTATCCACCATCAGAATGCCCAACTCTTATGGAAAGACATAAGAGGAGGGCCTCAGTTAAGCCTCTTTAAGACACCTGATGTGGATGTAATGACATGTTATTTCAACCATTTGTATTTGACCAGTTTGTCACATGAAAAACTGAATGCTCTCACAACTGGTTATTTTATTTTGAGAGGGTTGGAAAGTGAGGTCGTATGTTGCAGCAGTCAAGCCACAGCTCCTATTTCAGCTACAGCAACCTCCACAGTTATTGGCACCCTCATTAAGATGTGACTAATAATAATAATACTAATAATAATAATAATATTTTTTTACATGAAATCATTTGTGCCACAATTATTGGCACTCCTGATGTTAATACTTTGTAAAACCCCTTTTGCCAACAAGACAGCATGTGATCTTCTCCTAGAACATCTCACAAGGTAGGAGAATACAGAGAGCAGGATCTTCCACCATTCCTCTTAGCACAAGCTCTCTAAATCGTCCAGAGTTCTGGGTCCTCTCCTGTGCACTCCCCCCTGTGCACTCTCACTCCCAAACAGCCTGTTTGCATGTAGATAGCACCTGATGGTTGTTATGGAGACTTTGTGAACCCAAAATGCCACTCTTTGAAGAAGTTCTCTAACCGTGAGCTTTAAAGAACTTTTTTTACTTCTCTTACTGTCCTCCTCACCGTGCGTGGTGGCAAGATGAACTTGCATCCTCGTCCAGGCTTGTTTGCCACTGTTTCAGCTGATTTAAACATCTTAATGATTTACCTGACTGTAGATATGGACAGGTGTAGGCGAGTGGCTATTTTCTTATAGCCTTGCCTGACTTATGAAGCTTTACACACATTTGCCTTGCTTGAATGGTGCGTTCTCTTGTCTTTCCCATGTTGAAGAGTCGATAAGAGAAAAAGGCCTCTGTGTCACAATATATTTATACCCCAGGGAAACAGGAAGTGATGAATTACTAATTAATTATATATATATATATATATATATATATATATATATATATATATATATATATATATATATATATATATATATATATACATACACACACACATATATATATATTAATCATTAATTATTATAATTAATTATTAATTATTTGATCTGTAACTGTTTCATAAGATTAATATGTATAGTTTTATGTCATGTCTATAGAAAACTGATCTGCCACCAGTATGGAAAGTGCTCTAGATATAAAGATAGTTTTATTTATTTATATTTATTATCATATGTAGATCCTATGCTTCCCTTTAACACAAGTTAATACAACTTAAACAAGTCTTTATATAAAATGAATTGGCAACGATCCACATTTATGCTGCTAGAAACACCCACTTGTACTTATCTTGGCATTAAATATTCACCTCTCAATGTCTAAAATCATAAAGAACGGCTTTATGACTGATATTAAACATGACATGAAGAGATGAAATGTTCTCTAAAGTCTCATCCTGGCTATTTTGGTAGGGCTCATTTCTTAATCTCTTGTTATTATGGGCAGGCAAAAACCTAGAGCTTGCCTAAAAACACTACAGAGAGTTGATCAGTTGGGTAGTGATGACATTCCTGATCTTAAATTGTACTACTGGCCCTTTCAGTTACAGGCCACTTGGACCTGGATGAACCAGGACTTTAAACCCCCATGGATCTCTATTTCTAATTAAGACCTCACAGGCTTCAAGGCTTCTTCTTTTTACAATGACAGGCTGCAAAGGCTCCACCTCAAAAAATGAGATATTACATTTAAATCACTGAATGTGTAGAGAAAAGGAATCAGACATAACATAAACATCATATGTAGATAGGCAGTCCCAATCTGAGACATTTTTTATGATAGGTGGTAAACTCTTTTTTAATTTTATTTTTTTAATTCCACCTGTAGAAATAAATACTCTCAGAGATCATACAGGAAAGCCTCTATTCATATTATTGACAGAACTGTGATCCTGGAGGGTTAAACAAAGTCCAGTCAAAGACTATACAAGCTACACAAAGAAATTCTGTATAGGTATTCTCTGTCTATTATTATTATCACTATACTTGAAGATGTAAACAGTATGTATTATCTACATATATCTACAACCTGAAGTGTTTTGTGTTGTACTGGCCCTTTACCAGGCCATTCCAGACCACCTGAGGGAGACAGAGAGCTCCTCTGTGGTAGTTAGGGCTGGCCATTGTCAGCTGGGGCTCACCCTATTAAAAGAGAGATCATCAGTTATTAAACTATAATATCAGTCACTCATGATGACAGTTGTAGGCTAGGTTGAAGCAATGGCCACAAAATGCCACTGCAGAGAGATACAACTGACCAATGGAGGTGCATCCTATTAGTGGGCTTAAGCTAAATCAAGGCTGGAGGACACACATTTGTATACTCCTAAGTGTACATCTGTGGTTTTAAGGTCCAGCTGTGTGCTCCAAGTTCTTCAAGACTATTGGGGCGTGTGAAGTCACTCTCTTCTTCAGTCTCCCTCTCTCTCTAAGTCCTTCAGTAACTCTCAGTACTCTTCACTGTCTCCCTCTTTCTCTTAGTCCTTCAGTAACTCTCAGTACTCTTCACTGTCTCCCTCTTTCTCTTAGTTCTTCAGTAACTCTCAGTATTATTCACTGTCTCCCTCTCTCTCTTAGTCCTTCAGTAACTCTCAGTACTCTTCACTGTCTCCCTCTCTCCCTTAATCCTTCAGTAACTCTCAGTACTCTTCACTGTCTCCCTCTCTCCCTTAATCCTTCAGTAACTCTCAGTACTCTTCACTGTCTCCCTCTTTCTCTTAGTTCTTCAGTAACTCTCAGTACTCTTCACTGTCTCCCTCTTTCTCTTAGTTCTTCAGTAACTCTCAGTATTCTTCACTGTCTCCCTCTCTCTCTTAGTCCTTCAGTAACTCTCAGTACTCTTCACTGTCTCCCTCTCTCCCTTAATCCTTCAGTAACTCTCAGTACTCTTCACTGTCTCCCTCTCTCCCTTAATCCTTCAGTAACTCTCAGTACTCTTCACTGTCTCCCTCTCTCTCTTAGTTCTTCAGTAACTCTCAGTACTCTTCACTGTCTCCCTCTTTCTCTTAGTTCTTCAGTAACTCTCAGTACTCTTCACTGTCTCCCTCTTTCTCTTAGTTCTTCAGTAACTCTCAGTACTCTTCACTGTCTCCCTCGTTCTCTTAGTCCTTCAGTAACTCTCAGTACTCTTCACTGTGTCCCTGTTTCTTGTAGTCCATCAGTAACTCTCAGTACTCTTCACTGTCTCCCTCTCTCTTTTAGTCCTTCAGTAACTCTCAGTACTCTTCACTGTCTCCCTCTCTCCCTTAATCCTTCAGTAACTCTCAGTACTCTTCACTGTCTCCCTCTTTCTCTTAGTCCTTCAGTAACTCTCAGTACTCTTCACTGTCTCCCTCTTTCTCTTAGTTCTTCAGTAACTCTCAGTATTCTTCACTGTCTCCCTCTCTCTCTTAGTCCTTCAGTAACTCTCAGTACTCTTCACTGTCTCCCTCTCTCCCTTAATCCTTCAGTAACTCTCAGTACTCTTCACTGTCTCCCTCTCTCTCTAAGTCCTTCAGTAACTCTCAGTACTCTTCACTGTCTCCCTCTTTCTCTTAGTTCTTCAGTAACTCTCAGTACTCTTCACTGTCTCCCTCTTTCTCTTAGTTCTTCAGTAACTCTCAGTATTCTTCACTGTCTCCCTCTCTCTCTTAGTCCTTCAGTAACTCTCAGTACTCTTCACTGTCTCCCTCTCTCCCTTAATCCTTCAGTAACTCTCAGTACTCTTCACTGTCTCCCTCTCTCTCTTAGTTCTTCAGTAACTCTCAGTACTCTTCACTGTCTCCCTCTTTCTCTTAGTTCTTCAGTAACTCTCAGTACTCTTCACTGTCTCCCTCGTTCTCTTAGTCCTTCAGTAACTCTCAGTACTCTTCACTGTCTCCCTGTTTCTTGTAGTCCATCAGTAACTCTCAGTACTCTTCACTGTCTCCCTCTCTCTTTTAGTCCTTCAGTAACTCTCAGTACTCTTCACTGTCTCCCTCTCTCCCTTAATCCTTCAGTAACTCTCAGTACTCTTCACTGTCTCCCTCTCTCTCTTAGTTCTTCAGTAACTCTCAGTACTCTTCACTGTCTCCCTCTTTCTCTTAGTTCTTCAGTAACTCTCAGTACTCTTCACTGTCTCCCTCATTCTCTTAATCCTTCAGTAACCCTCAGTACTCTTCACTGTCTCCCTCTCTCTTTTAGTCCTTCAGTAACTCTCAGTACTCTTTACTGTCTCCCTCTCTCTTTAAGTCCTTCAGTAACTCTCATTACTCTTCACTGTCTCCCTCGTTCTCTTAGTCCTTCAGTAACTCTCAGTACTCTTGACTGTCTCCCTCGTTCTCTTAGTCCTTCAGTAACTCTCAGTACTCTTCACTGTCTCCCTCTCTCTTTAAGTCCTTCAGTAACTCTCAGTACTCTTCACTGTCTCCCTCTCTCTTTTAGTCCTTCAATAACTCTCAGTACTCTTCACTGTCTCCCTCTCTCTTTTAATCCTTCAGTAACTCTCAGTACTCTTCACTGTCTCTCTCTTTTAATCCTTCAGTAACTCTCAGTACTCTTCACTGTCTCTCTCTTTTAGTCCTTCAGTAACTCTCAGTACTCTTCACTGTCTCCCTCTCTCTTAGCCCTTCAGTAACTCTCAGTACTCTTCACTGTCTCCCTCTCTCTTTTAGTCCTTCAGTAACTCTCAGTACTCTTCACTGTCTCCCTCTCTCTTAGCCCTTCAGTAACTCTCAGTACTCTTCACTGTCTCCCTCTCTCTTTTAGTCCTTCGGTAACTCTCAGTACTCTTCACAGTCTCCCTCTCTCTCTTAGTCCTTCAGTAACTCTCAGTACTCTTCACTGTCTCCCTCTCTCTTAGTCCTTCAGTAACTCAGTACTCTTCACTGTCTCCCTTTCTTAGCCATTCAGTAACTCTCAGTACTCTTCACTGTCTCCCTTTCTCTTTTAGTCCTTCAGTAACTCTCTTCTTCATTGTCTCCCTCTCTTTTAGCCCTTCAGTAACTCTCAGTACTCTTCACTGTCTCCCTCTCTCTTTTAATCCTTCAGTAACTCTCAGTACTCTTCACTGTCTCTCTCTTTTAATCCTTCAGTAACTCTCAGTACTCTTCACTGTCTCCCTCTCTCTTAGCCCTTCAGTAACTCTCAGTACTCTTCACTGTCTCCCTCTCTCTTTTAGTCCTTCAGTAACTCTCAGTACTCTTCACTGTCTCTCTCTTTTAGTCCTTCAGTAACTCTCAGTACTCTTCACTGTCTCCCTCTCTCTTAGCCCTTCAGTAACTCTCAGTACTCTTCACTGTCTCCCTCTCTCTTTTAGTCCTTCGGTAACTCTCAGTACTCTTCACAGTCTCCCTCTCTCTCTTAGTCCTTCAGTAACTCTCAGTACTCTTCACTGTCTCCCTCTTTCTCTTAGTTCTTCAGTAACTCTCAGTACTCTTCACTGTCTCCCTCTCTCTCTTAGTCCTTCAGTAACTCTCAGTACTCTTCACTGTCACCCTCTCTTTTAGTCCTTCAGTAACTCTCAGTACTCTCCACTGTCTCCCTCTCTCCCTTAATCCTTCAGTAACTCTCAGTACTCTTCACTGTCTCCCTCTCTCCCTTAATCCTTCAGTAACTTTCAGTACTCTTCACTGTCTCCCTCTCTCTTTTAGTCCTTCAGTAACTCTCAGTACTCTTCACTGTCTCCCTCTCTTTTAGTTCTTCAGTAACTCTCAGTACTCTTCACTGTCGCACTCTCTTTTAGTCCTTCAGTAACTCTCAGTACTCTTCACTGTCTCCCTCTCTCTCTTAGTCCTTCAGTAACTCTCAGTACTCTTCACTGTCTCCCTCTCTCTTTTAGTCCTTCAGTAACTCTCAGTACTCTTCACTGTCTACCTCTCTCTCTTAGTCCTTCAGTAACTCTCAGTACTCTTCACTTTCTCCCTCTCTCTTTTAGTCCTTCAGTAACTCTCAGTACTCTTCACTGTCTCCCTCTCTCTCTTAGTCCTTCAGTAACTCTCAGTACTCTTCACTGTCTCCCTCTCTCTTTTAGTCCTTCAGTAACTCTCAGTACTCTTCACTGTCTACCTCTCTCTCTTAGTCCTTCAGTAACTCTCAGTACTCTTCACTGTCTCCCTCTCTCTTTTAGTCCTTCAGTAACTCTCAGTACTCTTCACTGTCTCCCTCTCTCTCTTAGTCCTTCAGTAACTCTCAGTACTCTTCACTGTCTCCCTCTCTCTCTAAGTCCTTCAGTAACTCTCAGTACTCTTCACTGTCTCCCTCTCTCCCTTAATCCTTCAGTAACTCTCAGTACTCTTCACTGTCTCCCTCTCTCCCTTAATCCTTCAGTAACTCTCAGTACTCTTCACTGTCTCCCTCTCTCTTTTAGTCCTTCAGTAACTCTCAGTACTCTTCACTGTCTACCTCTCTCTCTTAGTCCTTCAGTAACTCTCAGTACTCTTCACTGTCTCCCTCTCTTTTAGTCCTTCAGTAACTCTCAGTACTCTTCACTGTCTCCCTCTCTCTTTTAGTCCTTCTGTAACTCTCAGTACTCTTCACTGTTTCCCTCTCTTTTAGTCCTTCAGTAACTGTCAGTACTCTTCACTGTCGCACTCTCTTTTAGTCCTTCAGTAACTCTCAGTACTCTTCACTGTCTCCCTCTCTCTTTTAGTCCTTCTGTAACTCTCAGTACTCTTCACTGTTTCCCTCTCTTTTAGTCCTTCAGTAACTGTCAGTACTCTTCACTGTCGCACTCTCTTTTAGTCCTTCAGTAACTCTCAGTACTCTTCACTGTCTCCCTGTTTTAGTCCTTCAGTAACTGTCAGTACTCTTCACTGTCTCCCTCTCTCTTTTAGTCCTTCAGTAACTCTCAGTACTCTTCACTGTCTCCCTCTCTCTTTTAGTCCTTCAGTAACTCTCAGTACTCTTCACTGACTCTTCAGTCGCCCTCTCTCCATTAATCCTTCAGTAACTCTTTCTTCTTCACTGTCTCCCTCTCTCCGTTAGTTCTTCAGTAACTCACACTGTTCTTTACTGTCTCTCTCTCTTAGTCCTTCACTAACTCTTACTCTTCTTCACTGTCTCTCTCTACATGATTCCTTCACTAACTCTTTCCCTTAGTCCTTCACTATCTCTTCTTCACTGTCTCCCTCTCTTAGTCCTTCAGTAACTCCTCCACTGTCTCCCTCTCTCTCTTAGCCCTTCAGTAACTCTTTCTTCACTGTCTCCCTCTCCCTCTCTCCCTTAGCCCTTCAGTAACTCTCTCTCCTCTTCACTGTCTCCCTCTCTCCATGATTCCTTCACTCACTTCTTCACTGCCTTCCTCTTTCCATTAGTACTTCAGTCCCTCACTCACTTCTTCAGCCTTCCTCTCTCCCTAGTCCTTCAGTAACTCACTCTTTTCTCCACGGTCTCCCTCTCTCTCTTTGTCCCTTAGTTTATTCCTAACTACTGCTTTCTCAGTTTCTTAGCTCAATCACTCTATTTCTTCCTAATTAATTCTTCAGCAGGGTGGCTGAAAATTCTCTATATGACTGTTTGTCTTATTTCTCGTGTTCCCTGCAGTCAGAAAACATTCTGTCAAACGTTTCCCTACAACCCTCCTACCTGTACAAGAACACCCACCTACACTATCAGGGTTTAATCAATTAAACTGGAGACTTTATTTATTTTGATTTCATAGCCAAACAGTTTCAGTGATTTAGCACCAGTTACCAGAACTGTTGTTAATATTCAGTTTTAAATCGTTCATTATAATCCTCATAACATTCAGTTCTGTTCTGAATGTTAATACGTGGAAAAACCCCGTAGAACAAAATTATAGCCTGGAAATGAATCTGGACATTTTCTGTATGATATTGAAAATTAATTGTAAGTAGTGACTAAGAGAACGTACTGGATTTAAGGAAGTTGTGCTCTGTATATTTAGAATATTTAATACTTAAATAACAGATAAAGTCTTTTCATGTTTTGTGTAAACCTCCAAATGAAACCTCAAATACCACAGACGTTTAAATCTACAACATGCAACCCTTTATGAAACAAAACAATAAAAACACTTTAAAAATTATTTAAAACAAATAAAACAGCAAGTGTGCTACAGAAGAGAAACAAACACAAAGAAAACACTCGGCTCGAGGCAGCAAAATCCAAATAGTGTTTTACCATCAGAAGTTAATAAACAGACACCTCTACTGGCCGACACGGTCAACATTACATAGTGAATTCTGTTATTCTAGTGTAACTGCTTGTTTGTAACTGTGTAAGAAATACTGCTTTAAAACACTTACAGAAAGTTAAAAAACAATAAGATACTGTCATCAAATGAACGACTGAATAAATACAGTTTGAATCTTCAGGCTGTGTTTACATTTTGGCACCAACAGAAATAAACAAACAGCTGCTGGAGCTTTACAGAAGAGTCAGTGATTCAGGCTCATTTTGGGGCTTAAAAAAGAAAGAAAGAAAAAATCAGCATCAACCGAAAACAGAGGAGCGTTCAAATCCACCCAGGAGCAAACAGGCCAAGAGAGGATAAACTGATGAACAAGAAAGGGATGAAGTTTTTCGCCCGGCTGTGGGCTTCACCGTGTGTTTGGACACTGAGGTAGATCCATAAGGCCAGCCGGTCAGTCAGTCAGTTACTCGAGCCATCGTCCTGGACACAGATTCTGGGCTCTAAACCACAGCGCCGTCACCCGACAATGACCATCACCGGACCACTACGTGGTCAGACACGTCTGGCTCACAGCTCATCATGGTTCCTGGTTAAATCCTCGCCATAATTGGTCGCCTGACTGCCGACAAACATGTTCCAGTTTTCCAGGATCTCTTCTTTTGTCAGCATTTGATCCTTAAGAATACAAAGTCATTTTATTTAATCTGTGACATTTATTAGAATTTTATTAGACTTTGGGAAGACACTCATAAGACATACTCTGCACATGTACACTGGGGGGCAACTAAATTAAGAAGGAACTAAATGAGTTATAATTAGAAATCCCTGGAGCTTTAAAGGGTGTTTAACATGCAAGACCCTGTTTAACCTTTATTACTGATCTGCTGACAGGCAGCATGCTTTATTACAATGTCAGATTTTAATTTCTTCTGAAATATTTATTATTATTAATGCTTATAATTGTATAAACTTTAGATTTTAAAATTTAGTTGTGGCTTTATTTAATCTTTCATCTGAAAAACTGACACTCTTGACTATATCTGGCAGCATTCAACACTAAGGCTCTGTTTATATCTGACATCCATCTGAGTGATCTTAAAAAAAAATCTCAAATGTGTCTCCACTGAATATTTACGATCACAAGATCATGCAAGAGCAAAGACTCACAAACAATAACTGTGCTAAAAACAAAGTGTTAATCAGCTGTTGTATTTTGTTTTTATTTACATTTGTCTTTGTTGTTTGTTTTTCTGCTGAACATTGGTTTCATTTTGTTTCTATGCATCACTAGTTTAGCCTGCATATGTGATGAAATCACCCAGATTGTATGTTAATGTCAGGTGTAAACGAGGTCTCAGTGAACTGCTGATGCAGATGTATATTTAATCTTTAAAAACTATTTTAACATCTGCAAATATCTAGTTAGTGCTTTTGTTACCTTGTCGGTGTCGGACTCGTACAGCAGGTGTCGGGCCTCGGCCTGCGCATGGTCGTAATCCTGAGGCAGGATCCAGTGTCGGATCTCCTCCAGGTCCATCTTTCCGTCTTTATTCAAGTCACGAAAGTCGGAGAACTGGTCTCTCTCGGTTTTCACCCAGTCTGGCTCTGGACCACCTTCTTCGTGAGCAAACATGTCCGCTACAAAACAGCAGCTAGTGTTAACTTCAGACTACAGAATCATTCAGTGAAAGATTCTTTCTTTCTATGTTGATTCCCATATAGTAGATTTAACAGTGGTCAAATAACTTACTTTTTAATGCAGTAGAAATAAGAACAGACTAAAAATGTACTAGATGTCATTATATGCATTTTGAATTTCTTCAGCTTTGAAAATCTTTTGAGCTCAGTTGTTTAGCTGGACCACACTTTGGGGCTTTGGAGACCAGCCTGGTGGAATTGTGCAAAAGTTTTTTTGTTGAAAAAAGAATTCAAAGATAACTAAGTCAATTCAGTTTAACATGCTAAAGGACATATCTTTGGATGTGAGTGAATCAAATCCTCATCAGTTTGCTGTTCTACATACACTACGAGATTTAATACTCCTTAAATACAATACATTGTATTGTATAGACTGTATATACTGTACAGTTTATGTATCTAATTTTTGAACTGAGTGCCTTAATATCCTTTTGCTGCTGCAACACGGTGAATTTCTCCACTGTGGGACTAATAAAGGATTATTTTATCTTATCTTATCTTAATTCAAGCCAGACTTGTGTGGAACACTTCTAACCCAATGCCTCAATATTATTTCAGGTTCACAAAAAACTTGTAGCAGTGCACACTTACTAGCCTGGTGTTATGAAAAGAATTAAGAGTTCTGATCCAACCCAGCTAACAGGCATGCCGACTAATATGAACGTAACTGTCTTGCAATTGTTTCAACAACTAAGCACACAAAAAGCCAAAGGCAGATACAGTGTGCATTTCCATTGCAACACATTATCATGACCAAAAAATCAAGTTATAGAACTTTTAGAACATTGTATGTCTTACCAATGTACTCATCCTCATCTACATGACCGTCACCGTTCTTATCGATGTCGTCCATTGTTTCCTAAAAAAGAAACCAGAAGACCAAATTTACTAAAATCTATAACATCTACATTTGTGAGTCAATCATTTTCTGTCATCTTAGGCTGATTTTGCAAAAATAGCTTCAAAGATGAAAAACTGTGAGGTGATCAAGCAATTCTGAAAATATCTGTTAAAGATCTGAAGTGCTATAGAGCTTAATTACAATATCCTTCCTCTCAGACTGGAAAACTAGGTCCGGTTCAGGTTAAAGCTCCTAATTTATCCTAGATCATCTGACCAACAGCCCAACAGTGTAAATATTCGAGCTGTTACATGCTGCTTTTGTATCAGTTTAGTATGAGGTGTTCACACTAGTAATGGGCCAGATAATCACAGATAACACAATGTACAAACAGTGCAACTGGATATCTAGTAAGGTTTGAGCAAACACCACTAAATATCAAATCCTGTTGGCGAGGTCTTCTTTAATTAGTCTGATTTGTACACTGGTGTCTTCACATCTTGTGGAAGTGTAAATATATTACTGTTAAAAAGTGCCCTCTTACCAGAACCACAATGTCCCTCATGTGGTCAAACTCCTCCGGGTGAAGGAAAGCAGTGAATTCTTCTCGATCAGCCGCCAGGTCCCCGTCCAGATCAGCTGCTTTAAATCTTCGCTCATCTCGTGGAAGCATCTTCTTAAAGCTGAACTGATCTGTGGCATCCTCAAACTCCTCAGGATTGGCTGCAAAAACACAACGTTAACTTTTAAATTACAGAAGCACAGCACACGCTTACCACGGCCTAAAGCGCTAATCACCACCCTTGACAAAAACATCCACACTGTCTCCCTCAGGCACCGCCCTGCCAGCCAAACACCAACACCACACCCCCACCCAAACGTCTGTGCCGGCGTCTTACTCAAAACCCACTCAGCACCACACCCACAGACCCAAATGTCCACACCAACCCAAAACTCCAATGTCCTGAACCAAACATCCATACTGCCCTATGTCCATCACCCAAACACTTGTGCTGCCCCGACCCAAACACTGCATCTGCCTCTTCATTCCAAATGCCAGAATTCCTCTGCTGCTGGTTTTGAGCAATTTAGATAAGTCAGGCAGTCTGAGCAAAATCCTTTCATGCCACAGCCCACCCTAACCCTCCTTAAATGCTGCCATTACTGTCTAATTCCTACCCAAACACCTGAATCAAGACCACTTCTTAGTCCTATTCTGGTTCAGGCATTAGGTTGAACCTGCTGACCCTCACCTAGATAATATCCATAGGTTGCTTGCTTGTACTCCTCCCATGAGACCTTGTTGTCTTTGTTGAGATCATAATCCGCCCAAACTTTCGCCACGTTTTCATACACGTAACGCTTCTGGACCCTCTTTATCCAGGTCTTCAGCTCATCTGTGGTGATGTAGCCATTACTGTCTCCATCAATGCGGTCTACAATTTTCCTAAACAGAAAGATCATAAAGAAGGTTAGGCTTCTGTTTGCTCCATACAATGACTACACCTGCAAAAACCACCGTTGGTACAATCTTAAAGATGTTCAAAATATGTTTTCCGTCAAATATATTATGTATATGATCATGTTAGACCACATAATTAATTGGTAGCTCTGAGAAATCAATGAGAAACTCATTCAGAGTTTATTTATATCCCTGATGCCACGTTGGGATGTTGAGAGACCTCCCACTTTCAAAGCAGAGGAGGATTCAGCAGGAAACAGGGTTCATGCCTTGGAACCTCACATAGAGCAGGAGAAGAACCATGTTCAGAATTCAGATACTGTGAAGACATTGTTCTTGAGATATATGCTACACAATAAAACAACATGCAATGTTCATGTAGCACGAAAGCAGAACCTTTGCACCTTAAGGCGCCAGAATGTAACTGCTGTCCCATTTAAGGTGGAACGGAAAATCCCAAATAGCCCAATTCGTCCTGTTTTTGGAAACTATTTCCTGCAAATACAAGTTTGAAATCTACAACAGCCCCAACATCTTACCCTAATCTGTCTTTGCTCTCCTCTGGTGTCAGCTGGTCAAATGTTTTGGCATCCTCTTTCCCCAGAAAAGCTTCGTGGTCGTACTGATAGCTCCGGTTGTCTTCATGAGGCTGTCTGCTCAGCTCAGGATCATGATGAACTCTTTCTTTCCTCAGGGTGGGCTTACCGAACACCAAACACGAGCACAGCGAGAAAAAGCACAGGAAACTCCACACGTCCATGTCTGGCAAGGTTCTGCAGCCAGGCGAAGAATCTGAAGCGTTATTAGTGATATTAGAGTTTTTAGTCTGTTCAATTTAGGCAGCAGATTCACGAACAGCGGTTCTGCAAATAAAACCAGATAAAAGTCCCCCAATAGAAAAACTTAACTGCGCGGAATTATGAACATATTCGCCTCCTGAGCGCCAAATGAGCTGAAATTAGATAATTTATATTAAAATAGACAAATAAAAATACATGTAATAATAATACTTGGAACGAACTTAACCGAACTGAGGGAAATCAAACTAAACCAAATCCAGAGCAGGAGCTCCAGCAGCTCCCACAATCCTCAGCGCCGCGCGGCTATTGGACAGCGAGCGCCACGTAGCACGATGACACGCGCGGGGTGCGTGCGCGCGCACGTAAACTCACGCACGCGACCACTCATTACTAATCTAGTATAAATCAGAGCAGCGTGTTATGAAAGATCATGAACAGCAAATGCACAATTATAGCATAATATCTGAAAATACTGATATTTTTCTGCGAATACTTTTTATATAACATAATAGAAGAAAACGTGGAACAGTGCCCCGCCCCCAGGTTCTCTTATAACATCTGTGTGACATTTTGTACCAAACCAGTCATATGTATTTTTTACATTTTTTGATGACTCAAGCACACATTATTACACACAATAATATTAATTAATATCATAACATATCGTATCATTCACTCAGTGGAGGTTCACTTAATAGAGAGTCACTCAGTGGAGATTCACTTAATAGAGAGTAACTCAGTGGAGATTCACTCAATAGAGATTCACTCAGTGGAGATTCACTCAATAGAGATTCACTCAGTGGAGATTCACTCAATAGAGATTCACTTGGTGAAGGTTCACTTAATAAAGATTTACTCAGTGGAGAGTCACTTAATAGAGAGTCACTTAATAGAGAGTCACTGAGTGGAGATTCACTCAATAGAGATTCACTTAGTGGAGATTTACCTAATAGAGATTCACTCAATAGACATTCACTCAGTGGAGATTCACTTAATAGACATTCACTCGGTGGAGATTCACTCAATAGACATTCACTCGGTGGAGATTCACTCAATAGACATTCACTCGGTGGAGATTCACTCAATAGACATTCACTCAATGGAGGTTCAATCGTTACAGAGTTACTCAGTAGAGATCCACTTAATAGAGAGTCACTCAGTGGAGATTTACTCAATAGAGATTCACTCGGTGAAGATTCGGTTCGCTCGGCGGAGATTCACTTAGTGGAACTTCTCTGAGTGAACCTCTACTGTTTTTGATGATGATGAACATGGTGACGTTGATGATGATATTTAAACGTCGTGTTACTTCCGAGACACGTACAGTCACTTATTTTATCGAAAACATATTCTGAATATACAGATATTAATATAGTAGAAATAGTCATGTTCAAGTCAGACTCACTGAGATTTCACTATTGGGAGTCGAACTGGGCACAAGGTAAATACACTGAATAAAATATAGTAAGTAAATAAATTAATAAATGCAAATGCAAATTCCATTGAATAACCTGATTTACCTAGTTTAGAATTATATTAACATGGGTTCAAACAAACTGTTAGTAAATGTAGATTTTAGATGCTCAAAGTTAAGTTGGTCTGTGATGACGTTTGATTTGTCCCAGAAGTTAATTGTCACATATATATATATATATATATATATATATATATATATATATATATATATATATATATATATATATATATATATATATATATATAATACCCAGGACAAAAAGGTGGGGAATTTAAGAACCCCTGGTTCTGAAGTATATTACGGCTTAAATTGCGCTCTGTGATTCCACCACTAGAGGGTGCAATAACACCACACGTGAATAATCAGGACCGTCTCTGTGGGGCACGCAGGGTTTTATCCCGGGTCATTTGTGCCCAACGAGACAAAAATCGTTTACCTGCATTACAGGTGTAGTGGAGCCTGAACAGTGGCGCCTCCTTCAGTCCACTGCTGTAAATGCAGTTTAAACACACTGAATAACGAGTCACTCGGACCCGGACTGATGATCTAATGACTCTCCTCGGTCTGTTCTGAGTGAATCAGTGCCGGATACTTTACTCAGTCTCTGAGGAGGGTCCAGCAATACCACAGTAAAAATTCAACAGCAAGAAAAAAATCATGAAAAAGTTTAAGAACAGCAGTTTGCAAGAAAATTGAAATATAAAATTTTTAATGCATTTTTGTTTTACTTTCATTGAGAAAACGCTTTCGTGTAAATGAACTAATCATTAATATGTGTACAAACAAGGGAGTGTTTACTAAATTAAAAACTGTCTGTTATTTCTCCATCCCACATCTCTCTATCCCTCCATCTCTCTATCTCTTCACCCTCCATCTCTCCCTCACTACATCACTTCATCCTTAATCTCTCCCATACTCCATCAAGCCACCTCTCCAACCCTCGATCTCTCATCACTTCGTCGCTTCGTCCCTCCACCATTCTATACTTCCCTCCTTCCTTCTATCGATCTCCTCCATCTGTCCATTTTTTTATTTCTGTATTTTGATATTCTCGCCTGACTGTAATGCATGATGTTACGCTAATAATAATAATAATAATAATAATAATAATAATAATAATTATTATTATTATTATTATTATTATTATTATTATTATTATTATTATTATTATTATTATTATCAGACACTGCGTATCCATCTTTCTGATTAGCCTAAACAATAACTAAAAAAAAATAAATGAGGAGACAGGCAGACAAGTAGACTGTAATTATAAAATAAAAGCTTCACAAGAAAAAGTCAAATAATTACTTATTAGAAGTAATAATGAACATAATAAAAGCCACACCTGACAGCACAATAACAGGTTTAAACCATAAAAACCAACAATAAATAAAAAAAAAAAAATAAAAAAAATCATAAAAAATAATAAATACTAATAAATACTAAAAAATACTAGAATATTAAATATAAAAGCACATAAGACGGTACAGAAATAACAAAAAATGTTCAAACTCATCGTAAAATGTACAGGAAGTGAAGAGAAGCGAACACAGGAGTGATGTGATCTGTGTGTGCGCGCGCGTGTGGTCACCTGCGTGCTCGTGGAGAGCCGCGCGCTCTCTGGGCCATTAACGGAGCCGCTGCAGATAAAAACGCTGGAAATACACACACACACGCAGGCGCGCGCGAACACACACTTCCTGAGAGACGCTGAGCGGCCTGTTGTGAATTTGCTCAGCAAACTCTCCCAGCAGCACCAGCACCACCCACACCCGCGCGCCCTGCTGCCCAGCAGCCTGCAGGACACTGACATTAATCAGGTCGCTCTGATTAATACAGTCTTTAATTACAGTACAGTATTCATCATATTACCATAAATCAGTAGAACTGCACCACACCTGCACACACAGACACACACAGTCACTCATTCACAGCCAATCACAGTCATAATCAGATCTGCTCAGTTCATATGAATGTCTCTGTACAGATTACACACATTCTACAGAAACACCTCCGCCTGTATATGGAGCTTTAATATCAACAAACACACAACAGGAAACTTTACAGAGCAGAAGTGAAATTTTAAGCCTAAATTTAAACTTTACTGAGAGTAAATAAGCATTACTATGTATAACCTTATACATTGCTGAGCATAAACAAACTTTACTGAGTTTAAGCCTGAATTTAAACTTTACTGAAAGTAAATAAGCATTACTATGTATAACCTTATTCTTTACTGAGCATAAACAAACTTTACTGAGTTTAAGCCTGAATGTAAACTTTACTGAGAGTAAATAAACATTACTATGTATAACCTTATACTTTACTGAGCATAAACAAACTTTACTGAGTTTAAGCCTAAATTTAAACTTTACTGAGAGTAAATAAAAATTACTATGTATAACCTTATACCTTACTGAGCATAAACAAACTTTACTGAGTTTAAGCCTAAATTTAAACTTTACTGAGAGTAAATAAAAATTACTATGTATAACCTTATACTTTACTTAGCATAAACACATTTTACTGAACATAAACAAAATTTACTGAATTTAAGCATAAACAAACTTTAATGAGAGTAAATAAACTTTACTATGTGTAAACTTATACTTTACTGAGCATAAACTGATTATTTGCTACACTTAAACTAATTCATTACATAGCATAAATCTAAACCTTACTGAGAATAAAAAAAACTTACTGCGCTTCAATGTAAACTTTACTGAGTGGAACTGAAACTTAACTGAGCCTGAATGTAAAATTTACTGAGCCTGAAGGTAAACTTTACTGAGTTGAACTGAAACTTTACTGAGCCTGAATGTAAACTTTACTGAGATGACCTGAAACTTTACTGAGTTGAACTGAAACTTAACTGAGTTGAACTGAAACTTAACTGAGCCTGAATGTAAACTTTACTGAGATGAACTGAAACTTTATTGAGCCTGAATGTAAACTTCATTGAGTTGAACTGAAACTTTACTGAGTAGAACTGAAACTTTTTTGAGCATAAATTTAAACCAGCTTGATAAAAACGTAAACTTCATTGAGTAGAACTGAAACTATTGGGCATAAATTTATAAGGTGAAAGTTTACTGAGCTTTAGAGCATAAACATAAACTTCACCAAGTACAAAGTATAACTTTATAACACTTTACTAAGTATAAACTTAAACTTCGTTGAGCATAAACTTAAACATGATCAAAATTAAAATTTGCTGAGCAGAACTGAAAGTATAAAGCTAAACTTTACTAAGCATAAATTTAAACTTTACTGAGCATAAATGTAAACTACCGTGCGTAAACTTTACTAATTTTAACTTAGACTTTTTTGAGAAGCTGAAACTTTACTGAAGCAACTGAAACTCTGCTGAATAAAACTGAATCTTTACTAAGCAGAACCTAAAACTTTACTCAGCAACCCATTAACTTTAATAAGCTGAAATTGAAACATTACTGAATAAAACTGATTATTTTACTGAAACTTTAATAAATTGCATGTTCTGAACAAAATGTGTGTTTTGATTAAAGTGTGTGTTTTGTGTCCTGAGTTACTCAGCTCCTCTTCTCCTGCTCGCCGTTTGATTTCCACCTGAATGAGCTCGCAGTAAATAAGACAATATTTACACTGCACACACACACACACACACACACACACACACACACACACAAAGAGCCCAAACCCTTCTATATATATATTATTATTATTATTATTATTATTATTATTATTATTATTATTATTATTATTATTGTGTAACATAATAAAATACATGAAGAAGAGAAAAGAAGAAATGATAAAAAAAACTCAGGGATAAAGTAGGAAACATTATAAAACACATAAACACATAAATATTATTTAAAATAGTAAAAGCATTATACTTAGATAGCATCCATCCTTATTCATTTATTTATTTATTCATTCATTTATTTAGTCTCTGTAATGTAGAGACTCTCTGGCCAATCAGCATGCAGTTTTTCCCAAAGAAAGCCTCTTTGTATTCCTGAAACTCTGCTGTTCTGCTTTTATTTCTGTTAATTTTTTCTTATTTATAAATTAGGCAGTGTTGTATACATAGAGGGTTTTAGCAGCAGAGACACCTTCAAACATGATACAATTATACTGTAAATATATATTAAAAAATATTATATTTTAAATATTATATTTTATAAAGACACTGAGCCGCTTTATATATTTATTTTAATAATTTTATACAATCTATAAAGCGGCTCAGTGTCTTTATAAAATATAATATAATTATTATCAAAGTACTTAATGATCTTACTTGATTTGATTTTATGTAATTGTTTCTTCAGTGTGGAATCGTAAAATTACACAGCTTATGCTTTTTTTTTGAACAAGTGGAAATATCTCTCAAAATACATCAGCTACACACACACACTATCTTTGTGAGGTCATCCATAGGTTTCTATTGATTTTTGTATTGCTGTAGCTAAATAATACCACACCTACACCTCAACCTCCTTAATATCCTTAATCTCAGCATCCAAAATACTACTTTCTCTCTATTAGATTTCCCAAAAAAATATATGATTTGTGGTGAAACCATGTGCTCAAATGGGGACCAGCAAAATGTCCTCACTTCAGGGTCCTAACATGTGGTCCTCATAGCTATACCACTACAAGAACACACACACACACAACACATGAGAAATATGAATGAATTGAATTTTCACCAAAAACATTGAGGTTACTTTTGTGGACCAGCAGCATCAAA